>CM061261.1:76925000-77525000 GCA_030848825.1 Tadarida brasiliensis
TAAAATAGGTATACTTCCTTCCATAGTTAACTCTTCAGGCATTTGTCAGATAGCTATTGAGACCTTTGTATGGATTCAGACTGCTGAAGAGAGAGAGGGAAAGCATCTGATGACCCTTGAAGAGGTTGTGGGGCAGTTTCTGGTGGACCTCCAAGGCTGTCTCTAGTAGCATGACCCCAATTTGGCCTTTCACCTACACATACTGTCAGCTCATCCACAAGAAATCAATTTCTCTAGCCAAAGATACACATTACCAGAGCTCCTGAGACTAATTAAAAAAACAACAACAGAGAGCCAATTTCTTACTTATGTATTTATTTATTTAATCCTCACCCGAGGATATTTTTCCATTTACCATCAGATAGAGAGAAAGAGAGAGAGAGAGAGAGAGAGAGAGAGAGAGAGAGAGAGAGAGAGAGAAACATCAATGTGAGAGAGACACATGGACTGGCTGCCTCCCACATGACCCTGACCAGGGCTAGGGATGAACTGCAACCGAAGTATGTGCCTTTGACTGGAATCGAACCTGTGACTCATTGGTTAGCAGGCCGACGCTCTAACCATTGAGCTAAACCAGCCAGGGCCAATTTCTTACATTTTAATAAACAAAAAAAGTGCTATGCAGGCTGAAATAAGCAAGCAGATAAGTCTGTTCATTTTACCCTGATCAGCAGGACTACATAGGAAGCCAGGCTACAGTTAAAAAGACTGTTAGATGAGTCTGGAATTTGAATCCCAGGAAATAGATTATTTGAGTGTTGACCTGATGCAGTGAAGATGCCCTGATGCATCCACCTTCTCAGAAGTCAGCACTGCACCGGGCCTGCAACACTTGAAGACCATGAACTAAGACAGCTCCTTCCCAGGTGTGTTCTTGAACTGGTGGTTACAACGTTCGCTTCAGTGATTCCTTGTGTTTGCTGACATGGCTGACTAATCTTTTCCTCTGAAGGATGCTTAACAACCGAGCTCACTGAAAACAAAAAAGAAACTATCTGTGTTAGCATCTCCCTTCCCACTTGGACCTCAGGAAAGAGAGGCCAGTATTGTAGAACCGAAAGTAGATTGTCCTTATTCTACTTTTTCTCCCCAAGGGAAAATTCACTTTGAGGAGAGTTAAGCAAAGGCCCTGCAAGAGGGGAACGGCTGAGTGAGGTTAATGGTTAGAGTGGGGAAGCTGTAAGAGTCCTCTGCTCCAGACCCTGGTGGCGATGTTAGGTGTGTACTGGGTACCTGGGATGTACTCCCATACAGCTTCCTAAGGGGCTCAGGGGCCTCTGATGATGTGATACATGGATGCCAGTATCCTTGTCCTGATAATAACTGAGGCCTTAAGACTGTTGGTGAAAAATTTCTGTGTCCAGGCCTAGCATGGGAACAGAAAACTGCCCTGTAGGCTCAGACATTATCAACACTGTTCTAAGTATACTGGGAACTGGGGCGTACCTGAATGCTTGGGTCTGTCTAAAACCCCTGGGACTCTTTCACATTAGAAGTGGAGAGGTCCCTTCCCCCACAAAAAATTACCAATAACTAATTTTCAGTCAGCCAGATTTGTGCATGGAGGCTCAGAGTTGATTGATCTGGTTTTGCAAACTAAAAGGATATATTCATTTCTTTTTATGATTATTTCAAATCTTACTTAAGAGTGTAATATTTATCTTATTTTCCAATTCTTTGGAGAAAACTTCTTGTAGAATACATGTACCTAAAACACAGAAAGAAAATATCTAGTCCTGCCAATCAGGAAGCACTGTATTCAGGGAAAGACATACACATTGACATGTCATTGAGTCATGATAATACTATTGTTAAATGCCACTGCAGAGATTAAGTATAGGGTACATAGAGGTTTCTATTCCAGAACTGGATAGTAAGAAGGAAGGGCAAGTCAATGAAGGCCTCCTGAGAAATTCTAACCCTTTCTGAAGGCAGGGTGCAGGTCATGAATATGTTCCCGGGGGAGGCTACACTGGCCTTTCTTGAAGAAAGAAGGAGAAATTACTTACTAGGAAAATAAATTTACATGTACAAATTCCATTGGGTTTGAGGCAGTGCAAACAATTTGGAAGTGTCTAATTTGAATGAATAAAATCTCTGCAAATATGTATGAAAATGACATTATTCACTCAGTGGGTTGTTTATTATAGTGATTTAAAAAAAAATTTGTGGGGATCTATTCATTTTCTCTTGTCCAGGCAACCAACTGACCAAAGTGGACAATTATGAGATGGCTGGCTTGGATTATAAATGCTATTTCTGATTAGAAAACTGATGCCCAACAAGTGTGGCTCAGTGCTTGAGCATCGACCCATGCACCAAGAGGTCGCTGGTTCTATTCCCGGTCCAGGAGGCGACCAATCGATGTTCTCTCTCATCGATGTTTCTATCTCTCTCTCCCTCTCCCTTCCTCTCTCTCTAAAATCAATAAAGAAAAAAAAATTAAAAATAAAAGAAAGAAAACTGTTCATAGTTACCTGGCCCCTTATGAGACTAAATATCTCTGCCAATCAAACCAAACTACATTCAGGATATAATTTACTCACCTGTTACAATTTAGTGAAATAATGTTTTATGATTATTATTTATTGATCCATTGCTTTAGCTCCCTTTAGTCTTCTATCTGTTGGAAGGGCTTATCTGGCCTAAAAATATGAAACAGTGAAATAATGCAGAACTTGAAAATTAACTTTGAAGCTTTGGGTTCTGTTGTAGAACAATTCCCCTTCTTTTTAAATAGTCTTTTGAGATGATTATGATTTTTTTAGCATTACTCATTTTATCACTTACTCAAATTTTATATTGCTGATAACCCCAAAGTTTCAGTAAAAGTTTCATGGGTGAGCATTAAAAATTGGGGAAGTTAGTGAAGATGAAGTGCTTTACTTTGAAAGAGTCCGAGGAGGGATGCAATCACAAAGGACACGATGGGAAGTCAAAGGTGCAGTATTTGATGAGGGCTTTGGTTGTATGGTTTCCTCTCAGATGATTTGAAAACTTTATATTTAAAAACTGGTAAGAACAAAAGGATGAAAATTAAAGTGTGGATTACATCTGTAATATACTCATACTGTTAGAAAGTCCAGGCAGAGCTGGGAAATACTTTAGAAAAATGGTAAGAAAAAAAAAAAGATGCATTTAAAGTCTCTTGGGAACAAGAAAAAGAGCTCAACTTATATTTTGTATTCTCGGTCAAGACCATGGTTTTACAACTTTGTGTGATTAAAGCTGGTTCCTGTGCCGAAGTGGCTCCCGCACACCACGTGTCACCTAGAGCCTAGCCCAGTACTCTCTTCCTACTGGTACTTAGTGAAAATAATGAAAACATACCTCAAAGACAGAGTGAAGTTAGGACAGTTAGGATAGTAAATCTGAGAATTCTTTGCAATTAGTATATCAGATACACAGACTACACAAATGGACTGTGGCATGGTGTATGGAGCTAGATCAATGTAAGGAGGGAAATAAAAGAGAAGGAGAGTCATAAGTCAGAGAAAGACAAATACCATCCGATTTCACTTCTATGTGGAATCTAATGAACAAAACAAACTAACAAACAAAATAAAAACAGACTCATAGATACAGAGAATAATCTGACAGCTCTCAGAGGGGACAAGGATTGGGGGACTGGGTGAAAAAGGTGAATGACTTAAAAAAAAACCTCACAGACACAGAGCACAGTATGAGATTACCAGAGGGAAAGGAAGGTAGGGGGAGGTAGAAGAAGGTAAAGCGGGGATAATGGTGATAGAAGGGGACTTGACTTTGGGTGGTGAACACACAATACAATATACAGATGATGTACTATAGAATTGTACACCTGAAACCTATATAATTTATTAACCAGTGCCACCTCATTAAGTTAAATAAAAATAGTTAAAAAAAAAAAAAAAAAAAAAGACGAGGAGAGTTACCATCTTCAGCCATTCTTGGCCAAGGTTTTCCTCAATTATCCAGTGAGAGAAAATGTTCACACAATCATATGTGAATATGTGAGGGTACTTTTTAGTACTTTTACATGCAGTTGATATCTATGAATAATGATAGACTTGTTCATTTAACATTAATTCACTAGAAATATTTACTAAATTTTTTTTTCTTTATTGATTTTAGAGAGAGAGGAAGGGAGAGGTAGAGAGAGATAGAAACATCGATGAGAGGGAACACTGATTGGCCGCCTCCTGCATGCCCCCCACTGGGGATTTGGCCCCCTAACTGGTGACCTCTTGGTGGCTCAACCACTGAGCCACACCAGCCAGGCTAGAAATGGTGTTTAACTCGGATTTTCTATGTTGTTCCCATCAGGATGTTTTGTGATTTATAGTGTTTTCCTTAGAGTGATCTATAGTAATGCAAACTTCGGCCATGTTGAATTAAATAAAGTTATATAAATTTGCATGTAGGTGCTTGTTATAGGGATTTAAATACATTCAAATGTATTTTTTACAAAAACTATACCACCTATTCCCTTCAACTAAAGTTCAGTGGAACTCACTTCGGGAACTATAGTAAAGGTAAATGTTTAAATTAAAAGTTTCTAATAAATTACTAATATCTTAATATAGTACATGTAATAAAAGAGAACTCAAAATATTTAGTTCTTTAACAAATACTATATTTTATAAAAAATGAAACAGAAAATGTAAAGTATTATTTCTTGGAACTATTGACTGTGAAATAACTTGGCTCCACTTTCAACCAGAAGTAGGAGAGAGTTGTTTATTGAATTACAAAAGGTGTTTGAAGAAAATATGATTCCCTTTATTATATAGAGAGATATAAATTGCACAAAGAAATACGTTTTCTTATTTGAGTTAAATATCACCTTTTATTCCTGCTATGTCATTCCAGTGACTGGTGTCTATTATAGATTAAGTGCCACAGTGCCTTTCTGGTCTGGAGAATCCCAAGAAAAATAGTCAGTAACACTGTTCCCAGTGTGATATTTCACTGAAGTAGTTCTACTTCTCAGGGAGACAGACATACATACAAAGCACACACAGACACACACCCATACAAACATACACTTATTTTCAAACACATATTTTTATTTTTTTTCCTTTATTGATTTTAGAGAGAGAGGAAGGGAGAAGGAGAGAGAGATGAAAACATCGATGAGAGAGAACATCTACTGGCCGCCTCCTGTATGCCCCCCACTGGGGATTTGGCCCACAACCGGAGCATGTGCCCTGACTGGGAATTGAACCGGCAACCTCTTGGTGCATGGGTCATCGCTCAACCACTGAGCCACACCAGCCGAGTCAAACACATATTTTTAAATTTGCTAAATAAGTTGTGCATTACACAGAATGGGGACATTAAATTTCATTGAACTCCTCTTTTTAATGACTTTATAAAATTCTAGTTCAAGAGCTCTCTCAAGTGGCATTGTACATTATGGGAAGGACCTGAATGGGATGGACTCCACTGGTTTTTGTGGTCACTGTTTCCGCCTCCAGAGTGAATAGTCACCGTCTGTACCTTCTTCAGTATTGTGCCTGATATAGGCTCTCTTCCAGGTCTGGGTATGTAATCCTTAGTAGGGTGTGTCTGATTGCAAATATTACTGACAATTTCATATGGTTTTGATAACAATGGAATGTTAAGTTACTTAATATGTTACAATTCAATCTAGATTTCATCCTTTTCCCACTATTTCTTATTGGTAGTACTCTTTTTTATATCCTCACCCGAGGACATTTTTCCATTTTTTGTTCAGATAGAGTGGGAGGGAGAGAGAGGAAGAGAGAGAGAGAGAGAGAAACATCGAGGTGAAAGGGACACATCGAGTGGCTGCCTCTCGCAAGACCCAACCAGAGCCGGGGACAAACCACAACCAAGGTATGTGCCCTTAGCGGGAACTGAAACCGGGTCTCTCTGGACTGGAAGCCAACTCCAACCCCTGAGCCAAACCGGCCAGGGCTTATTGGTAGTACTCTTTTAGGATGGTAAAAATATCTCTCCCTACCTTTGAGAAAATCCGTCACTATTTGTTGAGCATTGATCACTGTTTCTGGCTCTCATGGAAGAAACGTCAACATTGCCCTGGTGTGTGGAGCGTGTTTGCTGGAAGCACCTTTGGTAATGTCAGAGATGATGTCATTACTGTTCTGGGAAGAGTGTGTTTTTCATGAACTTATGTTGCTTCTTCCATACAGCATTGATAATGGCAGAAAACAAGTATCTGTCAAAGACAAGACTTTTTAAAACTAAACATTTTATGATAATTGAATATATTTTTAAAAAGCAGAAATTTTTAGAAGTCTCATTAAGGCAGTTTCACATTTTTTTAAAAATACACTTTTAAAGTAATTGGTAATGCCCTTTCAAAAAGAGAAACAAAGTATGTATTCTTTAATATGATTCATCACTTTCCAGAGAAGGCGATATAAATGTATAATTGTGGGATTTTTTTTTGGAGTATCTCACAATTGTAATTTACACATACAATCCTCACAGGCATATGTCACCAACAGATGGTATTTATTAAAAATCCACATGCATTCTTAAATGGCTTAAGTGTCATTCTGCTTGAAGGCAAAGAAATGGATTAGATGACCTTTCAAGGTCATTTAACTTATAACTTTCAAGAATATGATCCAAACTGTTTCACTGTTTAAAATGTAGTCTTTTTAAATATATCTACAGGTCAAGTAAGTTTGGTTGTGAGTGACATATATCCAACCTGAATTAAAGTAATAAAAAAAGCACAATGTGTTGGCCCGGTTATAAAGGTGTGGCCAGTGTTGGCATAAGAGACAACTGGGTTCAAAGACTGTGTAATGCAGTCAAGTCTCCTTTACTCTGTCTTTGCTTCTCTCTGTGGGTTGCTCATTCTCTCTTAAGCAGATAGACTTCTTCCACGTGACAGGGAACATGAATCCAGAAATTGGTGTTTCAGTCACCAAAAGAAAAAGAAGTCCCTTCAGGCAGCTCTATTTAGAAACCCTGGGCAAGAATTTGCTTTGTACAACTTGAGCGTAGGAGCAACCAATGTAACCAGCAGTTTAAGTATTAACATTGGCTTCCTTGCAATAAAATTGAATGGGAAAAAAGAAAAAAAAGATTATCTTCCCTGAGTCATGGGCCTTTCACTAAATCAGAACTCTGTTGACAGTAGGATTGAGAAAGACAAAAGGAGATTCCTGGGATTCTGAGATTGCCCACCCCATCCTCCATGCCAATTACTTCGCAAATGCAAAAGGTGGAGAGACAGTTTCAATAAGAGTACACTTAAACTGAATTTTCACTTTTTCCTCTGAGTCTATCTGGATCAGTTTTTTCATGCTCTGCATATCCCTAATCCCTGTCTTTACCAGAAGTCCAAACCCTTCAAGAGATACATGGTCAACTTTATGTGCCTTCTTTCGGCTCTGGACATCCTGTAATCCGACATAGTCTCACACACTCCCCGATTACCATCCTTTCTCCCCCACTGCCTATACACACACTATGTTCTCTGGAACTCAGGCTCTGTTATCAGTAAAATTGTGTATCATCATTAATCATTTTTAATGTCTCTAAACTTTCCCTTTCCCTTCTGATTTTATTAAAACCTGACTATCATTTGAGGACGTTGAATTCCTCTACAGCTTTTCAACTGTTTATTTTTTTTTCCCCTCCCACATTCCACATGACATATTGCCTAGAAATGGTGTAAGTGTTCTTTTTTTTTTCTTTAATTACCATTCCAAGATTATTTAGCCCTTCATTTCCCTAAAACTCTAGCTTTTAGCATTTTAAGTTAACACACTAGCCAACCCACTGCGCCTCCTTGCTGCTGAATCTACCAACTGCCTGGTTTATTGACAATTTGAACATACTTCTTGCATTTTTTTAGTCACCATAATTCTCTCTTTCTTTTGATGACTTCAGCATCATGTGGATGAGTCAATCCACATTTTGGATTTTTACATCCTTGAACTTCTCACTTCCAATGGTCATTTTTTTCAACACTGACTCAGATACTCAGTCCCATGGAGGACCCCATCACTTGTAGTAGGTAGAGTGGGGAAAGCTCTGGCGCATTATAGTGGTCCAATTGTTAAAGGTTTTTATTCATGGCAAACTAGGATGGGATACCCATCAGTGGGGCATATCTCAAGTCTTTTAGAAATTTGAGAGAGCTGGTAACTATAAGGATTATGGCATTTGTTGTTGATGGGAGCAATTAATGCATTTGATTTAAAAAATGGCTAAGTGAGGAAGTCATTTAGAGAGCCTCCTGGGAAGCATATGAAGAAACTCCAATCACCTGCAACCAGAGTCTAGAAAGAGGACCAGGCCCAGGACCTAATTATAAGAGCAACAGAACTCCAGAGAAAGTTGATTTCTCAGCTCTGGCCAGACTTATGCCACTGTCTAAAGTTGGAAACAGACTTTAGACACAGACATCTGGGTTGATGTACTTGAAAACACTGAAACCCAAGATATCTGTGAACCATAGATTTGGAGTAATGGTTCACACCTCCTTGATAAGAGGGTAGTATTCTCACTAACTTAAAGATGATGAAAGGTCTCTGCCTTGCAAAATGATACATGTCCCAGGAACTAGGATGAAATCACAGCATGAACTAGACCAAGAGGTAAAATACTGAGCCTGCAAAGTGAGAAAAAATATGTACTAATAAAGAGCTAAAGGACCTAGCCAAAGTATACTGGCAGGAGTGTGAAGATATGTATAGGATTGGATCATGAGAGTACTGAATCAAGAGGGCCATTACGGAAGATTGGATAAAGAAAAATTTGTGGATATGGAAGCACTCTCCAATATTTAATATTTAATTACATGACACATACCTGGAGCTAACATGTTGCTAGTTTGGGCTCTTGAAATCTTGGAGAAATTCATGCCCACACTAAATGGGATATAAAAGCCAGAACTGCTTCAGAAGATGGTAGAAGAAGGCTCAAAAAGCTCAAATAACTAAGGCTGGAAATCTCTCCTGATGACCATGTTCAAAGAGAGAGTATCTTGTCTGCCAGTATCTTGAGAAATGCATTACTACAAGGGGCACTTGCACCACCCGGAAGCTAAGAGACAGCTGTCTTTTACAAGCCAGACCTGAGAGTATGGGATGGTCTTACAGAATTGGGCCCATGACAGCAAAAATAATTATAATATCTCAAAATAACACAAGGCAAGTGACAACACATAACCATCAGAAGCAAGCAGTGTTCCTAGATTTTGTAATGGACAACTTAGGGCAGAAGATTTAGTTCCTTGCTAATTGTCCACCACTGTATTATAAGCTACTTGAGGGCAGGGAATTGCCTGCCTCCTTGACTTGTATAACTTCAGTGCGGAAGATATTGCTGGACTCATTAAAGACTTCCAACAAAGATTTGGATATGAGCTTCTTAAAAGGGTGGGAGCGGGAGATATAGATGGCACCGATGCTGGAGTCCCTGTGAGATGGTTAGCTATTCAAATTTGTGATTGCCATGGTATGTTTTAAAATATTTGGCTTAAAAAAAAAAAGACTGTGGAACATTAAAAATTAAAGGTAGGTTTATACATTGTAACCCTTAATGAAACATCTGTTTTAATGTTGAAGTGTGAAAACATTTACTTAAATTAAACTTTGTGTAAGAGCTTTATTGAAAGGCATAGTTTCTGAACAGAGAGCCTGAAGATCTGCCCCCATGCTTGTTAAGCACAACCACAAGGAGTCACTTTCTGAGATGGGAGAATGGTGGTGATGATCATTTCTGTTCCAGTTAAGAAAGAACAAAGGCCTTGAAAATTAAGGAAGAAAGTGCTAAGATATCTGGGTAAATGTTATGGTGGAAAAGTGTAGGGACATTTCAACCAGTATTACTCAAACGATGTTCCTTAGAACATGGATTTTGTGAGTAGTAATCATGTTCTGTGTTCAACGCATCAATAGTTGTATCTAAATTTGAGAAATGCTGCCCTAAGTTTTATATCTTAGGTACAAGGTAAAGGCACATGTTAACTATTTGACCTTTAAAAATATTATAACCTTCAAAGAAAATTGCATTTCCAATGGGTAGCAAGATTTCTTGTGACTCTTGCTTTTGTAAAAAACTTAGGGAAAAGAAAGTCTGTTCTTACTAAGAAGAGTTAAGACTAAATTATAGAGACTTCCGGTCAAGATGGCGGCGTAGGTAAACGCGGTATCGCGTCCTCCCACAACCACATCAAAGTTACAACTAAACTACAGAACAACCATCATTCAAAACCGCCTAAAATCAAGCTGAATGGAAGTCCTACAACTACGAAATTAAAGAAGAAGCCACATTGAGACTGGTAGGAGGAGCGGAGGCGCGACGGGCTGGTCCCACACCCACATGTGGCGGATAAAAATTAGGAGGACACTTCGGCTGGGAAGGTTCTCCCTAAGGACTGAGGGGTCCCCGTTCCACACCAGGCGCCCAGCTCAGGGTTCCAGTGCCAGGAAGAGAAGTCCCCATGACTTCTGGCTGGAAAAACAAGCGGGAACTGAGGCTGAGGCGGCTGGAGCCCCCGGCAGCTCCTCTTAAAGGGCCCGTGCACTGACTTACTCGGACTCGCACCCTCCAGGCTCCAGCATGGGGGAGGCAGCTTGAAAGGCACCAGAGTCATATGGGAAAGAACTGAGCTGCTTGGCATTGGGACAAGGGCTGGAGAGGCAGCTTTCTCCTGGACAGACGTGCTGTCGGAGGCCTTTGTTTCTTTGGTGAGCCCTTCCCTGGGCTGGCAGACGCCGCCATATCTGGGACTCCAGCAACCTGACTCACACTGTTGGCCCCGCCCTGGTGATTCCCTGAGGCCCCGCCCCACCCAACTTCCAGGCCTACCCAAGCTGTAGCCAGTTGCTTTACAAGATTGGCCTGTCTTGGATCCTGCTTCAGCTTTTCCTAAATTCTTTCAAACAAGCAGCATCTGGTCTCAGCTAGCCCCACACCTCTCGCTAAGTAATACATAGAAACAAACACAGGGAGGCAGCCAAAATGAGGAGACAAAGAAACAGGTCCCAAATGAAAGAACAGAACAAAACTCCAGGAAAAGAACTAAGTGAAATGGAGTTAAGCAACCTAACAGATGCTGAGTTCAAAACACTGTTTATAAGGATGCTCAATGGACTTAGTGAGAACCTCAGTGAACTTAGTGAGGGCCTCAAGAGCATAAAAAAGGACCAGTCAGAAATTCTGGATGCACAGTTAGAAATGAAGGAGGCACTAACTGAAATAAAGAATAATTTACACAGAATCAATAGTAGAGTAGGTAAAGCCAAGGAGCAAACCATGGATTTGGAATATAAGGAAGCAAAAAAAGCCCAATCTGAACAGCAAAAAGAAAAAAGAATCCAAAAAAATGAGGATAGTGTCAGGAGCCTCTGGGACAATTTCAAGCGTGCCAACATTCGCATCTTGGGGGTGCGAGAAGGAGAAGAGAGAGAACAAGAAATCGAAAACCTATTTGAAACAATAATGGCAGAAAACTTCCCTAACTTGGTGAAGGAAACAGACATACAAGTCCAGGAAGCACAGAGAGTCCCAAACAAGATGAACCCCAAGAGGCCCACACCAAGACACATCATCATCAAAATGCAAAAGGTTCAAGACAAAGAGAGAATCTTAAAAGCAGCAAGAGATAAGCAGTTAGTTACCTACAAGGGAGTTCCCATAAGACTGTCAGCTGATTTCTCAAAAGAAACTTTGCAGGCCAGAAGGGAGTGGCAAGAAATATTCAGAGTGATGAAAAGCAAGAACCTACAACCAAGATTACTCTATCCTGCAAAACTGTCATTTAGAATCGATGGCCATACAAAGAGTTTCCCAGACAAGGAAAAGCTAAAGGAGTTCATCACCACCAAACCATTATTATATGAAATGTTGAAGGGTCTTCTTGAAGAAAAAGATAAAAAAATATGAACAAACAAAATGGCAAGAAGTACATATCTATCAACAGTTGAATCTACAAACAAAATGAACAAGCAGAACAGAAACATTCTCAAAGATACAGAGAACTTTTGTTGGTTACCAGATGGGTGGGGGCTGGGGGAATGGGTGAAAAAGGTGAAGGGATTAAGAAGTACAAATTGGTTGTTAGACTGACAAACCTCAAAGGGAAGGGGGGTTGGGGGGTGGGAAGAAATAAACCAAAGATCTTATATGTATATATGCATAACCAATGGACACAGACAACAATGTGGGGAAAGGCAGGAGGGGGGCGGGAATGGGGAGGAGGGGATCAATGGGGGAAAAATGAGGAACATCTGTAATACATTTAACAATAAAGATAAGTTTAAAAAAAAAAAAAAGAAAGAAAGAAAAAGCACTGGCTTTATAGGGTGATTGTGCAGCTAGAAGGTGATAAAGCTCTTAGCCCAGGTCTGGGCACCTAATAAATACTCAATTAACAGTTAAAAAAAAAAAAAAGAATAAATATAAAGTCTGCTCATTGAACCTAGATTTTTCAGATTTCTTTAACTTGTTTTAAGTAATTTTCAATAGTTTCCAATATTTCCCAGTTATAAGCACTATAAGAGATACAGAGATCAATTATTATGTAGTTTCTCTCCTGAAGGATCTTACACTGTAATTAGTTAGTAGTGTTTTTATACAAGTTGTTAAAATGATCCAGAAAAGCATCATTTGTAACAATTATCACAATATGCACCCATTTAATCATACCCACACAAAATTAGTCATTTGGGCGATAGTGATCAGTATTTCAGATACTAGTTTTGCCTAGATATCAGTTTGCTGGAACTCTCGATATAGTATTTGAGACAAAAATCATCTTTTTCAAAATCTCCACTCGTATTTAAAATGATCAAAAATGTCACTTAAGCTTTTTTAGCTGGCAAAAATAATCAAGTGAAAGAATCTGTTTTCGACAAGCTCAGTCTCCCTGCTCAGTACTGCTCTACCACACTCCAGGCCCACTCTCCTCCCTTTAATCCTCAATAAGCTTGCTCAGATCATTCATTTCCATCAGGTATGCATCATAGAAACTAGTATTAAAACATGCCCTATTCTCAGGATTTTCATTTTTAATTGATGTTTTTAAGAGAATGGTGGCATTTCTATATAAATCAGATGAGGAAGATATTTGGAGAGAGCTCTTGGATTGCATTCACAACATAGAATCACTTTTTTGGATGTGTAAGCCAGTATTACCACTCATAGCATGTGTTCCAAGTTCACATTGAATTGTTTCTTGGGATAGAGGGGATTTTGCTGTCAGCTTTATCTTATAAAACAAGGATTCACTTTAAACTTCTTGGAGTAGAAAAATTTATAGGATAGCACTGTAGAGAACCAAGTAACTAGTAGCTAAGCAAACAGAAGCAACTATATATATATATATATATAAAAGAAATTTTAGAAAAGGCCAAGAAGGTATTAAGGTATTAGGTAAACACAAATCAGTGTTGTAATAAAATAAAATATTATTCTGTGCTTTTCAGTAAACCTTGCATGTGATACTTAGGGTCTCTCTCATGTACCTTTGTATGAAACGTATTATGTCAGACTATCTTCCACCAGGTCTTAGTTTGGATTGCCTAGGGACTCTTTTTGAGAATTCACTTGGCTGCATGGCTCTGGTCATCTTGATAAGAACTGTAAATTAGTATATTTTAAGCAGTGTCAACCTAAGACTGACGCACTGGACTTGACGGGACCATTAAACACCTGTCATGGCTTCTTGGTGGACAGTACAATTCAGCCTGTGGGGATAACACTTGGCCCAAGACTGAAAACATATCTAGCATCGTGCGCATTAGAAGTCAGGTGCATCTTCTGCATTAGGGAAAAGGAGGTCGAGAGTCCAGTATCTAGTGGGGACCCATTTGCTTGAAAGCAAGACTTCCAACTTCTAAGGCTTCATGAGCTAATATTTTATTTGGGTATTTTTTGTTTGCTAGTAACATTAAAACCAGTTCATACCTGGGGGGATAAGAATATTGGAGTGGCTACAAGTCTGAAGAGAGGAATGGGACTAGATATTTGAAGCAATCAAACATTATTCTAATATTCTTGCCTTGCTATGATGTTTGATTCATTCTTCCCTTTCATCATAAACCCTTTTCATCTACTTCTTTAGGTAGTGGCACCAGCATCCAATAGTTCTCTTGCTTTTCATCTCATAAACAGAGGGCTTAAGAAGGCACTGGGTTCTTCAGTCCCAGTTGCAAAATTTATAGTTAAGTTCTCATATTGGCCACAGTAGGTTCAAGTGCCCACTTCTGATTCAATGGGCAAGAGGTAAAAAAAAAGGTAGACAAGCTACCATAGGAATAAGAAAATGCCTATGTGGGTGTGTGGATGGAATTCCAAGAGGTAAGTATGAAGGAGACAGAACAATTGGCATCCTCTGTATTTTGCCACCTCACCGTGTTTATTGATAGAGATGAGTCACCTCATTTTCTTGGTTTGTCTTCAGAAATGTAATAGCTGCCCCCAGCTATGTAAAGAGTATAATAGCCTTACATGGGAATTAATGGTCATTTTCCTCATCAAGTGTAAAGTGACTATTTTTCTGGAAAAAAATCCCTATTTGATTGAATACAGTGACTAACAATGGAGAGCAATTGCAGAAAACAGAGGAACCAAAGAAACACACATTAAAACAACAGAAAGATGCAAGTCACACACATTCACTCTGTACTTACAAACAACTTCTATCATGCCTACAGTTAGTGAGAAGCTAAGTTTGTATTTCAGAGGAGACTGGGCTCCACGGGAGAAGACCAGTTTTTAAAAACATAGAAGAACATCCAGTATTTAGAAATTAGCCACATGATTGAACATTTTACTGTCTACTTTTGGCAAGAGGAACTGGTGGTGTTATAAAAACCTTCAGTTTATTCCTTATATTTCATCTTGTACTGTAAGCATAAACAAGGTATATAATTCTCAAAAGATTGTAGGTTAAATTCTTCCTGAGACTTTATTTTGCAATATTCATTATGTCACAATTTAAAGAACCCACTCTGGGTGCTGCTACATATTCACACCTAAACTAAAAGAATCAGATTGACCGGAAAAGTCCAAGATTCTGGTGCCGTTTGTGTAAAAGTAGGAAGAATGCTCTCCTCCAGAACTATGGTTTGAAGGAGTTTATTTTATTTAGGAATGCTGCAATCTAGACTACATTAGATAGCTTTCCTGTTTGATTATGGAGGGTGGCTAGAGGAAGCTTTTACACAGAGCAGTGATTTTGGATGAGATTTAGATGGGATGGCTGTCCACCATAGCCCTGCAGAGCATTGCAATCTCAATCATATAATTATGACCATAATCTCGGACAAAGATAATTATATGTGTTAGAATTTTCCTTTGAACTTCTGTACTTTTGTTTTGCTAAAACTGGGTAGCATGTAAAGGCCACTGAAGTGTATTGAGGTCATGGACAAATAGTAACTTTCCTATACTTTAATCTACATTTTGTCCCTTAGAGTGTGGTCACTTGGCAAAAGAGACATACAAGTCTAAGAGCACATAATGACAAAAACACAATCTTCCAACATTGAAGGTGAATCATTTGCATAGAGTAGAGGGTAAAATTATGTTTGAAAGAAAGTAGTTGTTTCCCACATAAATCTAGGGGACAAATGTCCAGCTTTCATTCAAGTCACCAATATAGAAATAATGACACTTTACCTAGTCTCTTTGTTGGGTCTGCCTAAAATACTTTCTCCATGTTTACTTAGTTCTTCACCAAGACAAACCAGTTTTTATCTTACAACAACACATATAACAATACCAATAACAACAGTCCTATGTCTATTTCTATGACGAACAAATTAGAAATCTCTCTCTCTCTCTCTCTCTCTCTCTCTCTCTCTCACACACACACACACACACACACACACACACACACAGGTAGACCTTATAGTAACAAAATTAATCATATACAAATTTAATCTTAATTCCATTTCATCCATTTTCCTTCTCCAACCTTTGTGCCTTTTCTCCAACGATGCCCATCTCTGCTTTTGGTATCAGAGCAAAGGCTATTTTGGTTAAAACCTTTGTAATATTTTTTAGTTCCTGTGACTCTGGGTCAAATCTAATTAAAGAGAATGTGGCTAAAAATATGCCAACTCTCAATTACTTTGATTCCTAAAGATGTGACATCCTTTGTATTTCAAAGTATTTACTCTCTCAATGCTAGATGTAAATTTTTCCTCACAGGCATCTGAAGTCTAATTGTAGGTCTATTTTGACATCTTATAGCCACATGGTTTCCCTTTCTTCATTTACTATTTAGAAGGAATATCTTGGAGAGATTATTCTGTCCTGTCCTTTATCCCTCTTCCTTGCTTCTCATGCTCTAAATGTTCCAGAAATTCCAGAAAGCATCCTCTGTCACCTTCTTATCTGCGTATTCCCATGGTTTTACTTGAGATTCTGCATGACCTATCAAGTCAACACAACTCAGAGGTTGTTCTTCTCAGACCTATTTCACTGTCCTTTTATAACAAAGGAACATATATTTTTATTTATTTATTATTTTTAAATTTAATTTGCCCCTTTTTAATTGATTTTACAGAGAGAGGAAATGAGAGGGAGAGAAAGATAGACACATCAATGAGAGAAAACATAGATTGGTTGCATCCTGCATGCCCCCCACTGGGGATCGGGCCCACAACCTGGGCATGTGTTCTGACCCCGAATCGAACTGGTGACCTCTTGCTGCGTGGGTCGACGCTCAACCACTGAGCCACTCCGGCTGGACAGAACATACATTTTTAATACACAGTCTCAATCTACTTTTCCCACAAGAACATATAGACTTTCAATCTGAGAGTTTCTTGCTTTATTCCCAAAAATATTTTATTAAACATTTTAGATTTTTAAGTGATTATGACCTTTGTGTAAAATACTACTTCAGGGTAAAATAATAATTGCCTTCAAGATATTAAGATTCTACCTAGGCCTGGCCTGTGTGGCTCAGTGGTTGAGCATCAACCTATGTACCAAGAGGTCACCGGTTCGATTCCTGGTCAGGGCACATGCCCAGGTTGTGGGCCTGATCCCCAGTGGGGGGCATGCAGGAGGTGACCAATCGATGTTCTCTCTCATCAATGTTTCTATCTCTCCTCTCTTTTCCTCTCTAAAAATCAATAAAGAAAAAAAAAGAAAAGAAAAAAGAAAAAGATTCTACCTAGTACCAGGGGAAAGAGTAGTACTGCGAAAAGCATCCTCTGTAGTTACTTTATGAAACAAAGTGGAAAATGCCTAAATAGTGGCTTGCTATTCTTTGAACTCTAGAATTCTTCCTTTAACACAGATTTGGTTTCCTTTTTCTTAAATTGGCACTCTGGCAGAATTCACACTAGAAGCAGCAATCTCTATGGAGATATAGATTAGAGTTCAGTTAAAATATGTTTGCTGTTGACATCCTTTTGGCTTAATGTAGTGCCACATTTAATGGAAGTTTAGTGTTAAAGAAGTTATTTAAAATAATTTTGACAAGGAAAAAAATGGTGCCATAAATATTATAACAAAGGAAGAGTTTTTCAAAGATGAATGTATTTCAGCTCTTAACTACAGAGGTAGAAGAATGTGGGGTTTTAAGCCTTTAACTAAATGGCTGGACCATTCTGCACATTTAAATCAGGATGAGACTGACACAGAATTTGCAGAATGTCCCATCAAATGATTGTTTTGGTGATGTCGAAGACCCCTGAAAGGAAAAGATTTGTTTTAGAAACATCCAGGGCATTTTGACTCTTCAAAATAAAGATTTTGTTTTTTGTTTGTTTATTCTTAGACCTGAATATTCCTCTCCCTACCCTAAAAGGATGAAAATTTCCCATCTGGGGAGAGATGCTGACAAATGTCCCATGTTAAAGATATCTGTCAACAAGAGCTATCCCATGACTAGCTACCTGCAGAGAGACCCCTTTCAAGAATGTTCTAACATTAATGAGCCCACACGAAAAAAAAGACATGAAGTCTCTTTTTCATGAATTTCCTTCAATTATCATTAGAAGCTTCAAGCTTGACTGGGGTATTTGGGAAGCTACACAGTGATTAAATTTTCTTTTTCTAAAGTTTTAAAATTCATATCTTTAACCATATAATAAGTTACTTTAACATTTGTCTAAATGAAATCGACATTTGGCAGGCAATGATTTTCCTGCTTAAATGGAGTTAGCATGGTTATTTGACCAGCACTGTAGAGATTTCAAGTATCAGATAAAATAGATAGTCTTTAGGTTTTCATCAAAACCTGATATCCTATTATTATATAATTGAGACTACAAGGTTGTCAATATCAAACACATTCATTGCTTCCTTAAATCTGAAACCTGAAACCAAAGCCAGAATTTTAAGCCACAAAGACATCACTGATAGAACATGGAAAGTTTTCAAAGATGTGCCAGGGGATTTAAGGAACATTGCTTCCATTAATCTTGCTGAAATTCTCATGACTAAATCCCTATGCATTGCTTTTAAGATTTGCTAAAAAATGTCTCAGCATACAAAGTATGGACAAGTTATTCATTACAGCTTTTACTTTATAGCATTCTGAAACTGTTTCTAAGTAATTTAGCACTGACTTTCCTCTTCTATAAAAAGATCATAAAATACTTTTTACCTAAGTGAAAGATTTGCTTTTTGATAACATGAACTTTTACAAAGTGTGAAAACTAGTTTTTACACAGAGCTTGACTGAAAGGAAAATAGTAGTCAAGTTAAAAGAAGCTATAGCAGGTCTATTGATTTGTACCAAAAATGATACAAGCTTAGATTTTTTATTTTATATATATATCAGAATATGTATCTCTATATCACAATATGTATATCTGTATAGTCTTTCATCTATCTATCTACCCATCCATCCATCTATTGATTACGTGCTGTAAATACTACGATTATAATACAGAGAATAGTTCATGGTCTACTGGGAAGATGAAAACATAAAGTATTGTAAAGCTGTGTAATATGGAAGAGGAAACCTGGGAAATGAAAAGATTTGAGGCACAAAGAGTCATCTTAAAATTTGAATTATGGAGTTAGTTGGGTAGTGTAGGACATAAAACTAAAATGTTATCAAGTCAGATTTAGAGGGCTTTGTAATGCAATAATAATTTACTCTTCATTTTGTTGAGATGAAATGATCAAATCAAGAATTAAGAGAGATAATGCCCAGCTAGTGTGGCTCAGTGGATTCAGCATCCACCCGTGCACCAAGAGGTCACCAGGTGTTCAATTCCTGGTCAGGGCACATGCTTGGGTTTCAGGCTTGAGCCCTAGTAGGGGGCATGCAGGAGGCAGTTGATCAATGTTCCTCTCTCAAATTGATGTTTTTATCTTTTTCTCCCTCTCTGCCCAAAAAATAAACAAAAATATTTTTAAAAAAGAATTAAGAGAGATAATTTAGGAGATCTCATGAATGAAAGGTTGGCATGAGTAGACAATGAAGACAGGCAGGTTGGTAAGGAGGCTATTTCACAGAGCAAGTAGAGAGGTACAAATGTGAACAAAGAAATTGTCAATGATAAGACAGAGGAAAAAAACAGATTGAAGGAGCTGATTGGGTGTGTGGTAGGGGGAAATATGGGTCAATGATTGAGGTTTTTTAGCATACTGGATTAAGGTATGGTAGAAAATAGAAGAGGTAGCCTGAAATTGAAACAGAAGATAATGATTTCTGTTCATTATGGGAAGCTAGTGCTCTCTGAGGTTTCCAAGTAATTGTTGAGTAAGTTTTGGGACTCTAGGTACAGATTTGGAGACATAAGTTCATAAATGATGGGGTTGATGAGCTCACCTGGAGAAATTTTAAAAGGAGTAAATGAAGGGGAGATTGATTGGAGAATCTCAGTGGCAGTTGAAGTTAGAAAAGGGTCAGAAAAGGACATGGTTAAAAATGGTTAGAGAGATAAGGAGAGGACCAAGAAAAGCTTCCCTAGAGGAGCCTTATCATTAAAGCTATGGAGAAATGTCATCAGAGGCTCAGGAGGCAAGTGGTTGAGGAGAATGAAGCTGTCAGCTTTGGTAACTATGAAGTGATTACTGCTTTCAGACAACATTTTCAGTAGAATGGTGGGGACAAGACTTGTGGGGGATTTAGGAGTGATCATGGATATAAACGATGAGTGATATGAGATGGGGGGAAGTGAAAGGAAATAGTATAAACTTACCTTCATAGATGTTTGGAAACAGAATCAAAGAAATACATGAGGTAGTATCTTGAAAAAGCACAGGTTGAAAGCTTAGAAATGAAGAGAACAGATTGGTGGTTGCTTGAAGCTGGGTATGGTAGGTCAGCGTAATGGGTATAAAGAGTCAAAAGGTACAAATTTCCTTTATAAAATAAGTAATCCATGGAATGTAATGTACAGCATAGTGACTATTGTTAATGATACTCTATTAAATATTTGAAAGTTGTGAAGAGAGTAGATCTTAAATGTTCTCATCACAAGAAAAGAATCTGTATTGGTGATGGGTGTTAAATAGACTTAGTATGGTGATCATGTTGCAATATATATAAATATTGTTGTTTATATGAAACTAATATAATGTTGTAGGTCCATTATACCTTAATAAAAAACGAAATAATCATATTTAAGTGGCAAAAAACAAAACAAAAAGAAAAGTCATAGTTGAGAGAAGGATGCTTTAGAAAGGAAGAGAGACTCTGGAGTGTTTTAATAGTATACTGGGGAATCCAGTGGAAAGAGAAAATCCTTAGACAAAGGAGAACATTAACATTTCAGTTCAGTCTTTAAGAAATTTCTCTCTCTCTCTCTCTCTCTCTCTCTCTCTCTCTCTCTCTCTCTCTCTCTTAGTATAAAGTCATACACAGAATGATTTGAGTCATAACTGCTCAGAAAGCTACCTGTATCTGTCAGGATAAGTTAATTATTGCTACAGAAGCAAACCCCAGCCCCACAAATTAGTGTTTTAATAAAATGAAGTTTATGTCCTGTTCTGTGCTTTTTAAAAAAAATTTCGTGGTTTGACAGGGTCATTTATAGCATTTATTCAGAGTCACAAAGTCCCAATCTTGGCAACTACTCTTACAATCACCACTGGGGGTGGGGATGGGGATCATGACTCTCACAGGGGTTCTTACAACTTTCTCACAGAGGTGATATATGTCACTCTTGCTCACATTCATTGGCCAAGTTAGTTCCCACAGCCACCTGACATCAAGTGGTCAGGGAAGAACCACCCTACCAGGTAATTGGAAGAAGAACCAGAAATTTTGTGAACATTTTTAATGATTACAGCACTACATTAAAAGCTTAAAAGGGAACTGTAGAATTCAGAGGAGATGGATGAGGGAACAAAATGGGGTGAATTAATTACATGAGCCAATGCTATTAGGCTTCTTGAAATGCATATAATATTGAAATCATCTCCTAGGAACACCTGTGAAAGGGAGTTCCTCATAATTGTTTCGGAATGCTTCTAATAAAATGAGACAATTAGCTTTCTCTAATGTATTAGTTATGATTAGTTTCATCTACATGTGACAGGAAAAAGAATAATATGACAATGGCTTGAAATAAGATATAATTATTTATCTTATGTGAAAGTCTGGATAGGTACAGAGCCTCCATGATCATCAAGGGCCAGGTTTTTTCTACTTAACTTGTTCATCACCTTCAATGTTTGACTTCTGTCTTGTGACCCAAGGTGCATGTTCAGCTTAAGCCATCTGTACATGAGCAGCAGGGCACTTCTGAAAAGTTTCACCACCACTTCTGGAAGTATTGCCTTGGCCAGAACTTAGATGGACACTCACAATGAAGTCTGGTCTATGTGGCCTTTACTTTGGGTGCCCTTGTGCTCAATTAACATTTGAAGGTTCCATTTCTGAATAAGAAGAGGAGAAATGGTATCACATAACCATTCATTTTACATACTTCACCATGCCTGTGTGGAGGGTCCATCTTTTTGATTTGGGATTTCCTCCTATTTTTAGCAATTCTTAGCATGGAATAGAATTAGGGATTCCATGCCTCATGCCAGAAATGTAATGACTCACTCGTAATACCTACATTTTGGGGATAGAATGTCTTCTCTAGCCTGTTATTCAGAGTAGAGCTGCACTTCGAGCGAGAACGAGCATCAGTACTGGTTTTGTTGCATTTAATGCCCACTTCCTGTCTCCCCGAATTCACAGATCTTGGTGGGAAATGAAAGAAAGCTTGAAGAAAATGTGACCAATATTTTCAGTTGGCTATACGTTTAAGTAAGAGTTTCTAATTCAGAACCGGTCTCTACATGGAGTTCTTAAGTTCTTACCATAGACATTCACAGACAGTGAGTTTTGGAGAGTGGTAAAGATTCTTCACTTTTGCTTTACTCCCGCATTGGGCGCTGTAAGACGGAACAGTTTACTGCCAAAAGAGGGAAGAGATAAAATGCTGTGGAACTTCAAAGGCAGGAGAGGTTGGCAGCTGCATTTGACCCAGCATTAGACTTGGCACAGATTTCAGGAAGCAGTAGAGAGATTTTACTTTATACTTTTGTTTTTATTTGTTCTTTGTTAGATCTTTTCCACTTCTTAGAGCAGATGTTGAACTCACATTATTATTGTGTTGGTGCTAGTAACACAAATTTGAATTGTGGGAGAATCTGTTATTCACGTTGCAGATGAGAAAATCCTTGCCAAAGATACATGAATTAAACATCCAGTAGCCCAGAGCTTGATGGAGCTCTTAGTTAGGGAATGTAGAGGGTGGTTAGTAAATTGTGATGTCTGGGATTCCTGAGAATTTAGGTACCCCTCTGTTGCTGTTCTGTATTTTAAGAAAGAATCATGATGGCAAAACAGAAAGGAACATCTAAAGCTGAAGATTTTAGATTTAATGAGGAATTAAATCATAGTCTGTATCAAATCATAAGAGAGTAAACGATATATATAAATCAATGCTAAGTATAGAAAAAAAGCAAAAATGAACACTGTTTTTATTTCCAAAATAACATTTCAGTTCATTCCCTGATGTCATCTTTAAATCCTATGTAATATTATAATTATTTGCCTATTAAGAATATTTATTTTCCTTTGTAGTTTGTTCAGGTTTTCACTATCATGGATTAAATGATAAAATTCAATATTAATTATTTTCTTTTTGTATTCCTGACCAACTCAATTTTTTAAATAATTGCATAGCCTTTTCTTATCAACAGCTACATCTGGATGTTAAATAGCCCTTCTTTTTGACAAACAAAAATAAATTAAGAAAATATATCACAACTTGACCTTGGACCTGATATACTGAAATTTATTTTTAGGCCATTTATAAAAATGTATGTGATACTGTCTATATCACAAAGAAACATTTACAAATAAGGTTTTATTTTAGGCTGTCAAATCAGCTTTTAAAGTGCAAGGACATAGAGCCTTAGCATATTTTTTTATTCAAAGCTTATGTTGGTTTTATTTTAAATGGATATGCATTAATAAAATATAACTATTGTTTATGCCAAATCATATATTTTTTCTTTATACAGAAGAGAAGCAAAGCAACCTATTATTTCATATAGTTGTTAGCTGAGGGGAAAACAGATCAGTCATATTACAATATCAGTTTGTAAGAAGTCTCTTGACAAGAAATTTTTCACCAAAATTGATAGCACATCGAATATAGTAGATTATAATCTCCAGTGAAAGATGAATAAAATCAAACAATACTCAAAGGATGCTACATTGCAGAATGATGTCAAGCACCCTATTCTGCATTCACATTTCCAACACTCTAGGAATATGATTTATTTAGGTATATGTACCTGTTAGCAAGAGGATGGCACAGCAAATTACCCAATGGATCTGAAAGGAAATAATAACAAGTTGAAAGAGTATGGATGAAACCTTTTATTTAGTTATGAGAACAACATCTGACAAACCCTTGGCAAAACTGTGCTTTCTCTATGTGTTTGCATGTAAGTATGTGAGTTAAAATGTTGTTCCTGGGATTTTAAATAAATCTCAAAATAAGTTAAAAGATAATATTTCAAAAGGGTCCCAAACTATAAGATACCCTTACTTTGGTATTAACATTTCTCCAGATTTAGTATGAGCAGAAGGGGTTACTGGCTGTTAATAAGAATGAACTAAATCTCTTCACTCTTTTGCCCTCTCTTTTGAATTAATTGGTTTTGGCTTGCCAGAATCACAGTGCACACGATAAAGAATGGAAGGGCTTGGCATATACCATGTTTTCTCCACTGCATTAATTGAACTGTAAATGAGATTTTGGTCAATAAAATAAAAATGCTGCCTAGAGCAGACAAGGAGAAGCACAAGAGAGATTCCGGTGCTTAGTAATCTGAGTACAATTTAAAGCTCCTCCCATAAATCAATTCGAATATAGTATATATTCTTGTTGATCTATTCCCTTAAACCATTTTACAAATTCTTAGGTGCACATAAAAATAAATTTCAAGAACCTGATGTATTTTTCTTCCCCAAACCATAGTTGGTACTCTCTAACACTGCTCTTGACATAATTCATCATGGTTTCAATATCCTTGTAGATTATTCCTCCAATACCCAGAACGCTCAATTCTTCTGCCTCTTCTCCTCTTCTGATCTTTTTCAACAGCTTCCTTCAGCCTCTCACACTCATTATCACACCCTAGGTTTTAGCATTCCCAGTAAATGTGACTCCATAACCCTAATTTTAAATGCCCCACATTCAAACTATCATATCCTATTTTTCTAATTCACTTCCTCAAGTGCCATTACTTCAACAATATATTTTTTCTCAGTAGGACTTAAGATACATTGGTTTTCATTGTCTTTGCTCTCTTCATGACTTCATTCCCCTCTTCCCAGCTAAAATACTGCACTCAGTCATGTCGCTCCCCTGTACATATGTTCCACTTCCTTGGCCTTCTCTCATTTCCTCATACTCACTGTAACCCTGGTTAAAGCCCACGCTCTGCTTATTCCGTGGCAGCACCTGCCATGGCTCAGTGTATCTGAAGGAAAGGACATACCCTGAATGAATAATCCCATTTGACATTTTTGATCGCTGGCACAGGTGGAATTATGGAATCAGGGGTCGGACTGCGTGCACCTTGTCCATTCCCTCTTCCTCTTTCCAAGGCAACTGCTGTAGACCTTCACATCTCCTCAAACCCGCAACCCCTCTTTCCTTGTCTCCCTTTCAACTGATAACCTTTCTTACTCAGGGAACACTACTCCATCAACACTCTACTTCCTTCACATTGCTAAGTTTGATAGCCAAATATGGTCACTTCCCAGTCAACCTATCTGATAATTCTGTTCTCCTTGAAATGCTTTTTTTTTTTTTTTACTTGACTTTCAAGACACCACATTCTCCTGGTTTTCTTTCAGCCTTGCTGACCACTCCTCTTCAGTCACGTTGGTGGTAACACCTCACTTCCCAGGCTCTTAACATTGGAATGGTCAGGGCTCATTTCCATGGACTTCTTTTCTTTTCTCCTTTCATTGATTCATTTGTTAATGTCATCCAGTCTCATGGTTATAAACACCAACTTATGCTGAAGACTGCTATATTTATTGTTGTAATCTGGACATTTCCAGAACTCCAGGATTTATATCTGCTTGCTTACTTGAATTTTCCCTTGAATATAGATAGACCTGCCAATCTTAACATGCTCAAAACTAAACACTTGATCTCAGTTCCCCTCCCTGTGAAATAAGCATGTGCTGTCTCCTCATGCTCCTCATTTTAGGTAATGGCAACCCCACACATCCAATTTTTTTATTTAAAACCTTTGTAGTTGACTATCTTTGAGTCTTCTTCTGCTGACACATCTCAGGTCCAATCTGTCTGCAAAAAGATTGCCAGTTCTACCTTCAGAATATATCCAGAAAGTAATCACTTATTCCTAGTGTCATTGCTTCCATCCTCGTCCACTCTGCTCTCATATGTTGCCTATATTATGCCATAACTTTCTGCTTCTGCCTTTGCTACACCTTCCCCCACTTTCAGTCTATACTCACCATGGCAGCCAGAGAATATATGTAAAAGATGTCATGAAAAACTCTATGTAAAACCCGGGAATGACTTCCTAACCCTCCCAAACAAAAAGCCAAAAATGTCACGATGGCCAATAGCCTCAACCTGCTTGGCCTCCCATATCCTCCCTGACCTCACCTCCTACCACTCTCACCCTCATCCATCCTCGTTCAGCCACACCAGCCTCCTTGCTCTTCCTGTAATACACAGGCATGTTCCTGCCTCAGGGTCATGATAGCCTGTTTCCATTCCTTCTGCCTAGAAAGTTCATTGCCTCACCTCTTGGAGATCTTTCCTCAAAGGTCAGTGAAACTTACTTTGAGCAAGTTGGAGCCTTCAATATACTTTCTAAATTTTTCTCCCTCTATTTTTCTCCAAAACACCTACACTTTAATATATGTGTATGTACACACACATATATTTACTGTAATTAATTAATTAATTAATTAATTAATTAATTAATATTTGTTCAGTTCCCCCATTAGAATGCAAGTTTTATGGGGACTGGGAATGTTATTTGTTGTATATTTGTTTGTTTTTGCTGCTCTATCCGCAGCAACTACAAAATACCTCTATATCGCAGGTGCTCAAAATATATGTCTGTTGAATTAATTCATTAATTAATTGGTTCAATGCTAACATTGGTATGCATATAATCTTGAAGAAAGTGATAACTTAAATATTCTAGCCCTTTTGGGGGAAAACAGAGAGTTTGACAGTATCAATCTAGGTCTGTGGTACCCCAAAATGGAGATCCATGTTAAAATTTGAGGGCCAACTTGTTGAAGGCAAAGAATAACTTCTGCAGTGTCCATACCTTTGTGAAAAGAAACTCCTGTGCTCTCTTGATGCAATTTCTTAGCTCCTTTTATTTTTGTCCTGCAACATTTTTATAAAGCAATGTTTCTTGCAGAAACCTGCTAACAAATATCTGTTTAATTGGACCTCCTTGCCTTCACCAGGGAGGAATTAAATGCCCAAGGTCAAGTTGGTGGCAGCTTTGGGACTAGGATTCAGGGCCCCTTCTATTTATTTTTAGCTGCTCTGATTATAACTGTTCCCTCCATCGTATTAGGGAAAAGTTAGACCCATTCAGCAGGAAACTCTAAAGGCAGACACGGAAAATTAATCTTTAGGAAAATGATTAGGTGATGATGGCATGTCAGCATCTGGGCATGGAGTGGGGATAACATCATTCTAATACATCAAGTTGCTGATCAGCAGCAACAGATGAAGACTTTTTTATTACACAAACTAAGTAGAGCTTATGAAAAGAGTTACTACTTTTGCTTAAATCATCTGTCTCGCTGTGACACTCCTTATAATTTGCTCTTTGCTTATTCACAGAATTTTCCTCATTATCCCTGTTGTTTGTCTCCTCATCCTCACCTCTAGGCTACTCGTGTTTGTGCACATTAACTCAGAATCAGCCTCTAACTCTCTGGAGACATCTCTTCTATTTTTCATCTTGGAAGGTCTTGGTGCCTGGGGCATCATTTGCTGGAGGGCTTTGCAGATCTCAAGTTCCTTTTGAGGAATAAAAGATATTCTCTTGGGTATTTATGTCTTCCAAATGGCATTATTCCTCATATTGCCACAAACTAATAAAAAAAATATCCTGAAATATTTATATTCATTATCTTCAGACTAGAAAAATGGAGAAATCTTTCTAAAGGTCTTTCAGAGCTGAGGTAGCTGCTGTCATTTGATTGCCAGCTGTTTCTATTCTGTCTGCCTTCAGCTCCTAGAGCTATTGAATACTATAACACTTGGCTGCTTTTATGCTAAAAAGGATTCCTGTCCTATCTCTGTGTCTACACCTTCTCATTCTTCCTTCTCAGTTACGTTTGATTTGGGACACTCATCTTTGTAACCTAAATTGCTGCCAGAGTAGACTTAGTGGAGGTCCAAATCCTGTTACTTATAACACCAATCAACTGTCTCATGGGAGCCCTCCACACTGTATATCTTGGCATTTTTTATCCAGAATAAAAGAAAGTCACGTAATTTCAGAAATACCAACTTTAAAACTTTAATTAAAATAACTCACCAGGATTTTTGTTTAATTCCACCAATCACCTTCCTTTAGCATCCTAATGCTCAGGACAGTCTTTTCCATCCTGGGTCTTAGCCGTTGAGTTCCCACCACCCCCAGGGGCTTCCTGCCAGTATTTCATATGACCTCTCTGGCTAACAGAGATACCTTCGCTGCTTCCTTCATTTTTTCCATTTAAACTAGCAGATTTTAAAATTCATTCCATTATGAAGACTTTTTCACCTTCTGAAGTGACAATTAGCTAATTTGTGCTAATAAAAAATGAAGTAATGGAAAGATAGATTCTTGCACCCAGGGTCCTGAAGACCTTCTTGAATAACATGTATTTTACCAAAAAATCTTTAGATATAATACCTCATTTTTGTTGTCAAAACTAAAAACGTAACTCATAGTAAAAAAAATTTTTTTTAGTATAGATTGAGCACTTTTTCACTACCAAGCTCACTGCTAAATGTTCCATAACCACCCCTCCCCAAAACTCCACAATAACTCTACAGCAGCGATTTTCAACCTTTTTTTAATCTCATGGCTACAAAAACTAATTACTAAAATTCTGTCGCACACCCCAAAAATATATTTTTTGCCAGTCTGACAAAAAAAATATAGACATAATTTTGATTCATTCACACCGATGGCTATTGTGTTGGCTGTTGTCATTTTTTAATTTGGTAATCTAAAGGAAAAGAGGTCAATGTCGCTGAATTAATAGTCATGTATTACACATCTTAAAAATTCTTGTGGCACATTGGTTGAATATTGCTGCTTTAGAGAAATAACAACCATTCTAAACTTGATTTTACTAATGAAAACAGAGATTAAGGCAATTAAGAAACTTGCCCAAAGTTATAGAGCAAATTTGATATAACATATCTTTTAATCCTTACAATTACTCAGTTGGCTGGTGAATGAATTTAAATAATTTTCTATGTGTCTCAAAACCAGTAAGTAACAGATTTGGCACTCAAAGTCAATATTCTGACTTAAGATCTTTGGATTCTTCTGTAACATCGATGTCTGTATTACATTGTATAACCTTGAAGAGAGTACTAAGGCACTTTGAAATTTGTTTGAAAAATGAGAAGATTGTAGCAGATCCATTGCCACAATAATGCTATTTAACACTCACCCAGAAAACTTTAGTGATACACATACACTAAATATTATCTATTAGGCTCTCGAGTCTGAGGGATTCAGCTGAGCTGACTGGGTTGGTGCACCTGCCTGTAGTCAGGTGTGGGTCATCAGGCAGCTCTGCTCATCCTGGCTGGACTAGCTCATGTGTCTGGAGATTGGCTGGCTGCTGGCAGATCTAGATCATCTCCCCTGGAATGACTTCAGTGACTCTCATTATCCAGCAGTCTAGCTTGGGAATGTTCTCATGGAAATTTTATAGGAGGAGAAAAACCCAGTCACGCAAACACTTTTGACCCTCTGCTTTTGTTACGTTTGCTAAAATCCATTGGCCAAAACAAGACTAAATTCAGAGTCAGAGTAGGAGAGCCCTACAAAGTTTATGGTGAAGGCCATGGGTACATGGAAGGATGGAGACTTGGGTCATTTTTGTAGCAAACTACCACATAGGTCTAGCAAATTTTAAGCAGAAATAGAAAAGGAACCCAGTATTCTTCTGAGGCTCCTACCTCAAGCAATTTACACTCTTAAAAGATGTGACATTTTATTTGCTATATTGTTACAGCTTTAATATAATATATTACCCCACACATCCAATCTCTGGGAGCCAACATTTACTAAAAATTGAAGGTGTAATCTCTGGTGACATAAATGTATTCATGCTCTTAATTATAAATCATAAAATACTCATCAAATAGTGCCAAAGCAATGCTGCTTGAATTTATAATTCTCTTTTAAATAGAATATTGGCCAAACTCACCCAGTGTCTAGTGATTTCATGGTTTAGAAGTTTGTTTTCTCAAAGTTGATGCAGCTGTTCTCTTTGAGTGAAGGTCCGTGGGGAAAGATGGATAAACACATAAAGCTTCTAAAAGCCATTCCACATCCCTCGAAGTCATCCCTCAGCTTAATGTCTGGGTCAAAGTATAACAAAGTTAGTCTTGGTAATTGTTCATGAGTTTTCAGAGAGACTCATTATCAATATTCACAACCTCGTTTTAGGCCAGTGGAGCTTTATCAGGCTAAATTTTAAGTAGAATTAAAATACATGAGAATTTAAAGTTCAGCCTGGAGAATTGATGCTTACAATGGGTTATACAAAAGGTATTTGTAAGGGCAATTAACATTGTTTTATTTCTTTGATTTGCCAAAACACAAAGGCATTCAAAAGCATTCCTGCTTTCTCTGTAGTGCACAGGCACATTAACAGTAAATCCAGCACATACAGGTGAAGTGCTCTGAAGCTGGATGAAATGCCTAGCCCTGCTGTGCAAGTCACACCAATCATTCGTCCTAAAAACTTTTATTTTCCCACGACAATATCATGGATTACCTTCCCATTTGTCACATCTGTTCTTTGTATTCTAGTTTCTACTAATTTCTTCTTTCCTCTAGAGTTTTTCATGTCACTTGAGTGATATTTTTCCAATGGGCATTATGTCAATGTCTAAAACAGTTTTTAAGCTTCAAATATATGTGGGTGGGTAGAGAAGAACTAGGGAGAAGGAACTGCAAGGCATCTTGGGAAGGAAAATTCACCTTCCCGTCCACCCAGCCACATTCACTGTTGGCCATGTGTGCCCTTGTAGACCTGTCATTACTATGGATCTCAAACAGTATTTATTACCCATCTTTTACCTATATTTTTAGCTTACTACCACCATTTCTTTAGACCAGATTGATAGACTGAGAATTAGAGGAGATCAAGACAGAGGACAAAGGAACTAGAGTCTAGCTCTGTTTTGGAGGAAGAATTCATAGAAGTTAATAATGCCTCCTCAGTTTCAATAGACAAATGGAAAGATGGAAATATTACTTACTGAGATTAGGCATAGGAGGGGTGGGTTTTGGAGAGAATTTCAAATGTCCAGTTCAAGCTATGTTAGACTTTGAAATGATTTAGAATCCTTCAACTGGAAATGCCAAAAGGGAGATTGGACACCAGGGTCTGGAGCCCAGACATGAGTTCTTACCACTACAGAGGCTGTCCAGCTGGAGGGATCACTTTTGTTTAGTATCCTTCTCCTTTATATACCAAATTATATTCAGTAATAATTCTGACATAAAACAGATAATAAAAATAACCAGAAAAAATGCAGAGAAGCTCATTTTCATTGAGTATATGTATTTAATAAAAATAATTAAATATTCCAGTACACAAAAGAGAAAAGTAATGAAACAATACTTTCTAACTATAATAATACGTATTTTGAAAAAAGGGGAGTACATTATGCCAACTTACTGTTGTGTTATGTAATGGATAATGCCATTACAGTGTCTGTTTTGGAGCCTTCTGTGAATATGTCAACGATCTTATGAAAATATGTATTTCATCATATATTTTTGGTTTAATAGATAGTATGTTCAAATATGTCAATATATCGTCCTTCCTGAATAAAGAATGCTGTTTTATTCATTTTAATTCCACAAAGTTTCTTTCACATGAAGGAAAAGATATACAAAGAAAGTGTTAACTATCATAACAAGTTTGGGGTAGATCATAAAATCGCTTAAGTTCCAGAAACTATAATAATGTTCATGTCTTTTCCTTCAGGATTGATCCTACTGGCTTTGAAATATTTCTGAAGTTGAAAAACTTCAAGCACAAATGTCAAGTGGTCGAAAAGAATGAAGAGCTGAAATAACTCAAGTCAGGTTTCTTTCTTTATAATTACTGTACTATCACTGGTTATTTGGAATTTACTATTTAAAAGCACAAACATATAGTACTATTGGATTTGAAGAGTAAGCATAAATAAAGCTCATACTGTTTTTAACCTTTATGAAATTATTATTAAAACCAATATTTATAGGTGAGTTCAGGTAAATCAGGGGCTGACTATATAACAGAGCTTCCCCTGTTACTTTTCATTAGAATATATTGTTTATTAAAAGGTATGAAATAGCCCAGCCAGTGTGGCTCAGTGGATTGAGTGTGGTCCCATGGACTGAGAGGTCCTGGTTCGATTCCCCGTCAGGACACACACCTGGGTTGCAGGCTCCATCCCCAGTAGCAGGTGTGCAGGAGGCAGCCGATGGATATTTTCTCTCACATCTATGCTTCTATCTCTCTCTCTAAAAAGTCAATAAAAACATAATTTTAAAAGAAGGTATGAAATATCCCTAGCCAGGTGGCTCAGTTGATTGGAGCATTGTTCCATTCACCAAAAGGTTGTGGGTTCAGTTCCCCACTAGGGCACATACCCAGGGCATGTATGAGAGACAACCAGTTGATGTTTCTCTTTCACATAGATGTTTCTCCCTCTCTCTCCCTTCTCCTCTCTCTAAAATCAGTAAAAACAGCCCAGGCGGTGTGGCTCAGTGGATTGAGTGTCGTCTCATGGACTGAGAGGTCCCCATTTGATTCCCAGTCAGGACATATGCCTGGGTTGTGGGCTTGTTCCCCAGTAGGGGTCATGCAGGAGGCAGCCAATCAATGTTTTTCTCTCACATCGATGTTTCTATCTCTGTCTCTCTTCCTTTCTCTCTAAAAAAATCAATAAAACATATTTAAATAAAATAAAATAAAGACATATCCTTGGATGAGGATTTTTTAAAAAATTATGAAATAAAAATGTGCTAGTTTGAAATTTACATTTATTTTATCAAAATTTAACAATAACTAGAGCAATTGTTTAGAACTTAATCCAAGTTTGATAGGTAATGTGACTTCCCTGAACATCTTTTTATTGCCTACATTGGGGGCAAATTCTCTGCTCTCCCAGTTTTAGTATGTCACTGCATTGCTAATACAAATTCAGGAGTTGACGAACTATAGACAACATTTAAACTCAAGAGTGTTACAGATCCTCCTGAGGATCTCCACGTTTCGTAGCCATATGGAGAAGGAGACCATGAAAGAGTGACTGGAGAAATAAAAGAAATGTCAGAGAGTGGTATTACTGAAACCAACAAAACAGTATATGTCAAGATGGTAGAAGTGGTCATCTCTGTGAAATGCAGCTGAAAAATCAAATGGGAGAACTGCTGAAAAGAAACCATGAATTTACCAACGCAGAGGCAGTTGATAACTTGAGGAAGAGAAGTTTCATTAGAATACTGGAAGTTAAAATGGGTTTGAGTGTAAATGAGTTGTAGACTATGTTTGGATACCTAGACTTCCCAAATAATTAACAAAGTAGAAAATGATGAGAACAGATAACTCTTGTTTGCTTATTAAGCTGGTCACACAGAAAATCAAGATACAAAATTCCACAGCTTTGTCATGCAACAATGCTAATTAGAAAATATAATCTAAAAAACCTGTTAACAACTGTGTAATACATAGATATAAACCTAGCAAGAAATATGCAAACACATGTCTAAGATTTATAAAACAATCAAAGAACAGAAAAGAAGATTAGAACAAATGGGAACAGTATCACATTCTTAGATGGGAAAGCATGAGGTCATAAAGTTCTTCAGTCTCTTCAAATTAATTCATGAGTTCAAAGCAATCCAATTTCAACTCCTAACAGGATTTTTTTTTTTTTAACCAATAACGTGATTTTGAAAAATATCTGGAATACAAAATGGGGAAAATAGCCTGACATATTTGAAATAGTACAATCATGAGGGACATACTACTACCAGATATCAATGTATACTATAAAGCCACTATAATAAAAAATGGGGTTTATTGGCATTGTAATAATATAATTAACCAGTGGAACACAATAAAGGCTCTAGGAAGATACTTAATATACTTAATATGTCTATGGAAATTTAATGTATGATTAACTGAGTACTTGAAATCTGTGCTGAAAGGAATGTGTAACTGACACTGTTGGAACACTGACCTACATCCTCTTGGCTTGACCTCCAATTCCAGCCCAGCCCTGGTTTACTGTTCTGCACAGGATTTGACCTCTTTGCTATCAGCTCCTCACTGCAGGTGTGTGCTATTTCTTCTTTCCTGTCCTGGGACTTCTCTGATAATTTGATAATACCATTTGAGTGCACTTGACCCTGATTCATACCAGGCAAAGGAGTTGAGGGGTGGAAGCTAATGAGTGAATGCTTCTCTCTTTCAAGACTGGAGTGAACAGTTTTGAGCCATGTGATAACAAGGCACCTCAGAAGGTCCCTCACTGGGTACTTAGTCACCTGAAGCTGTGGCATACTGGATAATGATTGACTTGACTTTCAGTCCTTCACTGTTGACCCCTGTCCCTCACTTCTGCTCCTTCTGAACACCCTCTCAAAAAATAGATAACCTCTGTCCCAGGATCTGCTTTTGGGAAAAACATACTAAATCAGGTTGACCTATGCAATAAATGGTGTTCAGAAACTGTGCAATGGGAAAAAGAATAAAGACAAACCTCTACATGTAAACAAATTTCAGAAAAGTTAAAAAGTTAAATGTAACAATAAAACAAAACAAAAAAAATAGAAAAGAAAGCAGTTGAAAACACTACCAAAGTGGAGGCTGTAGCTTTCATGTCCATGTTCTCCTCTGTATTTTTGGCCTGTCTTTGTCAATATGACTTTATTTGTCCTATCGCCCAGATAGTTGTCAAAATCTTGTGTCTGCTAAAGGTCTCTACTTATTTTTAGTGTGTGTGTGTTTTTAAAATTTATTCTCTTCTATGCATCTTGTATTGCAATTGGATTTTAGGTGGACAATGGAAATAAATTCTTGCATTTAATCTGCCATCTACATCCACAATGTTCTAAATTTTTCATTAGTTATATCTCTTGTTAACACCATTGAGCTGTATTAAAAATTCTAATTTGAGAGTCTCTGACAAGTAGAATTGTATTAAACTATGACGATTTCTGTTCACTAATTAAGCAATTCTCAATTGTCCTGTTAAGACAAAAATGTCTTTAACACAGCATTTTAGAGATGGAAGGTGCTATGAGATCATTGAGTCCCTGGATACCCGATGTATGGCTCACCGACCAAATTAGCCTCTACTGACTTTACTGTGACTTCCCTCAGCATTTTTCCATTTAAAAAAATTACATGAATTACATGTGCTAGCATGTTAGCACTTCCTATAGTTAGCATCTACCTATAGCGACCATTTAAAATTGCCTATTGGAAGATTGAATTAAATAGTAAGTAGTAATTATTATGTGGTTTAATTTAATTTAATGGAATCTTATAAAGAATTTATGGAAAAATAGACATGTAAAAACCTTCATATGCATTTGGCTGATGTTTTAATTGTATGTATTATGTCTTATCTAAGCATATATATGCTCAGTTTATCATTATATAAATTAATATAGACTGCCTTAACAGAGATATCTGCTCAAGTGACTCACCATTAAACATATTATGTTCCTAATAATCAAAATCCTTCGTTTAAAATATGTCATCACTGTGGCCTTGAGAGCAAAAGATTTTCCCTGGATCTCACTTGTAGGCCTACTCTAAATTCTCATTTTCTAATTCAGAAAAATCAAATAGAAAACTTTATTTCTTTGCTTTATTTATCCACATATACATTATTTTTAGTGTCAAATAAGTGATATTTAATTATATAGGGAAAGACACAGGACAATTTAGGCTACATGATTAATTTTTTTTGGCAATAATTACAGATTCAGAATAAGTTACAAAGATTGTCCAGAGCGGCCCACTATACCCTTTACCCAGTTTTCTTCCTTCTGGTATAACTCTAGTACAATATCAAAACCAGAAAACTGACATTAGTATATTGTGTATTCATGGTCTATGTCATTTTATCAGATGTGCAGATTTGTGTAACAACCACCGTGATCAAGGTAGAGAATTGTTGCCTCACAACAAAGATCACCCTGCATTATTCCTTTATACTCAACTGTCGCCCTCACCCCACCAAATTCCACTAACCATCCCTAACCCCTTCTTCCACTCATCTGTCCTCCAGAGCCATAATTTGTATCATTTTGATAATGTTATTCAAATGAAATTATACAAGAAGTGACCTTTAGAAATTGGCTTTTTAAATGCAGCACAATGCACCTGGGAACCATCCAAGTTGTTGCATGTATCAATAGTTCTTTTTGTTTTTATTGCTTGGTATGATTTATCTTTTTACTCCATGGTATGGATGCATCACCATTTGTTAACCCATTCGCCCACTGAAGGACATTTGGGTTGTTCCAGTTTGGGGCTACTAAAAATAAAGCTGCTATGAACAATCACAACATTTATGTGATATGAGTTTTCATTTGTCTGGGAGTGAGATTGCTGTGTTATATGGTAAGTGCATGTTTAGTTTTATTTTTTTTAAAGGAACTTCCTATTTTCCATTTTTCATTCCTACAAGCAATGTATGAGAAATTCAGTTTCTCAGAATTCTTGCCAGCATTTGGTATTGTCACTATTTTTTAATTTAGCTGTTCTAATAGGTATGTAGTCATATCTCATTGTAGTCATATCTAATAGTTAATTTGCATTTCCCTGATGGCTAGAGATGTTGAACATTTTTTCATGTGTTCATTTGCTATTCATAGATTCTCTTCTGGGAACTACCTCTTCATATCTTTTGACCATTTTCTAATTGGATTTTTTGTTTTTTATTGTTGAGTTTTGAAAGTCCTTTATAAATTCTAGATATGAATCCATTGTCAGATATGTAGTTTATAAATATTTTTCTCCCAGTTTATAATTTGTCATAATCTACATCTTTCACTCTTTTAACTAGGTCTTTGCTAAGCAAAAGATTTTAAATTTGATAATGTCCAATTTACCAATATTTCCTTTTATGGACCATGCTTTTGGTATAAATTCTAAGAACTCTTCACCAAGTCCTAGTTCCTGAAATTTTTCTCCTACATTTTTCCTGAAAGTGTTCTAGTTTTATGTTTCATATTTATATTTATGATCCATTTGGGTTCATTTTTGTCTAACGTCTGAGTTTTAGATTGAGGCTTATATTTTTGGCTATGAATATTCAAATGTTCCATTCTCATTTGTTAAAAAGAAGATCCTTTCTCTATTGAATTGTTTTGCACTTTTCTTAAAAAATTAGTTGACTGCATTTTTTGGATTATTTCTGGGTGCTCTATTATGTTCCATTGTTCTGTGTATCTGTTCCTCAGCTAACACCGCACAGTCTTGATTAACATCTTGAAATTGTGTGGACAATTATAACCACTTTATTTTTCTTTTTCAGAGTTTTTTTTTTTAACTGTTTTAGTTCCTTTGCCTTTCCATATAAATTTTAGAATAATTTTGAATATATCTAAAAGAAGTATTGTTGAGATGTTGGTAGGAATTGAGGTAAACTTGTATATATATTTAGGGAGAATTGACATCTTAACTAAGTTGAGTATTCCAATCTAGAAATATGCTATATCTTTCCATTTATTGAAATTTTTTTATGATTCCATTCATTAAAATTTTGTTTTCAGCATATAAGTCCTGTACATGTTTTGTTAGTGCTCTCTCTCTCTCTCTCTCTCTCTCTCTCTCTCTCTCTCTCTTTAGCTATTTCAAATAGTACTTTTTTGGTTTCCAAGTGTTCACTGCTTGTAAATAGACACAGTTGATATTTTCATGTTTATCTTGTAAATTAACATATGACATTACTAATTTCACTTATTAAGTTTTATGTAAGTCTCATGGTAACTACGAAACAAAAACTTATAGGCGATACACAAAAGATAAAAACATACTGCCACGAACAATCAAATCACAAAAGAATACAACAATAGAGGAAAAAAGGAACTAAAAACAACCAGAAAATAATTAAGAAGGTGGAAATAGTAGGTCCTCTAAATGTAAATGCATTCGATTTCCCAATCAAAAGATATAGAGTGAAGGAATGGATTAAAAACAAGATTTAGCTATAAAGCTGCTTGCAAGAAATTAACTTCAGCTTTAAGGACAAACAGGCTAAAAGTGTGAGATGGAAAAAGATATCCCATAAAGACAGAAATGAAAAGATAGCAGGGGCAGCCATACTTATATTGGACAAAATAGACTTTAAGTCAAAAACTATAACAAGGGACTAATGTGGTTATTATATAACGACAAAGAGATCAATTCATCAAGAGAATAACAATTGTAAATACACAATATTGGAGCACCTTAATATATTAAGCAAATAGTAACAGATCTGAAATGACAAATAGATAATAATACAATAATAAGGGGGAACTTTAATACCCACTTTCAATAATGAATAGATCATCCAGATAGAAAATCAATGAGGGAACATTGGGCTTCAACCATACTTTAGATTAAATGAACTCAATAGACATATACAGAACACTTCATACAACAGCAACAGAAATGCACATTCTTCTCAAGCCCACATGGAATGTTCTCCAGAATAAAAGTTAGACCTCAAAACAAATCTTAACAAATTTAAGATTTAAATTATATCAAGATCTTTCCTGTCCACAATGGTATGAACAAGTATGTGGAAATTAAACAAAACACTCCTGAACAATCAATGGATCCAAAAAGAAATCAAAAGGGAAATTAAAAATTATGTCAGAAAATGAAAACACAATATATTAAAACTCATGAGATACATCAAAAGCAGCTCTATGAAGAAAGTTTATAGAATAAACACTAACATTAAAAAGAAAAGAAAAATATCACATAAACAACTTAACTTTACATCTTGAGAAACTAGAAAAAGAAAAACAAAGTAAGTCCACAGTTAACAGAATGGAGAAAGTAAATATCAGAGCAAATATAGATTTTCAAAGGATATAAATTTTTACTTATGAGATAAATAAGTTCTGAAGATCTAATGTATAGCGTGGTGACTATAATTAACGATCGTGTATTATATACTTGAAATTTGCTATGAGAGTATATTTTTAAATGTTCTCACCACATACAAAATATAGTAACTATGTGAGGTTATGCATGTGTTAATTAACTTGATTGTGGTAATTATATCACAATATATATATTAAACCATCATACTGTACACTTTAAATATACTGTATACAATTTTATTTGTCAAGTATGCTTCAATAAATCTGGGGAAACATTTTTAAACACTAAAAATTTAAATTTTTCACTTGATTCTTCTGTATATCTTTTTTTTTCTGCTGATACTTTTATTTTTCATGTTTCAAGCATATTTGTCATTGATCATTGAAACATTTTATGATGGCAGCTTTAAAATTCTTATTAGGTAATTCATAATCAGTGTATTGATATCTGTTGACTAGTTTTTCTCTCTCAGATTATGATTTTCCTGATTCTTGGTATAACAAGCAGTTTTTGACTGAAACCTGGATATTTGGGGAATTATATTGTGTGGCTGACTGTATTATAGTGGACTTTTTCTGGCGTTGCTCCAAAGGGGAAGAGGGGTATCATCTCCTTACTACCACATGGGAATGGAAATCCAGGTTCCTCCTTTAGCCTCCCTTTATAACCCGAGGAGGGGAAGTCTGCTCATTCTTGCTGAGTGCACGTGATTTGTCAGTGCTTCTGCTAGGTCTCTGCTGATATCACACTGGTTGGCAAGTGTATGGATGCCTTGTTGTGCTTTTCATGTTGCCTCCTGTGACACTGTTGGTTGGGAGTGGGAGTCTCTTTAGCTGGACTCTCCATTAGTTCTCTGACTTCACCCCAGCATGCAGGAGGAAAGGGGCACATCAGGTGGGGGTAGAAGTCCAGACTCTCCACGTGGTCCCCACTGACACTTGGGGTTGACACTTCATTATAGCCCAGGGTGGATGAAGGCCCCAGCTCCTTACTTGACCTTGGCTCACACCACCCTGCCAGAGCAGTTATGGTGCTTAATTATAACCTGGTGAAGTAGAAGTTAGTCTAGTGGTGGGTGGAGTGGGGGCAGACTGTTTTCTGTGGTGTTTGGTTGGAATAGAGCAGTTATTGTCTAATAGTTTTCTGTCATGCTAAACTTCCTCTTTACTGGTTCTTCGAATAGAAAGAGCAAGCTTTCCTTGGGCTCTTTTCATCTGTATCTTTTTGTCTGTGTTTCCAGATGCCTGTTTCTCATCTTGTCTCGAACACATGAAGCAGGAAGAAAGCAGAGAGAACTCACTACTGCTCTGTTGTTCCTCGAGTCCCCATGTCCTTAGCCAGTCTGCCCTTTTTCTTCATGTTTTAGTCTTCTTGTGTTTGTTTTATATGTCTGTCCAGGGATTTTAACTTTACTTAGAAGAAAGCAGAAGTCTTACATGATTTATTTGAATTATTAACAATCCCAAACACAACAGGAAGGCAATGAAAATAATTATCTCTGTCCTTAAAATATTTTAGTTATTTCTCTTTGTTTGCTAATAATGTTGCCCATATAATTACAAAGAGAAGAAAACACAATAGAGCAGACGCCAAACTGAAATATTCAACAACTTTTTTGTTTAAAACTATTAACAGCCTATAATAGGCACTTTTTAAGGACTGAGCCAACAGGAATTCCCAACCCCTTCTTACTGGTTAGATATGTAGACACTTTTATAGCTTCTCCTATAGCTAAGTTCTGGCTAATGTGACCTAAGTGTTGATGGGATCTTCTAAAAAAGCTTTAGTTTTTCTTGATAATAGAGGCCAGATACGGCCAGTTTTATCTGCTTTCCCTTTTCTTTTTCTTCCTCCTGGATCCAAAAGGATGGCTGTCCTGCCATCTTGAAACCTCAGGAAAGGTCAAGAGGTAACAGGGATTCCACACCTTATATCAGCAGTTGGCAAGCTTTTTCTGTGAAGTCCCAGATAATTAATATGTTAGGTCTTACAGGCTATACCATCTAGGTCATAAATGCTCAGTTCTCCTGTACTACTGTGAAAGCATCCATACAGAATACTTGAATGATTGGATGTGGTTCTATTCCAATAGAACTTTACTTACTAAAATAGATGATGAGCCAAATGTGGCCAGTAGATGCAGTTTGCCACATCATTTCCATCATTCAGCAGCTAAAGTAGCGGCAGCAGCAGCATACATCTGGATTCCTGTTTACGGGAGAAAAATAGGTATATTTACTTAAGTCATTGTCCCTGGGGTTTCTTATTGTAGCTGCACATATTCTTGATCCAAAGCCTATATGCAGTATCTTTACATTTTCAGACAATTTTTATAGAATTGTACACTTGAAACCTATATAATTTTATTAACCAATGTCATCCCACTACATTTAGTTTAAAGATTAAAAATAAATAAGTAAATAGAATTCTTGTGAAGATAAAAAATGCAGAAAATTAAAACAAGCTCTCCAAAGAGTTGCATTAAACAAATGATATTCCGCCCTGGCCGGTTTGGCTCAGCGGTTGGAGCGTCAGCCTGCGGTCCAGAGAGACCCGGGTTCGGTTCCCGCTAAGGGCACGTACCTCGGTTGCAGTTTGTCCCCGGCCCTGGTTGGGTCTTGTGGGAGGCAGCCACTCGATGTGTCCTTTTCACGTTGATGTTTCTCTCTCTCTCTCTCTCTCTCTCTCCCTCTCTCTCTCTCTCCCTCTCTCTCCCTCCCACTCTGTCTGAACAAAAAATGGGAAAGTGTCCTCGGGTGAGGATTAAAAAAAAAAAAATGATATCCCACTCAGGCTTTTTCCACTTAAAAAATTGCAGCACCACCTAACAGGAATAAGATGGAGAGATATTTCATCCTTGTCTGTTCATCTTTCCCTTTACCAGGTAACCTAAATAATTCATAAAACTAGACAACTATATATATTTTTTAATCCTCACCCAAGGATATTTTTCTATGTATCATCAGAGAGAAAAAGAGAGGGAGAGAGAGAAACATCGATGTGAGAGAGACACATCAATTGGTTGCCTCCAACATGACCCAACCAGGGCTGGGGATGAACCACAACCAAGGTATGTGCCCTTGAGCTGAATTGAACCCGAAACTCATTGGTCTGCAGGCCGACACTCTACCACTGAGCCAAACTGGCCAGGGCAACAACTGTAATTGTAAAGTATGGATACTCTTGGGATAGTCAGAGCTATTTTTCTGTCTCTGTTCTCTCCCACACAGAAACAAACAGACACAAAACTTCTACATCTCATGAGAAATTACAACTGCCGGATAGCAATGGGACAGCAAGTGTAGTGAGGTGGGGGGGTTTGTGGAGGAAGGCTTACTGTCCACCTCTTCCATTCTGGGGAGGGACTGTGTCTGATCAGAGACATTAAATTAGCATTACCAAACCCTTGAGACAGAGCTTTACGTTGATCAAGCTAGCAAACATATTTTTAGGAATCTAATAATATTCAGTGTTGGTAAGGATAAAGATTGTCACATTACTTTTAGAAGTGTAAACTGGCACCATTAAAAAAACAACGTGGTAATATGTATTAGAATTTTAAAGGAGCTTATATGCTTGAATTCATTTATTCTGCTTATAGAAAACTCTCATGTGAAAATAACCACTGTTCAAAAGGCTTTCTGTATAAAGAATTCAGTGTAGCAGGATTTTCAGTGTTAAGAATTAGAAATTACCCAGTTTGCTAAATGAAGTGTAATCTATGCATGAAAAAGAATATCTTGAAACCATGCAAAAAAAAAAATCAGTGACAAAGGAAATGCTTAAAATATGATGTTAAATGGGAAAACAAAACACAGATCTCTATAGGAAAATATTCTGATTTTGCTTTAAAATTTTTTGCTGCTCTAGTTCTAACTTTTGATTTTGTTCTATTATGATCATGTTCCCAAACTCTCTCTCTCTCTCTCTCTCTCAATATCCATTTCTCTACACAGTTTTCATAGGTACCTATGCATCTATTTACATAGAAAAAAGACAAGAAAGAATTGCAGTCACGTGTTGCTGTTGGGGTTATACATGGTTTTCATTTTTTTCCTTTAATTTTTGTTTTCTTAATTTCATGTAATGAGCAGAAAAAAGGAAATTAATTTTAAATCCAATGATAATCATGACTTAAAAAGAGAATCTGCACATATACCCAAATGTAGCTTGTTAGCCATTAATAAATCTCCAGTCTATGTTTATGTGTCTATTTCTATATTTATATAGTTTTTATTCATAGAGAACAAGCTCTTGACTTTGTACTCTGTTACCTTAGAACATTTCTCTTAATTCAGCATCTCTCTTCTCTCAGATTTTAAGGTCAGAGGGAGGGGAGTGAGAGAAGCTTCTCCTTGATATAACTTTCTCTCCATCAAGTTCTAAAAATATCCCAATATCATCCATAATAGATGCACTCTTAAGAATAACACATACTAAAGTGTTGCTTCACATTCTTGCCCATTAATTTCACCCCAGCTAAGTCCATGAACAGGTCCATAGAATAGGAGTTTAAACCTAAATAAGATTCAAGGAATTGGATTTAAAAACTTCAGGTCTGTAGTTTTTGGAAGTAATTGATTTATGTATTTATTCATTCTCTTATTAATTAAAAGATTATTATAACTATGCATTTCTTTATATGGTAGTGGAAAATAATATAAAGATAAAACAAGTATGTCCTATCCTAATCTAGCTTATAGACTAGAACTGAAGAAAAGATGTATGAATGATTAACCAGAATACAATTAGACAATAAAATACATAGAAGATTAATAATAAAATGCTATAATACGATATACAAAAATTAACTGAAAATGACTCAAAGATCTAAATGTAAGATGTAAAACTATAAAACTCTAAGCAGAAAGTATAAGACAAGAGCTTCATGACATTTCTTGATAGGACACCAAAGCCACAGTCAGCAAAAGAAAAAATAGATTTGATTTAATGAACATTTTAAAAATTATACATCAAAAATAATATCAAGTTAAAAAGGAAACCCACAGAATGGAAGAAAATATTTGAATATCATATATGCATAAAGGATTACTATCCAGAATATACAAAGAACCCTTAAAATTCAACAACAATAAAAACAGCCCATTAAAAAATGGGCAAAGGACTTGAAGAGACATTTTTCCAAAAAAGACATACATATTGCCAATAAGCATATCGAAAAGATGCTTAGCATCACTAATCATTAGGGAAATATAAATAAAAGCTACAATGAGATTCTACCTCATACTCATTAGGATGGCTACTTAAAAAATACAGAAGGGAAAATAAGTATTGGTGAGGATGTAGAGCAATTGAAACCCTTGTGAGCTATTGGTGGGAATGTAAAATGGTACAGCCACTATGGAAAACAGTAGAATGGTTCCTCAAAGTATTAAAAATAGAATTACCATATGATTCAGCAATTTCATTTCTGGGAATATACTCAGAAGAATTGAGAGCAAGGTCTTAAAAAATATCTGTACATACATGTTTGTAGCAGCATTATTCACAATAGCTAGACTGTGGAAGGGAACCAAGTTCCATCAACAGATAAACGGATAAACAAAATGGGGCATGTACATACAATGGAATGTTATTCAGCCTTAAAAACGAAGGCATTTCTGACATATGCAACAGCATGAATTAAACTTGAGGACATGACTAACTGAACTAAGCCAGTCAAAAAAAGACAAATTGTGTGTAATTCCACTTACCTGTGGTACTTAGTCAAAATTATAGAGAAAGTAGCATAGTAGTTACTGGGGTAAGGAGGAAGAAAGGCTTGGGGAATTACTGTTGAATGGGAAAGGAGTTTCAGTTTTACAAGATTGAATGAGTTCTGGAGATGGATGGCAGTGATGGTTACACAACATTATAAATGCATTTAATACCACTAAGCTATACACTAAAATATAGGTAAGCTGGTTGAAGTATATGTTATGTATATTTTACCACAATTAAAAATATGAAAATGTTTTAAGGTCTTCAGAGGGAGAACCAAATGAATATATGTTTGAAGCTCTATAGTAAATACAAATGAATAAAATAATACAATTTAGGAAAAAATGAAAGATACTGCCAGTCTCTAATAAAAATTAGAAATTTCAGTATTTTATTACAAATTCATCTCAAAAAGTAGATTGTAGTACTTTAGGAGACATTTACTTATGTCAATGTCAAAACAGGTAGCAGGGCTTCTGCTTACATTTTCTCACACACTACAGTTTTCAACACCACTCCTTCCCCAAACAATAGCATAGTAAAATATCTAGTTAAAATGTCAGAATATACAGTAGTCATATATTGAGCAATAGCTCATTTGTTAGCATCAAATGCATATAAAGATAAAAGGAGAACTAGAATATAATTACCAGCAAAATGGAAATGTAGATAAAACCAATTGAAATTGGATAGTTGGACCTATAAAAATGGCAGTGTCAGTCACATGGTTCACTTAATAGATATTTGACAACTAAAACAAAATAAAACTCTAAAAAAATCTTTAAATGAGGTGCTTGACTTTATTATATAAAGTGTATTGAATTGACGGAGTCTATTTTTTTTTAATCTGTTGTTGTGTAACTGGAACTCTACATTCATAATATCTATATTCAAAGAACTTTTGTATTTTTCCTTAATTGGAGAGGGCACAACCAACCATATAACTTTAGCATATATAATAGCTCTTAAATTCTTCAGGCATTTTTAGGCATAGAAATAATTAATGGCTACTAAAACTAGTTTGACTTTTCTTTGATGAATTTGGACATTTTAATTCCTATTAGGGCACAACATATTCATCTGATGGGCTCGTAATCTTGCTGATAACATTTTAATTAATTTCTTTTTTCTGTGTTTTGTTGTTATTCAGCCTGGCCTACCTCTTGGAAAACTAGAATGTAAGAGTCTGGTTTTAATTCCCATCCATTTTCTTCTTAACACAGCAGGCTTCTTTTTATGCTGCACATATGCGTGTAGATACAGGAACACATTGGGGAAATGTCAGTCGGTTTGCAGTTCTTGGTATAACAATACGACTTAATATAAATATTTAATGCATCTTACTGGTTTTAATGATGGATTGAGTTGTACCATGGTGTCACAATCCGTGATCTTTGTAATGTGTTTTATTCTTTGGATCATTTAATTTTGTTACGCAGACGTGTTTCATTTCCTAATGACAAAAGAGAGCATGCTCATCTCTAACATCTGTTCCTTCTATGTATCCTCTCTCCACCTTTCTCCTCTGTTACAGTTGAAGCATTAAATCTAATCTTTTGTATCTGAAGAAAAATTTTCCTTATTTTTATTTAGGGGCTGTCTTTGTCTTCCAGAGTTTTTAATTATGCCTAGTCAGACCTGGTTAATCTGAATTAGTATGCCAAATCCATTTTAGAACTAAATAGAAATCAGTATAGCAGGTCAAGGGAACACATAGAGAAAAAGGTTGAATAGATGAATCACTTTTATCAATACACAAAGAGAAATATTTTTCATTGTAACAGCACATTTATTGTATAGTCTTCCTTACTCAAACCTGAGGTTTTTTAACTTTAGCACTGCAGACACTTTGGACCAGATAATTTCTGCTCTTTTGCAGATGTCTTGTGCATTGCAGACTGTGTAGCAATATCTCTGGTCTCAGGTGCAAGTGGCATCCCGCACCCCAGTCTTTACCATCACAACTGTCTCCAGACACTGTCACATTTTTCCTGGGGGCCAAAATTGCTCCAAGATGAGAACCACTGCTCCTCTAAAACCTTGATTTAGCTATAGGCAGCCAGGAAAAATAAAGCACAGATTTACATTTCTCATAGTAAAGGGACACAAAATGTTACACAGGACTGAACTTGGCAACTGGTAAGAGGCTCCGAGGGATCTCAAGATGGTGTCACACAATTGGCAGACACCTTGTTTACATTAACACCTAATAAATGATGGTCAGTAATAGGGTTTATTATTGAATACTCATCAATTACAAATGCAACTATAATTTTAATATATACACATACCATTCACTAACAACCAGTATCTGAATTTTTAAATAGTTGCCAGTTGATAGGTACTATGCCTCTGACATGTCAGTCATCAAGACTGTTATTTATTATAGCCATAAAGTGCTATGAGAGGTGACAGGGGAGAAACAAGAATGAACACACCACCTATCCTGGTAGAGATCCATAGCCATGGCCCCTGTAGCCCCAGAATCAGACCAAGTCCATTACCCTGGAATCAGATTTTCGCCAAAATAAAAGTAAACAAAACACACATTGTTAGCTCCTCTTCTCTCTTAAGTAGGGTGACTTGTGGGGAAATTCCTTTTGTTTATACTGAGCAGGATGGGAACATAAATGAGAAAACTTGAAAGAGGGGATATAATGGTATATAGGAGAAATTTTATGATAAACAACTGCATGAAAGAGGATTTATGAGACACAAAGACCCAGGTGGGTGTGAGTTAAAGTATTTGGAGGTATTTAATGGGAGGGATTGCTGCTGAAAACTGTCTTTTTTAAAATTGATTTTGAGAGAGAGAGAGAGAGAAATATCAATTTTGTTGTTTGGTTGTTCCACTTATTTATACATTCATTGGTTGATTCTTTTTGTGCCCTGATCCGGGATCAAGCATGCAACCTTAGCTTTTCGGTTGACACTCTAACAAACTGAGCTACCCGGCCAGGGCTGCTATCAATCTGTCTTAGGAAGACATTTAAGCACAATTATTAGTAATTTCAGTTATTTTATAGACAGAAAACAATTTGTAAAATTTCACTGACAATCAACACTGGTATGGTAGGTTCACCTACGAGTTCAGCTCTCTCAAGCTCCTTTACAGGGAGCTTCATCATCCTGCAGAAAAATAAGAGGAGCAAGTGGAAAACTTGGCTCCAGAGCTGGTGTTTAGAACCTCCCTTTCTTTCATTGGGTCCCAAAGCTTCTTATTTTTATTTATCCTGCATATCTGACACACATTGGCTTTCGCTACTTGCCTTGGACATGCTTCTTCTTCTCATTCCATCAGACATGAGGATATCCTGGTAATTCTGGGGGGAAAAATACTCTTTTGTCACTCTGATTTTGGAAACTGAGATTACTAGAAACAAGCTTCTCCTAATTTTCTTCTGGGAGAAAGATATTTTAGATACAGTTATTCAGGGCCTGGTCTACCAGCTGCAGACTACACATGAAGGTCTTATAACTGTAATTTTAATGCTGTTCCCCATAAGCTCTTATGTACTATTTAAGATTCTTTTGGTTTTAAGTGAGAAAAATGGAACTGGAATTAGTTTAAGTAAAGCAAACAAACAAATAAACCAAAAAAGGTAGGGTTCATGGGAGGGCTCATGTAACTGAATTAGAAATCCATTGGTAGACGGCTTCAGTCACTAGTAGATACAGAATTTATAATATTTTCAGGACTTATCCTCTCTCTTTTTATCTTTCCATTTCTCTGACATAATCTTTTTCTATAGAAAAAAAAATAGCCATTATCAAGCCAGTACATAAATCTTACTAGCTTACTAAACTTTATGCACCAGAAAGGATTCTTGATTATAAAACAGAAGGTAAATGCATAACTTATGTGAAGAAGAAAAAATAAATGTATTGAAAAAATATTTAGTAGTTTGCCAAATTAATGGATGGTTTAGGAAACTGGCCTGGATAAATGGACATAAGCTACAGAGGCTAAGAATCCCAGAGCACAGCACAGGAAGCTTGTTGAGATGCCGTCTCTGTGGCCACCACTCATCATCTCTACTACTGCTGATGTTACTAGCACTGAACAGCAGTGTTTGGCTCAAAGTAACTCCTTTTCTCCATACTAAACCCACACAAATCTCTAAGTAGGCCTGGCATCAGATTGGAGTAGTCTGGGTCCTATGCCTGTGTCTTAACTTTCAGAGAGCAGATAAAGAGGTGCTGTGTTCCCTTTGGTTTCATAATGAGTGTGGTTCCTGCCTTTAGACAAAGTCCATTCAATGAGGATTCCATCCAAATAGGAAATATTTTCAAATGCTGTGTGGTAAAAGCTGAATAATATCCATTAAAGTCTACCCTTTTAGTAAATAATAAGAGAGAAGAGATTTGAGTGTTTAAATATATACATGACAGAACAAGGAAGAAACTAAATATGTGTAGGAGTTATAGTCCTTGTTTCTTAACTATTTTTGAGGCTGCAAACTGTTGTTTAAAAGCTCTCTTCTATAGTACACCTTCCGTCTCCTTTTACTTCAACTAGTAACTCACTCAGCTCTTTGGAGGGTAAGTTCTTTATCCAGGGAGTGACATAGACCATAGTTTCTGGGGCATGGCAGCCCTCTGTGGACTTACTGTTTTGGGGCTGCTATAGCATTCTATGCACTGTTACTCCCAAACATGATAGTATGAGCTGCCCCCCGAAATATCTTGATTTCATTCATACACCTTTCCCCTTCCACTGTAAAATATATATTTTTCCATTTGATTGTCAATAGTCATAACCCTAGTAGCAATATAATTTCTTTGTTGCTTTTTCTTTCAGTGAAATAACAAGTCCAGTCTCAGCTTTCAATTCACTGCAACCATTGGTGAGCAGTGTTTTCTTCGATCTGCAGCATTTTTTGTCTTCTGTATGTCATTCCATAATTCTATAAAACTAGCTAATTATGTATGATTTTCATGTAAAACCAATGAATCTTTGAACTAGCAGCCAATTATTTACTTATTTTGCTATGCAATGACTTTCTGGTCATAAATAATGCTGTTAGTATAAAATGATGGCATAGAAGACAAATTACAAGACTATAGCTGGTATGGCTCACAGAATGATGAAACCCAGATCAGAATCAATTTCTATTCTAGTGATGACAAATTACTTCCCTCTAAGGTGGAAGGCATTAGAGGCAATGAGCTCTTCCCCAGGTACTGGTTGTTCTTAGGAAGTTCAAGTGTGGTCACTACTGTTGTGTATTAGGTTTCTCACTGGAGTGGTAGACAAATCAGCTTATATGACAAGATTTATATGTTGTTGAGCCAGCTCCTGCCAACATATTTCTATGAGCTTCTTGGCAGCCTTTCAATTAACTTATATCTGCTTAAGCTGGTTGATGTAAGCCTCTGTGGTTTACTATCAAGAATCCTAAGTGTCTCAGTTCTTTGGTTCCCAGAATGAAGTAAAAGAGTACCTTTCTTGCTATCTATGCTTTCCAACAATTTCCATATGATGAGGAATTGTTCCAAAACAGGAAGAGTGTTCAAATGGTTGGGAACTATATTGATTTCCTAAGGTTACTATGACAAATCACCACTAACATTATGCCTTAAAACAACACAAATTTATTCTTTCACAGTTCTGAAGATTAGAAGTCCAAAATCAATTTCACTGGGCTAAAGTCAAGATGTCAGCAGAGCTGGTTCCTGCTAGAGGTTTTGAGGAGAGAATCCATTTTTTTTCTTTCCAGTTTCTAGTGGCTGCTGGTGTACCTTGAGTTGTGGCCCCTTTCTCAACCTTCAAGGCACATCAGTCTAAACTATATTTCCATTGCCATGTGAACTTTCTGTCTCCTTCTTAAAAGGACATTTGTGATTGTGTTTAGGACCCAGCTGGATAATCCAGGACAATATCCCCTTCTCAAGGCAATGTAATCATTTTTACAAAGCCCCTTCTGTTATCTAAGGTAACATTCACAGGTTCCAAGGACTAGAATCTAGACATATTTGGAGCCATTATTCAGCTTGCCACAGAAACAGATTCTACTCCAAGGAGAAATAAAACAAAACAACCCTTACAAAATAGAAAAGCCCACCCCTAAGAAGAACTCTGAATGGCTTGAGTCACAAATCCATCTCTGAATCTAGAGGTAGGTTTTGGATGGAACTATCCAATTCACATAGAATCAATCTCCCTGAGAAAGGGCTAAAATTCATGAAACATTTACCATATGCCTATTACCCTTCTAATCACTTTGCTTGTATTATGTCCTTTAATACTCACAAGTATATTACAAGTAAAGAACAATTATTATCTACACTTTATAGATGAGAAAACTGAGGAACAGAATGGTAAATAACCGGTAACAAGGACACAGGGAAGTGGGACATGAACCCGGCATTTTAATTACAGAACTTGCATGTTTAACCATGAAGTGATGCTGTATCTACACGAGTGTGTATCATCTATTGTCATAGGCTGAGTTCTCCTGGAGCAGACACTGAGATGAAGTTTGAGAATTAAGATGTTTATTAAGGATCAACATCTGTGAAAGGTAGGGGAGGGAACAGAACTGGGCAGAGGAAGTCAAATTCTGTTACAATTTGACAAAGTTTTGGTCAACTCAGCAAGGATCTGGAAAATCTTTGCCCACCAGATGGTCCTGCATTGTCCTGAAAACTAGCCGGACCTTAAGACCCTCATCTCACTCAGTCACTGATGTGGGCTGCTGTGGGAAAGACATGGCCTCAGGCAAAGTGGCTCTTAAGAGATGAGACAGAATCTCAAGGAGTTAACAGTGGAATGCTGTCTGCTGACCTTAATTTTTTTTCTTGGAAGAAGATCTGGGGTGGGGCACATCTTTTTGTCTACTACACCTATCATTTAGGTCAGTTTTCAACTTTAACATATATGAGAACCATGTAGAGAACTTTTGAAAAATACCAGTATCAGAGTCTACCCCTCTCTAACTAAGTCCAATCTCTAAGGTATGGCATAACAGCAGAACTTAATAGAATCCTCATGGTGATTCCAAAGTGTGACCAGGATTGACAACAAAAAAGCATAGATAATTTTTTGAAACTTCCAAAAACAAGAGGAAAAATACTATCTTGGAAAGCCACTTGAGTTGTTGAGAAATTCATTTGTGATGAAGTATCTTTAAACAAGTAATTTAATTAGATTAAGTTTTCCACAATTAGTTTTTATATTCATAGATATAAATAGAAACACATATACATATATAGTTTATATAGTTTTTGCTTAAGTATTTCAGAGTCTCCCCAAACCTGCTCATATGGTGTTGAAAGAAGATAGTTTTTATCCTTTTGGTCTTTAAATAGCTCTTTCTCTCTGAAAAAACTTAGTGTTTCAGCACCATGGAACCTCAGATGGATGAATTTCCAATTATCTATTTATAAATGAAATTCTGACCTCACTGCTGGAAAGGTCATGCCTAGTGTGATCTCTCAGCCATATGGCTGAGAAAATGAAGTGGTAAGTTTATTCTTCTGAGATATATGTTGATGCCTCAGCTAATTAGTCTTTTCCAAATTTATGTCATTGCTATTAAAAGACATGAGACAGAGAAAAATCTATGGTATTTAGTTAATAATATACCAACTTACTTTGAAATGAATCCAGGTAGATCAACTGGTAATCTTAATTAGGAGGCATGAGACAAATCTTAAAATTCTGAACTACACAGATTAATCACTGTTGTGTTCACTTGAACTGGAATAGTTTTATAGCAAAACTTTAATTTGTTTATAATTATAATAACTATTATAATAAAGATTCTAGTTATGTTTTATTGGGGTACATGGCTCTGCTGCTATATTTCCTGTTTCTTATGGTCAAAATCACTTTCATCTGTTCTTATAGATTTAACTCTAACTCTGACTTTGGAACCAATTCTGAAACAAAGACCTAGGTAAGAATGAAAGACCTAGTCTATAAATTGCTGGTTTATCATTCTTATTGTAATGCTGATCTTGGTAAATAATATACCTCCTCTCCTTGAACCCTTTACTTTATCTCCACTGCCTAATACCAGACTTTTGAGATGCCAAGAGCTCATCTGGATTTGCTGTGACCCCCTGACACTTGAATCCTTGTAATCATCAGCTCATTCCCTATCTGGGCTAAGAATATTGAATCTTGGTCTTAGCATTGACTTTTGGTGAATAGATTTTTTGTTATTTTTCTTGTCTTCCTTTTTACTAATTAATGAATATTTTGCATATGATGATGTATTTTTAGACTCCTGTTTCTAAGTGTCTATCCATGTCCAAATAACATTTCCTTATACTCAGATTTTGAGCATCTTAGTAGATTTTTTAGAACTTCTACCAGTTCTTTTTTTTCATTGTTGAAAGTATTACAGATGTCCCTCCTCTTTCCCCCGCATTGATCCCCTCCTCCCCGCTTCCACCCCCCTCCTGCTTTCTCCACACTAATGTCTGCATCCATTGGATGTGCATATATGCATATAAGTTCTTTGGTTTATCTCTTCCCCCCTTCTCCACCAACCCCCTTCCCTCTGAGGTTTGTCACTCTGTTTCCTACTTCTAAGTCTCTGGATCTATTTTGATAGACAGATTATTTTGTTCATAATAACCCATAAATAGGTGAGATTGCGTGGTACTTGTCTTTTTCTGATTGGCTTATTTTACTCAGCGTAATAATCTTCAGATCCCTCCATGTTGTCTCAAAGGGTAATAGCTCTTTCTTTTTTATAGCTTCATAGAATTCCCTTGTGTAAATGTATCACAGTTTTTTTATCCACTCATCTACTGATGGACACTTGGGTTGTTTCCATATCTTAGCTATTGTAAATAGTGCTGCTATGAACATAGGGGTGCATATATTCTTTCTGAGTGGTGTTTCAGGCTTCTTAGGATATGTTCCCAGAAGTGGGATCACTGGGTTAAATGGCAATTCCATTTTAAATTTTTGAGAAAGCACCATATTGTTTTCCTTGGTGGCTGCACCAGTCTGCATTCCCACCAGCAGTGTACTAGAGTACACTTTTCTCCACATCTCGACAGCACTTGTTGTTTGAGGATTTGTTGATGGCAACCATTATGGCAGGTGTGAGGTGATATTGCATAGTTGTTTTAATTTGCATCTCTCTGATGATTAGTGATGTTTAGCATTTTTTCATATGTCTCCTGAACATTTGTATGTCCTGTTTGGAGAAGTGTCTATTCAGGTCCTCTGCCCATTTTTTCAATTAGATTTATTGAGTTGTATAAGTACTCTATATATTTTGGATATTAACCCGTTATCTGATGTGTCATTGGCAAATATGTTCTCCCAGAGAGTGGGTTCTCTTTTCATTTTGATGTTGGTGTCTTTTAGAAGTTTTTTAGTTTGATGTAGTCCCATTTATTAATTTTTTCCTTTGTTTCTCTTGCCCTAGGCAATGTATCAGTGAAAATTCCATTACATATGATGTCTGAGATTTTTCTGCCTACATTTTCTTTTAGGATTGTTATGGTTTCATGAGTTAAATTTAAGTCTTTTATCCATTTTGAGTTTATTCTTGTGTATGGTGTAAGTTGGTGGTCTAGTTTTGTTTTTTTGCATGTACCCGTCCAATTTTCCCAGCACCATTTATTGAAGAGACTGTCTTTTCTCCATTGTATGGTCTTGCCTCCTTTGTCGAATATTAATTGTGCATACTATCTTGGGCCGATTTCTGGGTTCTCTGTTCTGTTCCATTGATCTATATGCCTGTTCTTGTGCCAGTACCAGGCTGTTTTGATTACAGTGGCTTTGTAGTATAACTTGATATCTGGTATTGTGATCCCACCTACTTAGTCCTTCTTTTTCAAGATTGCTGTGGCTATTCAGGGTCTTTTTGGTTCCATATAAACTTTTGGAGTATTTGTTCTAGATCTGTGAAATGTGCCCTTGGTACTGTAATAGGGATTGCATTGAATCTATAGATTGCTTTGGGTAGTGTGGACATTTTAATGATGTTGATTCTTTTTTGTTGCAATGATTAATGGAATTGTGTTTTTAGTTTCTATTTCTGAGTGTTCATTATTGGTGTATAAGAGAACTTCTACCAATTTTTATAAGTACTATGTACTTTCCCAATTGTTAACATTAATTATCTAAATGTAACTTTAGACTTTAAACATTAATCTCTACTGTCCTAGAATTTTACTTAGATGTTGTATGTAAGAAATATATTTTGAATCTCAAATTTAACATTGCAAAAACTATTAACATACATAGAATGGATAACTCAATTTATAATATAATATGGATGATGGATAAAGAAATAAAATAGTTCTTTGAAAAAAGAGCTCAGAGTCTTTATATTCTAAAGTAGGATGTGAGTTAACTGATTGCTATTGCTAAATCATCAAGTATGGAGCAGCAGTCATTTACTGCCTATGACTAGTAGATGGTTAGAAAGAGAGGTAAAATGTCTATCTAATATGATTTGCATGGATCAAGCATCTTTCAAACTTATGTGCTCATTTTAATGTTACTAAATGAAACAGGATTCTATCTACATTTTTTTTTTTTATCCTCACCCGAGGACATTTTTCCATTTTTTGTTCAGATAGAGTAGGAGGGAGAGAGAAGAAGAGAGAGAGAGAGAGAGAGAGAGAGAGAGAGAGAGAGAGAGAGAGAGAGAGAGAAACATTGACGTGAAAGGGACACATCAAGTGGCTGCCTCCCACACGACCAACCAGGGCCGGGGACAAATTGCATCCGAGGTACATACCCCTAGCGGGAACCAAACCCGATCTCTCTGGACTGCAGGCCGACACTTTAATCGCTGAGCCAAACCAGCCAGGGCTCTATCTACATTTTTATTGCAGACTGGGGTAATGGTATGCTTCCTGTCAGGTAATAGTATTACATAAGTCATATTTTCCATAAAATACTAACATATATCTTTTTTTATTAAATTTATTGAGGGTGACATTGTTAATAGGATCATATAGGTTTTAAGAGTACATTTCCATGATACAAAATCTGTATATTGCACTGTGATCTCAACACCCAAAGAGAAACTATCTTCTGTCACCATAAATTAGGGCCCCTCCAACCCCTGTAATACTCTATGTAGGAAGCATTCTATAGCTAAATGTTGAAGTGACATGAAAAAAAAAAAAAGTTAAAATAGTAACGGAAATACATGTTAAAAATACTGGGGGAAATAAACTTTGCATGGGTATTGTATATAAGCCATTAACTTTTCTGTTTTTTCATCTTCACCTGAGGACACTTTTGCATTTATCTTCAGATAGAGCGGGAAGGAGAGAGGGAAGAAGAGAGAGAGAGAGAAACATCAATGTGAGAGAGACATATCGAGTGGCTGTCACCTACACTGCCGCAGCCAGGGCTGGGGACAAACCACAACTGAGGTACGTACCCTTAGCGGGAACCAAACCCAGAACTCTCTGGTCCGTGGGCTGACGCTCTAACCACTGAGCCAAACCGGTCAGGGCTAAGCCATTAACTTTTCTAACTTTTGTTTCTGCTCCTTCTCTTTTAAGGTTGCTTATCCATTATCTCCAGAATAGAGTTTTTAGCCTGATCTTTAAGTCCATCATTGACATGATTTGAACTTAATATCTGTAAATATTTATGTCTTTGCCCTCTTTCTCTTGGGGTTTTTAATTATAATCTCTTTAGATTGCAACAAACATATGTATACATATATAGGCATGCATGTAGGCCTCTATCTATCATCTATCTATCTATCTATCTATCTATCTATCTATCTATCTATCTATCTATCTATCATCATCATCTATCTCCTTATATATCATCATTATCATCATCATCTATCTAATACACACTGGACAAAGACCATTGGGAGCACATCTGTAGTTAAAATTGTGTTTATTGGTGCTTCTTGCTATGAGAGAGACAATCCAACATGGGGAACCAGTAAAGGAGTGTTGGAGGACTTGTTATAGCATTAGACCTTGTGTTAGGATTTTGAGTCTGTATAGTGAAGGTTTGAATTGAGTGCTCTCAGAAACTGGGGCAATTCTAAAATATGGTACCATAATAAGTTTTATCTAGGATGCAGGAGGAACAAAGTGAGCCTAAAATTCTATTTGTTAAGGGAACAGCAGTCACCGATGTTAGTTGAAAGAGTGCCGTGTTTGATCACTTTTGTGCTTTGTTTTTGTTGTGTTTGTCTGTTTTATGTGTGCTCAGACATGGTTATGAAGTGATCTTGTCTTTGTCTTGCTCCATCACAGTCATAGAAAAGTCTTTTCTGGTGCTAGTTTTCTGTGAAATGGTTTATATTTAATAGGAGAATCCATGGCCTACCTATGTGGCCAACCCAGCTCCCCACTGACAACTGTCAGGTGTCCCTTTTCCTTTCTCTCTGTCTAAATATATGGAAATGTATATGTAACCATATTTAGGCTCATCTATTGCATTATTGTCATGTTTTACTTCTGTTGGTGTGTGTAATTATATTGGCATCAAATAAAGCTACTTTAAATGTGGAGAGAAAATTTAAAAAGAAGTTGGATTATATATAAATAGTTTAATAATATCAGTAATTGCTAAATAATGTCTTAGTGTGCTCTATAAACAAGGGTATCATGGTTGTTGGACATAGAATGGTGAGAGAACTGCATTTTCACACAACATATGGTGCTATGTAGACATGACAAATCCAAAATGACCTGGGCTTTAAACTTTTTTACATTTTGAGCAGCGATTTACTTGCACATACATCATTCACTACATTGCACTAATGTTCTTGATATGAACATTACTTGTTTGGTAGTTTTTATGTAGTTTGTAAATGTTTTAGTTCAATATTTGGATAAGAACTATAACAAGAGATTCTCCATCTAGTTTAAAAATAATTAACCTTGTTACTATGGGAATTCTTTTAAATATTTCTGAACTCAAGTTTGATTAGACATTTAGATGAGTGAATATTTCTGAACTCAAGTTTGATTAGACATTTAGATGAGTGTTGTTACCTCAATACACCTAGTATTTTCTAGGTGCTTAAAAAAAAAATTCTACCTTCTTTCTTCTTTTCATCTCTGTCTTTTAAAATCTTACACATTTTTCAAGGCCCATCTCAAATGTCACCTATCTTTTCTCATCAGATTAGTGGAATTTTAACCTTTCCTTCTCTATGCTCTTGTCACATTTCTGTACTGAAAGTAAAGCTCTGTACACTTACTCCATTTGGCTCTATGTAAGTGGGTAGCAGTCTGCTTACTTATAACCTCCTTGAGGGTAAGAAGCTCTATATTAATCATTATGTTCCCTATATAGTTTTATGTGAGTTTTGGCACATATGATTCACTAAATTAACATTATTTTGCATAAAGTTCAGATGGCTAAATATTTGACAATAACTTGGATTTTATGAAAACTTGCAGGAGAGAGAGAGAAAATGGAGGCAGAGTGAATGGAAGCTACACAGACAGTCTCCCAGGACCAAACTGGAATTACAACTAAACTAAGACAAATCATCGGGAAAAAAACAACTGAAAAGCAGCTGGAGGGAATCTGTATAACCAGGGAGAGAAAGAGGATGCCAAATTAAGCCTGGTAAGAACTGTGGAGGTGTGTGTGGGCAGGCTGGGAGCCCACAGGCAGCAACAGAGGGTTATATTAGTTATGAGCACTTCCCGCTGAGAAACAGGGATTTTGAAAAGCACCAAATCAGCTACAGCCACTCACCTTGGGCTTTGGCAGAGGGAGGACAGGCTGGACTAGAACTGTGTGGAGATAGTCTGGGGCTCTGTGCTCAGGGGAGAGCTGTAGGGGAGGACACTGGGAGTTTTGTGCTGCATCACAGGACAGTAACCATGTTACTCAAAGAGCCTCTTCCCAGAGACCTGGGAGAAGCAAAGGCCACTCCTGCAGGAATTCAACACCACCAGGTCAGGACAGTGAAATGTAAAGTGAGGCTCATTCACATCTAGAATCTGATAGCAAGCAAGTGCCCCACCCACTGGAAATCCCCTTACACCTGAGGGATTTTTCATTCAGCTGAGGGCTGCAAATTGAGGCTCATCAAGTAACAGAATAATAGCCTCCAAGCAAAAAGCTAGAGGATAACTGAATCTTTCCTTGGCTTGCATATCTACCCAGAAAAGTAAGACTTGACAGTGGTGTTTAATGTGGGTCCTCCCACATTCATCCAAACCCAGTAGAGAGAGCCACAACCAATGGAATACCAACGTCCACATGGAAAATTTGGCAGGCTCCCAAACCCATTGAGACAGCAAAATGGTGAAACAAAAAAACAAATCCCACATGAAAGAACAATAGAATTCTACTGGAGAAGAAATAAATGAAATGGAATTAAGCAATATATCAGAGGTAGAGTTCAGAGTAATAATCATGGGGAAGCTCAATAGCATGAGTAAAAAGCTCAACAGCATGAGTAAAGATACAGAAACATTGAAAACCAACCAATTGGAAATGAAGAATGACATAATAGAAATAAAGAACACATTGGAAGGAATAACCAGCAGAGTAGAGGAAGCTGAAGACTGGAGCAGTGAATTAGAAGACAGGGTAGAAAAAAATCACATAATCAGAGAACCAAAAAGAAAAAAAAAAACAATTAAAAAATAAGAAGACAGCCTAAGAGAACTGTGGGGCAATATGAAATGTAAAAACATCCGCATCATAGGTGTATGAGAAGAAAATGAACACGGGTTAGAGAATATATTTGAAGAAATAGTGACAGAAACTTCCCTAGCTTGGTGAAGGAAAAAGGCATACAAGTTCAAGAAGCACAGAGAGCTCCAAGTAAGGAGATCCCAAAGAGGCCCACACCAAGACACATAATAATTAAACTGCCAAAAAGTAAAGAGAAAGAGAGAATTCTAAAGGCAACAAGAGATAAGCAACAGATTACCTACAAAGGAACTCCCATAAGGCTATCAGCTGACTTCTCAAAAGAAACGCTACAGGCCAAAAGGGAATCGCATGAAGTAATCAAGGGAATGAAAAACAAGGATCTGAATCCAAGACTACTCTATCCAGCAAGGCTAGCATTCAAAATAGAAGGTGAAGTAAAGATCTTCCTAGATGAAGAAAGGCTAAGGGAATATATTAGCACCAAACCAGTACTGCAAGAAATGTTAAAAGGACTGCTGTAATAAGCAGAAGAAATAGGAAGAGAAACATAACTATAATGAAGAAAAATGGCAATAAATATATACATATCAATAATAACCTTAAATGTAAATAGATTAAATGCTCTGATAAAAAGACACAGAGTAGCTGAATGGATAAGAAAGCATGATTCATATATATGTTGTTTACAAGACACCCACCTCACAACAAAAGACTCACATAGGTTGAAAGTGAAGGATGGAAAAAAATATTCCAAGCAAACAGAAAGGAAAAAAGAGCTGGGGTAGCAATACTCATATTTAATCAAATAGATTTCAAAATGAAGGCCATAACTAGAGACAAAGAAAGCCACTACATTAATATTGACAGGATCTATCCAACAGGAAGAGATAACCTCGGAAAACATATATGCACCCAACATAGGAGCATCAAAATACATTTAAAAAACTTTTGGAGGACTTCAAAGGAGAAATCGACAGCAATACAATCATAGCAGGGGAATTCAACACCCCACTGACATCACTGGGTAGATTCTTTCATCAAAAAATTAACAAGGAAACAGAGACTCTAAATGATGCACTACATCAAATGGATTTAATAGATATCTACAGAGAATTACACCCCAAAACTGCAGAATATACAGTCTTCTCAAGTGCACATGGGATATTCTCAAAGATAGACCACATGTTAGGACACAAACTAAGTCTCTACAAGTTCAAGAAGATTGAAATCATATCAAACATCTTCTCAGATCACAATGGCATGAAACCAGAATTCAATTACAGCAAAAACATTTAAACACATGGAGGCTAAATAGCATGTTATTAAACAATGAGTGGGTTACCAAGGAGATCAAGGAAGAAATTGAAAACTCCCTGGAAACCAATGAAAATGAACACAAAACAACACAAAATCTATGGGATGCAGCAAAAGCAGTCCTGAGAGGGTAGTTCATAGCACTACAGGCCTACCTCAAGAAACAAGAAGAATTTCTAATTGATTTTTAACCCTACAACTTAAAGAACTAGAAAGTAAACAAAAAGAAAAACCAAGAGCAAGTAGAAGGAAAGAAATAGTAAAAGTCAAGGCACAAATAAACAACATAGAAACTAAAAAAAAAACATTCAAAAAAGCAATGAACCAAAGAGCTGATTCTTTGAAAAGATAAACCAGATTGATGCACCCTTAGCCAGACAAACCAAGAAACAAAAAGAGAGGACCCAAATAAGCAAGATCAGAAATGAAAGAGAAGTAACAACTGACACAACAGAAATACAAAGGATCATTAAAATATACTAAGAAAAATTATATGCCAATAAATTGGACAATCTAGGCAAAATGGACAAATTTTTAGAAACACACAGTCTTCAAAATTGGACTGGGAAGAGAGAAAACTTGAACAGACAAATAAAAACTAAGGAAATTGAATATGTAATGAAGAATCTCCCAGCAAACAAAAGCCTGGGTCCAGAGAGTTTCACGGGGGAGTTTTATCAAACATTCAAAGAAGAACTAACACCCAGTCTTCTCAAACTATTCCAAAAAATCCAAGAAGAAGGATGACTTCCAAACTCGTTTTATAAGGCCAGCATAATTTTAATTCCAAAACCAGATAAAGACAGTAGAAAGAAAGAAAACTACAGGCTAATATCCTTGATGAACATGTATGCCAAAATCCTTAACAAAATATTAACAAATAGAATCCAACAATACATTAAAAAAAATTATTCACCATGACCAAGTGGGATTCACCCCAGGGATGCAAGGCTGGTACAATTCACAAATCAATAAATGTGATACACCACATAAACAAAATGAAAGATAAAAACCATATGATCATATCAATAGATGCTAAAAAAGCATTCAACAAAATCTAGCACCCATTTTTTATAAAAACACTCAGCAATGTGGGAATAGAGGGACCATATCTTGACATAATAAAGACCATATATGAAAAACTGACAGCCAACATCATTCTCAATGGGCAAAAACTAAAAGCTTTTTCCTTAAGAACAGGAACAACAGGGATGCCCACTTTCACCACTCTTATTTACCATAGTTCTGAAAATCTTAGCCACAGCAGTTAGACATGAAGGAAAAATAAAAGGAATCCAAATTGGAAAGGAGGAAGTGAAACTGTCATTATTTGCAGATGACATGATATTGTACATAGAAAACCCTAAAGACCCAACAAAAATCTACTAGATTTAATAAATGAATTTGGTCAAGTAGCAAGATACAAAATTAACATCAAGGAATCAGTGACATTCTTATACACCAATAATGAACTCTCAGAAAGAGAAAGAAAAAAAAAACAGTCCTATTTATCATTGCAGGATAAAAACTTAGATACCTAGGAATAAACTTAACCAAAGAAGCAAAGGACCAGTTTGCAGAAAACTACAGGACATTAAAAAAAAAATAGAGAAAGATATAAAAAATGGAAGCATATACTTTGTTCATGGAATGGAAAAATTAACATCATTAAAATGTCCCTACTACCCAAAGCAAATTATAGATTCAATGCAATCCCCATTAAAATTCCAACAACGTATTTCATGGAACGAGAAAAAATACTGCAAAACTTTATATGGAACCAAAAACGACTCTGAATAGCCACAACAATCTTGAAAAAGAAGAACAAAGTAGGAGGGATCACAATACCGGATATCAGGTTATACTACAAAGCCATAGTAATCAAAACAGCCTGGTACTGGCACAAGAACAAGCATATAGATCAACGGAACAGAACAGAGAACCCAGAAATTGACCCAGGACATTATGCTCAATTAATATTTGACAAAAGTGGCAAGAGCATACAATGGAGTAAAGATAGCCTCTTTAGTAAATGGTGTTGGGAAAATTGGAGAGCTACATGCAAAAAAATGAAGCTAGACCACCAACTTACAGCATACATAAGAATAAACTCAAAATGAATAAAATACTTATATGTGACTCGTGAATCCACAAAGATTCTAGAAGAAAATGTAGGCAACAAAATTTCAGACATCATATGCAGCAGAATTTTCACTGATACAATGCCTAAGACAAGAGAAACAAAGGAAAAATTAATAAATTGGACTACATCAAACTAAAAACCTTCTGTGAAGCAAAAGAAACAAGCACCAAAATGGAAAGAGATCCCACTATATGGGAGAGCATAATTGCCAACAATACATCAGATAAGGCGTTAATATCCAAAAATATATAGAGTACACATCCAACTTGACAAAAGGAAGACAAAGAATCCAATTAAAAAATGGGCAGAGGATCTAGACACCTCTCCAAATAGGACATACAAATGGCCAAGAGACATACGAAAAAATGCTCAACATCACTAACCATCAGAGAGATGCAAATTAAAACGATTATGAGGTATCACCTCACACCAATCAGAATGGCTACCATCAACAAATAATCACACATCAAGTGCTGGCAAGGGTGGGGATCTAGTACACTGCTTGTGGGAATGCAGACTGGGCAGCCACTATGGAAAACAATATGGTGTTTCCTCAAAAAATTAAAAATTGATCTGCCATTTAACCCAGTGATCCTAATTCTAGGAATACATCCTAAGAAGCCTGAAACATCAATCAGAAAGAATATATGTATCCCTATGTTCATAGCAGCACTATTTACAATTGCTAAGATCTGGAAACAGCCCAAGTGTCCATCAATAGATGAGTGGATAAAAAAAACTGTGGTACACATACACAGTGGAATACTATGCAACTATAAGAAAGAAAGATCTCTTATCCTTTGAGACGACATGGAGGGGCCTGGAGAGTATTATGTTAAGTGAAATAAGCCAATCAGAGAAAGACAAATACCACATGATCTCTCTTATTTTTGGAATATAATGAACACAATAGACCCAGAGACATAGAAGTAGGGTACAGACTGACAAACCTCATAAGAAGAGGGTGGGGGGAGGGAAGAGCTATACCACAGAACTTATATTCATGTATGCATAACCAATGTACATAGACAACAACGCTGGGGTGGGGGGGGCGGGATTGGGAGGAGGGTGTCAATGGGGAAAAAGGAGAAACATATGTAAAAAAAAATAAATTAAATAAAACAAAACAGAAAAAGCAGTTTAGATACAGCTTCCCTGATTCTCTAGGTCCCCCCCACAAAAAAGAAAACTTGTACATGTCAGAGTATTAATTTTGAATGTAAAAGGTCCAGTTTAATAGACATCTAAAAATATAATGATATTAAGGACAATGTGTGCTTTATTTGAAATAATAGTAATAATTATTTTTTATAGCAAATATATGCTGCTAAATGTCAGTCATTTTGTGAGCACTTGATTTGTAAAAACTCATTTAATTTCCATAGGAACTCTATGAGGTAGGAATAATTATTATTTACACTTTCCAGATGAAAAAACTGAGACACAACAAGGTTAAGTACCTTACCCATGGACACATAGTTACTAAGTGTTGGGTGAGTTTCCAAATTCAGTATTTGCTTTCCAGTCAGTACCATAATTAAATAAATTAAATGAATTGTAAATATTCAAGTTCTATTTATGTATAAATTTACTTTGAAATGTCAAAGATGTCAGGTTCTGGAAATTATTTTGAGGAAACATTGTGGACTCTTTTTAGGGTATCTGGAAGTAGATGACCAGAGGAATATTATTCACAGCTACATTTTTAAGTTTATTCATGTTTTAAAGTTTCCTTAAAATTAAGGCATTTAATGTGTCTACGTATATCCTACTTGACTATTTTAGAAAAATAATTATAGCATTCAATTAAAAGAAATATGTAGCCCTGACTGGTGTGGCTCAGTTAGTTGGGCATTGCTGGTTCCATTCTTGATCAGGGCACATGCCCAGGTTGTGAGCTTGATCCCCACTGTGGGGTGTACAGGAGGCAGCTGATCGATGTCTTGCTCTCACATCAATTTCTCTTTCTCTCTCCCTCTCCCTTCCTCTCTTTCTCTCTGAAAATCAATAATAATAAAAAATAAACAAATAAATATGCAAAGATTTTCCCATGAAGTAAATTTTAAGCCCAAAGTGCTTAATGCTGTTACATAGTTAGAGATCATTATTAGTCCCTATCAGCTCATAAACAAATTCACTTTGATGGAATTTTATAAAATTGTTTCTAGTTATGTGGGAATCTTATCTACTCACAAAAAAAAAATCTAAAGCTTTATTATAATAATTTGCAGCAAATAATCTGGAGCAGAAATTTTACAGTGTTTTTTCCCCCAGATCTAACACAGATGACTAACATCTAAAAGGCTAGAATTTCATTAGACTCTTCAGTTACTAAATGACAAAAATGTTCCAAGAAGGATAATAAAGACTGTTTTCATGTTTGACCTGTGATCCAATTTTATTCATTTTTAAAAATAATTTGTTTCCATGTTTTGTGGAATAAATTATAGGTGAGTCATATTCATCAAAATAAGCTTAATTGGTATGTATTAGGGAATCTGGCCAGAATGTTTTTGAGATGCCAAGATCAAGAGAAAATGAAGCTTATGGAATATTCCTCTTCTGTACTAAATCATACATGAACACAAATTCACTACTGATTGAGAAACAGAGATATAATTAGAGGAAGTTGAGTTCCCAGGTACATATCAATAACTGGCGCATGAACACACGAGGAACAGATAACTGAGAGGATAATGTAAAGGACCAATAAATGTGAGTGAGTTCCCTAGAAATTTGGCCAGTTCCAGTTTACATTGAGTAGCTGTTAAACACTCGTTCTAGTTAGCATCTAAATGATGTTGAAATCTTGTGTCCTCAATAAGCATTAAAGTAAAATATTAGCCTTCAGATGTTATAAAAATATCAGGTTTGGTTTTGCTATTGATTCTTTTCACTATAGCTTTGTATCTAAATTTGGAATCATCACCAACATTGAAGAATATTTCCCAAATTTTAAGTAGCTATTCTTGAGGCAAGAAAAATGAGACCCAGTAGTTATTTGGGGCAAGAAAAATGAGACCCAGTAGTTATTTGCTCAATGCCATGTGGTTCATTATTTAAACTATGAGCCAGAATTCAAGCCTCCTGATTTTCTGGATGAGGCTGCTGCTACCACATTCTATAGATGCCATCCAATTTAGAGACAAAAGATGAAGTGTGATGGAAGTAGTGTAGTGTTTAAATTGGATGAGCAGTTTCAGTTTAGGATAACACACTGAAAGCTTTGTTGCTTCTAATCAATTTTTAGAGCCCACTTGAAAAAAAAGATATATAGAAATTAGACTAAATATAATAAAGAGAATAGTAAGAAGGTGTTATCATAGAATGGGCTATGTCAACACATTTTTAGAAGTTAGAATGGGCTATTTGAACACAGTTTTAGAAGTTTGAAAGAGCTTGGGAGATTGTTACTGGAGAAACCAGCATAGGACACGAGAGCCCAGAACATTGTAGAAGAGACTACAGTGACAATGAGAACTGATCTGCTGTTAGAAGCGTGGACAAGCTTTAGGAAATAATTGTAGTAGAGAAAGAGATTTTTAAAATGACTTGAAAATAAAAGAATTAATTAAAGTTTATTATATAGAAATATTGATTCCTCTATCTTCTGAGGATTTACCAGGCATTCCACAAACAAACAATGCCACTTTATCTAAACATAATTTGGGGGAGGGTTAAACCTCCAGAGTGGTCATTGTGCCCAAAGTAGAACCCTCTTCATTCTGACATCTGAGAGTCCATACATCTGATAAGTTGAAGCCTACTGGTGAGATGCCAGACGACCCTTCCAGAAATGTTCATTTACCACACAAAGTAAAAGATTACAGGGTACCTCTCATTTTACCTCGTAGCAGAGGATGCTCTCACTCTCAGTTTTAATTCTTAATATTGGGGAATCAACAGTCACATGTCACAGTTTGCATTTCCCATGAAGCCAACCCTGAGACAGAGTATGATGCTGGAGGTTTATGAGGAGTTCTTTTGGGATCAACCTCTCTAGGATAGGAAAAGGTAGTAGGATTGTGTAGGGAGAAATGGGGCTGTGACACAATTACAAAAAGACACAGCTGACAGTGCAGGGAACTTGGAAGCTGGGATAGTCAAAGGTTTTGGAGCAAGGGCTCTGGAACAGTATGGTCCATTGTTGATTAGACCTTGTATGTGAGTTGCCCCAGGAAAAGCACATGACCTTTGGCTAAGTGGAACTCCCAGCTGAGGCAGTTCAAGCAATGACTGACAGCTGAGAGTGGTCAGCTGACACCATTCCAGCAGCTGGAGGAATAAATCTTTCAATACTGATGGGGAAATCTGAATGGCATACCATGGCATACCTGAAATCATAGATGTACAAGGAAAAAGTCTGTGTGAAAAAGAGAGAAAAATAAATAGAAGGAACACTATTAACCTGGGATAAGAAAGAAACAATTTGTAAAATAAGAGTAAGAAAACAAACCAAAAACAAACTGACACAGTCTGAGAGATGCAACAGACCATTATATTAATAAAGCTAGAATTGGATAGTTGTAAAAGCTACATTGGAGCAAGCACAAGCTGCTATAAATTAAAAAGTAGTGTGAAAATATGCATTAAAAATTCAATTAAAAGTTATGGGACAGAAGTCAAGCAAATATCTAAAAATGCAGAGCAAGAAAAAACCAAAACCAAACAAAACAAAACAAAACAAAAAAACAAGAGGCCAGAAACAGATGAATAGGTAAATAATAATTATGGCAATCAACTTAAAGAAATAGAAAAAGAGATAGAAGAAATGGAAGATAATCGGCGAAATAGAATATTTTCTTCATGGGAAGGATACACTCTTTACACTGAAAGTGCTCCTGATGCTCTAAAGAGTCTCTTTAGGATGGATCAGTGAGTGGGACATTGGACTCACAGAGACATAAAGTCCTAGTACAACAAATACATAATAGTTATTAATAATGTAAACTATCAGAGTTTAGATCACAGAGCCAATTTAGAACTAAGCACAGAGAGTTTGATTAAAGTTTTAGAATGGGAAGTAAATGTTAAAATTCTCAATAATATAAAGTTAGAGCATAGCTGCCCTAGCTGGTTTGGCTCAGCAGTTAGAACATCAGCCCACGGACCAAAGAGTTGTGGGTTCAATTCTAGTCAAGGGTATGTACCTCGGTTGTAGTTTGGTCCCTGGCCCTGGTCGGGGTCCTGCAGGAGGCAACCAGTCGATGCGTCTCTCTCACATCGATGTTTGCCTTAATCTCTCTCTCCCTCCCTGAAGATAAATGGAAAAATATATCCTCTGGTGAGGATTAAAAAAAGAAAAGTTAGAGCATAGCTGACTGAGGGGATGTGTGTCTGGGTGTTGGATGTGAGCTGAAGGAGGCTGAAGAAAGGGAAACTAATCACATTTTAGATTATGGTGTATATAAAGGGAGTGTCAGGTTTACAATTCAGTTTTACCCTACCTATAAGTTAGCTGGCAGAGACCCAAGACTTCTGGTTCAGAGACAAAGGACTTATTACGTGCAGTGCAGCAGACTATGTGAGCATGATGTTTGGGTCCGTTTTCCTTTACTCTCTAGTACCATGTAGATGTATGTAGTAGGATGCTCTGCACACAGTGGGTTTGCCTCACAGGTGAGGGACACAGCTTGGTGAATCCACATCTTTTATAGGAGACATTAAGCAAGACTGCTTTTTCCCAAGGGAGATAATACCTCATCCCTCAAGGTCGCTCCCTGCAAGTACCACCCTAGTAGAGAGCAATCAGGGACTTATCTTCTTGGCAGACCCAACAGATAAAACCCGTGGAAGACTGTCTCTCCCAACAGAGAGTAAAGATACTAATTGAAGTTAAAAACAAAATAAAACCCCAAACAAACAGAAAATAGAAGTATAAACCTATCAGTTAAAATTCCAAAGATAATCAATAGAATCACTAAAAATGATAATGTGTCTCTCAAACAGTAGGAGGAGGAAATACAGTGTAATAAAACCCAGTCTTTCATGACTGAAAATTAATAAATATGGTCTAATGTTAACAAATGTGGGAAAAGTAATAAAAACTTTGTAGAGAAGTGGAGGCAGCCATCTATAAGAACTAAAATCATAAATATTTTGAAAAAGGTTGATTTCAAAGTGAGATTGAAGATGTGGGAGGACGTTTTTATACTGTTTCATTTAAGTTCTTAACACACCCATGTAATTGTGTGTGTGTGTGTGTGTGTGTGTGTATTTTATTGATGGTTAGACATGATATGTTTTAAGTAATTATAGAAAATAATACTAGAAATACCTTCAATCAATTATAAAAGACAACTAAATTTATTAATTATGAAAGTCAGAATATTCAAGATGTTGAAAATTAACAGATTTAAATAGTACTTTAGAAGAGGCGAGTTTTATATTTAGTTAACTGAGACTCTCTACTTTCATTAAAATTAGGAGATAATTTATGTCCTAGCTGGTGTGAGTCACTGGTTAGAGCTTGGTCCCATGCACAGAAGGGTCATTGGTTCAATTCCTGGTCAGGGCACATGCCCAGGTTGTGGGTTCGATCCCTGGTTGAGGTGAGTACGGGAAGTAACCTATTGATGTTTCTCTCTCACATCGATGTTTCTCTCCCTCTCTCCCTCTTCCTTCCTTTCTCTCTATAATCAATGAAAAGAACATGTTCTCAGGTGAGGATTAAAAATAAATTAGGGGACAATTTAAAAAGTTAATTTACAAGTATTTCTTGAGTGTCTACATGCTGGACAGTGCTTTTGGTGACAGAAATACAAGACAAATCTTCCAGTGATGGAGCTCCCAGATTAATAGGGGAGAAAAAGTAGATAAACCTCATGTTAATTTCAATATCTAATTTTCAAGTTTTATTTTTTTGATGATTATGTATTTGTATTTTAATTTAAACATCATTTTATAATCTAAAGTTAAAAATGCAGTCTCAAATCACTTTTTCTTTTTTTCATAAGAAAAAAGTATAAAATGTTCTAATGTTAAATTAGGCTTTATCAAGCTTCACTTATTAAGAAACTGGGTAGAAAATTGCTTGGGAAAAAATAAAAGTATGCTCATTTACATTTTATTTTTCTTAACTTTTCTGTCTCCTTTCACTCTGGATAAATAGAAAGATTAATTCTCAGACATTCATAAAGCTCTTCTGGGCTCCAAATTAGATCAAGTTGGGAGTTTCTTCCTCATTACACTGCTTCATCCCTGCTGGCATAGTGCATAGTCTCTTGTCTCTGTCACTTGTCTATAGCGTGTGCTGTTTGTCTTCCCAATTAAATTGAGAATCCCTTATGCTCATCATTCTGCAAATTTAAAAAAAAAATCTGAGATTTAAAATGCTAATTTGCATAAGAATATGTATGAATACTATTAAGCAAATATTGCCAATTTAATGAATATTTTAACAATTGAAAATAAGGAAACTTATTAGAGAGCAACAGCTTTAGAAAATTTTATTACAACGTGATCAGGGTATTATTTATTAGCTTACATATTTAAATGCAGCACAAATATTTCTGTACAACTGTTGTGCATTAGGAATTCTTAGAGGAGAAGGTAGTGACATTGGTGGTCACATGAATTTTCATTGATTAATAATTTAAATCAATACAAGTATCTCCTTACTCTATATAGATAGCTCCACCAAACTTTCTCAGTACTATCTGAAATGTAAGTAAATAACATAATAATAATTGTGGAACATGAAAATATTAAGTAAATGTTAGGTTAAAAAAACATGTAAATTGTATTTGCAGTATTATTATGGCTATGTAAAATATATTTATGCATATAAAGAAATACTGAGAGAATATAAAAGTGTTATGATTGGTGACTTTCTTTAGATTTACTAAACTTTCTATAATGCTGTTATATTACCTTTTTGAACAAAATGTAAATGTTTGTTGCCGAACACTGTATTGCATAATATTTTTTAGGGAAAATCAGTCTCTCTCTCTCTGTCATCAAAGGAACGGAAGGCTATACATTAGAAGATGTATTCCTTCTAATTATGGAATTCATGTGGTAGAATTTTTAGCTTTTTAGACAGTTCTACATTTTTGTGGTTAAGAACTTCAAAATTATAGAGTACAACACACTTTATGCAATCTGTCTCAGCCAGCCTCCATCATGTTCCCCAGTGATCTGCTCTTGCTGATATGTGCACCTGTGTAGTCCTCTCCCACATTGAATCAGAGGTGACTAGTGTTAGGTAGGCAGCTAGTTAGTTATTAACAAAGGGAAGCAGCAAATGGAATCAGACACTAAACCTAAATAACTAGGAAGCTGCAGCTTCACAGGCTCCCCAGGGGACAGCCACATTGTCCCACCAAGGGGATTAACATCCCTTTGATCCCAGAGTATGGAGGAAGGACTGGTTTTCTAATCTCCCTGGGACAACCAGCCGGTTAGCTGGGATTCTTCTTCTCCTGAGGCATGCACAGTAGGAGCCAAAATGGTGACTACAAAGAGGGAGGAGTCTAGCCTGGAACAATCTGGGAAAAAGACCAGATAGGATAAGGCCCCAAACCCCAAAAGATACAGGAAAGGTATTGGCTAGGGAGAGGGCCCTAACCCACGAAGACTTAGGAAGAAGATTGGTTAGTTTGAAAGAAAGCTTATCCCTTCTCAAATCCAAGGAGATATAATCAAAGCTTAACAAAGGCCCAGATTCATTCGTGCATTCACTCACAGCCCAGTGGGCCCAAGTGCTGGCCCAAGCGTGGACCCTAGCGCAGCCCTGAAAGCCAGCCATTTGGGAGCAGAGACGGAGATGGACCACTAAAGGTTCAAATGCCAATGCTGGAGAAATAGCACAGCATCTCTGGGCCCTGGCCCTCCTTCTGGGTTTGGTGAGGACACGTGCCGACTTGTGACCCCCGAGGCTGGACTTCTTCCGAAGCAACATGGAGCTCAGTCACCTGGTCGTGGATGAGACATCAGGCACATGGGGGCAGTCCTTTGTTTTCATTCCAATTAATCTTGCCACAATTGCTCCCATCCTCCTATGCGTGGGTCTCCGAAATGCTTTTCTCATGACAAGGTGGAAGAATCCTATTTCCACTGGCAACACTGTGACCAATAGAAATAGTGAATGCTATGCTGTGTGTCTTCTGAGGCAAGATCACAAAAGGCATTATAGTTTCTGCCTCGCTTTCTTCGATCATGTGTTTTGGGAAAAGCCAGTGCCCAGAGTGTAAAGATTGTCAACCAGCTGCGTGAAAAAGCCCCAATGGATGGGAATTGAGATCCCAGGCAATAGTCAGTATCAGCTTGCTGCCTGTGTGGTGAGCCACCTAGGAAGCAAATTCTGTCGTTTCACTTCATCAGATGACTAGAGCCTGAACCGGCCTGTGGTTTGAATCTCATGAGAGACATTGAGCCTCCCAGCTGAATTCCTGGCTCATAGAAACTGTGAGAGATGAAAAGTGATTATTGTTGTTTAACAACCCCTAAGTTTTAGGGCAATTTGTGACAAAATGTAACTAATCCATGATCTTTCTGTTATTTAGAAATCGTGTGGAGCTCTGTGCTGCTTTTCAGATGTGGCTGAAATGAGTTGCCATATATGTGTCCAATAAACCTCTTTGGGAACAACAGGGGAATTGTTAGACATGATTTGCTTGAGCCCTGGGTGCCCACCACGACTTTTCTTCTCACTGATCACCTGATGTTCTCCCATCATTCTGGAATTATAAGGAAACAAATTTGAATGCATCCATATAACAGAAAGGTGGTACACGAACTGCTAGGCATTTTCTGACTTACTCTGAATGTGCATAATTAAGTAAATCGAATGCTTTAGCACAGCCTGTGTGTTTACTGAAGACTTTAGATTTTTTTCTACACAGATAATAGGAAATGTATTTTCTTTTTGTCATTTAGAAGCATAGTGCTTCAGTGCTACAGAGCAGTACATAGATGAACATTAAGTACCATTTAGATGATTCAGAGATAGAGTTTGTTAGTTTGAACAAAATATACTCTGGGGGAAGGGAAGGATGATTCTACTAAGACAGCTGAAGATAATTTTCTAGACCAAATAGGTACCTCCCTCATTCCAAAAGTTTACATTATGACATTTCACTTTTATGAAATAGCAAAAATAGTACTTGTTTTCACTAACCAAGAGAAATCCAAAGAAGGTTTTCACTTTTATGAGAAAAAGCTGTTACAGTACTAATGCAGATCTTTTGTAAAAGCAAAGTGGCATAGGGAAAACTTTCAGAAATCAGGGAATACTCTTCACTTTACACTATTTTGGTTTAGAAAGGGTTTTATAGAAACGCTGTCCTTTTGGATAGTGGGAGAAACTTGTGTTAAAAATGAATAATTATGAAGCAATTAATGATAAAAAGAAGTCTATTTTTAAAATGGTGACATTTTAATGTTATTTACACTGACACAACCTAGCTACCTGGACAATATAATTTGAAGGCATAGGTTCAAACGGCAAATTTTAAAGCTTGAGTTTATTAGTATTAATGCTGTGAATTCATTGAAATAAGGCATTACAAAAAAATATAACTAAAGAAATGTGATTTTTAGCCATATAACCTTAGAAACTAAAAGTGAAAAGACACAATTTAATATTTATGCCAAAAGGAGACTATAACAGAAAGCACGAAGCTACCTGAATTTTCTGTTGATTGTGTGTGACTGACGTAATGCACTTGAGACCTCCTCATTATTTAAGGCCTATTTGTTAACTTTTCAGGAGCAAAGGGGCATTCATTGCCTCAGAAATATATTTCCTACTTTGTCTCCAGCTCCATTCAAATTTATTGTTTTATTTCACACTTGTTTGCCAAGGTGTGCTCTGTAGCATTCATCAATATCTTTCCATTGCCAAAACCAAAGGGGAAAACCAACAGCTAAACAACAAGACACCTTGGCATGTAAGTACATATTTGAAAACTACACAAATAATGATTGTAGCTTTAGGCAATTCGACTTTCAAGTTCAGAGATTTATAGTGCTTATAATGTAACTTTAGTCTGCATTGACGGACAGTTCCAGTGTCCTCACCATGCACTCTGACAGGGTAACTAATACCATAATATTTGAATGCCATGTTCATAATTAGCATGCCAACCACTTTGTGGACATTTAGCATTCACACAGTCTAAATTAACCTTCCTGCTCCCTTATTCTAAATTAGATACACTTTCTATATGAACCAGCTAGTATCATTAAGATTCCGAAAAAAATGCTTGATAAGTTTAGGTTTTCAATAATTCCAAATCTTTATTTTATTTTTATTATTATTTTTTTTAATCCTCACCCAAGGACATTTTTCCATTTTTTGTTCAGATAGAGTGGGAGGGAGAGAGAGGAAGAGAGAGAGAGAGAAACATCGACGTGAAAGGGACACATCGAGTGGCTGCCTCCCGAACGACCCAACCAGGGCCGGGGACAAACTGCAACCGAGGTACATGCCCTTAGCGGGAACCGAACCCTGGTCTCTCTGGACCGCAGGCCAACGCTCTAACCACTGAGCCAAACTGGCTAGGGCTTCCAAATCTTTAAACTAGAAGTCTTTGAGATGACAAAATGACATGGCATTCCCAAGTGTCCTTGATGTGATGTGGCTTTGTTTTTCTCCTGTGTAGTGTCATCTGGTCAATCAAGAAGCATTGCCTGTATTCCAAAGTTTTAAGACATCCCCATGAAAGCAGCTCTTCCAGCTTTCGCCTGAACTCCTTCATTGAAGAACATAAAGATCATCCTCGAATGAAGCCGGGTCGATCAGTATCTTGAAGAGACATCAGTCCATCCACTCCACCCTTCTGCACTCCTCCTTTCCACTCCTTACTAGAGGATCCCCAAACATCCCATTTCTACTTTTTATTTTAGCAATAAGTTCCCAAGAAAATAGATGCCTTGGGCACCTGTCCTGTGTTTCATCAAATATTATGAGATTTGTCTGAATCTCGGTTTATGTTCAGGTTGATCACTTAGGGTTCAAAGAATTGAAAAGCAACATCAATAGTAGATGGTATTTTTTTTTTATTTCCTTTTTTTTCTTTTGCTAGTATGTGATCAGTTGGAAATTATTTCCACAACTTGTATTTGACAATGCCATAGAGGTGAGTTAGAAAAAGAACAAATCACACTGTGGATGCTCTTTTCCAGAGCTTGTTAAATAAATAATACTGAATAAAATAAACAAGGGGGAAAATAAACTTAAAATAGGAGACAACCTGTAACCTAGCAGGTAAGTGTATGTAGAAGGGCATAAGAATAATGTTGACAGGTTGCCATTTCCAACACATATGTATTATTAGAAATTAATCCTGGAGTTTGGGATTACAACCACTTTATCACTAAGTGAAATCTGATGTCAGAGAAATTCTATCCCCTAAATCAGAGTCAAATTTTCTCTCTTCTATAAGCTGTGTAACAGTTTTATTTTAAATAAATATTTATTAAGTGCTTATCTTATGTTGAACATTTCTAAGTGCTCTCCTTACATTAATTACCCTCCTTTTTGACAGCACTGTGCTGAGATGTGAACTCTGTTATATGTGTAATAGGAGATTACTTTGTTAGTATGCAGGTTGGGTTGTTGTAACTCATAGACAAAAATGTATAGATTTTATTTTTCTCACACAAGTTAGTGCCATAGAGTTGAAAGTTCTGCTTGACCTGGTTCTTTGGAGACCCAATTTTCTTTCATCTTATTGTTCTTCCATTCCCTAGGGTACTGGTTAAAACTGGGTCATGCCATGTTCATATTCTCATTCTTATGAAAGGAGAAAGAGGAGTAGTGGTGGATAAGCAATATCTTCTCTACAGGTAATAAGGAGGTTACAAACATTATGTCAGCTAAAATTCCATTGGTTAGGTCCTGGGTATATGGTCACAATGGAAATTCAGTTTTTAGCTAGGTCTACAGGATACACAACTAAACTATGCTACCTTGGAAGAAGGAGGGGCACGCCATCAGGGGAAATGAAACTTTTCACAACAATTACAGTAAAATGGATACTTTGGAGACCATAAGATTATTGATAACTTTGTTATCCATGAATTGTGAAACAAGCTTCCCTGTAAAGTATACATGACACAGAAAGCCAAAGCCATTTAGAGGCTTCTTGAAGGTCTCACTCATACTGAGGGTGTGAGAGTTTTTGTACTAGGATTTAAAGAAGGATTTGTGAAGACTATTTTTTAAGACATCTTTGAATTTTGAGGACTATTTCTATTAAGACAGCTAAGCTGTGGAATTCTGGGGAGGATATATATTGCTGTGGTAGCATCTGACCCCAAACCTTATGACATGGGTTTTAAGGAGAATATAGAGCTTCATAATTCTCCTATATTGATTTGGAGAAAATAGTGGATTTCCTTCTGAAGCATCCAAATACTAAAGATTGCTTTGCACACTGAGAGTTTGTCCAGGCAAAAAATTTTTTCTTATAAACTAACAGTGATCCACACCTGAGAAACCTGAGGTGTTATTGTCCTAAGTTCTACGCAACAGGGCTGCATGAAGAATGGAAAGCCTTCAGCTGAGAGAAGCTGCGGTAGCCCAGGTTACCTCAAACTCAAGTTTGAGAAAGTAAATTACAGAACGCATATTTCTTTTCCTGTTTCACAGCTTATGTAAGGTCCTTACAGGCTGTTTTGAGAAATGGCTGATCATTATTTTTTAAATATGACCAAGGGAGAAAGAAGGGTTTTGATGGGCCCTGAGGTACAGCAGAGGAGAGCACTGTGGCCTGTCCTGGGCCTGTCACTCCCTCTCAAGTAGATCTGGCTTTTTGAGATCCATGTTCAGAAGCTTTAATTTCTCTAGAGGTTTTATTATTGAGCTAAGCAGCTTTGGAGGTGGCTAGCTAAAACTACATGGGTTAATTATAAAAGACATTGTTTAATGCAGTTGCATAATGGTTATGCATCTAAATGCAGATTATTAGTATGCATTGTATCAGACATAATTTTTCCTATTCCCCTACTAAATACAACCTAAATCCCTGGACATTATGTATAAAATACAACAATAACAGAAGAATCTGAAACATGGGGGAAAAAAAAGAAAAACTGGCTAGGGACTCCAGAATCCAAGGAACAAAGTGGTATTGTGTTCCTTGAGTACTCTTTATGTCTCATATATCTAAGACTTAGTTGTATTTGAAGAAGCTACAATCCAGAGAGCCAATGGGTACAGAACAAAAAAAAAGACACAACAAAGGGCCAAAATACAGGGAACTTACCAAGATAGAATATGTTTAAACAGCAAACTCTTTCTCCAGTCAAATATAACAGAAAAATCTGAGCCCCTGGTCCCTGCCCCAGCAGAGGTTGAATAAGGAGCTTAAGCTTTCATCCTTGCCACTTGCCAGATTGCAATGAAGCAACTCGACCCACCTACCAGGGTGGGGTCAGAAAAGACTGAATGGGATGATTGAACTTTCATCTCCAGCAGGAAGTAATGACCCTCCAGCCTCTTGCAATGTTGCTGGAGACCACATGGTAAGTCTGGACTTTCACCTCCATCCAGCAATAAGGAGAGGCTGTCCCACTGGGGGTCAACAAAGCCAAAATGAGGAATCTGGCTTTCACACACACTTGACGATTACAAGACAGTGCTCCACACCCCTTTGCCTTTCCCTGTTAGAGCAGTGTTACAAGAATCCAGCTAAAAGTGAATGTTGAGATAAGATCCAGAATATCATGTCATAATGCTTGAAATGCTCAAGATTTAATCAGAAATGGTTTATTTTACCAAGAATCAGGATGATCAAAAATTGAACAAAAAGGATAATCAGTTGATGCCAACATTGAGATGGCAGAGTTGTTAAATTATCTAAGATTTTAGAATAGCCATTATTGAAATGCTCCAATGAGCAATTATGAATATGCTAAAAATAAATAAAAAATAGAAGGCCTCAGCAAATTAAGAGTATAAGTAAAGAAGAACCAAATTAAAATTTTAGAACTGAAAATATAACAATCAAAATAGAAATTCACTAGGTGGGCTTAAAGCTTAATGAAAGAAGAGAGGAAAAAATTAGTTAACTTTAAGAAAGAACAACAGAAATTACCCAATATACGCAACAGAGAGAGAAAATAGATTTAAAAAAAATGAACAGAGCTTCCAGGGACCTGTAGAAGTATAACAAAAAATTTAATATTCATTTTATAACATTCTAAGAAGGAGAGAAGAAAGAGGGTGAAGCTGAAAAAGTATTCAAAAAAATAATGGCTGAAAATTTCTAAATTTGACAACATATATAAACATAAAGAATTAAGAAGTTGAATGAACCAAAAACAGAATGAACCCAAAGAAATTCACACAAAGAAATATTATAGTAATACTTCTGAAAACTGAAGACAACACAAAAAATTTTATAAGCAGTGAGAAAAAAATGATAGCTTGCATATAGGAAAAAACAATTTGAATATCAACTGATTTCTCATCCAAAACCATAGAACCAAGAAGGATTGAAAAAAATAGGAAATATCAAATGTTGAGAGATCTATCCACCCACAATTCTATATCCAACAAAAATATTTTTCAGCAATAAAGGGAAAATCAAGATTCTCAGATGAAAGAAAACCAAGAGAATTTGTTGTCAGCAGACCTACTCTGAAGGAATGGCTAAGGATGTCTTCTAAACAGAAAAGGAATGATAAAAGAAGAAACCTTGCAACATCAGAAAGGAAGAAAAAGCATAATAAGCTCCCAGCTGGTGTGGCTCAGTGGTTGATCATCGACCCACGCACCAAGAGGTTGTCCTCTCTCTAAAAATCAATAAAGAAAAAAATTTTTTAAAAAAAGAAGAAAAAGCATAATAAGCAAAAATATGAGTAAATACAATAACCTTTCCTTCTTTTAGAATTTTAAATTATCTTTGATGGGTGAATAAAGAATTATAACACTACCTGATGTTGTTCTAAATGCATGTAGGGGAAATAAGACAATTATATTATAAAATGAAGAGTAAATTAAAATAAAGGCATATGCCATATTTCTTGAATTCATAAAATGATGACATCAGTAGATGATGATAAATATGGATATATAATGTAATACCTACAACAGTCACTAAAAAAGCTATATAAAGAGATTAGATTAGAAGATCACTATCAAAATGGAATTCTATAAAATGACTAAGTAACCCATAGAAAAGCACAATAAAGAAAACGGAGATACAAACAAACAAACAAGCAAACAAAAACACCAGAGAAAACACCGAGTCTACCCCTATGATATCAATAATGTCATTACATGTAAATGCTTTGAATATAGTAACTAAATACAGAAATTAGAAGTAAATTAAAAACATAATGCAACTATATGGTGTTTAAAAGAAATAAACTTCAATATAATGATATAATAGTTGAAAGTCAAAGAAGAAAAAAGACATATCATACAAACAATAAAAACCCCAGAAGTGGCTATATAAATATCAGATAAAATTGCCAGTGACAGAGAAAGACAATGCAAATTGATAAAATGACTAATTAATTAAGAAGATATAGCAATCCTAAATGTGCATGTATGATACACCAGAATAGTCATACCCTGGCCATAAATAAACATCAACAAATTTTAAAGAACTGAGAAATTATACACAATGTGTTCTTCAAACACAATGAAATCAAACTAGAAATCAACAACATAATGATAACAGAAAATACTAGGAAACTAAACAACACAATTTAATAGTCCATGATTCAAAAAGAAAGTGTCAATGAAAAATTTTAAAAATATATTAAAGTGAATGAAAATAAAAATAAAATATATCAAAATTTGTGGGATTGAGGTAAAATGTTGATGAAAGGGAAATTTATAGCATTAAATGCATATATTAAAAAAGAGTAAAAGTCTCAAATCAATAATCCAAATTACTACTTTAAGAGCCTAGGGAAAATCTAACAAAATATTTATAGGGCTTGTGTGCTGAACACTACAAAATATTAATGAAAGAAATAAAAATTTTAAATGAATGGAGAGACATATCATATTCATAGATTGGAAATCTCACTTTGTAACAATGTCAATTCTCCCCAAACAGATTTATCTTGAGTCCTGTAAAAATCCCAGCCAGTTATTGTATAGATAAACACAAGATTATTCTAAAATGTATATGGAAAGGCAAAGGAATAAGAATAACTAAAATAATTTTTTAAAAGGAGAAGAAAGTAAGAAAAATCAGTTTATTTTATTTCAAGACTTTTTATACCTACAGTTATCAAGACTGTGTAGTACTGGTGAAGAGATAGACACATAAATCAATGTAACAGAAGACAGACCCAGAAACAGACACAGAAATATACACAACTGATTGTTGACAAAGGTGCAAAACAAATGCAGTGGAGAAAGGAATGGGCTTTCCAACATGTGGTGCTGGGGCAACTTTAAAAAAAAAAAGAACCTTGACTAAAATCTCACACCTTATGCAAAAATTAACTCAAAATGGGTCACAGGCTAAATTGTAAAATGCAAAACTAGAAAGCATTTTTTAAAACATAGAAAATCTTCAGGATTTAGAATTAGACAAAGCTTTCTTAGATGTAAAATATAGAATCCATGAGAAAAAAATTGAAAAATGGAATCTCATTAAAATTAAAAACTCTTGCTCCAAGAAAGACACTGTTAAGAGGATGAAAAACAAGCAACAGAATAGGAGAAAAATACTTTCAGTCAATATATCCAACAATGGACTAGTATCTAGGATTGGTAAAAACTCTCAAAACTCAGCAGTAAAAAACAAACAATCCAATTTGAAAATGGGCAAAAGATACAAAGAATTTCACGGAGAAGGATCTAAGTGTGACAAATGAACACTTGGAAAAGTATGCAGCATCACTAGCCATCAGGAAATGCAAATTAAAACCACACTGAGCCCTGGCCAGTGTTTATCAGTGGTTAGAGCATAGACCAGTGCACCTAAGGATGAAGGGTTTGATTCCTGGTTAAGGGCACGTACCTGGGTGGCAGGTTCGATATCTGGCTCTGGGGCTCATTCAAGAGGCAACCAAAACAAACAAAATGACGTTTCTCTCTCTGTCTCTCTGTCTGTCTCTCTCTCTCTCTCCCCCTCTATCTTTCTCTTTCTCCCCCTTCCTCCCTTCCACTCTCTCTCTAAAAAAAAAGAAAAAATCAATGGAAAAATATCCTCAAATGAGGAGTAACAAGAAAAACAAACAAAAAAAACACATTGAGATACTATTACTTACCTATAATAATCGTTAAAATTTGGGGTTGGGAGTACAGTGATAAACCAAATACTGATGATAATGTGGAGAAACTGAGATTTTCATACATTGCTGGTAGCAACGTAAGCTGATACCACCTTTCTGAAAAATAGTTGACAGTTAAAAAAAAAACAAAGACCAAAACCTAACGTGCAACTACCATTTGACCCATCAATTGCATTCTTGGTAATTTATCACAAGCAATGATAACCTAAGTTCCTGCAAACCTATTCACAAATATTTACAGTAGCTTTGTTTATAATAGCTCCAAACTAGGAACAACCAAATGCAAAATTTATAATGTTGCATACTGTAATCTATAGTATAATATTAATTTAAATATTAATGTATGTGACATTCTTGAAATAACAGAATATAGAACTGATCAGTGGTGGCCAAGGGTTAAGAAATGGATGGGGATGGGAGGGAAGTTGTTGTGGCAAAAAAGGCAATGTGAGGGAATCTTGTGGTGATGCAGATGTTCTGCACTGTAACTGTTTAATGCCAATATCTTAGTTGTGATACTGTACTATAGTTTTGCAAGATTTAAATGTGGAGCGAAATTTGGTGGAGTATGCACAGGATCTCTTATTTCTTACGACTGCATATTGAAAATGGAAAAACCCAGAGTCTTTCTACCTATGAGTCTTCCTTCCTTTCACACAAAACACTTCATTTCTGACACTTCTGGTCACCAAAAGTGTGGGAATGTTCCCCCATAGGCAACCTGTGACTCCAGCTGGGTGTCCTATGAATCATCTCAATTCTGAGACTATCTGTCTGGAGATAGTGTCAGAGCCTGCAGGTTAAAGGCTCAGTCTACAAGACTGTCCCCACTCCCTTACTCAGACACCAGTGGCAAGTTCAGGTTGTTACCTGTGCTCCTGACTCATATCAGAGGCTCCAGTGTCCCCCACCTTGGTTTTATTAATTACTAGAGTGTTTCACAGAACTAAGGAGAACCTTTTACTTATGTTTATTCGTTTATTATAAAAGGATGTGATTAAGGGTACAGATGAAAAGATGCTTAGGGCAAGGTATGTGGGAATGATTCTGAACCCAGGTTCAGTGGCCTGCCTCTTGAAAGCAAATAATTGAGAGACAAGGGCCGGTGGAAGGAAAGTAGATTTATTCAAGAGCCAGCAGCTTGAGAAGAAGGAAAAGTCCTTCTTAACAACTGGATTTGGGCAGGGGTTTTTGTAAGGAGTGTAATAGCTCCATTCTGACCCTCAGTTACTGCACGTACACACCCTGGCAGTTTCTTTTCTGTAAACATAAGGGCCTTGAGACACCCAAAGAAAACTGTACAGATAAGGGGTTGAGGATGGCCTTGGGAAACTCAGAGAAACCATGAGAAAAAAGAGATTAATAGTTACCCTGCTCTTCTCCCCCCTTCTCTGTATCAGCCCCCCTTAACGGTGCCAAAAGCGGCGCCAAGAGAATGTAGTTTTTTTTTCTGTAGTCTGTGCCTTTAAAAGCGGGCAACAAAGAAGGCTCGGGGCTGAGGATTTGGGGAAGCTGTACCCCCCCAGCCCGCCGGTGTAACAGCCCACCGGTGTAATAAAGTGCTCCTTTACAATTCGGCCGTGCGTCTCTGGTTATCTCGCCGTCAGGTTATAACATTTGGAGGCCCCAGCGAGATTTTAAAGAGGACTCCCCACTTGGGGTGCACCTCCTCAGGCTCCGGCGGATGGCAATCTGTGGTCCTCGTGAGAGCTGGGGGAAGGCCTTGGAGAGATGTTCCTCCACCCCAGCCTCTCGGAGACCTTCTGTCTGTCCCCTCTGCCACCCTAAAAGCACTTATAGTGGAGCCTGAGTGTTTGCTTCTCGCGGGTCACAACATTTGGAGGCCCCAGCGAGATTTGAAAGAGGACTCCCCACTTGGGGTGCACCTCCTCAGGCTCCGGCGGATGGGAATCCGTGGTCCTCGTGAGAGCTGGGGGAAGGCCTCAGAGAGACGTTCCTCCACCCCAGCCTCTCGGAGACCTTCTGTCTGTCCCCTCTGCCGCCCTAAAAGCACCTATAGTGGAGCCTGAGTGTTTGCTTCTCGCGGGTTATATAACATTTGGAGGCCCCAGCGAGATCCCTGGTGCTTTGTGACACCAAGGGCTAGACGCCTAGGATGAACGGCCTCTCCCGGTCCAGCCGCCGGACCCCTAGAGATCTGAGGGGAGGTACCCCCTGAGATGTTCCAGGGCCTCAAAGATCCGATTTAGGTTTCTGACGAGCGGCTGGGAGATGCCAAGACGTCCCCAAAAAGATTTAAGGAGACCTGGTAAAGCCTCCGGAGGTGAGTTCTGGGTGACCGGTCCATCTGGGTGAGAGTGAGAGGGCCGGACACGGCACAGCCTCTCCTCTCTGGGATCCCCCTGAGACGTTAGGTGGGGTTCAATTCTGGCAAATTCTGGTTCTGGACCGCGGTGCTTTCTGGTCCGCCACTGGGGCGGAAGGGGAGACTGATCACCTCCCGAGAACTTCTGGTGTGTGAGTGTGACTGTGTGAATGTAATTGTGTATGAGTGACCGTGCTCCACGACTTTGGTTACGGAGCCTGAGTGAGTCCTACCCTGCGGTTCCGTGACGACCTCATACGGCTAAAAGGCGGTATCAGGTTCTTGGGCCACTATGGTGTCCCACCAGGGAGCCTGATCCGAGTTGGGGGCTTATTCCAACCTGCCACATGCCAAGAGGCGTCTGAAATCCCCGCGAGGGGAGCGGCCAGGCGGACGAAGCGAAAGTTTCTGTCTTGTGTGTCTTCCCTTGTTTTTGTTCTCATCTGCCTCCCTACTGTGTCTCCCTCAACTTTGTTACGGTTAGTCTAATCATGGATAGCAGCCCTAGTGCCCAGAAGACCTCATTGAGTTGCATAGTAAACATTCTTAGAAATGAAATATCGGGGAAACAAGATAATAGAATAGCAAAGGTAATAATAACAGCCTTAAGGGGAACAGGGCCCATAGAAAAGGATCACCCAAGAAAGGGAAACATGAGGAAGAGCCAGGACAGCAGGCATAGGTCCCGATTAGAGATAGACAAGACAATAGGGGACAAACTAGTTAGTTTCCTGGTAGGTACTGGTGCAGCAGACTCAGTCCTGACCGAGCCAATCGGGCTCTAACCTACCCTTGGACTTCAAAGAGGACTATGAACTTTGGGGAAATACTGTGACTCCTTCGTTTCTGGTCCTGCTGGAGTGCCCATACCCCCTACTCAGACGTGGTCTCCTCCAGAGATCATTCAATTGCTGGCCACTGCCACTCCAGGCCAGCCCCCGCATCAAGTTCCACAAGACGTTGGCCATCAGTCCTGACAGCCTGCCTCCAGACGATGACCCGGAGAAACCTCTACAGGACTGCCTGGAAGTAATCGACATAGTGCAGATGGCCCGCCCAGACCTCAAGGATGTCCCACTGCCATCACCAGATGAGGTATTGTTCATGGACGGGAGCAGCTATGTCCAGGAAGAAATCAGATATGCTGGGACAGCAGTAGTAACTCAGGACTGTGTCATTTGGTCACAGTCATTAGGTAGGGGAACTTCAGCCCAACGGCCTGAACTTATAGCCCTAATCCAGGCTCTCTGATGGGGCAAGAAAGGAAATCTACTGCACCAGGAAGCTTGAGAGGCAGCCCTAAAACCAGTGGGGAATGGCCTCTCCAGATACACTAGGTCAGAAAATGACTTAGCCAAGCAGAAACAAGCCATTAAAGAAATCAGTGGATGATGGACTCTGCCTGATGGGAGGTTGTCAGTCCCAGAGGCTCTAGGTCGGACTTTAGTCAACCAGCTGCACCAGACTACCCACTTAGGTTACACCAAGCTTACTGAACTCCCAAGAGGCAGGCAATGTCCAGTAAGGTCACAGGGAAAGGGAGAAGGTGGAGGGAAGCAGGAATGTGTGGGTCTAAGTAGGGAGGAGGAGAAGAAAAGCTAGGGGATATGCAGACAGCAGATAGATTGAGCAAGCTCTCAGGTTCATGTCAGGGGAGGGACTAGGAAAGTCACAGAGGGTTTGTGTAAGTTGAAGAAGGATTGTGTAAGTCGCAGAGGGTCTGTGTAAGTTGAAGAAAGTTTGTGGAGAAGGGAAGAAATAAAAAGAGAAGGATTATGCAGAGGAAGTAAAAAGATAAGAAAGGATAAAAGGAAAGGGACATACATATTACAGGAAGACAGGATATTGGAGGAATACTCAAAAAGGGAAAAAGAAAGGGACACTGAGAGAGGGAGAGCTTGCCCCTGGTAATGGAATAACAGTGTAGGATGTAGTCTGCTGCCCCTCGCCCTCTTACAGTTCTTGCAGGCCCTGCAGTCCGCCCAGAAAGCTGTCCATAAACACGTCTACGATGCCCTGCCTGTGCCCACCTCAGACCCTGTGCACCCTTTCCAGCCCGGGGACTCGATATGGGTAAAGAAATTTACCACCCAGGGACTGACTCCAGCCTGGAAGGGACCATACACTGTCATCCTGCCTGCACCAACGGCTGTCAAGGTCAACGGCATCCCAGTCTGGCTGCACCATTCCCGGCTGAAGGTGGAAAAAGCAGAATGAACGGTCTGGGCCTCTCCAGATCCCTTAAAAATGAGACTCTTGCATTTATTGGGACTCTAATTTTTCTGATTATGACTATACAGGGGAATTTTTATAGATCTGGGCCCCAATGGAACTGGGAACTTGAAAATGGGATATTGGGGGAGGTCTTAAGAAGTGTCACCACAAAAGGGGATAGAAAAACCTGTTTTCAGTCTCGATCTATGTGACCTCATGAGAGGCACCACAGGCACAGATGGTATTACTGAAGATTAATGTCATGTAGAAGGACCCCTTCCCTGGGGTTATGGGACACCTACAGGGGAATGGGGACTACAAGGGATAGGAATATATATGCCCAGGGAGCGGTACAATCACCACAAGTTGCTTGAATGCAAATGAATACTTTTGTCCATCTTGGGGTTGTGAAACCATATTTACTACTAAGGGCTATATAAGAAGCAGGCACCCTCATATAGATTTTAGAAGGTTAACCAAGCCCAAGGGTTTCCCTATAGGAAAATCTGACCCCATTCAGATTAATATCATTAGTCAGCCAGACCTTTATTAGGCCACAGGAAGGACATAGGGGCTGACTACTAGTTATGCCTAAATTTGGGGCCACCTTATTATATAGGGCTAGGCCTCTCCGAGCCAATTTCCCAGACCCTAAATACTGACAACTGTACATAGGACCAGCCCAAGTTAACTTTGGGGGGATATCCAGGGGCAAGGGACTTGCATACTCCCACCTAAGCATAACCTCCAGCAATACAAAACAGACTCTGTGTAGCACTAGGTGAAACCTGCTGTTTCTATGCCAACAATTTGGGAATAATACAGGGACAGAGTTAATATCCTTAATAAAAAAAAGGGTCAATGATTTGACTTGTATATAAAACCAGTGGGGATGTAATAGCTCCATTCTGACCCTCAGTTACTGCACGTACACACCCTGGCAGTTTCTTTTCTGTAAACATAAGGGCCTTGAGACACCCAAAGAAAACTGTACAGATAAGGGGTTGAGGATGGCCTTGGGAAACTCAGAGAAACCATGAGAAAAAAGAGATTAATAGTTACCCTGCTCTTCTCCCCCCTTCTCTGTATCAGCCCCCCTTAACGGTGCCAAAAGCGGCGCCAAGAGAATGTAGTTTTTTTTTCTGTAGTCTGTGCCTTTAAAAGCGGGCAACAAAGAAGGCTCGGGGCTGAGGATTTGGGGAAGCTGTACCCCCCCAGCCCGCCGGTGTAACAGCCCACCGGTGTAATAAAGTGCTCCTTTACAATTCGGCCGTGCGTCTCTGGTTATCTCGCCGTCAGGTTATAACATTTGGAGGCCCCAGCGAGATTTTAAAGAGGACTCCCCACTTGGGGTGCACCTCCTCAGGCTCCGGCGGATGGCAATCTGTGGTCCTCGTGAGAGCTGGGGGAAGGCCTTGGAGAGATGTTCCTCCACCCCAGCCTCTCGGAGACCTTCTGTCTGTCCCCTCTGCCACCCTAAAAGCACTTATAGTGGAGCCTGAGTGTTTGCTTCTCGCGGGTCACAACAAGGAGGAAGAAGGAAGGGAACAAAAAGGAATGAAGAGGAGGGAGTTGATCAGATAACTGGTTGAAGGTCAGCAAATCTCCAGGAACTGGAATGTCTAAACTTAGGAAGCTGCTTCTTTTGAAGTTAGTCCCTAGATTCTTAAGCAAACAGGCTGTTTATCTGCAGTCACCTACTAGTTAACAGGTCACCATTTACAGAAACAATGTTGAAAGAATGGTGGGGTAAGTTACAGGAAGGGGCATGGAGCTTCTCAATGTTTCAGATTGTATGGAGGCTTCATCATACAGGCATGAATGATCATTAACTCTATTTTCAGCCCTTATCAAGAAAATTGGGGTGGAGTGGAGCTAAAAATTCCAAGTTTCTAATCATAGTTTGGTCTTTCTGGTGACCAGCCTTCATCCAGCAGCCATTCAGGAGCCCACCCAGAGTCACCTCATTAGAACAAAACACAATCTTATCACCCAAGAAATTACAAAAGTTCCAGGAGCTCTGTGCCAAGAACTAGGGTCAAAGGTCAAATATTAGAACAAAAGATGCTCCCAATGCTCTTATCACTTAGGAAATTACAAGGGTTTTAGTAGTTCTGTGCCAGATACCAATATATAGTTTCTATTATCTCAAACATATGAATCTATTGTTACCTCAAATAACAGTTTAATAATCGTTTTTAAAGTGGCTTATATGTTTACACCTCTGTATACTTGTTATTAATATGATTTGTATTATATCTTTGTTTATTAACATAGATACTTCTTCATTACCGCAAGTTTTGTGAAACAATGAGTTTTAGAAAAGGAGAAGTTAACATTTTTAAAAAGTCTAAGAATTCAAGATACAAGGCTGTATTCAAATTCTAATAGATAAAATCATCCAATCATTAGTATTTAAGATTTCAAACACAGATTGAAGCAAATATATATCAGTCAAACCAAAACTATGTAAGGTAATGTGTCCTCAGCCAACTCCTTTTACACTTTGATGAAACACTCTCATGTATCTATAATAACACATTGCATTGATACTCCAATTTTACAGGTTATAAGAGTCTCTCAATTCCACTTTCTCTTTATCTTAACAAGAATCACAGGTAGTGGGTAAGGCATATATTATCACCCTCAGTTTTTCCCCAAGAAATAAAATGGAAAGTCAGAGTGTGTAAATGAACTTGCCCACATAACCATAGTTAACAAATATCAGAACAGAAACTGGAATTTTGCTTTTTCAAAAAGTTCCTTAATTATGATTCTGTATCAAAATGTTAACAGCCTTATGTTCTTGTCTTCTTCCTACCATAATAGTGATTTTTTAGACTGCAACAAGTGTGAATCTGTTTTTTCTAAGAATGTGCCCCTTTTAATATAGTAGTGCTGTACTTTCTCTGAGCACAATAAGGTCCCCTCTGACTACCTGTACATTTTCACCATTCTTAGTTCTTGAGATATGGTGAGTCAGTTCTTCACAACCAAGGGCATTCAAAACATCCAGTAATTATTTTTTTTAAAAAAGCAGAACCAGAAGAGCCATGATGTAATTCTATTTAATAGACTTTTTAAAGACAGCAGTTAGAATTTTGAGGGGAAAACAAGTGAATCTAATTTTAAAATGAAATAGATTCCATTGCTCCTCATAAACAAGACCATCAGTTTTACTCCAAACTAGGAACCCAAAGTTTTTTTCTCCATCATGAAAGAACATTTCTCCCATAGTCAAAACATTAACTGTTGCTACCAACGGACAAATCTAGACTAAATATCTGCTAACTTGACTTGATCAAACTCTCCTTAAGATTCGGACCTTCTCTCGGGCCACTTAATTTTGACTCCCACTCAGCCAGAGGCAGCACTGGAATGTGGAACAACTCCTGGGTAGCAGCCTTTTACCTTGTTGCAAAGAAAAATATTTTCTGCTCAACCATCTGATCATCCCACTGGCTCATCCCATTTCCCCATAGCAAGTTCTTTTAAGCCTTGTTTAACCCCAACTCCCCCTTGGAAAAGAAAGTTCCCTCTGCTTGACCTCTGAGACTCTTGTCAATCTTAAGGTCATTGCATTTCCCCTTTTGCAATAGTCTTTTCTAATAAATCTCTCTTTAGCAAAGTCCAGATTTGTTTTTATTTGACACTGGAAAGAGGTAAGGGATTAACAAGGAATGTTGAAACACCCACGGATCAGGAAGAACAGGCAAGCTATTACAGTCCCAGGCCTGAAGGGTCAGGGTGAGGAAACCAGAGCCTGCTTGAGAGCTGATGTCATGGAAGAGGGGCCACTCCATGAGAGTTCTGCTGTAGGAAGATGAAGTTCTGTCAAAACCACAGTGTGGCGAGGGGGGGAAGGAGGAATAAATACCTCATTCTTTCTCTCCAGTCCTATTTCTTGATGGTGCTCCCAGTCTAAAATAAGCAAAAGCTAAAGAACAATAGACTGAATGATGTAGTTCTAGAGGTTAACTGTTACCCCCATCCGAGGGCATGAAGCAGGGCATTGAGGGGCAGCTATGGACCTGGGAACAAACTGAGAACTAGCAAGTTTCTTTTTTAACTCTTATGTTAAGGTTTTTTGTTTTGTTTTGTTTTGTTTTTAATCGTACTTGAGCTTTTATTGTAGGCTGCTCCATTATCATTTTTGGATGTAAGTAGAGTGTATATATATTTGTCAGTTCATTAAAGAATACAAAATCAAGATAAAATTTTCAGAAATTGTAGTAGCATTGACTAATTTCGAATAGACATTTCTATATTTGAGTGACAGTTTGAGTTTGACTTATTGTTTTGCTGCTGATTCTGTGCTCAAGTTCACCAACTGGTCTACTTTAAATGTAGTACCCTGTAGTGGGTATTGTTTCCTTGTTTATATTAATAACAAAAAAGAAAATGTGTTAGTCATTAAATTAGTTTATAATTATGTAATGTGCAGTCAATATTGATATTATTAAGATTCATACAGTGTAGTTATGAAGGCATATGATTACTTGATTTGCTAGACTGAACATTAGTATCTTTACTATAATTACTAGAAAATTTTATTTTTAACCATCCTTGCCCAGGTTCTACAATCGATATATCATAAACATAATAAAAAGAAGCACTTAGAAATATTATAATAAGTTATATGTTCCATCTCAAAATATGGAAGATATTACTAAATTTATTTACTCAATATATATTTCTTGAACATCTGTGATGTTGTAGGCACTGGATTGGGCATTGGTAGGGTTGCCAGATAAAATACAGGATGTTCAGTTAAATTTGAGTTTTAAGTGAACAATGAGTAATTTTTTAGCATATATGTGTCCCTTGCAGGATGAGATTGAGCCATCAGAACCATTATCACTGGGTAACATTAATGGAAATAATCATCCATTTTCCAATCTAGGCTATAAGCAACTTGCATAAGCTTTGGAGAAGTAAAATAAATGATTTACAAATTCTGGAAACCCTAGACATGTGTATATAGAGATGAACCCAACATGTATGATGTCTATCCTTAGATTGCAATTGATGGACAGGCTACTTGATAAAGAACTATAAAATTAAAATAACTATAAAACTAAAAACTAAAATATATAATTACAAATTGTGGTGATAAGAATTAGGTAGTTAAAGGCATATTGGAATATCAAGCATTCCTAGAAAGAGAGTGGCACATTCAAAAGTCCTAAAGTCAGGATGAATATTTAAGGTTGGTATATTTAAGGAATTGAAAAAAGGTTATTGTGACTGGAGCCTGGAGGCCAAGGGTGAGAGTTGAGAAGATGATTCTGGAGATATCTCATGTACTACAAATCTTTCAGACATCATCAAGTCCTTTGATCTTTGTCCTAAAATGGATAGAATTCACTCATAGGGAAGAAACAGACATTTGCAAATATAATTCACACAGAGTTGGATGAATTATTAAATACGACTCCAGCAGGATTAGATGAGATTGGGCAGTTAGTTTTTTCTCCATAAAAAAAGATTTTGGAAGTTCAAATTGAGGAAGTAGTACTGAATATGGAGCAAACTGGAAAGATAAATATTGCAGAAGCAAGCCAGAGAGGAATTGATCATGAAAGATGAGGGAGAAGAAGGAATTAAGAATGATCCTGAGGTTTCTGACTAGAACAAAAAGATGTAGGGCAGAGGTGGAGAAAATGTGCAAGAGAACAAGAGAGAGTGGTTTTGAACATATTATACTTTATGCTTCCTAAGAGTCATACACATAGGTTAGCAGGTAGTCAAGATATATCAGTCTATTGCTCAGAAGAAATATATGGATAAAAAATTTCAGCATATAAATGATTTTCAAAACTATCTACTTATTCATTATGAAATAATGGAAGTTGGTATGCTAATCACACCATCAATCATTTGGATGTATAAAGTTTCGATTTAACAGATACATACACTTTTGTCAAAAAGTAAAACTAGCATATCAAGTCTACAATGTCTTTGATAATTTTGTTATAGGTAAGGACATTTTACCTATATAGATCAGAAAATTTACCAGTTTGTGCTCAGGCATGCCCCAGTGTTCAGCTGTGCAGAACTGAATCTTCTACATGACCATTGGAAGTATGGATAAGATACATGGTCTAGATCCCAACTGTGGATTCTTGATGTACTGGATGCAGTGTGTGAGTTCCTTTCAGGAATATAATGAATAGTCACTTCCTAATTTTTGAAAAACTTTTAGTAGGCAATTAAGAAAATTTTGCCTCTTCACTAAATTGTTTCACTGGAAATAAAATCTATCCTCTATGATATAACCAAGGAAGCTTTTACCACTTATAAAATATAAAAATGTTTAAGCCCTGGCCAGTTTGGCTCAGTGTTTAGAGTGTCAGCTTGCGGACCGGAGAGGCCAGGGTTAGGTTCCCACTAAGGGCACATATAATACCTTGATTGCGGTTTGTCCCTGGCCCCAGTTGGGGTTGTGTGGGTGGCGACCACTCAATGTGTCTCTCTCACATCGATGTTTCTTTCTCTCTCTTCCTCCCTATCTCCTACTCACTCTATGATACATGCAAAAAAAAATGTCCTCAGGTGAGGATAAAAAAAATAATAATAAAAATGTTTAAAAGATGAATTCATGAAAGAGTAAAATAATAAATTGTGCTACGGAGTTGACTATAAAATCTCCCTGATTTCTTTCAGTCTTGTGAAGAACTTGGCAGCTGGTCAGTCACTTCTTTTTCAAAACCTGTGTTCAAGGACATTACCATGGGAAGTTCCTCAGTTTTCTATTTCAGTGTCTGTAAGAACTTCCAGCAAGCTTATGTATCATTCTTGCAAGAACAATGATCTAAACTTAGAGTCAGAATCTAGACACCTTGCTCATGCTAAGTTGGGTTTTGTTTTGTTTTGGTTGAAGAGCACATCTAATTTATAAATAATGAATTAAACATTTAAATATTTTTAATATAATTAAGAGAGACTTAAAATACTAGTGAGGTGGTCTTCATAATTATTTCTCTTAATCAAATATCATAAGCATTTCTTCCAACGCACACTACTTTTTATATATTACCAAATAACTTGGTTCATTTATAACAAAAATGTATGTTAGGAAGAGTTTCATATGGTTTCTTGAAAAACAAAACACCTTAACATGAAATCGAATAATGGTAGTATAGAAACAAAAACTTAGCTTAATCTTATTCATAAATGTAGAATAATTCTAAATGTAGCAAAAATTCTAAATTAAATATTTTCAAGCAGAATCTAGAAGTTTATCAAGACTACAACCAAATAGTATTTATTTCAAAAATTCAATTATAAAGAAAAATATCAATATAATTTATTTCAATCAAAAAAATGCAAAAGGAAATTATACAATCATAACACAAATTGTAATAAAATCATTTAATAGTGATTAGCAACCACTCTTATCAAAAACTAAGAAAATTGAGAAGAGAAATAAAATATATAAGAAGATTCCATAACAAATATTGTTGCAAAATACTAAAGTGACTCCATTAAATCCTGAAGGAAGGTATGTCTTCTATCACTAATATTATTCAATATTGTTGAATTTGGAAAAAATGATGGATACAAGGCCAGTATAAAAACATCAAGATCTTTCTCTACATTAGCAATAACTAATGGACAATTATTCTGTTCACAGTAACAATAAATGCTCTAAGATATTTACAAATAAAGTTGAAAAGAATGGTGCCATATAAATATGAAGAAAGGCTTTGAAATCCTATCGAAGTACAATTAATAAAATAATAATAACAAACACAGAATGTTTCTTATTTTTGTTGTTGTTAATCCTCACCCAAGTATATTTTTTCCATTGATTTTTCGAGAGAGTGGAAAGGAGGGAGGGGCAGAGGGAGAGAGAGAGAAACATTGATGTGAAAAAGACACATCGATTGGTTTCTTCACACATGCACCTGCCCTGGGCCTGGGATGGAACCGGCAACCCAAGTAGATGCCCTTGACCAGGAATTGAACCTGAGACCCTTTGGTTTGAAGGCTGACACTATAACCACTGAGCAACACCGGCCAGGACAGCTTTGCACTTATTATATGATACTCACAGACTCCTAAGAAGCAGATGATATTATTACTCCTATTTTAAAGAAGAAGAAACAAAAATACAAGGAGGCAGCATAAATTGCTCAGGGTCACACAGATGAGAAGTATCAGAGCAAGAAATTGAATCCAGGTGGCCTGGTCCAAGGTTCATGCCCTTAACTGCAACACTGCCTTACTTGGCCAGTGAGGCTCTGTGATTAAAGCGTCGGCCTGCAGATCAAAGGGTCGTGAGTTCAATTCCCGATCAAGGGCATGTACCTCAGTTGCAGGTTTGATCCTCAGCCCAGTTGGGGTGGTGTGGGAGGCAACCAATTGTTGTCTCTCTCTCTCTCTCTCTCTCTCTCTCTCTCTCTCTCTCTCTCTCTCTCTCCCCCCCTCTCTCTCTCTCTTCCCCCTCAGTCCCTCGCTTCCACTCTCTCTAAAAATCAATGGAAAAATATCTTTGGGTGAGGATTAAAATAAACAACAACAACAACAACATAAAACACTGCCTCTGTTTGGCCTGAGAGAACATATCATCTCAAATGGAAAGTCTTAACAGTATGATAGTATTAATTTTTAAATTCACATATAAATGTAATGTCTCTGAATAGGATGACTTAATAACATAACAAATCAGTTATCAAACTTTACATGTAAATGTCATGTATAAATATTTGGAGGGGGCATGTTTCATAAAATGATTATAAATTCACATGGAAGAAAAACAGTTGAAGGGATTAATCAAAGGGGAAAAAAAACCTCATGGGCACAGACAACAGTATGGTGATTACCAGAGGGAAAGGGGTGTGGGGGGAGGTAGAAGAGGGTAAAAGGTGACGGGGGCATAAATGGTGATAAAAGGAGGCTTGACTTGGGGTGATGAACACACAATACAATATGCAGATGATGTATTATAGAACGGTACACTTGAAACCTATATAATTTTATTAACCAATGTCACCTTAATAAATTCAAAATAATTTTAAAAAATATATGTATATATCTGAGAGTCAGTTTTTTTTTAAGAACCTGTCAGGATGCCCAATTTAGAAGATACTAAAACTACGCTTTTAAGAACTCACAAAACTTCCTGCTAACTTTCTAGAACAGGAAAATAAATTATCCATTAACTGGTACAAGATAAATAGAATGTGTTTTTTAAAATGTATTATTTAGGTATGAGGTTGCTGAGGTTGTCAGATTTTTATTCCAAGTTATATCAGGGGCAGAATACCAATATAATATTTCCAGAAAACTGTGTATACTGAAAAACACATCTCAATGAAAAATATTTAAATAGCTCTTGTGTTAGTTAACAAAACCTGTATACATATCTAGACAGAGAAATGTGAAGTCTTGTTCTAATTTGCATCTGGCCTACTTAGTGTGGACTCATGAGGAGGGTCTTTCAAATCCTTATTCATTGGCCCTGCAGTGAGGATACCTGATTAGTGTACTTCAAATGTTAACTAAAAGCCCCTTGGGTATATTTTAAATCAATACATATTTATAGTATGCTGTCTGCACGAGGTGTTTTTTTGTTTTGTTTTTTATCCTCACCTGAGGATATTTCTCCATTGATTTTTAGATAGAGAGGGAGGGGAAGAGAGCGAGAAAGAAACATTGATGTAAGAGACACATCGATTGGTTGCCTCCTACACTACCCTGACCTGGCCAGGGATCGAACCTGCAACCCAGGTATGTGCCCTTGACCGAGAGTCAAACCCGTGACTTTTTAGTCTGCAGGCCAACACTCTAACCTGTGGGCCACTGCCCAAACTGCTGAGCCAAACTGACCAGGGCTACCCTAGGTGTTTTAAAGTAAGATACAGACAATGAGACTAGACAGTTATTATAAAAAATTCTAAGAAATAAAAGATATAATCAACAGATTTACTCTGTGTGCTTTATTTATTTATTTTTTTAATCCTCACTTGAAGATATTTTTCTATTTATCTCCAGATAGAGTGGGAGGGAGAGAGAGGGAGATGAAGGGAGAGAGAGTGAAACATCGACTGATTGCCCCCCGCACCAAGCAGGGCCGGGACGAACTGCAACCGAGGTACGTGCCCTTGGCTGGAATTAAAGCCGAGACTCATTGGTCCACGGGCCGACACTCTACTGCTGAGCCAAACAGGCCAGGGCTCTGTGTGTTTTATAATGAGTACTCAATTAAATAACATTAGTTAGTTAATGAAAATATTCATATATGTCTGTAAAATTCTAACGTAAGGTAAAATTACAGTGTGATCTGTTATGAACTACCAATATATTCTCTCTAGACTAGGGCATTATTGAAAACATTTAGCCAACTTGCGAGATACCTTAGTCCTGGTTATATGTTTAGTACTTTGGTTTAGTCTTCATGTGCCTCCAAATTATGCACTGAATATCTTATTCCTCAGGTCACACTGTCACAGGTTGGGTTTCTGGAATACAGCCTGGGACAGAGATTAGCATGCAGGGCATTTATTAAGAAGTGCTGCTGAGATCAAGACTTGTGGAAGGGAAGAGAAGGATACAGAATTTGTTGGAGGAAAAGAGTGGAACCTGAGCTGATCCTATGGAGAGCTTTGGATCTGAGATGGCCAGAAAGTTGTCTTAAGTTGGTGTGAGGGGTCTGGCGATTGGATGGGGCTGCCCAGGTAGGAGATGAGACCTTGACTGAAGCACCTTTCTTCAGCTGAGGCAGTCCCTAAAGAGGTCTGACAGCTAAGGAGTGCCCTCTGGCAGAGGTCCCACCAGCTGGGGCAACGGCTCCCATTCTCAATGGGCAATCTGTATGTGCAGAGCTCACCGCACACACTGATCTACATGAACTGGAGTTAATGTTAGGGCTGGGTACGAATTCTAGACTATCTCTGTTTGTAGTTCTCTAACATTCACACTTGAAGTAGATTTCAACCTGAAGCACAACCATGAACTTCAGGAGTGTTCCTACATGAGAAGGAAGAGATCCATCCTGGTTCTGGTGCAGATCCCCATCATTTCTGACAACTTGCTTTTGGATCCTTTCTAAACCAGCCTAGGAATTCCTTTTTAATGACTAGTTGAAGAGAGTTCTTTGACAAAAGATAATGACTTCCAGCCCGACTACTTTTTGCTGAATTCCCCCAATGTGCCTCTTCCACTGCCCAGAAACTTGTGATGATTGTCTCCAACATCTTCTCAGAAAGAGTAGGTACTTTTCTTGTCACTTATCTGGATTTTGCTGTAAACAGTTTAATTCACATTAGATGTAGGCACACATTACACTTATAATATTAATATGAGTATGTAGCTTTTTATTTTTGCTTTCAAATCTTGGCGAATAATGGAAACAATTGCTGAAGATTATAGATTTTTCAAGGCTCTTGGTCAACTAGCCCAAAATAAATTTTCTAAATGACCTCTCTGCTATAATATTTTGAAGTTTGGTTTTTCTAAAATCTCAAGACCAATCATTTAAGCCACAATTTGTATATCCAGGCTTGAGGGAGGATGGGGGGGTGGGGGTGGGGGGGAGATGCTAAAGGTGAATAGGACCCAAGAGTGAGATTGTCAGGTAAAACACAGGAAGCCCAATTAAATAAAAGTGTGTCCCATACAATATTTGAGTCATATTTATGCTAAAAAGTATATCTTATATTCAAGTTCAACTGTGCTTCTGTATTTTTGTTTACCAAACCTGCCAACACTACTCAGCAGTCTTTCTTCTGCACGGCAGCTCCTTGCATGTGAACCCAGCATCTGTTTTTTCAATGCTCTCCAAATCTGTATTCATAAAGTACAGAAAGTGTGTGTCAACATGATGTTTCATCATCTTGTGACTCAATTTTTATATACATAATTATTTTTATAAATCAAAAGTAGCAGTAATTTTTGTTTAGACTCACTCAGAAGATAATAGCCAACCATGAAGAAAGATGTCTTCAGCGTGGGTCTAGGGTAACTACAAAAAATACACAGACAGATTTTTATCTTTGGCATACAGTATAGACAGGCTAGCCCCACACAGAAATGAAAAACGGTATCTCATGTTGTTGTGTTTTGAGGGGCAATAAAACATACCACTTCACTCAAAATAATTATTTGAAAATAGCACTCTAACGTTGCCTGGCTTGTGCCAAAAAGATACTGGAGCCCACAGCATATCATTTGGGTATTAAGATGACTTCAGCTGATTAAAACACTTTGTATACATATATAAAAAATCACAATAAAATAGGAGAGCCCTGGCCGGTGTGGCTCTATTGGTTGAGCATCACCCCGTGCACTAAAAGGTCGCCTATTAAATTCCCTGGTCAGGGCATACGCCCAGGTTGTGGGTTTGTTTTGGGTTGAGGTATGTATGGGAGGCAATCTATCACTGTTTCTCTCTCACATTGATATTTCTCTCTCCCCCCTCCCTTCCTCTCTAAAATCTATTTTTCAAAAAAGGAAAAATAGGAGAGAGACACAAAAACAATGTTCTGCACTGTTGGACATTTTGGAGGTTGAACCAACTCATTACTCAGAAAATTAATAAGAGGTGTAGGGTAGAAAAATTTTTCTTCAGCCCTCTTGGGGTCCCTGAGTTTGAAAATTAAGCTGACAAAACAGATCAACAGGAGAAAAGCATATAAATTTATTTAACCTAAGTTTTACATAACACAGGAGTCTTCATAATGAAATGAAGACCTGAGCAAACATTACACCTGAGTATTTTCATGCTAGGTGTGATGAAGAGTGGATAATCGTGTAGAAATGTGATGGGTTAAGGAATATGAGTTAAGTGCAGTAAATTGGGGGAAACTTAGCAACGCCTTTTTGTTAGGATTCTTCCTGGCATCGCTTTCCTTTCGGAGATAAGGATGCTTCTTTCCTCTGGATATAGGAAGGCACCTCTCACATGAGGGATTTATGTCCTGTTTCAAGGGAGAAGGGAGGGGGAGAAGTCAAAGTGACCTTCCTGCATCTGTAGTTTTCTCAAAGTCTTTTAGCTGAAAAAATTAATTATGCCAAGTTTCCATAGTTTGGGGTAGTGTGTCCTGAACTCCAGTTAGAGGGAAATACTTAAACATTTATCCTGCCTTTCATGTATGAAAAAAAATGTCAGGCACAACAGTTTTAGTGTTGAAGAAAAGTCCTACACAGAAAAATCCCATCTAATAATAATAGAAGGAATGAGAGGATGAGAAAAGTCACCATTTTTAAAATCGTCAAAATAGCTAACCTAGTCAATGGTGGCCATCATTTGAGAGTAAAGAAAATTGGTGAAAATCAATGAGGATCTCTGCACATTGGGAGATGTCCCTGTGTTTTGCCAAGACACTTTTCCTCACCATGTCACCATCTTCTTAAAAAGGGGGTTTGCAATGCTGGGGGTGGGGGTTGGGATCGGGAGGAGGGTGTCAATGGGGAAAAAAGGGGAAACATCTGTAACAAAAATAAATTAATAATTAAAAAAGGGTGTGTGTGTGAATAAATCCTAGGTATCTTCAGTTTGTTCCCATTTCTACCGTAACTTGTGTGACTTGATCAGAGTTTCTCCTTAGTCCCATGAGTCTATGAAGGGATTTCTATTTTCATATTCTTTTGGTGATTTCAGTTAGTAGGAACATGGATAAAATAGGAGTTTAATATATGTTTAAATCAAAACCCTATATAGAAGTAAATTTAATCTTTTTATTTTATTTTTTACTTTTAAAAACTGGTAGCAATGCTAATATATTATATAAGCTAGCAACATCTTAAACATACTGTCTTTTAATTCTAAATTGCACATATATATCTATAATTTTTTACTTATATTTTCAAACAAACAGTTTTTTTGACTCACATAACATGACTCATAAACTGTTAATCAAAAATAAAATGTTGCATTATGCATACAATCTTTAAAAAATAGATGAAATCTATAAGGAGACTATCTACATAAATTTTCTAGCATGACAGTATTTGTTAAAATTATAATAGTTTTAAATGCTATTTATTTCCCCTTGTTAATTTCCCACAATTAGTTGAGCTGCTTCAGAATATAGAATCATGAATTAATAGCTGGCTCAACTCTTAAGGAATTTCCTAGAAAATCCCTCTCAGCATACAAATCACAAGAGAATTGCTTAAGAATAGAAAGTCCCCATTTCTATCCCGAAAGCCTCAGTCAGCATAGTCTAGCCATGGCCTTATAGCAATGCTATTTCTTTTTCTCCAAAAGGACAGTCACTTCACTAACTTGGAATTCAAGCCTTTAGAGATAATTATAGTTTAGAGCAAATAAAAGGCTTTGAGAGAACTTCTGGGATAGTTGGGCAATCTCTGACACAACATGCTTAAACCAAACATGAGGCAGGTGAAACCATGCATGATTTACAAGTTTATGCTTTGGAAGTGGATCTCACATTAACTACTTTTTGAACAAAACTAGAATCCTATTGCTATTTGACAGAAAAAACAAGCAAGCAAACAAACAAACAAACAAACAAAAAACACCAAAAAACCAACAAATAAAAAAGAATCCATACATGCTTTAAAATCTACCCTACACGTGTAAATTTAATAAGTAAAACCCACCCAGGTTGCCATTCCACATTTTCCTCATCTGCTTACAGTGTGGGACATCCAGGTTACGCTAGATTCTTGACCAGCACAAACAGTGCTGCAGACACCTTTGCGTGGCCTGTGGTTTAGATCTGGGATATGCTCACATCCTATGAACGTTAGGTCATTGGGTCAGTGCGTGTTTCCTCAGAACACGTGCCAGCTGGCTCTCTGGAGTGGCTGCTCAGGTCTACACTGCCAGCACGGCAGGAGGCCTCCTATGGCTACTGATTTCCATCCACGCTCAACATTCTTCATTTTTTAACATTTGCCAAACGTGATATCTTGTTGTTTTAATTTTCATATGACCGAATATTATTGACTCCCTTTAATGTGATGGTAAGTTTTGAGTTTTGTTTCTACGAAGTGCATGGTGCTATCCTTTTGCTGAGTAATACACTGGGATCTGATACCAACGTCTTGTTTGCAAAAAAAGCTGCAGTGAGCATTGTTAAAGGCTGTTTTCTCCACTTTCGATCTCTCTCGTTTCTCTCGATGTTTTCATCGGAGATATTCTTATATAACCTAGTTTATAACAGTTCTTTCTCAGAGAGATATATAAAGTTGAAAGAAGAGATTGTGTGAGCACAGAAAGTGCTTCAGGCATATCTTCTCCTGGAAAAAATAATGAAGAATGAAAGGGAATATGTAAGTTAGGGTCCCATTAGAGGTGATGAAACCAGGGGAGAATAAAAGTATTTTAACTATATTGGGTCAGCCCTAAGATGCCTACAGTATGAATGACTTGTGCTATCATACAAATAGGATTAAGTATGAAAGTCCAAGGAAAAAGGTACATATCCTCTTTCCGTAGTTACCCCACTAATAACAACTTTTAAAAGATTTTTTAGGGTTTGTCATTGAGGACTGACTTTTACAATGGTTGTAAAGGACTTCAAAATAACTAAAATTTATTTTAGCATCCTAGAGAGAAGCAAAAGAAACTACCTTCAGGCCAGTCTGTAGTCTACTGACCAAGAAAGGAAATGTATCCACTGTTTTGTCAACTTGACTCCTTCAATCTATCAGTTGTCTCATATGAATTCATTCTGCATATCCACACATTCACCAAGCCTTGCTGGTTTTACAGCCCTAGATGTTTTCACACTTGACCTCTCCCTCTCCATGTGCCACCGCAGCTCCAGTTCCGTGTATTAGCATCCCTTGCCTGAACTAGCTCCTACTTTGGCTTCCAAAACCTGCCTCCAGTCCTGCTTCCCTCAAATATTGCCACTGAGATATAGCTAGAGGGCAAACATGTTGCTTTCTTCTCAAAACTTGTTTTCATGGTTGTCTGTTCTTTTCGGCATAAGGCGTAGATATTCTCAAACGACCTTCGGAGACATCATTTCCTTCCTCTTCTCCACTGTACGTCTCCACACTAACAGACCTTGGTTGATTTTAGCTCCCTGGAAACGCAAGGCTGCTTCCTGTTTCTGATTCCTTACCAACCTTGTTCTCTCTGGCTGGCTGGTGCTCCCCTCTCCTCAGCTTTTCCAGAACAATGCTATTCACTTAACCAGGCTCAGGTCAGGGGTGATTAGCTATGGTCCTTCTTCCCATTCATGCTGACCCAAGTGTTCTTCTCTGGTACCCCCAAAGCACCTGTAAACATCTCAATTACTGGATGTATCAGATTATGTCTAAACTTTCTCTCTACATCTATCTGATATGCTTGTGCAAGTATTCTTTAGCAAGGGAACTATGATTTATTTATCTTTAGGTAGTAGTAAAACTATTATTTTAAGGGCAGATAGTAGAATTCCTCTGGGAAAGAGAATGGTTTTGGATTAATAAAACACTTTAATGATTGAGGGGATTTTAGAGAAAGGAAATGCCCAATACTCAATTTTACATCTTTTATTGTACTATGCAATAATATTATTGCCTTCTGTGGTGTTAGATCTTCAGGAAATCATACTACTAATAGAGTTTTGAGCTAGTAAACTCTGTGAAATAAATTTATTAGAGGCTGGTCAGAGCAATAGTGCATGGAGAAAAGGATTCACCCTTGGGTGCCAAAATACAGAGACAATATCAAGAATTCATTGGAAGCAGAAACTGATTGTCCTGAAGAAAGGTAAACTCCAAAAATTTTCAGAAATATATAGAGCATTTGTCAGATTTGCTACTATAAATAATTTTGTGTTTGAGCTAATTTTAGCTTAAAAGACAAGGAAAAGGATCATAAACTGAAAAACCTGGACAAACAAATATTTAATCATATGGGAAAGTAAAATGTTAAATGAAAAGTAGGAGAAAACAGAAGCTTTTGAGTTTGATGTAGTCCCATGTGTTCATTTTTTCCTTTGTTTCTGTTGCCTTAGGTGATATATCAGTGAAAATTCTGCTGCGTATGATGTCTGAAATTTTGTTGCCTACATTTTCTTCTAGGATTTTTATGGATTCATGAGTCACATTTAAGTCTTTTATCCATTTTGAGTTTATTCTTGTGTATGGTGTAAGCTGATGGTCTAGTTTCATTTTTTTGCATGTAGCTGTCCAATTTTCTCAACACCATTTATTAAAGAGGCTGTCTTTACTCCATTGTATGCTCTTACCACCTTTGTCGAATATTAATTGAGCATAATGTTTTGGGTCAATTTCTGGGTTCTCTATTCTATTCCATTGATCTATGTGCCTGTTCTTGTGCCAGTACCAGGCTGTTTTGATTACAGTAGCTTTGTAGTATAACCTCATGTCCTTCTTTTTCAAGATTACTGTAGCTATTCGGGGTTCCATATGAACTTCTTTGGTTCCATATGAACTTCTGAAGTATTTGTTCTAGTTCTGTGAAATATGTCATTGGTATTTTGATGGGCATTGCGTTAAATCTGTAGATTGCTTTGGGTAGTATGGACATTTTAATGATGTTAATTCCTCCAATCCTCTAGTACACTGCTGGTGGGAATGCAGACTGGTGCAGCCACTATGGAAAACACTATGGTGTTACCTCAGAAAATTAAAAATTGAATTACCATTTGATCCAGTGATCCCACTCCTAGGAATATACCCTAAGAAGCCTGAAACACCAATCAGAAAGAATATATGTACCCCCATGTTCATAGCAGCACTATTTACAATAGCTAAGATCTGGAAACAGCTCAAGTGTCCATCAGTGGACGAATGGATAAAAAAGCTGTGGTACATATACACAATGGAATACTATGCAGCTGTAAGAAAGAAAGATCTCTTATCCTTTGAGACGACATGGGAGGACCTGGAAACTATTATCCTAAGTGAAACAAGCCAAGCAGAGAAAGACAAATATCATACGATCTCACTTATTTCTGGAATATAATGAACATAACAGTATGAGGAACAGGGTAGTCCCAGAGACGTGGAAGTAGGGTACAGACTGACAATTGCCAGAAGAGGGGGCGGGGGAGGGGAACGATGAACCACACAACTTGTACGCATGTACTCATAACCAATGGACATGGACAACAAAACTGGGGACGGGGCGGGGAGGGAGGGGGAGGAGGGTGTCAATGGGGAAAAAGGAGAAACATCTGTAACAAAAGTAAATTAATAAAATAAAAAAAATTAAAAAATAATAATAAAAAAAAGAAAAGAAAAATAGGAGAATACAAAATAGCATAGGTAGGATTGTAACAGGATAACAAGAAGCTAGGAAAATTCCTGGGCAAGTGCAACCTAGAAACTGAGACAAGAAAATTAAACAAGGGTACGCAGTTTGGGCAGGTTGCAGCCAGCTTGCAGCAAGACTTTATCTTCCCCAACCAAGGACACTTGAGAACAAATGGTTAATACCGCTCCTCCCTAACCAGAGAATATATAGATTAAATCACCCTGGAACTGCTAAGGAAGGATGGGGGAAGAGGGAAAGAAAGAAGGGAGAGTTTTTTAACACCTGCTAAACAAAGAAGTCAATAGTCTTGAGATTTGCCAAGATAAAATCGCTAGATGTTCTCATAAATTCTGGGAAAGCTACAACAAAGTAAAAGGAGGTCCTTGAAATCTAGTCTTTGCCCAATATATGTGGCAAAGAAACCATGAAACCTGCAGACAGAAAGGTATAAAACCCTTGAACCCCCACCAGGCTCCTGCTCAGATTAGCTGAGTGTCCACCTGTGCTTTATGCCAGTTGTATTTTGATAGATTTGGCTGTCTTGCTTCTTCAATAAATTTGTTTGATTTGCTTCCTTAATAAATTCACTTACTTTAGTACAATGCTGCTGTCCAGTGTTACTCATTTAAAATTTTTCCTATGAGCATAACAAGAACCGAGGAGGGGACAACTCTCTCCCTTTGACTTGGGAACTGTCAGATAACATCTATTCTGGTGCTGATACCACTTTTAAGGTGTCCTATAATAGGATGCCCTTTTCTATGTAAAATAGTTCACATCTACACATGAAAAAGGGAACACAGCAAAATATTAATAGTGATTTCTCTGGCTGCTATATATTTTTACTTTTTTATGCTTTTCCTATAGTTGCCATATTAATGGCTACTGCTTTTCATTGTCAGGGTAAAATTTTTGAGTAAAAACCTTTTAAATTATGATATTGATGATTTGACATTGAAAAGATTATAAATCAGTTTCAGTTGTTGGTGTTTGCATTTAGAGAAATGTTTTTGCCCAATCTGAATGATATTGGGCAAAGTTTAGGGAGTGTTTACCACACTACTTCTTCCAAATTCTCTTTTGGCCTTTGCTGAAATCCCGTTTTAGGCAAACTGAGAGAGGATGTCTTTAGTGTTATTCTAACCCCCTCCCCCTTTTTGGAAACATATCTCCCTTATTTCCAGGCCCCAAGAAATGCCTTGACCTTCCATGCTGGATTCTTTGATTTCACTCCAGTGGCATTTTTTTTCTTCTTTTAAAATATGTTTTTATTGGTTTTTAGAGAGAGAGAGAGAAAGGGAGAGGGAGAAACTTCCACGTGAGAGAGTAACATCAATTGGCTCCCTCCTGCACGTCCCCCACTGGGGATCAAGCCTACAACCCGTGCATGTACCCTGACCAGGAATCCAACCTGTGACTTCTTGGTGCATGGGACTATGCTCCACCAACTGAGCCACACCATCCAGTGGCATTTCTTGTTCTCCATTACAATGACTTTGTTCCTATTTGCCTGTAGTGAAAACTTATTCAATCAGTGTCTTATTCCCTCAGAATTTTATACTCATTTTGGAGATAAGGAAATTTGGAGAAACAAATCCTCGGTAAGTGTTACTTCTCTTTAAGACACCTTTTATCTAAGTTCCTGTTTACCTCATTATTTCCACATTGATTGATGTGCTGTACTGATTTTTCCTAAGAAGTACCTCTCAAACCTGTGTCCTTGTGCCCCTAGGCACTTCTGGGCCTTACTATTGCTTCCTTTAGCTCTTCCAAGGACCTGGCACCTGGTCTCCATTTCTTTAATGTTCTTTCCCATTTTTATCATCAAAACACTCCCTAGAATTATCTTTATGTGATATAGATAAGATTATCACATTCTCTTTCTTTACAAAAAAAAAAAAAAGAGAACTTTGATGATACAATGGCATGTTCAGAAATATTACTCTAGAATATATTTCAAATATCTCAGCATATCACGTAAGAATTTTTGATTTGATCCAGGTGTAGTTCTCCAGTGTTAGCTTTTGTCATTCTCTCTCACTCCCTATTACTCCCCAGACATTTTGTTTTTTCAAACTACAGTACGTGCTTCCCATATGCTATTCCCTCTGCCAAATATTACTCATCAAATCATTTATGTGAATAATTCTTCTTCATTCTTCAAAACCCAGGCCATGTAATCTGTTCCATGTGTATAATTCTCATTCATAGCTCTCTCTGCCATGCAACACATCACTTTCCTCTTTATCTATGACAGTACTTAGAGTATCATATTGTAATCATTTACGAATACGTCTGCCTCATCATTATCTCCTGAGGTCATTGAAGATCCATGCCTTGTCGCCTTGGTGGTTACAGAGCCAGCATGCGTATAGTAGTTTCTAAATAAATGGTTGGGGAACGAGATAATATAATGAAAATTGAGTTAATAGGCAGAATTGTTTAGGAAGATTCTTCTCACAGTAACCTAATGTGGCAATACAATTCTTTTTTCCTAACATTTAAGAATATGACAGTAAGGAGGATTCACCGTATGCAAGCCCTCTTTCTGGGATGCTTGCCCATTCTGTTAACATATTCAGTTGTTTCTCCTCAAGCTCTGATACTGAGTTTTCCCTGAGAGTTTGGCCTGGAGGGTTAGCAAACTTTTTTTTGTAAAGTACCAAATGGTAAATACATTAGGCTTTGCAGGCTATCCCAAGTCCTCAGTTCTGCAGTGGTAGCTAGGAAGCAACCACAGACAACATGTAAATGAATGTGTGATTCTGTTCCAATAACACTGTACTTACAAAAGCAGGCAGTAGGCCAGGTTTGGACTGTAGACTCTAGTTTACTGATCCGTAATTTAGATGAAGGGTTTAGGTTCATATACCTAGACCTCTGGCCTAAATTATGGTGGGTTTTAGGTTTAATACATCTGCCAAAGGGTGCAGTAGTGCTGAGCTGTGATATTCTGGTCTTTTGGTGATAAATGGTACATATGTGCAGTCAAATCCAGATCCTTGCTACTACACATTCACTGACAGAATTCCTCAGGAGACCTTACAATGGTTAATCTCACTAAAGTTCAGGTGATAAATCATCCAAGTGAAGTTTTTATGGTCACAAATCAGAGATGGTGCCCTGAAATCTTCTCTATCCTATTGTCACCCATGGAGCAAGTCCTAACTATCCCATTGTATCTAGCAAGAAAGGCCCTGCCTCTCAGAAGCCACACTTGGAACAGCTCCTTCCAGTGGTCGGCATACAAATAGACTAGGTTCCTCAGCCAATGCTTTGGAATCCTTGCTTGGACAAGTGCAATTCTAGACATCTCTGCAGCCAGACAGGAGAGCTGGCAGCAGCGTCAGGCTTGCTCACACCCAACTATTTGACTGGCTCTTCTTCTTCCAACTCCAGTCATCTCACAGTTCAAGAACCAGTTTGCAGGAAGTTTGAAGGATTTCTGGAAGAATATCTAGGAAAAATTCCTTAAAAAAAAAAAAAAGAAACCAACACATAGTATGTCAGAGGCATGAAATATTTCAAATTACATTAAAAATGTCTTCTGTTGAATGAAATGCAGACCATGCCTTTTGTGATGCTTCACTTATATATGTTCAACGTACTATAGTGAATGATCCAAACAACTGTCTTTTTGGAGAATAACGATAACTGCACTTTGTAACTGGCAAGAAATGACATATCGTTAAGAATACTGAGTACTAAGTTTGAGATGCAGAAGAAGCAATGTTATTTGTTTATGCTTCTTCTAATCAAATTCAATCTCAGGTAGAGTGTATCATGAATGATTTTAGTAGCATTTGGTTTATGTGTTTGTGTGGAGATAAATTGGTAGTTGTGAAACCCAACAGAGAATTGATTAAACTTTTATTTGTGTTCTTATTTCTGTGCTTCTCCTGATTATTTGTGTCCAACTTTCGTTGCCCGCTCTTACCTCTGAGGATGAAATAATTTTTAAAACATGCTCTCCTTGCTCATCACCTTTGCTGTCATCTTGCTTCATGATTCTGCTCTCGCCATAGTGAGTGAGCACCTTCTGAAGCAGCACCTGCCAGGGAACAACTGTTTTCGGAGATCTCAATGTGACATCCTAGAAAACAGATGAGCTGGGGAAAGACTGTCATGTCATCTGGTAGGACAATTCAAGGTAGGCCATGGACTTTTGTGAGCGATGTAAGCAAAAGTATGTGATTTAGGAACTCTTCTATTCTTTAAACGGTCTTTCTTCTATTATTTTGTCATACAGCGGGCTCTTTTCTACATATATGTGTTAATTGAAATCCCAGCATCTATAATACTCCCTAAGTACCCTCAACATTGTGGCTAATTTATAATTATATATAAACTATGCTGGAGTTATCTTAAAAATGGCAGTTATTTTTCAGTAAATGTTCATTTCCTTAAAGCAGCTATTTTCAATTGGTGTGCAGAAAGAATTTTTAAAGCTGTTTGGTCAGGAGCACTGACCTCTTTTCCCTTAGACTGTCAAATAAAAAACTGACAACAGCCAACACAATAGCCACAGAACTGTATCATATCAGCAAAAACTATATTTTTTGGTGTGCCACAGAATTTTAGTAATTAGTTAATGTGTGCCATGGGATGAAAAACGTTGAAAATCGCTGTCTTAAATAAATAAAAGAAATTTGAGGAGGGAAGACTCTCAACAGTATGGTCAGGTTACTTGCTGTGGGAAAACTTACTTAGTAGGGAAGGATTAACATTGGCTGTTATTGGCTCTAAGTATATAATGATTATATTCTGGAAATGTATTATATTAATGGTGCTATTCCAGTCCTATAATTCAAGCATGTGATTTTTCTTTAACTGGAGACCATGACCTTAAAAAAAAAAATCAAAAGAGATATTTTTGAAATTTCACAAGAATTTTTTAGATCTCTAATCTGTCAATATTTTTATGTGATCACCGACATATGATCAAGGTATAATACCTTGCTTAAGTGCACAATTGGTTAATTTGACAATAGAAGACTTTTAATACTTTGTTGATTCTTCACTCTGTAAACCTCAGCTATTTTTTTAGTTTTCTGCAGTGTTTGCGCCTGCATGATTATATAATAAAAGTTTATACAGATATTTGGAAAATATTTTAAAATATCTTTTCCTAAAATGTTTTGAAAGTAGAATGGAATAAAGCATTATGTTAAGTTTACAAATGAGGAAACTGAAACAAGAAAAATTCAAGCAATTTACGTAAGCCTGACACTCGAGGGCACCCACCCGGGGAGGCCAAGGAAGGCCTCAACTGGATAGCAGGTCCCAGATCCGTGTCACCACAAGAAAGAATTTGAGGTGGAGGCAGAAATATTTAGCAAAGCATAGTAAATTTCTTTATTTTAAAAATATTTTTATTGATTTTTGGGGAGAGAGGAAGGGAGAGGGAGACAGAAAGAGAAACATCGATGTGAGAGCAGAACATCAATTGGTAGCTTTCTGCATGTGCCCTGCCCAGGAATCGAACCAGCAACCTTTTGGTGCATAGGATGACACTCAACCAACTGAGCCACACCAGCCAGGGCAAGGCATAGTAAATGTATTAAAGTGAAAGTACACACTTGAGAAGTAAGAGAGGGCAAATTCAGAGAATGAGCTGCCTCAATGGGGTTTGGGTAGACGGCTTTCATTAAACATAGGCCAGGGGGTGCTAGGGTGTCAGTCTTCATCTGCTGACACTGGTGGGGTGACTGGTGATGCAGCTCATCCTCCTCCCTCCTCTCTCCATAGCAAATGTTTTCCGTCCTCCCAGAAATGTCATGGTGATTCAGGGTAGAGTGGTTTAAAAACTGCAGTGTAAATTTGTTGTAATAATATTATAATGGCTCTGTCGGTCACTTGTAGGTCAATATTGCTGCCGAATCTGGTTTTTAGGAGGGAGGAAGGGAGAGAGAGAGAGAGAGAGAAACATCAATCTGTTGCCTCTTGTAAGTGCTCCAATTGAGGATCGAACCCACAACCTAGGTCCATGCCCTGACCAGGAATCAAACCCACAACCTTTCGGTGCACGGGGACTGTGCTCCAACCCACTTAGCGACCCAGCCAGCGCGAGACAGGTTTTTGTTTGTCTTAACTACAGGAAATTGGGAAGGCAAAGCAGGGAACAGGTGGTCAGCAAAAGTCCTATGGGCAATGTTCCAGCCAGAATGGAAAAGGGGAGGGGTCGAGTTTGAGGCCTTTGTTCCTTATTTTAACTTTCCTGCCTCCAGCCCACACATGTAATTTGTGTCTGTGAGGATCAGAAACCAGTGCTACTGACTTCTGATCCACAGGTCAATAATCTACTTTCTTTAGGTGAGGAGTAGGAGTTTGAATTGCCAAAACAGTTTGTCAGTAATGGATATCAGCCTTGTAGTAATGCTTCATTTCCGTCAACAGAAAAAGGAAATGGAAAGTAGGAAATTCATACGGATCTCTTGTTGCTGGGCTGTAATCTGCCCTTAGTAGACATATGTTTACTCCCCTAGGCTTTGTCTTGAGTGTCTGAGTCTCCTGGGGGATTGGCCGAGTCCTTCCTGTCTGTGCTTCGTAACATCTCAAGAACGATAGGCAGGTCAGTTTAGTGCTCCGAAATCAAAGCCATCTAGAAGATCAGCAATTAAGCAAAACTCTCCTGGGATTCATTGAAAATGATTGACTTTCCAGTCTTCCTATTTAAATGATAAAGTTTCCTGGTTATTACTTTACTCATCCGATTGTTGAGAGACAGTGAGACAGAGCAGGTGCTGGGGATACGAAGGGTATGAAAGAAGGAGACATGAATTCAGGTCACATTCTGAGATTTGTTGCACCTTGTTTATGAAAAACTGATGTTCTATTTCCTTTCAGTAAGATGCTTTCCCAGCTGGGCAATAAAAGCCCATTGTCAAAATTATATCAGTAGAAAAGGAAAACATAGTAATAATTTTTATCTAATCATCAATGAAAACGGAAACAGAGAGAATTCCAGAAAATTATCAATTTCCCAAGACAATCAGTAATGAATCTGTGGTGGGAGGGAAAAAACAAAAAAACAAACCAAAAAAACTCAGGATTTCTGACTCCTAATTCATTCTCATCCAGAAGGCGAATTCATTTTCTGAAATGTTAACTAGAATGCTCACTGGGTCCTAACTATCAACCTCACAAAGAAAATAACACACAGCAATTTGCAGGCAGATACAGAAAATCAGTTTGGCCTAGAAAAGTTCTCCTGCAAATAAACCAATCGGAATGGGAAATGGTGCTTTAGCTTGGGAGGCTGATAGCAGAAGGGGAAATGGTATTGTATTGCCTGGAGCACTGGGGAAGACTCTCTGAGCAACGGAAAATGATGACCATTTGGGTTTGATTTTAGCAGTCTTATGAGAACATTGGATTCTGTGATTGATTTCCCTGAGAAAAAAAAAAAAAAGCCTTGTTTCTGACAGCCTGGAGCCGCCGTTGTTTTTTTTAACATTTCTTCTCAGGACTGCTCAGCTCAGGGGCCAGCGTCAGCCCGGTTCCATTATATTTCTCCTTGTAACAAAGTTCATAGCCATTAACAAATGTCAGAAAATTAAGACCTTGCAATTAGACTGCAAAACTAGTTTCCATATCCACTTTTAACATTTCCAATTACGCAGAATATTGTTTACGTCTAAGAAGCATTTGCTACCTGTTCTAAGTAACAAAGTGAAACGCCATTGGAGAAAATATAAAAGATGCTAAGAGCTCCGGTCGGCACCAGTGTGACTGGGCATCTCTGAAAATGCTTAAAAGGGCTGGTTTTGCTTGAGAACAGCGTAGTCATTTCAGCTGCTGCTTCTCTTCCCTCAAGTGTGTGAGGTACCCTCTCCTCTTTCTATTCATGTGCTGGGGCTCAGAGTTCAGAGCAATCTGTCCCAGCTCATACTCTGCCAGGGATGTGTTTGGACACGTTCTAAGGTTGCCAGCCCTTTGGGCCTATTACTGAAGAGATCTTTCTTTTTCTTGGTTCAAAGTCTTAAAGATGCCCTTGGATATACTTCAGATAATCATGAGTCAAATGTAAGGAACTTTTGAAGTTTACTTGTGAGTCCACACAAAGAAGTAAGTAAAAAGGCAATTTCCATATGAAATTGGGTATCATTTTGCAGCCATGCTACACTGAAAGGTTTTGTGAGTGACTCCCTGAGAAGAGCTTAGTAGTTGTGCCCCAGAAATGGGTGGAGTGTGTGGACTTTACCCCGTGTAATGAAAGCCTATTGTAGGAGGACCTTTCATAGCGTAATTTAAAAGCCTTTAAAAGCCCGGCACCTCCACTGCTAATTGCAAGGCAAGACATTACCATCAGAGGCTCAGACTGCTCTTTAAAAGGTTTTTAAATGATGGTGTGAGGAAATAAAGCCTTGTCATCTGAAAGCTTTTTCAAATGTGCTCTTCTTCCTTATGCTGGAAGCAGCAGTCTGGACTTTGCGCATAATGAGACTGAATGGCTGGTGAGTGTCTGATGCTGGAGGAAGGAACAATGAATAGGGCTAACGTGAATGGGGCTTTCTTTGCATTGTGCCTAGCTTGCATCCGAGTGGAAAAAGAAGACTTCTGGATAGAGCACTAAGACCAGAAAGCAGAGGTCAGCTTTTTCCTTTCTTGCTCCCTTACTCCAAGAAACTGGGGGACTGAGAGGACAGACATCCCACGGTCTCTGAAGGAAAATATATAACTCTGAAGAAAGAGCCCTCAATAATAGGGGAAAATGATTTGTGCATCTATTCTAAAATAATCATTTGGATGATATAACGTTATGGATTTTTATAGAATGATGTTTTATGGTACAGTTTTTGTTGTTTGTTTTAGTTCTTTTTCAAAAAATTAAGTATTCAAATACCAGCTAAAGGATTGGGGTACTAGATTAGTTACCACACTAGATTAGTTACCATATTTAGTCATTTAAAGTTTCAAATAGATCTAAATATCTTCATTGCTATTATGATAATTGCCCCTCATGAACACAAACTCCTTCTTTTAATGAATGTTATTTCCCAGCATACTCAAAGTTTTTTACTTTGGTCTGGCAACACCTATTATGCTGTGTTTCAGTTTGAATCACCCAACATAGATAAGTCAAGGGTGGTCCATCACAGGGCGGAAAGTGAGAATGTTTGTCATTGTGTAAGATACACTCGCCCAGCCAGTCTGACGCCACCTACTAAAAATCAGAATTTCTTGCACCGTGAGAAAAAGGCACAGACGCTTACATAGTGAAGCACAGAGAAGTGCTCAGTGGAGACCAGAGCGGAACTATACCCATTTTGGGTCACTGTTCAAATAGAGTGAACACTTATTTTAAGTCTTAGTAAAATAGTTTCTCTAACCAGATGAATCAGATTTTTGACCCTGTTCTGCTAGTCCAGTGGGTGATTTCATTTTAAAAATCAAAGGCAGGTCTGCTTCTCTTTCATGCTAAAGTCTGGATGTTCTGACTGTCCTGGGTCATTGTTTCCAGCACTCAAAGACAAGATCAGAAGCTTCTGTCATGCAGGAAGGACTGGTGTAAATCTGGGAAACACAGTGCAATCAATGAGGTTTAATCCTTTTGCATTTTCTCATTGGCTAGATAAGATACCATCTTCTCAGTTAAATGAGCATGATTAAATTCCTCAACCACCTTTGGTCAAGTGGAAAGGACCTCTACATTTTCTTTTGTCTATTGGAGAATATAAAATACAACTGATTTCTCCTATCCACATATATCCTCTCTATCTTACTTTATCACTGTAGCTTGATGAAGGAGCTGGATTTATAGACAATGTCTACTGTATAGGCACCATTGTTAATGTTGCAGAAAACTATGCTCAGCAGAAATCAGTCTGCACAAAAACACAGCGAATGCCTCGAAAGGCATTTCTCGACGTGGAACTATTGTATGAGAGGAATATATATTCTTTGTCCTGTCCACACTTCATTCTCAGTTTTGGTCTTAGTATAGCAGAATAAGCTCATAGTCATGAGCTGCTCACTCTAGCATGCCCTTCAGATTACCATGGGGCAATTCAACAAAAGTCTCTCTCTTTCCATTATGATGTATTGGTCCTTATGATATAGGAGATGTCATTTCCATTCAGAAAGTTTTATATTATGCTAATATTTTTCAACAATTACTCATTTCATATTTTCTTTTATTGTTTTATTTGACAAACATTATATTCTGCCAATCTGAACCTTCTGTGTCTTCTGAAAAGAATGCTTCTTTGGAATATTCTCCATGAATTAAAAAATCATGTTGAATGAATTCCTAAAATGAACATCTTTATAGAGGTGCTGTAGAGGATTTTAAATGAAAACTATGTATTTGATCTGCTATTTCTAATTAAATAGAATACTTTCATGTTGCACATCATTAAAGGTGTAATACAGATTGCACTGCCTTCTAAATGACCTTCATCCCATGTAGTTTGAGTGATCATGTGTGGAGAGGTACTTTCCAGTAGTTTCCTTATTAAAGGGGGAAGGCATGCACATGTACTCATTACATATCTATTGAATTCGGACAAGTGAATTTCCTCCAATTCATTTAAGAGCTGATTCATTTTATCTGCATGGCTTTAGTGCCATATGTGAACATGAGGCCTCTTTAAAAAATGATGGGAGATAATAAAAGCTTTATTTAATTACTTTTCAATAATGTTAACTGTTTTATGCTTATTTTCATACTTAATGTTCTTGATCAAGTTTACTGAAGAGTCTTCTCAGAAAGAACACAGCATTTTGCCTGATAACACATGACTAATTTTATGGGCAATATATATCAATGTATGTAAGCAACATTTTTGCTCTAGGAGTCTTAGAACTTTGTGATTCTTTATGTCTTCAAATGGAAAATGCTTTTCTTTCCTCTTCTCCTAAATTAAGAGATTGCTACCGTTAAAATTTCAAATGTAATTGCGTTATTTTTTAATCAGCAAGAATTTGGAGATAACTTGGCTGTTTCAGGTTAAGGCTATCTTAAACACAAGAGGACTTTGCTCACCTTAACGATTTAACTTTTGAACTTCAGGCTCCTCAGTTTCATCACATTTGAGGGACTATGGCATGCAGACCATGTGTTGATGGACTGGCACACTTGGAACTTTCAATTTTAGTGAGTTGAAGAGGGAAGTGATATCTCTGCTTAGACTCATGTCACAAAATGTCCTGGAGTTTTTATCTTTTCCTCCATGAGTAGGAAGAAATTACATCAGGTGCAATACTGTATCTGAAAGAATGGCTAAAGTCAACTTCTGGTGTACATAAGTAGTCATATACACATAAGAGATGAATGCATGGTTAGATTTCCCATCCCCATAGATCACTCTTACAGGCCATCTTCTTTCTCCTGGAGATTAGGTCCTGCACATCTACCTTTGGCAAATCCATTATTAAAAGAAAAGAAACCCAGCACAGTACTGCCCGGTGCCTCTTTATTTGTCTTTCTGTTTATCACTGCTTTGTACTGTCCCTTAGTTTCCAGGAATTGAAAATTGCTTGTTATCAGAAATGAAGAAAAAAAGATGTCATCTATCATTGTTAGCTCAGGGGACTTGCTGTCCGTTTTGATAAAAAAAAAAAAAAAGGTGCACACACAAAAAAGGACAGATTAAAGCAACACTTTTCTAGAGTTACAAATGTATGGTAGATGATCTTTCCACATCTGAGTGTCCCAAATATTTTGGTTATGAGCAAAATTTAGCAAGGAGGAGTTCTGACATGGAAAGGAAAGACACCCTGAGCACCGCAATCAACACCAACCTGGCTTATTATAAAAACACAAGAAAATCTATTAGTAACATTTGTATTATTAAAATCGTGGTAGAGTGTAATACAGAGGATGCCACTTGGGACAAAGATCTTTTCTTTACGTTTTCTCTCTTGACTAATCACATTAAGATCACCTTTTCTGGTTGAGAAGATTTGCATTTCCCTCCTCTGCCTGACTTGGGTGCAAACAGGGTTTGTCACTCTATGTAGAAATAAAAACTGTTAAGCCTTAGTCATACCTCAACGAACAAGTGCTATGGCCTCCAAATTGACTGTCAGCCAACTAGGTATTGCAAGTTAGGCAACGTTTCACATCACACTTTCTACTGAAGAGGTGTCAGAGATGAGAGGGAGATAGCAGAGCAGAGGGAAGATTCCAAGCACTGAAATGGTACTGAGATTCCTGTGACAGAATATGAAAACCGTTCAACTAGAGGGAGGTTTTCCTCTCCAACTTCTAATGTTTGCACTTTATGGGTTGGAAAAACCAGAATGCATTCAACCCCACTGTGAACATCAGTTGTCTGAGGTGTTTACCTTTGGCTATGGTTGGTGTTCTGCATTATCAGTATGTTCTGCCACCCATTAAGTGATACTGAAGGCACAGTCAGGCAGCCAACAGAAGGCTGAAAAGGCACCTCACACTTGGAAAATGTTGACCACTTTTTTAGCAAAATAATTAAATAAATAAATTTGAAAATGTGAACTAGAATTATATCAAAGTGTTTTAAAGTTTCTTTCTTCCCATCCTTTCCCCCTCCCCTCCTTTTCTCCCTCTCCTTTCCTTCCTTCCTTCCTTCCTTCCTTCCTTCCTTCCTTCCTTCCTTCCTTCCTTCCTTCCTTCCTTCCTTCCTTCTTTCCTTCTTTCTTTCTCTCTTCTTTTGTCTCTTCAAGGATCTCAACCACAAGATGAGATACACAGGTACATCAGTGTTCTGACTTTATTGATAACTTGGAAGCTCTCCTCATGGGTTCCCACTGCATTTCCCATTCCCTGTGTGGGTGTGTGTGTTTAAGTGACCCGTCATCAGCTTTTCCTACAAGGTTCTACTTTTACACTCTAAATACAACTGACTTCTCTCCTGCTGGAGGGAGACACTTAGATTATTCCAAAACAGTGTGAGAACATTAATTTTCAAGTTCTAGAAAGATTTGAAAGTGGGAGAAGAAAAATCTTCTATTCAAATTTCTTTCATTTCTTAATGGGCTTCTTTGACATAATTCTTGAAAGAGAGTTTTAATAGTTACTGTGACCTTTTATTCCTTCATTCCTTTTAGGGTTCCAACCTTGGCTAGGTGCTTTTTACCAAGCTACTTTTCAAAAATGGTAATCCAGCTGTCCAAACACCGGTGAAATAAGCACTGATACGGTAGACTTACGTGGGCTACACAACTTGGTGTTGACAACTCAGATTTGAAAGATATCTTGGTAAATATTTGTTATAGATTCTTTAAATCTGTTACTGATGGGGATTAAATATTGGCTATATCTTTTCCCCAACACATCTATAAACTATCTAAAAGCTGAAATATATCTAAAAGTTTAATTAAAAAAAAAAAGATGTGTGAACCATGTCTAAAGGCCTCTCCCACATTTCCAGCTGTTGTATGTTTCTTCTCTTGGCACTTCCTTCCTTGAATCATCCCTGGCACTGCCTGCCTCCTGTTCTATATTGGTACCAGAAATAGCCCACTCAACAGCTGGTCTCTGAGAAGCAAGACTGCTGATGATCTTGCAATGTGACACCTTTCCTGCAGGTAGGAGACATTGTTTTGGCAGTCTGGTTGTGCAGGAGTGGGTTAGGTTACACTACAAACCTGCACTTGGTCTAAAGCCCAAACGACTGAAATTGGCTCTCAGAACACTTTACAAACAATTTCTGAGCTCCTCATGAATCCCAGGAAATGTTGATAAACATCACAATTCACCTAGAAAAATTGCTATGGACTGCAGTAAAGATGAAATCAGGCTAAAATATTAATTTTTTCCCTGATCTCCAGACAAGCAACAGAGTGTCTTCAAGATGAGTCTTTGATCTGGGGGACTGGAGTTGAGGATTTTTGTTTTTTAATCTTCTGACTGGTCACTGCACTGCAGTGTAACTCTATGGATCTGCCAAATTGCACTGCATTTCAAAGGAAATTTAGGCAATGGGAGTTCCCAAAAAGAATATCAAAAGGCTTTTAGGTTTATCATCTTTAAAACACACCAGGCACTTTTTGTTCTCATCTGTTTCAGGCTATGCTTTCTTTATGGTATTAGGTCCGTAAATTATTTTGCAAGATGCTGCACAGCTACCATGGAAAGTGACTAATGAAAACATTCTACTTCCAAATGGACTGCCTTATAAAGAGAAAGCAGTGGAACGCATCCTTTCCTTCTAGACGTGCATATAGAGGCAAATCTGACAACATGTTAAACAGAGTTGCTCTTTTTGCTTAACCACAATCTCCAGAAAAAAAAAATCAATAAACACTTCAGCCACCATAATCACCATCACCCCTACTATCACCACCGTTATTTCAGAAATTACCCACGATGCTGCCCCGGAATGGCCTTCGACCCCCATTCTGAGTTGCACCTGCCGGAAGTTTGACTTTGTTGTTAGGGTTTTGCCTATAATTAGATGAATTGCTAAGAAGTCTTAGAAATGGCCTTTAAAAAAAAAATCTCATTGGAAAATGAGAAACAAAGTTCCTTTCAGATTTCATTTCCAGTTCAGAAGTAGGAGAATATGTCTCATTATTCTAGCGTGCTGTATTCTCTGGTCTAAAAACAGAGTCTCAAACAAGGGCCAATGCTGGGTAGTATAGTATGAATTTTAAATGTTGCTACTCGCACGGATACCCAGAGGACCCAGGCAAGACCCAGCAGGAGTCTGCTTGGCACTGAGTGTTGGACAATAAAATTGCACACAGTGGTAACTGAACCCAGGGCTGTTTTGAAGCTACTGGGATGTGTCCTGGTTGTTTTCAAAGCTTATAATCTGCAGTAAGAGGAACTGTAGTGTTTCCTGGCTCAGTTTAATTACCAAATTGATGTGGGAAATACAAATGAAGATACCAGTATTAAGAAGGAAATGTCTTTCAGAATAACAACTGGCACTGAATTGAAGTCTGCAGCTTTTGATTTTAACAATAGATGTTTGTCAGCTTTAGTATGATAGTATTGCCAGAGGGAGAAAATATATGAAACTCCCATGACGAGAAACACCCCCAGCATAACAAGTACAAAATAAAGAGCTGCTGACCCTACTGACAAAGACTCCCACTGCAGAAACTCTCTAGTAGGCATGGGATGTCAGGATGGAGTAGAAAAGACACATCAGGCAACATGGGAAACTATTCATTTCCTTAGTTATTTATTTATGACTTCTTCCTGGTATGTCCTCTATGGCTTAACGATGAAAAATAAACTTTAGACTTCATGGACAAGGCATAGAACTGCTAAAACAGAACTAAAATGCAAATTTGATATTAAATATGCACTGTATCTATATGACACCAAAGGAAGTGATCATTTCCATGAAAATTTATATAAAATCAGTTACATGGCATGTATAGTGCAAAATGAAAATATATATGTATATATATTTAAAAGATGGCTATTTTAATTCCATCTCAATTTAGTCCTAAGGGAAATTTCACATTCTCTGAGACAGCTTTCTAATGTCCTTTGTTTTGATTTTGATGGAAATTTATGTTGGTGGGAAAAATATCATTATCTGTTGCAGAAAAATGGTTGCCAGGCCTTAACTTAATGATATGGAGGGCCCTAAGAGTGAGTCAGAATGAGTGGTTTTAATAAGTGTGAGTGCAGTTAAGGAAATTTTGCAGGCTGAATAAAATTTCTGAGTGCTTAATGATTTTAGAAAGCTCTTTACAAGGTTGACATAGACAGCCGCAATTATCTGTCCCTTACCACATTGTGGACTGGGAGTGAATGCACTTTCTTAATTGGGTGAACAGTTTATACTCAAAAATTTTAAAAAGACTTACTTCATTTTTCTTATTTTAGTTCAAAAACAAGAGTGTTCTCTGCTATCAGTTATTATGTGAGCTACAAAATCAAGTTATATCTATTTCAGGGACACACAAAGCTGTCCATGCTTGCTTCTTTCTTCCTTTTGCGTATCACCACCCAAGTAGATATTTTAAAAGCCAAGAAAATACAATGAAGTAAACACTGTAAATACAGAATATAGCTTGAACCCCTCCCCCCACACCCAACCCCTGCCTCACACTTTTGTTTTTTTGTTTTTGTTTTTCTTAATTCTCACCCAAGTATACTTTTCCATTGAGTTTTAGACAGAGTGGAAGGGAGGGAGGGAGAGGGAGAGAAACATCCATGTGAGAGAGACACATGGATTGGTTGCCTTCTGTAAGACCCTGACTAGGAGCAAGGGATTGAACCCGCAACCCAGGTATGTGCCTTTGACCAGGAATGGAACCTGAGACCCTTCAGTCCGAGGGCCGATACTCTAACCGTTGAGCCAGACTGGTCAGGGCTCCCTCACACTTTTTTTAGTCGAGAACTCCATTTCACCAGTCAACCCCATTTTAAGGTGAATAGCTATTTATACTGTCAATTGTGAATTTTTAGGTGGGGAAGTGTCCACTTAGTGTGGAAAGGGATGACAAAGGTGGACTGAAGAGATGTCTCCTAATTAGACAGATTCAGAAATATATCTAGCTGTGAATAGAATAACCTTTCTAGAGAAAATATAGACCAACTAAAAATAATCTGTGTTGAAATAAAATAATAGATATTTAAGAAAAAGATTTTAGATTTCTTCAGTGAAATTCACATTAAATTCAGCTATTGAAACAAGTTGATTAACCATAAAAAGAGCATTTCTCCTGTAATATTATCTTTTGATATACGTTTTCCCAGAAGACTAATTTCAGATCACTTTGCTGGGAACTGCACTGTCTTGAAGAAATAGTTCCTGCAAGGATTCTTCTGCAAATTATTTTCTCTATATATGCCAAAGCACAGGTGAAATAAATAGATAGTTTACATAAAATTTAAAGTGATCCAAGAAAAGGCATTTTGGATAAAACATCTAACTTTGAAATGTATGAGTATAAAAATATTAAAGTTATTCTAATAAGACTAGGATGTGAAAAAAACAGAGAAAAATGAAAAAGGTGTAGTTGACTTTTTAATTCTTATATTTCTTTTCATTTAATTTTTAAATGTTTTTATTGATTTTAGAGAGAGATGAAGGGAGAGGGAGAGAGAGGGAGAAACATCAATGTGAGAGAGAAACATTGATCAGTTGCCTCCCGCACACAGGAACCCACAACCAGGGTATGTGCCCTGACCAGGAATCAAACCAGCAACTTTCGGTGCTAGGGATGATCCAAAACAACTGAGCCACACTGACTAGGATGCTCACAATTCTTTTGATCTGCTGTTGACTTCCTGGAGGAATAATCACAATTACCATAAAATATTTAAGAATGTACCTAACCTGCGGTTGACTGTGTCATTCTTTATTATCATTTTGGATGGCTATATAATATTCTATTTTATTGATGTACCATTATTTACTTACCCAATTCACTATACTTGGACATAGAGTTGCTTTCAATTATTCATAATTACAAGCACTGTTGTGAAAACAAAGAACACTGCCCTAGAATTCATCATTTTGAGTTCTAACTATTTTATGGGAATATGACATTGGACAACTTAATCTCCTTAATTACTTCACTTGCCAAATAAAAATGGTTCTTGCCTTTACCAAGATTGTGGTGAAGTTCAAATAAGCAGCTGTATGTGACTATCCTTTAAAAATTATAATTTACTAAAATAAAATATATATTTGTCTCTAGGATAAATCTCTAAGATAACCCACGCAGGATGAGGCTCATTGTGGGAGACTAGGATTCTCCTTTAATGGTCATGTTCCTTTAATGAACTGTAGGATTCTCTGCTCACTCAAAATTAGAATCACTCACGAACATTAATTGACTAATGTTAGAACTCAATGGAGGGCAAAATCAAGTTGTTTGCCTTCACTGATTATGGTTTTATCCTAGATCCATGAATAATTTGGAGAATTTACAAGATAACAACATCTAATGTATACATACCACCTTGCTATTTACAATGTATTTTCACATGTATTATCTTAATCATTTTTACAAACTTGTGAAGAAGATTGTGGATATGCTAACAATATAAAAAGAAACTAAAGCTCAGAAAAATTTTTATATACTGGTTTGTAAAACTAACTAGTGGTAGGTATGCAGCTCAAACCCATGACTTTTAATTATTTATTTTGGGTTACCACATGGAACAGATAGAATCCAAAGTGATGTATGGTGTAATGAGTAAATCCTGAAATACTTCTAAGTTACTTTTATGAGACAGGGTGCACTGATGCTACAACACAAATACACACCCACATACACATACACACATAGTCCCCTTTCCTTTAGTTAAGTTAATAAATCAGCATTTCCAATTTTTGTATCTTTAGAATATACTTGCAGAAACATACACATAATCCCAAACCCTCACTTTTTATTTTAGGAACCCAAAAAATACAAATTTTAAATTATTTTATCTATTCAATTTGAGGTATAAAAGTGGTCATTGCTGTTTTAATTTGTTTTTATTAAATTACTAATAAAGTTGAACATACTTTCATAAATCATTGCTGAGTTGTATTTTTTGGTAAATCACTTTTTCATATCTTATATTACTTATCTACTGTTGTGTAACAACTTATTCCTAAATTCAACAGCTAGAAAAACAAGTACTACCTCAGAGAATCAAAATTTTAGGAACAAGTTATATGGGTGCTTTAGCCTGCGGTCTCTCATAAGGTTGCAGTCAGGTTTTCACTACAGTTTAATCTGAAGACTTAACTGTGATCTACACCCAAGCTCACTCGTGTGTTGTTAGGCCTCGGTCCTTGCCATGTGTGATCTCCACATAGTTGCTTCATCACATGGTAGTTGGTTTCCTCCAGGGTGAGTTAGAGAGTGAAAGTGCCCAAAACGGAAGCCATTAACTTTTTCTAATCTATCTTGGAGGTGACATCTATCACTTTTGCTATATTTTATTCATTAGAAGAGAGTCATTAAGTACAGTTCATACTCAAGGGGAAAGGATTATACAAGGGCATAAATAACAGAAGGTGGGATTGTTGGGTCATTTTAGAGGCTGCTAACCTTAATAATTTTTCTATCTTTTTTTATTTGTGTGGAAGGAGTATTTATGTATTAAACTCTTTATATATTATGTCTATCCACCCTTATAAAATATGTTGCATTGTCTTCCCATTTTGAAAAATACCTTTTAGTGTTTCTTTCTTCCTTTTCCCTTCCATTTCTCCCACCTTCCCTCCTTTCTTTCCTTCTTTTTCTTTTTATCTTTCCCTCCCTCCCTCCCTCCCTCCCTCCCTCCCTTCCTTCCTTCCTTCCTTCCTTCCTTCCTTCCTTCCTTCCTTCCTTCCTTTTTTCTTTTCTTTATTTTTTCTTTCTTTCATGCCATTGTGAGGTAAATTATTTCTAATGTTCCTTCATGGACTCAAAGTTTAATTTATGCATCAGTCTTGCAGTATAAGTTGATAAGAAAAATTTAAAATAATCTTGTTCAAATTGTTTCCACAAATAAAAGAATTTGATAAATCTTGTGGTTTATTACTGAAACCTAATATGTATTATAGACTCTAGTGATAATTACAACTATTAAGATTTCTATAACTCTGTCAAATTTATAAAAGTTGTTAAATTCTGTTTCACTTTTATTTCCAGTAATTAACATAGTCTGGGAGTGAAATAGGGGGGCATTTGGAAGCTTCTACCACATGAAGGAAAGAACTGTCAGATAACCAGAAAGGACAAGGCTGTATTTTCTCTATAAAAATTAAGTTGAGCTCAATGGTTGGCAAAAATATTTTTCAGTTAATTCTTAAAATAGCTTTATAAATATGTAAGTGATTAAAAATGGAATGGACTCACTTTTAAGAAAGACTATTTCTTCTTAATAAAGGTATTTAAGTAACAATAAGGCTTATATATTAGTGATGACACAGAAACAGGATGTTGAACAAGGTGATTACCACAATCTCTTACACACTAACACACAGCTAACTTCTATCATTTAAAGTCTTGGCTGGTTGCAGGCAAGCTTCATGCAGGGAAATCATTCATATTTTTCTTCACTTCATAACCAGAAAATAATTTTTACAGAGAGTGAGACTGTAGTACTTTAGACATATCAGTGCAAATTCTCGTGTTCTATAAAATGGAAGAAATGACATTTACATAAATTTTGTGTTAAGAAGATTAAATGAATTCAAATTTTCTCAAATTCTTATATATTTCCAAGACCAGCGTGAACTTGTATGGGTTTTTTCTAGGTTTCTGATTGGACCAGATAAAGTACATGCCTAGAGCAGACAGAAACATGCAATCAAAAGGAAGACTCTAACACAGGTTTTTTCTCCAGAAGGCACACAATTTCCTTGTGTTTGGGAACTCTAGTCAACACTCCAGCTCTATGCTTGGGGGCCATCTTGAATAGCAAAATCACACACACACACACACACACAACCCCAAAACACAAAAATGCAGGACACATGACACTAAATAAACCGCAAAAAGGCACTTGTTTACTGTATGAGAGCTGAAAGAAGAAGGCAGAGTGTTCACTTTGTTCAACCTTATCTGGGAATGTGCACATCAGGTAATACAAGTGTTTTGCCCCTCTTTACATGTTCTCAAATGGTAAGAAACTATCTGTGATTATTGACTTTTTAAAAATCCTCACCCAAGGATATGTTTAGAGAGAGGAAAGGGGGGTGGGGAGAGAGAGAGAGAGAGAGAGAGAGAGAGAGAGAGAGAGAGAGAGAGACATCAATGGGCTGCCTCCTGCATGAGCCCTGACCCAGCAGGAGCCTGCAACTCAGGCATGAAAAATAGGGAACGCTTCATGAATTTGCATGTCATCCTTGTACAGGGGCCATGATAATTTAGCCTGTATCAGTCCAATTTTAGTATATGTGCTGCTGAAGCGAGCTCTGTGATTATTGGTTTTGAGGTTATGAATAAGTTTAAGTGAGTAGGCAAGTTTAAGAATTTGAAAATCATGAATAATGTAGGTAGAGTATACCTTTTAAGTGTTATCCAGAAAAGGTATATGTGAAAGAAGGCATGTTTTCAACATTGATAAGACTGGCTTGCTTCACAAGGATGTTGGCAAATGAAGTTATATAATGCAAATGGCATTTTGGATGTTAAAAAATATGACCAGAGGCTCACAGGAACCTAACCTAGTATTTGCCCTTAGAGCAATATGCCAGTATTCACTGATTCAGTCTTTTCAGTGACTTTATAGAACATAACTACCATGAATAATGAAGATGACTACGTAGTGACCAAGACAACAACCATGATAATATAGGATTTTTTAGTACAGCTTTCTTTGTACTAAGCAGGGCTAAGCATTTCACAAACATTATTTAGCAACAAATAACTGAGGAATCCTTATTATTAATATTTTATGGAGGGTAAAATTGTAATTCATAAAATTTAATGATCTAAACTAAACAGAGAACCGGGTTTTGAATACAAGGCTCTCTGACTCTGAAGCCACTGATCTTTCTGCTACTCTACAGGGCTCAACTTGAATAATAAAGTGGATTAAGTATGTATTATTGTCCGGCCTACTTGTAAAGTCAATAAAACCATCAGATTCTGACTGTCACAATTTCTAAGCATAAATGTAGCAATTAGGGAAGAAATTTCTCATGTGGCAACTGCTACCAAAGGAATTTCTTCAGCACCCTCCTTCCTCTTCCTCCTTTTCTTCCTTAATACTCATTCTCCTCCTCATTCCATAATTGTTTTATGAGATATACCATGTCTATTGTTATGAAATATTTTAGGACATGTCCTAAGATCTGTTGATTTAGATTATTCTAATTTACATAAATGATTATATTCATGAAAAATGCAATCTCATTTTAACCATAATACTCATTTTGGAATTGCATAATTATAGGAATGGAAGCTTTCAAAACTAGAGTTAGATTTGCTCTACCATTTCTAACCCTTCTGCTATTTCTACTACTGATAATAGCATGAAATTGATAAGTGTGACATTTTCAGGTAAAACAAAGCATATTTTAAGAAAACTTTTGAAAAATTAAATAGGATAGAAATAATTTTAGAGACATGTTGCATAGAGGTAAATATGTGTATCACACTTCTTGAAAGTAAATGACCTTTTTCTTGGGTCTTATATAGGTGGAAGGAAGAGGTAGCAAGATCTAACTTAAGAACTTAGCTTCTGGAAATGAAGGGAGATATGGCCCTTCCTCCTTATAGAACAGTCCATTCTGTAATATAAAATCCAGGACATGTATCAGTGAGTTCTCTGCCATTGATTTTTCCTTAGGAAATTCACTAGAATATTATGTAATTTTTACTTGTGATGAAGATAGTATAATCATCATTCTACAGTCTAACATTTAAAAAATATTTGTAAAAACACCAAGTCTCATATTTGTTATTCTATAATATAACACAGCAGTCTTCTATGATTACATTATAAATGCATATGTGGGGGTGATCTATACAAATGAATATTTTAATCATTCAGTGGAAAAGTCAATGAATATATGGGAGGCAGTGTGAGTGAATGAGGATACAAGAGAAATTGTGAGCAAAGATCAACTGCCTTCTCCATATTCTTGCCTGAGCTTGCGCTGCTTGCCAAGAAATACAGAACACGGATCTGTTTTTATAGTATCCTTGAATATCTCACAGATGGATTTCCAATCACTTTTCCATAGATATTCATTGTAGATGTAAGATGTTATAACTTAACATAAGGTGTTACGTACATATCATAAAATATTATGGTTGCGAGTGACTAGAATGACTAGAATATACTTCGGCTCCATTTGGAATAGTGCTGTTTGTCATTCACCTAAGGATACACTACAATTCTTGATACTTAAAAGTACTTTCTATTTGCATTTAATTAAACAGCAATAACTTACAGGACCTCTTCCATAAAGAAAAATACTTTTTGAAATTTCCCGCTACTATTGTTGCAATATTTAGAGATATCATCTTAGATATTAAGAGGTATTATATTTTTTAAATTATACCTAATTATAAAAATACAAGAATTAGAATAATTATTAAAAAGTTCAAAGATGACTATGAAGAAATCATGAAAATGTTACTGTCCAGATAAAAGCAAAATCAATATTTATTAAAAAAGGATTTCCTTCTCTTCCTTCTGTGTCCACATTGAGCGGCACATTCCAGTAATACGGATATTTTGGAAAGTAGCCTATCTGGTCTTCTTTGTGTTGGCATTCTACTATGTTAAAAACAGAGCTGGTGTGGAAAATAACTTGGAATAAAGATACCACTTATTTAGTAAATGAAATATACTTTTTCATTTTGATTAAGAGAGAGAGAAATGGAAAAACAATTATGACTGAGCTATTCAAAAGATTAAAATAATTGGGAAATTAATCTTTTAGTGTCTACATTTCATACCAATAATACAGTGAACTGGACTTCAATGTCATGGCTGCTGATCTGATGCACCATGTAGCTTTGTATAAATTGTCACAAAAACAGAATAGCTGATATACAATAAATGAAAGAAATTTTGTCTGAAGGACTGCCCTAATAGCTCCAGTCGAGTTTATATTTGTTTGTAGTTTTCTTAGACTTTCAACGTTTTTATATACATACTCATTTTGTCTGTAGCATTGGAGTAGTAAAAAGGCTTCAAAAAAAAATCAAACTTTTCCCTCTGAAGATCATAATGTCATCTTAGAGCATTTTTGATCATGTCCAAACACTTGGCAATATTATCAAGGTTGACGAAATCACCAGGTTTCCTTTAGGCATTTTAAAAACATATTATGGCTGTAAAAGTCCTTGATGGTTTTTGTATGGATCCTGAATTATATTTATAATTGTTAATCCTTATCACAATTTAAAAGTAGGCAGCATGTCTATCTCAAAATTGATATCCTTATAACAATTTTCTTAAATGTCAAGAAACAAAATAGAGAATTATGCACTATGGAAAATTCATATCTATTTTTTTCTACAAGATGAAGTTAACATTTAGGGAGCTATGAGATTTTATTATTCTAAACACAGAGCAGAAGGAGCATTCATGAAGAGTGCTGGAAATGCTAGATAAGCTTTCGGTGAATGGCAGTGCCAAAGCTAGCTGTACTTAGTTATCTTGTATGCTTCCTTATTATTGTGCCTTGTTGCTAAAGGGGAAATCTATTAACCAAGAGGAAAATTCAGACCAAAGAATCAGTTACTTCCCTTTTTATATGCATCATGATAAGTCTACCCTTTTATGTTTAGCATGAGGACACAGTTTGCAGTATAAATCACTTGAACATTTAAAGATGCTTTACCTTAAATACAATTAGATATTGATGACTGGCAGTCACAAATATGGGGAATAAAGGACATACGCTAAAATCACTTCCCTCTTACCTAATATATAATTCACTGTGCCACTGCTGTGCTAGCCCCGAGTTATTCCAGAGATTGGCTCACCAGCTGGGCTTTATTACATCAATTAGAAAGGTGACCTTTTATAGTATCCAGTGGCCTTATTTTTTTTTTCCAACGTGAAAATTATAAGCTGCATATGTAAAACATTTCAAATGAACAAAGAAGTCAAATAAATAACATTTGGGGAGGTAAATCTACAAAGTTTTACAACATATTTCCATTTTGTCACATATAAGTTAGATTGATTGCCTGGAAAGAGACACAAAGTAATAGTTATGGCACATTCCAATGTCTTTTATGAAACAACAGTTGCTTTGACTTTCTGAAAAATATAAAATGAATCAATCACTTGACAAAAACATTATCAGGCATACAAAGTCATTTCATTCAAAAGTATGTGCCTGCCTCTAACATTAGGTTTTTAAAAACTATTTATTATTAACTATCCATTAATAAGATCACTTAGAATTTTATGCTTTGGAAATATAGATATTTGAACACCTGTTGTTATTCTCTAAAGAACTAATGCTTTTCAAATCCATGAGTCTAAAAATAATTAATAAAACAAGTCTTTTGTACAGTATAGCATAATTCATTAGAAGTGAGCTTTAGGTTAGTTCTACTCCTTAAAAGATATGTAACCTTGATTAAATTACTTAATCTCCTTACCTCTAGTTTCATTATCTTATAGTAGAGTTAATAATACCAATATCTTAGAGCTGTTATTAAAATTATTATGAGATAATTTATGTAAAATACTTAACCCTGACTGGCCCATAGTGAGTGCTCAACAAACGTTTGTTGAATGGACACAAGTATAAATCTCTCAGTCAGATTGCATCATTAAATCACTTTTTATTACAAGAAAAAAGGAAAATGACATTTTTTCCCCTTTCCTAGGTCACTTTTATTAAGTTGACTATAACTCTTTACTGGCTGAAATAGTTTTAGCCAATCATCAATTTTACTAAATGCACTTACAATTCTAAGCTTTAGTTATGTACCCACAACCAAACTGCCCAGAAAAATTCAAAATTTAAGGCACAAGACAATATGTGTAAGTGTGTACTATTAAAGTTATACAATTTTCATATTTCTCAAAATGCTCACCATAGAAGAATGGCTATTCAGGAGTCCTTTACCAAATATATATATTCATGAGCAAAAATATGTGTCTTCTTCTAGAGGTAAGTTCTTGAAGACAGAAAATGGAAGGACTTTTATGAAGGCTGAGTTTAGGGTTCAAAGTCCTGTGTTTTCATTTCAACTCAATTATATCTTAGTTTCTGATATTGGACAACTCACATTTTTCTGAGACTCATTTCCTTCATTGATCAAGCACCTAGAATGATAAATGAAATGATAACTTCAATGTGCTTGATGAAGCAGATGCATTGGTCTATCTACAGTGTCAGAGGCTATGATCTGTTATAGCCAGGAGGGCATGCAACCATGTCCCTTGTGATTTCCAGATCAGAAGAGTAGGAACTTGTAATAGGCTGTTATGGTCAGCTTCCTCTTCCCACTCTACTTTGCTTCTACATCATGGTCCCAGAAACTGTGCCCATATAACTTTGATATAATACCATTTGTAAGGCTTTGAAGAGGGAGGTATCCTGAATCGACCCGTCCACACCAATTTATTCTGACCCTGTTTCTTATAATGAATCGTTATCTTCAGATGATGTCACAAGTATTCCATGTTTTTCTGTTTGTATGTTACTATTTTTACCAGTCTATTAACCTAGAAGCTAAGCTGAAGGCTACACATCCTCAAAGGAAAATTAATATGAGCTCATTCATTACATAAATCTGGAAGGATTTCTCTGGAATTGCCTTAGTGCCAATAATTCCTCTGCTACGTCTATATTCTCATACATTTTTATTTCTGTGGTTGGCAAACAATAATAGAGTTTGTTATACACCTGTCTGCCTGATTGTACTACAAGATCTTTAATGGCAAGGACTATAACTTAAAAAAACATTAATCTATGTCTATGTCTATAGCAATCAACATAATGATAAAATAAATACTTACTGGATTAAAAAAGATAAAAAAGTAAAACAGATTTCTAAAATAAATTGTGTCATTTTTAACAGTACATATATACATATATGCTTATTAAAGAAAACTTAGGAAATACATTAAGAAGTAAAAATAAACCTACTAATAATACCACTATCAAAAACACAATCATTGACAATAATGAAACATAATTTAGAACCACTATATTGATAAAAAGTAAAAAGACTGACAGTACTAACTATTGGCAAAGATGAAGTACACAGATGGTAGGAGTGGAAGTTTGGTTAATTGTCTTTTGGCAATATCTAGACAATGTATGTGCTGTATGACCCTACAATTATTTACTAGGTATTTAACCTAGAAATCTCTAGAACAATGTATTCAGGATGACACATGAAAGTATGCTCACTGCAGTGTTATCTGTAAGGGAAGAAAATAAGAAACAACTCATATGTTCTATCAGAAAGAGAATGGATAATTGAGGGAATACTCTATAACGGAGAAATGAATGAATTGACTCTAGATGCATGAACATGGATACTTGAACACATTTGAGTTCAAAGAAAGATTCATTGTTTGTATCATTTATAAACATTCAAATCTGCACTCATACTATACCATGCTATATGTAGTTTATACATTTATATATACAGTAAACTTTAAAAAAAAATAGACTGGAATAAAAAAATAAAGCCCATAATGTACTTTTAAGGAGTATGGAAATGAGGGAATATTGAGAGGAAGGAAGATAACAAGGGAGAAGAAAAAAAATGACACTTCAAATTTATCTATAGATTATAATGAAAACAAAAATAACATGTTGGTGTATTTCTTCTATATCCCCAAACATATAATTTAAACTTTAAAACAGCAGTTATTTTTCCTTATTCAGGTTTTAGCACAAACATCTTACCTGTGTTACCGGCAATTTGAAAAGCTTTCCGATGGCAATTGCATTGTGTGACATCTAGAATGTATTGGAAACATTTATTGGACACCTACTTGATGCTAGGCAGCTTTTTAAATTCTGTGCGAGAAAGAGAACCAGTATCTAATTTTGAGTAGTCTAAAAAAGAATAGGCATCAAGGCAATCAATGCATATTGACTACCAGCTAGAAAATTTCTCATAGTCATTATCAAACTGAATTCTCTGTATAATTTCTGTGCATACTTCACAGTAAATCTTTAAAAAACTTATAGTACCTATGAAAGAAACAGGTTAGCAATAAGTACACAAACTATATAAGTAAGGAAGCATACACATAATCATTTTTTGTTGTTGTTGTAAACCCTTACTGCAGGATATTTTTCCATTGATTAATATTTAGAGACAGTGGAAGGGAGGGAGGGAGAGAGAGAGAAACATCCACGTGAGAGAGACATATCGATTGGTTGCTTCCCACATGACCTGGACCAGGGGTGAGGGATCAAACCTACAACTCAGGTACTGCCCTTGACTGGGAATCGAACCTGCAATCTTTCCATCCACCGGTGATACTCTAACCGCTGGACCAGACCGGCCAAGGCCACATAGTCATTTAACATTACTCTCTCAAAATGTTATTTTCTAAAATGGATCCAGAATGACCAGCCTTGCAATTCACATTCCCTGGCAAGATCTCTCCCTTTTTACTTGATTCTGCTATTCCAAGGCCTTTCTATCAATGGAATAAATATATGTATATGAAATGATCTATTCAATATCTGCTTACCCATAAAACAGTGAATCATTTTTGCAGGGTCTTGGGTATTTACAGATGTTTCTGACATTGGCATGTCTCCTAGAGTTCATTTTTCTAGTGGAAAATCATAGTTCATGTTGTTTTGCCTGTTTATAATCTCTGGAATTTTAAAAAGCTATAGATTAGGACTGTAGATAGTCAGGTGGCATTTACAATGGAGGGCTAAAGCAGAAAGGAGAATAATGCAAATTTTATCACTTTCTATGGTAGTCAAAGAATGTTGGATAAAGCAAGTTTGTATCATCTATGTTTGGAAAAAGCACATTTTAATCATGTTAAAAGACAGTTATTTAAAATTTGTAATTGAATATATTGTGCTTTCCCATCATAATACCTTCTCAACTCAAATGAAAAACAAAATCTGGGCATTCTGCATGGCATGGTCAGTATGGTTGTTCAAATTTACACGTAGATAAAAATACATCAGAAGGTGGGTATATATAGATTCAAGGGTGCCGACTCTCGGCCTGCAGGAGTCCTCGAATCCTGTGCTAGTTTTTTAATTGTGAGAGAGAGAGAGAGAAAGAGAAGAGAAGAGAAGAGAAGAGAAGAGAGAGAGAGAGAGAGAGAGAGAGAGAGAGAGAGAGAGGATACAAGCACTGAGGTGGGAGGTGGGGTTGATCTATTAAAAATAAACAAACAGCAGTTTGTCCCCGCCCCCGCTGGGGTCATGTGGGTGGCAACCACTCCATGTATCTCTCTCATGTCGATGTTTCTCTCTCTCTCTTCCTCCCTCTCTCCTACCCGCTCTATCTGAAGATAAATGCAAACAAACAAACAAAAACAAACAAACAAAACCTATGAGACACGTGTTTCAAATTTGAACTTACATCAAAACCATTTTTGGACACTGACAATGAAAAACATCCTGTAAAAAGATGGACACTAAAAATAATTATGAAGCTTTTCCACCCCTTGCCTCCCTCCAAGCTCGCTCAGGCTGCACCACGTGCGCTCGGGGCTCCTGCCAGAGCACCGCTGTCCGCCCTTCCCGCTGCCATCCCGCATCTACCGGGACTTCATCAACCATGAGATGTTCCCCGATGGCTACAAGGTCCCGGAGATCGCTGCCGGGTGTGCCCCTGGAGGTCGACGTGAAGATGGTCTGGCAGAAGATAACACTGATGACTCCTTATTGGTGGAAATGCCCTCGCTGAAGGCCCAAGGGTGAAGATACCCAAAGCACAGTAATCGCTGATGTTGCTATTGTCCTGAACCACCCTTTGCAGGAAAAAAAGTTTCAGAAAAGAAGCCCACAGGAAGTACATCAAGGATTAGGTGAAATCAATCAAAGGGAAACCTGAAGGACAGAGAGCAGAAAGAGTAAAGCCTTTGTGACAGGGGCTGCAGAGCGAATCAAGGACATCCTTGCTCATGTCAAAAACGACCAGATCTGTACTGGTAAAAACATGAGTCCAGATGGCATGGTGGCTCCGCTGGACCACCGCAAGGATGCTGTGACCCCATGGATGATTTGCTCTAAGCATAGTTTAGACATGGAAAAATGTTAACAAGTTTGGCAATTGGGATCTGTCATTGGTCATCGTAACTAGCTGCTGCTTTTCACACACCCGGACTAAGACAAACGGGACTGATGTTGTCTTGAGCTCTTCATTTATTTTGACCTTGATTTATTTGGAGCAGAGGTATTGTTTTTAAGAACAAGCATGTCATGTAGGTTGCCTGAAAACAAATGCATTTCAACTTAAAAAAGAAAAAAAGGAATTATGAAGCAGTAGAAACAAAGTTAGTCAAACGCTGTGCTTCTGCCAAATCTCACAGGCAAGCCATTGGCAGAGACTCCAGGGGAACTTAGATGTGGTGGCAAGGGCCACCTGCTTCTTTTAAGAGATTAACTATTGTTAAGCCCTTGGCGCTCAGCAATGGAGCCTTGTTTCCACAAGCAGGAGGCAGAGCGGCTGCCTAGTCTTGGGAATTCACGCCAAGTCAGAGTCATTCCTGCTTTCCACTGAGGCAGGACTGAGCACGCAGCCAAACGGCCGAGGTGTCTGTTGTCAGGAGGGATGTTTAGAGGTTGAACTGTCCTTCAGGCAACATATATTTTATCCATCCAATTACAGTAAGAAAAAAAAAAATCCTTGTTTAACAGGCAAAGCATTAGATCTGGTGCTAATTCCTTCAACACTTCTGTATTTTCTTTCTTTTGTATAGAATATTGTTCAAGGTGTAGAGGACGCCCGTCACAAAATAATCCTGGAGATGATAACGAAGGAGGCAGAGAAGATTTTGGATACAGATAATCATTCTTATCTTTAGGAAAATGGCTGCTTGTAAGGGTAAAATTCACAGTGTTGGGCGAGAGGACTTAGATGTTAATGTCCCTGAGCACCCCCTGAGGAGCTGTTTCCTGGTGTGGCACAAGAACTGTCAGAATCCTCATTTCTGCAGTGGCCTCTCCCTTGCAGCTCAGACTTGAGTCCAGAAGTGACTTTCCATGCCAAAAGCTGCTTGAAGACCTCTCATCATCACAGCAGCACCACAAGCTGACCTCTCATTTGAAAGAAAGCAGATAGAGAGTGCTTAGATCAGAGAAAGTGTCTTGGAGAAACATACTGTGATTTGGGGGAAAGGTAAACAGCATTCAGTGGAGTTTATTGGTGTGAAGCAAAAGCTTCCATAGCTGCCTCAACTAAGGAGCGCTTGTCCTCAAAAATTGTTTGAATGTGTGGATAGATTGCCTGAAGTTAATGCTAAGAATGCTAAGAATTCTCTGCAGGAAGAGAGTAATATGAAACTGCAGAAGAGGACCCAGAATAGATCAGAAGTATTTTCTCTGCTAGACTGGTTTAATATTATTATGAAATAATTGATAAGTAGAAATTGTAGGTTAATATCAGAACCCATGATATTGATTTCATAACTTCTTTACTGGAATGGTATAGTTACCTTCATAAAAAAAGGTTTTAAATACATAAAACAAATCTTAAACTTCAAGGACAACTACAGGAACGGTCATAGCCCCAACTGGCTCTTTCAAGCTGGATTTTTATGTCGTTCTGCCTAAGTGGGCTTTGAATTGGTATGTAACATATAGCTGTATATTTCATTAGTAACAGATAAGAAGCACCATTTGAATGATTTTGCATATAACTTAAGTAAAAAAGAAGACCTGGACAATGTTAAATAGTGATTATCTGTTGATAGGTTATCTGTGCTAAATAGTGATAAAAGGTTTATCATCAACAATAAATACACACTCAAGGTTTGCTTTATTGTCATCTTGCATATCTGAGGGCCCACAATGCATCATCATTTGCTTATTTGAAATGTTAATGCCCGCATTTGTTCCCTTCCTCTTGAGTTCTCATGATGCTGAAGGTACTATCCATCTTTTTTATATGGAAACAGTATGAGAAGGGGGGGGGGCAGTGTAATTTTTGAAGTTCAATAGGCTTCAAAATACAATACTTAATGTTTCATGCAGATTATTAAAATATTAAAGATTTCGAGATCCTATAAAATTCACTAATAGAATACTGTCATCCTTTCCCAGGTGCCCATTCTGTTCCAGACACTTGGAGAGTGCCTTACATATTTTGCTTCCAGTCCTACAATCAGTCCTGCAGGGCATATATTATTATCCACATTTGTTAGAGGAAAACACACTGCTCATGCTCAGTTAAACTAAGATTTTGCTCAAGATAGCTCAGCCTGTAAAGAACATAAGTGTTTCCTCAAACTAAAATTTCGTGGCTCTCTATGGAAATGTCTACCTCAGCACTGTCTAAAAGCAGTATGATACAAACTACATAAGCAATTTAAAATGTTCCAGTAACCACATTTTAAAAAGTAAAGGGAAATCAGAGAAATTACTTTTCATACAATGTACTTAATCTAATATATCCTAAAATGATCATTTCAACATCCAATCATTGCAAAATATTATTCGTGAGATAGTTTACATTTCTTTCCCTTAATGAGACTGCACTCTAGTGTGCCTTCAGACATTGTAGCACAATTCCATTTGGTCTAGCCCCATTTCAGGTGCTCAAGAGTCACCAATGGCTAGTGGCTACTGTCCTGACACTACAGGTCTACATGGTTCAAAAATAAAGTTATGGTGCAACATAAGATGTAGCTGATCCCTGGCTCTGCCACTTGCCACCTGAAGCATCCTAGGCAATAGCTTAGCCTGAGCCTTTTCTCACAAGTGTAAAAATGGGATAATACTTCTTAACTCACAGACTTGGGAGGAATAAGCTAGATCTCTCGTGGGAAAGATTTGGCAGATTACCCGATACATAGGTGACATCTAAAGAAAATAGGTCTATTCTCTCTCTCTCTCTTTTCCTCTCTTTTGCTCATAGACTGTGTTTCTCTAAAATTGTCTTTTGAAGTCCAAAAGCTTAACCACCAAGCCTTCTCAAAAAAGGTTTAAAAAGCCATGTTTAGCTTCATGAATTATGTATTTTAGTCTGAGTTTATACTGTCCACCCGTGATTAATTTATTGTCCACTTATTTTTATATAGTTCATTTTGAAGGTTCTAATGGATAGACTGTTAGCCATTACTTGGAATTCCTGTTTTCTCTCTGCATTTTATTTAAAACACATATGAATGCATCATTTAGTTTTGCCTGTTTTTATACTTCATATAAATGGGAGCATACCATATGCATTCTTCATTAATTTTGCCAAACATAATTTTTATAAGATGCAAGAAGCTGTAGTTGGTTCACTTTCACTGTATTGAATACCAAGCAGCAATTTTAGAATTATTTATTTTTCTGTTGTAAAACTTTATGTTGTTTTCAATTTTTGCATAACAAATAATGCTACTAGAAACATTTTTTGTTTATGTCTCCATTTATATCTGTATTCATATTTACATACACACACACACACACACACACACACACACACACACACATGAGTTTTCCTAGGCTATGTTTCTTGAATGGAATTGCTGGGTTTTATGATAGGCACATTTTTAACTTTACAAGATAATACCAAACTTTGTTCCAACATGACTACACTAATTTATGTTCCCATTTATATTCCCATAGAGCATTAATACTTAAGAGACGTTGGTATTGTCATAGGATCCACAGAGTAATTGAACACAAAGTCCAGAAACCTACCCATGTGAACATAGGGAGTTGATTTATGAGAATGATCGTCTTTCAGACAGATAAAAAGTGCAGGATAATTGGTTAGCCATAGAGAGAAAAGACCAAACTGAATCCCAAGACCTCCTTTATCCCAAACCCATTATCATTTCCAGGTCGATTTGAGACCTAAATGTGAAAAGCAAAAGTATAAAATTTTAGAAGACCACATAGGAAAGTCTATTATCTCAAGTCAAAAAACACTTCTTAATGGAGACCAAAAATAAATAAAGAAAAAAGAAAGGAAAAGTACAAAAGAAATAAACATGCATAGTCTACTCTGTGCTTTGTTCACCAGTGGACACAAAAAGGGGAATAAAACAGAAAGACCACAAAGTAGATAAATAAATCCTCTTTTTAAAAAAAGCCTAAATACTACAAGTTGGTCAAATAACAATAAGCATAAATGGATAAATAGAAGGTAACTGAGCTATTATTACCCAGAAGGAGTCATTAAACTTGTTTTGTGAATGGCCAGTTAGTAAATGTCTTAGCATGTTTTTTTTTGGCCACGTATGATCTGTCACATACTCTTTTTCATTTTATAAATATATATGTATATGCATGTATTTAAAAACAAACCTTTAAATATATAAAGTACCATTCTGAGCTTACCGGGAGTACATAACCAGAGCACAGGCCAGATTTGCCCCATGGGCTGTGGTTTGCTGCCCTATGTAAGACTCACTTCCATGGCACATGGAACTGCTGTGTACACGTAAGAATACTAAAACCTGAAAATGTATTGAATTTGTGTGGACACATAAGTATAACTTAGAACTACAAGTGTCTCCAAATCTTTCATCCAGCAACCATACTTTACCAAAGAGGAATTTGAGGCTCAGAATGACCCAGAACTAGTGACTCAAGGGAGGGGTAGAATCTCCAACTCCTCTGCTCAGTGCTGCTGCCTTTGGACAGCTTCAAGAACCTGTATTAGGTGTAACATCTTGGGACTAACATGACCTCACAACTAAGACAGTAAGTCATGTTGTGGTTAGACAGGACATGGCTTGTTTGCTAGTTTCTTGAAATAGAGAAGAGAACAGCTCATCAGAGCTATAATAATAACATTCTTTTTTATTAAACCTATTTTTCAAAAAAGCTCACAAAATGAGCAATTTTATCAATAGCCTGTTCCAAAATGGACCACTTTAAAAGATGACAGGAACCCGTCTGGTAACTGATTTATCCCAAAAAGTTTCACTGGGAGCAAAGAGCCCCATCAGCACCTTTTTTCTAAATTAAAGACGGAGCTATAGTGAGGAACACTGCCGACTTCCACATGTTCTTTTTCTCCTTATAGAAAATCCTCCTGGGAGCTCTCTCCCAAGCTCCTAACCTCAAAGCAGACTGTCCTGAAACTTTTAGTTCAAGCAAAATTCAGTATTATAGAACTTTTATTTATTCTCAATAGATATGGGAAAGGTTAGTAGGTATTATTGACCTGAAGTATAATAATGTCCCTCAAGGCTAACCTTTAAATCTTTATGTGCTCAGTAATTCAAGCTATTCAGAGCATCTTTCTCTGTCTTTAGGAATATTATAACATTCCATAAAGCTATAATAAAAAGAATAGTGGAAAAGGGCAAAAGGAAATTACCTCTTCTTACATGATGGCTCTGTAGGGTATTCACATACTAAGTTTACTCAAATGAGCTGCTTTTGCAGTCTGCAGAGAGTCTCCTAAAAGAAATATTGCAGAATGATATTAACCTGAAATATTGAATTCCTTTATTAAGCCAGGGAATCAAATTACCCCTTTATTAAAAATATAAATTAACATCTTAGCTTGACTAAGATAAAGGACTCCTACTGTCACTATTGTTTATGAAAACATAAGGAGAATTCCAAAATGACAGCCTACTAGTGTGTTGTTCACCAGATTTTTTATATGGCCGATAATTATATTCTTTTAGTTACTTATATAATAAATTATAGTTATTAAATGATGTTATCTTGCTAATTCTAAGTCCTTTTGGTGAATGAGATGCCTTAAATTTTGGCCTTGTGAATTAAGTTTTAAGTCATTATTACTTCAGTACTTTCTAACTTGAACATAACTTCTAAAGTGGAAAGATATGTTTTCTTATTGTTCACAGAAGCTCCTACATAAGCAAAGGAACATTCCTGCAAGCAAAATATATTAGAAAACAGCACTGATAATACCAAGGATGACAAAACTACATTAATAATGATAAGGATCACATTTATTTAAGTCTTCAGATTATCAGGCACTTTCCTTAGGTCAGTTAGCAGCATTCTCATTAGTGTGGTAGCTAATGAATACTTAGGATTAGACTTCTTCTTGTTGTATACCTAGTAGTAATTATAGTTCTGGTATTGGTGTCTTCATAGATAACATCAGGATTGAGCTGGCACCATGACTCACTTCATGCAAAACTTAATGACAGAATGAATGGGAGCATAACATAAATAGATACATGGGTAGATACAACAGGTGTTTTGAAATAGAATAAGACTTAGAACACTAGGAAAGAAGGAATCTTCCAAAATTTGATAAAGAATATCTCTTTTTAGAAATATTAGGTACACATAAAACTCATGGAGGAACGTTAGAAGCCTTCTTGTTAAATTGAGAAAAAAGATGAGAATTCTCTCTGATGCTACTTCTAATCAACATTGTTCTGGACGTCTTAGGCAGCAAACTACAGCAAAATAAAGGAGTACAGCTATATGAATTAAAAAGAAAAAGGCAAAACTGTCTTTTCTGGCAGATGACATGAGAGTCTATGAATGATCCAAGATAATATATAAGATAATTGGTACATATATGGCAGTGCAACAAAAGCTACTATAGCAATAAAAACGCCAGGATACCCAGGAATGAACCTGGTAGTGAATGTGCAAACTCCTCATGAAGAAAATGACACAGTTCTCTTTCAGGACAGTAAGGAAACTAAGTAAAACATGAGATCAATAATGTTCATGGATAAGAAGACTTAATATTACAAAGATATAAAGTTTCCAGAGTTAATTTATAAATTCAAGAAGTTTCTAATCAACGTTGGAACTAAATTTCCTGTGTAAGAACAAATGCCCTGCTAATAAAGAAGGAAGAATAAAGCCAGAAGATTCACCCTACCAGATATTAAGACACATTAAAAGTGAATCTAATTAAGACAATATGGTATTGATGCAGAGACACATATAGATAAAACAAACAGATTAGAGAGATCAGAAAATGACATATCCATATCAATGGAAACTTTAAGTATAAGAGAGACACTTAAATATTGGTGGGAAAAAATTGAACACTTGATAAATCATGCTGGGTCCGTGTCCTTCACAAAAGCAACTTCCAGGAGGCATTAAAGATCCATATGTGAACATCCAAATGTTAAAAACCTAACCCATCTAAAGAAAATGCAAATAGTCACAGAGGAATTTCAAACAAGGAAGTCTGAACAGACAAAACTGTATTTTATGAATAATCTTTGCTGATTCATGCTAACAATGAAACAAATACAAGTTAAAACAGTAATTAGCCCTAGCTGGTTTGGCTCAATGGTTAGAGCATTGGCCTGCTGACCAAAGGGTTTCGGGTTTGATTCCCGGTCAAGTGCATGTACCTGGGTTGCAGGTTTGATCCCCGTCAGGGTCGTGCAGGAGGCAACCAATGTATGTCTCTCTTATATCCATGTCTCTATCTCTCTCTCTCTCCTTCCCTCCCTCCCTCCCTCCTTTCCACTCTATCTAAAAAGCAATGGGAAAATATCCTCAGGTGAGGATTAACAACAACAACAAAAAACAGTAATTATATACCATTTATAATCATCAGGCAAATTTGCTGAGGAATGCTCTATGCTACCTTTGTAGTGTACATTCTTACATCTACTCAGGGCACTGGTGTCTATTGTCAGTGTCTATTAGATTTCAAGGTGTATATAGTCAGCCCTTGTTATCTGCAGTTTCTGCACCCACAGGTTCAACCAACTGAGGATCAAAAATATTTGAAAAAAACGTTATGTAGTTGCTGACATGTACTACATAGTTAGGCCTATGGTAGTTGTGTTTGTACTGAATGTGTACAGGCTTTTTTTCTTGTCATTATTCCCTAAACAATGTAATATAACAATTATTTAATGGTATTCACATTTTATTATGTGTTATAAGTAATCTAGAGATCATTTAAAGTATACAGGAGAATGTGCTCAGTTTATAGGCAACTACTACGCCATTTTTATATAAGGGAGTTGAGGATCTGTGGATTTTGGTATCCTCGGGGGGTTCTGGAACCAATTCTCTGCCAATGCCAAGGGAAGAAGGTATATTCTTCATCTCAGAGATTCCGTTTCCAGGTATATAACTTCTCTAGCACATATGTGCAAGGAGAAATGTAAAAGAATAAAATAATTTTTACTGTATCATTAGTTATAATGTTGAAAAAAACAGGAATGTACAAAATCATATGTCTGATATATTGGCAACAAATTAAAATATATTTTCATGAGTACCTACATGTTTCATGTACTGCTTTGGACCAAAACATCATTCTGTAAGCACCCAATAAATACTTCTTGCTTGCTTTTAAAATAATAATATACAAGAAGCAAAGGATTGTTCCCATAGAATTTAGAAGAATAGTTTTCATGGGGAGGGAAGAAGCAGCATGAATTAGGGAGGCCTATCCAGGGGCTTGAATTACACCAGTAATATTAATATTTTATAACTTAAAAATCTAAAAAAAGAAAATCTGAAACAAATTTGACAAAATGTTACGATGTGATGAAACCCATGGTTCTGTTCAAATGTATTTATTTTTTTGTGCTCAATAACTTTTCTGAAAACTTGAAATCTTTAAGAATGAAAACAATGTAAATGTGTAGTTTCAGAGATAGAAAATATTATATTTAAATTATCTAAATATTTTTTTTATTTTTTTTTATCCTCACCTGAGGACATTTTTGCATTTATCTTCAGATAGAGCAGGAGGTAGAAAGAGGGGAAGAGAGAGAGAGAGAAACATCAACGTGAGAGAGACACACCAACTGGTCGCCACCCACAGGACCCCAGCCAGGGCGGGGACAAACTGCAACCAAGGCACGTGCCCTTAGCGGGAACCGAACCCGAGACTCTCTGGTCCGCAGGCGGACACTCTAACCGCTGAGCCAAACTGGCCAGGGCTCTAAATATTTTAACTATGCCCTCCCCACTTTTAATTCCCTTTCCTTCTTGGTGGGAATTCAATGATCTCATTAACTTTATCTTATATTCCTGTTACATTCAGGATCATGATAGATTTGAAACTTGAAGGATATTTGAGGATATTATGAACTATCTACTCCCAATTTTATATCAGATTTGAGGATATAGAAGGGATCATTAAAAATAGAATTTAGACAGATTTTTTTTCTGTACCCAAATCCTCTTTCTAGATTTAAGTAAGAAATTTTAAATGTTCTTTCTTATCTTGACTCCATGATTTTTTAATTATCTCCTAGAGGAAGAGGGACTAAGCGACAATCCACAGCACAGAAACAGTAATTGATTGAAAAACTGAAATGATAATGCAGCCATCAGTGGTGTCAGATCCAGAGAGATTCTCCGTGGGGCATCTCAATGGTGAGTTAAATTGTATTTTGCAGAGTGTTTCAGGACATGAAGGTGTACATTTTAACATAGAAGCTGGACAGGAAGTGCATGTATGGAAAAAAGATAGTGTCTTAGGAAAATAGATAATGTCTTAGACAAATGTCTTCGGAAATCAACCTACAATGGAAGTTCAGCCCATGAGTACCTTACATGAAATCCTATTAGTCAAAAAGACACAAGCACATTCCAGCATTTCACTAAAGTAATGTAGTTTATGAAATTTAAGCAACAAACACATATGCAGAATGAGAGATAAAAATATGCACAATCAATATTTGCATTATGGAACTTAACCATGTTTGCATTTGGCAAAGCATTTTAAAGAGTGAGTAGCTGGAAACTTGCAAAGCAATAAGAAAGACATTTCATATTATCCTAGGAGCCTGGCTTACACAACTCTCCTGATTGCTCCTAAGGTCTCATATTCCCTTTATTATAAAGTACTAGATCTTTTATTATTTAAATCATCTAATCTAACCCCTCTCTTCACTTGCATGTCAAATGTAAACATATAAGGTGTTTTTTCCTACCATTTAGCTCATTAGCAGCTATAGCAAGAAATTGAGAAAACTGTAACACAAATTTAGTGTATGCCAAGGCAAGTCAGAAAAATCCTTAATTATTTTAAACAAAATAAAACGTTGAGATTCTCCATCTATGTCAAACAGTGTGCCAAGTATTTGAAATTAGGTAAATAATTAATTTGTCAATTTATTTATTCAAAATATACATTTTGTGTGTTCACTCTTGTGCAGGGCTCAAGAGATACAATTTTCCGTGAAACAAACATGTTCTGAGATGACATGAAACCTGTCCTATGGTGTCACCACTGATAAAACTCTATTCTCTCTTTGTTTTTTATTATTATTTTTATTGCAGTTATGACTTCATTGAAGAAAGATGCATCATTTCACATCTACCTTTATTTTATGTTTTTTTCTTATTCTAATTAATTAATTTTGTTACAGATGTTTCTCCTTTTCCCCCCATTGATACCCTCCTCTCATCCCCACCCCCCCAGCATTGTTGTCTATGTGTCTATTTCCATTGGTTATGCTTATATGCATAAGTTCTTTGTTTTATCTCTTCCCTCCTCTGAGGTTTGTCAGTCTGAACCCTACTTCTATGTCTCTGAGTCTATTTTGTTCATCAGCTTATTTTGTTCATTATAGTCCACAAATAAGTGAGATCATGTGATACTTGTCTTTCTCTGTCTGGCTTATTTTGCTTAGCATAATACTCTCCAGGGCCCTCTACGTCGTCGCAAAGATAGAGTTAGAAGATCTATTCTCTCTTTAAAAGTGTATAGTCAGCCCTGGCTGGTTTGGCTTAGTGGTAGAGAGAGCATCGGCCACGCGGACCATTGAATTGTGGTTCGATTTCAGCCAAGGGCACGTACCTCAGTTGTGGTTTGTCCCCAGCCCTGGTTGATGTCGTGCGGGAAGCAACCAACCTATGTGTCCCTCTCATGTCAATATTTCTCTCTCTCCTCCTTTCTCTCCCTCTCTTTCCCTCCCACTCTATCTGAAGATAAATAGAAAAATATCATCAGGTGAGGACTAAAAAAATAAAAGTGTATAGCCTAATGGCATCTCACTTTCAGATGACAAGATAGTCTGTAGTTTAACCTGAATCTTCCTGAAGCTGTAAAGAGAGAATTATCAAAAATCAAAGAGTTGTATTGTAAATATCTTAAGGGCATATTATTTCTAATTTATCAACCTTTCTTAGATAACAAATATTCATATGTATTTGTTTTATATGGGGCTCCCACCAAAATCATGGAGTTATGTCTCCACGGGAAATAAGGGAACCCTGGGGTTATCATGTTACCAGGACTAACATAGTACATCTCTTGAGTTATGTTAATTTGATCTTCTTTCCATTCTAACCAACTTGTCCCTTCGTCCCCAAAACACTTTTAGTTATATGCATTTGATTTCTGCAAAAGTTGTAAATTTTTTTGAAATCAACAGAAAATACTGAGTTGTCAGCTAGGAAATATAGGAGGTAAACCTCTTTATTTGGTGTACCTTGAGGATTATGTTATTATAAGCAAGAAAATCTGACTCTGGCTTCCTAGACAAAAAAGTTTGTTGTAGGAGGAGAGCATATTAAAAAAGAATAATTGAAGAACATTTTGGACATGTCAAATAATACCAAAACTTAGAGGCTTAAAACAACAACCATTTTATTTGTTCAAAATTCTATGGGCCAGTAATTTGGGCTGTGCTCGAATTATTTAAATTTCGCACTAGTTATATGCCAAAAATCATCCGAATGGTCTATCAGCCACAGATATTTAATAATCTATCAGATGACAGCTTTATTGGATTCTTCTTTCATCTAGTTGTGAGAATTGGAAACAACCCAACTTGGAAATGGATGTGTTAGCTACTCATTAGAATCATTCGCTTTTTTTCGACATGTCTGAGGTCACTTATGTGGCTGCAGTTAACTGATTTGTATGTCTTGTGTTCATGGTGGCTGTCAGCTGAGCCTCTGCCTCTCCTTCCATGTAGCTTCTCATCTTCAAGGAGAATAGCCTATGTTTCTTCACAGGGCAACAGCATTTCAAAATAGTGAGCGTGAACGCTACAAAGTTCTGTGGTGACTAAGTTTGTATGTTGTACATCACTTTAGCTACATTCTGTTGATCAAAACAAGTCACAGGGCCAGCCCACATTCAAAGGGTGGAAAAACACCCACTCCTTTTTGGAAGGAGTTGCAAACAATTTATGGTCATTCTTAGTCTATCACATTTGGATATCAAGAATAATAGTTTCTGCAGGACACTGTTGGGAGCAGTCATCTCCAACCATTACCAGTTACAGGAAGAGGTTGTTTGCCCTGGTGTGGGACGCACACTTGTACTTGGCTGAAGAAGGCAGTTTTTCCTGACTGGCAGTGACCACAGATTATGGTCAGTGAGCGAGGACTAATTCCTTAAAACAAAGTTATGGAGACATTACCAAGAGGAATGAATGCTGGATAGGCAAAACAATGAAGGCTTTTTTTTACTGAGGGACTTTGGGAACCACTTACCTTTCTTGGGTCTGAGCTGGGCTCCCTCATTTGAAAATTGAGAAAAAGTAGAATGTTCGTGTAGGTTTCTCAAGGTGCTATGATTGAATTACTCTGATTGTGTTCTGTATCCTTTCTGCCTTTCCATTTTGCATCATCAATGGCTTCAGATAGTCAGAGACCATATACTTCCCTTGAACATCATGGTAAAATAGAGAGTCTGAGTTAAATCAACAGTTGCCATTAAACTGCAAGTTCTAGGAATGCAGGAAATGTATCTTGTTCATGTCGAAATTCCCATCTCTTGAGGTATAAGGAGCTCACGAAATATTGTTTTCATGTTGGAAGAATCAACTAATTATGGAATCTTCAGAAGTATTTTATCATTTGTGGGTCTGCACTTTTGTTTTATATGTCTGTGTGATTTAATTCAGCATTCTTTCCTAAATCAATATTATCTTATTCACCCTTTTCACAATTACCTTTTCCAAATTGACAAAAGGAAAGCATACCTTTCACCTATCCTACATTTTATTATGGCACATTGCTTTAGGTATCAATCCTTCTAGAAAACTAAACAAGGGGACAAGTTGAAATATTAGTAAAGAAGTTTAAAAAGGGTAAATGACTCTATAATGAACAGCTAACCCATGTATTTCTAAGTTAGATTGTTTCTAATTCCTCACTTTCAATTAATGAAAGAAGAGCCTAAGCAATTTGTCATTTGATAGATTATTAAATAATTATGGCTGATAGATCATTGGTATGATTTTTGACATGTAACTAGCAAGAAATTAAAATACTTGACTAAAATTGTCATAATAAAAACCTTTTAATTCCTAAACACCTATCTGTGTCGATTAACTTTCATGTTTCTCATTAAAACGAAGGAATTGCATTTATATTATGTCTGGAAAGAGGAGGGAGGCAACCTCCATTTATCCCAGTTCTTAGTGATCCTTAGAAGCTATAGATTATTATCTGATTAGTTCCAATGGCTAATGTGAAGAAGAATTCCTGGGGTAGTAGTGTCATGGTTACCCAAGAAGAAAGATGGCATGCACACTCAGAGGGGTAATGGGGTATTATGACTGGCATAGGCAAAGGGAGAAGGGGATCCTTGCCTACCTTTTTGAGGGAGATCCTTGATAAAGCATTATGCCCAACATAGTTGAATAGCATTTAGAGAAAAACAAGACTGCTATCTACACAGGACCCGGTACAAAATGAAAATGTGGGGTATTTGGCTCAAAAATTGAGAATTTCAAGATGGTAACAGCAGAACTTTCAATCAAGTGGAAGGCCCTTCCTAAGCACAGGGCCTTGGGCAACTGCAGAGGTCACCTTTCCATGAAGCTGCCCTTGTCACAGACCTACCTCTGCATCAGCAGAAACCACCAGTATGAGGTTAAATTTGTCAGAAGCAGAGTTAGGCCAGGGACACCTCTCATTCAGCAAGTGCCCGTGGTTGAGTAAGCGCATCTCTGCTGCCTCTCTATCCCTTCTCCTACTCTCCAACTTTGGAAGGATTACTGCTCAGGAGACAAAAGGGGAAAGAATATCTCAAACTAAACTTCTTCTGTGTCTTCTTCTTTAGGAAGAAGTTAGGGTCCATGTTATAGGAAGAAGGATATGAACCTGACTATTGTTTGAAGTAGAAGTTCTTATTAAATAAATTTATAAAATAAATATAAATGACCTATTTTTATATCACATAAAATTAAATGAAAGAGATATATTTTAATGTTTTTTTTGTTTGTTTTTGTTTTGTTTTTTTATCCTCACCCGAGGACACTTTTCCATTTTTTGTTCAGATAGAGTGGGAGGGAGAGAGAGGAAGAGAGAGAGAAAGAGAAACATCGACGTGAAAGGGACACATCGAGTGGCTGCCTCCTGCATGACCAACCAGGGCTGGGGACAAATTGCAACCGAGATATGTGCCCCTAGTGGGAACCAAACCCAGGTCTCTCTGGACTGCAGGCCAACGTTCTAACCGCTGAGCCAAACCGGCCAGGGCATATATTTTAATGTTTTTGAATAATGAATACAAAATCTTCTTGGAACATAATTTGCAAAAAAAAAATGCTATTAAATAAACATAACTCAGTCTTAAATATAAAAATATGCCAATGCTAATAATGACAGTAACTGAAAATGTTTGACATCTGGAAAAAATTTAATTAACAGACCTATTAATTAATGGGAAAAGGGAATTTGATACAGGAAAGTTCAGATGAACTATAGGGAAAAATAATACAGTTTTGCCTACATAAACCAAAAGATTAAATCTCCTCAATAAAAGTAATTACCTAAGTATACTCATGGCTATGCTGGAGGGAGAATAAGAAAACTCAAAGGACAATGGGAAGACAGAGAGAGGATAGGTGATCTGGTTTGGGAGTTATCAGAAAGACCACAGAGAAGAGTGTTTACATTTGGGAGATTTCAACAGATAGGGTCAATGGATCAGATTTCATTTAAATTCAATCATAAATTGATAATGAGCCAAGAGGATTTTATTTTGTACATCAATGTCTAAAATCAAAGCTATAGAAGAGGAGAAAAATTATCTTTAGAATGCAATTTAGAGCTTGCATATTTTGTGATTCTTCATAAAAAGCAGAGATTGAAGGTAAGAGCAGCACGTTTGCTTTTGTGTTTCCTGCTAGCCTGTCTTGTCACAACAGACTGAGAGACTGAAGATCAGAGACCGGTTCAAAATGGCTTTCAGATTGACCTCCTGGATATGGGAACACAACCCCATATCTAAGTAGGGAATGAAAGACAGCAGCAGGAAAGGCGATGTTTGGAAATAAAAATGCTGGTGCCTTTAGGGAAGAGCAATTGAGTATAACTGTGGAAATGACATAATGGAATTATGCTGGTAATTTCCCCTTGCTGCACATATAAATTATGTAGAGAATATTGGATTGGTAGCTTCTTTGCAGTGAAAACTGCCGATTCACTTCCAGGCCGTGGCAGAGGTGAAAGCAGTGCTGGGAGGAATGGCAGAGACATAAAGAACAAAGGATTTAAAAAATTGTGGGTATTGCACAGGATACTGGAGGACTAAAATCTAAGCATGCAACCTAAAATCCAGATTTATAAAAGATTTGCATTTCATTTAATCTGGGAATTATGTTGCCAGGTATAACAATAAGCTTCTTAAATAATAATCAACTTCAGCTAATTGCTTGGTTCACAACAAAGTTAACAGCTCTTAGTTGATGGTTTATTTACTTATTTTTTATTTTTTTGTAAGCACTAAAAAGTTTTACTTATATCCTCTATTTTCTTTCTTTAAATTTTTTTTCCCCGGTGATGCATTAGGAAAGCAATAAAGTATAGCACACTGGCAAATAAATATCTTCAAGACTTATATGGCCCCTTGATAGTAGACATATTTTCATGTTTTAAAATGATAAATGTAATACCTTCTTGGAGTATAATTTTTAAAAAATGGCAGATGGGGAATGCAAAATGTCCAGAAAGTTGTCTGAGGTGACAGCTGAGTTCTTATTTTTAACAAAAATACAATATGGTGGATGCTCTCCAGTTGCTCTTCCTTACTAGAAGTAGTTATATGTTAAATATTGAGATAGTTACATTATAAATACTTCACCTAAGAGACTATTACTTACTATAAAGTGATGATTTATATTAAAATATTTGTTATGCTACTATTTATAAATAACAATATTCTATATCAACAGTGTCCAATAGAAATGTATTGAGAGCCACCAATGCAAGACATTTTTGGTAGGTCACAAGTCTGAGGCAGGCCTCACGGGGCTAACATCTAGATGTTGGCAGGTCTGAATTATTTTCTGGAGGCTCCTGGGGAGAATCCATATCCTTGCCTTTGCGCTTCTAGAGACTGCCCAGATTTCTTGGCTCATGTCTCCCTTTCAACTTCAAAGCCAGATATGATGGGTTAACCTTTCTTACATTGAATCACTCCGACCTTCTCTTCCACTCTTAAAGAGCCTTGTGATTACTTTGGGTCCATCAGATAATCCATAATAATCTCCCTATTTTAGATCAGCTGATTAGCAAATTTAATTTTACCTGCAATATTAATTTCACCCTTCCATATTTATAGGTCCTGGGGATTAGGGCATGAAAATATTTGGGAGACCATTATTCTGCCTACCTTGAATAGTACATACTTCATAGCATTGCTGTGAGGATGAAAGGAAGCATCATGGAAATCACTTTGAAGAGTACCTGCACATAGTATTATGGTAAGTACAAGGGACCATTACTAAAAGGAGGAAAATGAAATTGAACACTGCAGCTGTACAAATTAGGAAACGGGGCATTTCCAGTGAGTGTCTAAGCAAGGAAATAATGCTTTGAGGTCTGAAAACAACAAACATGGAGTATTATGTTTAGCCATGGTCATAATACTACAAAGAGACGTATTACATGACAAGGAGGATGGATCAACCTGAAACCACCTCATGCAGGCAGCAGTATAGAGTGGTACTTAAGGGTAGGTAGTGCTTACATCATGGATGTGTGACCTGTGTAGTCATATGAAGGGTTCAGAGGGCCCATGCTTGGTTGAATGTTCTACTGCAACCATCTTGAAATGTTACATATTTTCGTCTGTAAACTGGTGCTTTGTTGGAGTACCGTGAATAGACAATGCATGTGTGTAGAGAGGATACGCACAATATACATGTCTGCAGTTCATTCCCATGCCCTTCCCACATGGTATTCATAAGGCACCATGATCACAGAATTCTGGTGGGCACGGGATGTGTGAAATTCCACCAGAATCAAAATGAGTAAAAGGGAAGCATGTCATTTATGTCTGCAACTGAGTAAAGCTGGGTCGTGACAACCAAGAGAGGCCACACTTTTCATTTGAACCAGAACATTTTTCAGAGAGAGAAGGCAATGACTCTAAGACAAATGAGTGACAAAGAAATCCCATCATATTCTTTCTTCTTGGTATTATTTGCCCTGTATTAGCCAACCACTTACACTGAAAATAATGATGTAGAAGGAAAGACAAGGCAACTCAGTTTCTTTTTCTTTCAGAACCTCCTTACTCATCCATAAGTTGAAGGTAGATGAGTGTTGTAAAATACATGTCTATCAAGAAGTAAAATAAAAAGTTCAATTGCTTTGTGCAGCATTTCTGCTGTCCTAGTAAGAATGCATAAACTATGAAATATGAATTGTGTGATGTTAATAATCTTCCATATGAGTTAAATGCTCTTATATCTGCATTTAAAACTGGCATTGTGAAGTATAAAGATGAATGGTGACAGTCATGCAATCGTTTACAATTTAATTTATCTTTCTTAGAATAACATTATAGAGCAAATAAAAACATCACAAGTTGCAAGAGAGACCAGGGAAGAAAGAAAAACACTTAATATTTTAATACTTTTAACAGAAGTTTTTACTGTATTTTGAACAAGTGGTCCTGCATTTTCATTTTACACTGGGCTCTGCAAATTATGTAGCCAGCCACGCATGAGAGCTCTGGAGTTACATCGCATTTGAGAATTCTAGGTCCCCCTCCTGTTAGTTATGTAACCTTAGATAAATTACTTAAACTCTTTGTGCCTTAACTTTTCTCATATGGGAAATGAAGTCTTGATAGGGTTTTAGTGCAGAAGTATTTAGTTAATCTGTGGGTTGCACTTAGAATGGTATGTGTCTCAGACCACTAGGGTGTCAGCCACACAGTAGAGTCTGTGTCTACTTTGTCCAAGCCTCTAAAATCATGCCTGATGCACTTTAGAAGGTCAATAAATAATCTTTGAAAGAATGAATGTACCCAACAAATTAGATCATTGGGTCCCCAAAGCTAGTCAAGCTAGCAGTACAATTACTATTAAATATGGATTTTTGGTCCCCATCTCCCTAAGCTCCCGATTCACTATTTTTTTGAGTAGAGCCCAGAAATATAAATTTTAAAAAGCTCCCTGGGTAATTTTAATGGATTCCAGGTTTGGGGGCCACTGTACTTTTAATGCACTTCACATATCCATGCCTTCCCTTATCCTATTCTCTCCGCCTGTTTTTCTCATTTACTTCCTTTTTATGGTGAAATTGTAGATATTCTTCTATGCCAAGTTCCCCTCGTCCATGATCTGGGACAATGGAATGCATAATTCACTTCTTATTTTATTTTGGATGCTTAGTGTGAGTACCAAATGTTATAAGCTATTAGAAGGCCAGGTACATATTGTATACATATTTTAGATCTCAAGGACCTAACATGCAAAAGTACCTCAAATGGTTACTGAATAAATGATTAATTGCTGGACTTACTGCCCTGGAGAAGATACAATGGAATGAGATGAAAGCTAGACTCAACAATTAACCTAATTAGAAAGGAATGCTCAGGATGCTTCTATATTATAATAATATTTATACCTGAGGATGCAAACCTGATATAAATGTCTGATAGCATGAATACATGTAATATACGTTGGTGGTCATATGTGTTAGAGGCATTTGACTACCACGGTTCCCTCCTTTCAAACAAAACGTGCTGTAACTACTGGGAATGCCTACCAAAGAAAAATAAAGGAGGGACAGGAAAATAAAAAGCGGGTTAATTTTGCCAAAATTTGGAAGCCAAAAATATCCATATCAGAAAAAAATAGATTAGGAAGTAGGTCTAAAACTTTGAAAAAAAATTTTGTCAAGAAAAATAATAGTTTTTATATCAATTTCTGATTCAGTACTTAGCTAGAACATGTATCTCTCTCCCATGCCTTAAGAAAATTTTGTTTTATAAAAATATAGAATTTTAATGTGATTCTTATCATAGGGACATTTGGTAGCTACCTCCATGATATTATATGGGAGATGAAGGCCAACTGTACCCCAATCTATGTGACATCTTCATGACAGATTACTACAAATTCTATCACTGGAAATCATATTTTAGGATTAAGTTTCAAACCTCTATCAAAACTCTATTTCACTTGAGATATCATTAACACCTCAGTGAGAATTAGTTAAATTAGCAGTCTCTAATAAATCCCCTTGAAAGTCTCCCATCTGCCATTATAAATCAGGAGAGACCCAAAGGCACTGGTTGCTAGTGAAGCCTGTTTAAGCAGACTAGAGGATTCCGAGACAAGAAAGTACTGCAGATAACTTGTGTCTCCCTCATAGTCATTCTGGGCCTGGGAATTGTAGGTTTGCTGATATAAAGTCGATCTTCAGCATATTTCTACTGCACGCAGTCTAAATAGTTTTAATTATGTAGACAAATGCGGGATATGATTGCATTTATGACCTCTTGCATCTATTCTGTTTGAGATGTTCCAACAGTAAAAAGGGAGGGTAGGAGAGCATAAAACACAGTGTGGCTTCCCTCATGTATATGCATTTCTATTGATAGAGAAAGGGGTGCTCAAAGAGAGTGCTTCTCTTTCAACCAAATGTCACTATTGCTTAAAGAGAGCATGAACAGCGCAGCAGAACTGGAGAGATATAGTTTTCCTGTGAATGGACCACATAATAAGAAGCAACGTCCCTGCAGACCTGTCCAAATTAATTAAACAAAGAAATATTTCCCAGACAACCTAATACAATACTAGGTAGACTTCATGTAGCCAAAAGGGAGGACTCTTACAGGCATGGTACTAAAAAAAATCACATGAGTTTTCTAATTCAACATAGAGCTTTGGGGACCGAGTAAGATGCGTGAACACTGAAGAAATAAGGAATAATGCCTGGTGAATTCAGAGAGCATAGACTCCACGTCCCCGCCCCCAAACCCAACCCCTGGCTGTATAGCAAATAAATCAATGTGATATTTCCAGAAAGAAATGGGCCGGAATCAGGCTCCATCAGTGCTTGGCCTAGCTCTGCCATGGTGACCTTGGGTAAACCATGTGACCTTTTAGTGTCTCATTTTTCTTACCTGAACATTCAGAGTAAAGATCTTGCCCTGCTTAATTTACAAGGTTAAGACTTAGATGAGACTCTGAATGTGAAAAAGCTAGAAAAAGAAATAAACCACAATACAAATGCAAGATCATTAGTGTATATATTTATATACTCTAATATTAGAGTATATGTTTATAGTTTTTAGGGTTAATTACTCTGATCCCTATTTTTAAGGGACAGAAGGTACTTAGTGATATGCTAACAACTTTCTCTAAGGTTTTGTCTAAAATGGCATGCTTTAAATTTTTTGGTTAACCGTCCTGTTAATTCAGCCAAACTGCTGATGGAGTTATAAAGAGACGTGGCCTAAAAAAATAGATCCCCGTGGCTTAAAATTGGAAGGCATGTTGACTGGTGTCGTGTGGAAACTGTGCTAGGGCATATGGTTATATACATTCTAACTCCCCATGGAAATCTTATGTTTGGGAAGAATAATTTGTTATGAACTTAATAAGCCCCATGTCTGACTTTCAGTAAAAATTACATTGGAATTAACCATCAAGTATTTGGCACAAAAGGAACAAATGATCGCCATTATGAATTGGAAGAGTTAGTTTAGATCCCAGTCACTGGATAAATGACAAATCCATTAGAGGTTGGAGTGCTTAAAGCATCAGTTCTGTTATGACTAAATTCTGAGAGTTTTATTCTTACATGAATATATGAATTGGCAATTGTTAGTCTTGTTAAGCCTGGTTGCTTAGAGACAGCTGACTGATTAGAAGATAGTTGCTATCTACGTCTATAATTATTGTGATTACTATTACTGTGGTAGGCCTCAGTGGGATCCTGAAAATGGTAATACAGTGTAGCATTTCACAAACTCAGGCCTATAAAAGCTCAATATATATCCCAGTAAAAAAGATTTATAATGTCTCTTCCTTGCCATTTCAATGGGCTCATTTAAAGAATAATACAATTATTTGCTCTCATTTTATATAGTTGCTGCCTTTCAATCCCATTATGAAATAGAATCAGAGGTTATTACCAAAGATGAGGGGAGGGAACAAAAACCCTTCTGAGGAAAGAATATCAGCGATTGATCCCGCTCGGGTCTCAATCTCATAATTGAGTAAATGGCAACTTAAAAAACCCCAGTGAGAGAAGCACTGAGGCGTTTTATCCCACTTGCGACCATATTACTGATTAATAAATAGCCTGAAAATAGATTACATTTTTATTTATTTATGCTGAAGCTTAGGACAGAGTCACCAAAATTGGCACTGTGAGGATACAGTTGGTGTTGGTCTGAAGCAGGAGTTTAATCATATCTATTTTGTCCCTCAAACCAATGAAATCTCAGTGAATAAAGACACTGCATCGTGTTGTTACATATGCACTTGTCACAAATAATCTCTGTAACCTAGGGCCCCAAAAACTGGTGCCGTGATTACAGTGGAGGAGAAAATAGCACCTAGTCAACTGTGGAGAAAATGTAATGCAAACCAGGTGTCTCAGGTGTTCCAACCATCACAGCACACATGACAGGTACAAAACCCCCATCCCACTAAGGTTTCTTTCTGCAAGGTTTCTTTCTGAGAAGGCAGAAGCAATGCACAATATTTGACACCGGTTATGTGCGTATTGATATGTAAGTTGTGCACAAACATCATTGCTCATTTCTCTTCCTTTTCTACCTCTTATGTCTTAAAGTAAGTTGTCTGAGGATGTGTTTTACACTCTTAGAACCTTTATTTCACTCAAGACACTCCAACATGTAGCAGATTTTTGGGAAGTTTCAAGAGCTACACATAGGATCTATTAAAGGGATTATAATATTGTTTCAGAGGTACAGATGGTATTATTAAACAATATCTCATTTCTGATGCTCACACCTGTCCCTAAATGCATCTGATATGTATAATGGGATTGCAGAAACATAAATAGATCACTAAAAGGATTGTGAAGAACTCATTTGAAATTCTACATAATTAAATGTTGTGCTTCATATACCAATATAAAAACATCACTGAAAGTGATTTGGGAGCTCTAGGGATAGAGGTGAAGCTGTGCTAAACCATCTATCTATCTACCTGTGGATGTAAAGTGCTCCCTCTGGTAACAGGTCAGTATTTAGCAAGAAGGAGTTCCCAGTACTTCTCCTATTTTATAGCTGATGTATTGGATTTTTCCCCCTTGCCCTTTGATTTCAGATCTTTTCCTGTTCTCTCCCTGAAATCTTCTTGCCCTTATGTTATTACAGTGGCTTCCTTTAGTTTGCTCTTTGGATATGATGTTTGACTTTGTCTCTTAGTTATTACCTGTAATTGTCCTCTGAAAACATTGAACTACAAAAGCATGCCCTCTAAGACCTTCTCCTACACTGGACTGTGAAAATAGTGTTCCTGGCCGGTTCAGCCCAGTCCCTGGACAAAATGATTGAACCCATCATTTTTGTTGCTTTTTCTTGTGGTCAAGTGGCAGCAACAGCAAACTGGTGGCTTGGGTAGATGAATACCTACCAGTGAGGAAAAACAGCAATGACAATTAAGTCTATGGTTTCATTTGATGCCCTATGATGGGATTCTGAGCAGCTACATGAGTAACAAGAATCAACTGTGTCCAGAGAAGTACATCCATAAAACAATTATAATTAACTTGTAATAGGGGAGAGTGTAGGAAGACAGGAGTTGACCAGAGCCCTGGTGCCTTCTGACACCTTTGTTCCTCCATAAAATGAGGTTATCCACTCTAGAAGTGGCCTCAGAGCATTTTCCTCATCTTCACAAACAATAAAACTAAAGAAAAAAGTTCCCAAAGAACATAGCTTTTCAATATTTCTAAAAGCAATTAAAAAATGTTTAAGACATATAATAAGACAATACATGGACAAGATAGAAAAAGATGCTTTCTCAAAAATAAGTGAAGTAAAACATAAAAATAACTCAATCCCAATATTCAGAGGATAACAGTGAACCATTTGGTGTTTAGTCTTTACTTGCTTGTTATCCAGCGACCCAAATAGCTTGATAGAATTTGAAGAAAAACTTTTTACAATAGTAATAAGAATTTTGGAATAAACACTTCTATATAACATCAATTTTATTTTTCCTATATAAAAATGCCATTATTTTTTTTTCTGTTAATAGTCCCCTCAATCTAATAGTTGAATCCTCAGGTTATAATTAATAAAATCTGTTCATTATTTCAATATTAAATTATTAACATCAGTTCATTGGAATTCTAATTGCCAAAAAATGTGAACAATGTATTAATCATAATTCCAAAAGCAACTTTAATTTGATATTGCTGTTGATATAAACATGACAATAACTTTTTCTATTACAATTGTTAGTCTGAATAATATTCTCCTCTCCTGAGGCTGTCAGATTGTGATTCCTAATGACAATATTAATATGCCTCTGAATAACAAGCAGAATTTATAATGCTATTACAATACTTAGGACCATCTAGGTATGTTGCATCTGTCAGCACTGATAATCACATTTTCTTTGCATGTTACACATTTTTCTTATTTTATAAATATCTTTATTAATATAGATTTTCAGTTATTAAAATAATGTAATGAACTTCTTTATTATCCAAAAAGATTATAAAATGCTTTTAAAATCTACCCCAATATATCAATTTTATCTTCTTTAATGTGTCTTATAAATATCAAGTCAGTTGAATCCATCTCTAATTAAAATTGTTCTGCATACATGAACTGAAAATTATCACAAAATAATACTTGTTATTTTAATTACCCAATATGTAATTTCTTTTGTGTGATAGCTCATCAAGAGAGATCACATTAATAATAAAAATAACAAAAGTAAGGAATGTTTTATTTGAGTAAAATATAGTCTTTTTCTTTGACTGTTTATCACTTGCATGGATAAGATGGCATCTAGGCAGTTCAGCGCATTATATTATCAAATAATACATTGGATGTTTTCTCCCTGGTGGTTCCTGGGATACGGAGGACGGCCCCCCGTGTCTGTGTTAGAAGCCATTCCTCACTGAGCCGGCCAGCCTGTGGATTCAGTTGTGGGGTGTTTCTGGCAAGTTCCCTGACACAAACCAATAACCTGGTAGTTGTCACTTCTCCATTAACATGCCATCCCTTTTAATACTGAAAACTTTTGGTTATTTTGCTAATTACAATGTTAAAACCCTTGCCCTGGCTAGTTTGTTCAACAGTTAAAGCATCAGCCCACAAACCAAAGAGTTGCGGGTTTGATTCTGATCAAGAACATGTATTATACCTCGGTTGTGGTTTGGTCCCGGGCCCTGGGTGGGGTCGTGCAGGAGGCAATCAATTGATGTGTCTCTCTCACATTGATGTTTCTCTCTCCCTCCCACTCTGTCTGAAAAAATAAAAATGAAAAAATATCCTTGGGTGATGATTAAAAAATATATATATATATATTAAAATCCTCATCTTAATCTCTTAGTGCTAAAGAAATTAGTTTGAGATTAGCAAAATACTGGCCATTCATTGCATTTCCTATAATAAGATAAAAGAAGGGGAAGCTCTGAATGCATGGATCCAAGATTAGTCTTCTTTCCATTTTTTTGAGAACGGGACCAACTGTTCCTTGTGTATTTAAAGCAGAGTGTTTCTTCCTCATCAGCACTGGTTTAACACTCAACTAGTTAAACCAAAGCTCGTGTGTGACCATCACAAAAGTGTGATCTCTTAAACATGCACACATGCAAAATGAATCCTGATTGCTCAGTGGGTGGTATTTTCTGAATATAGAAAAACATGGTTTTAATCGAAATTATTTCCTAGTCACATGCTCCTAATACAGGGTGTTCATGCATATTTATGTGGTAATTGATTTGTCATTATATAAACGTAGAATTGTCTATTCTGTTCCAAGCATTATGCTAGGCCCCAGAGATGTATAAGTGAGAATCCACTGTAGTTGTACTTAAGAGCCTTTAGTTAATTACAAGAGATAGGCTGTCAATCAAGTACTTCTTGGATGAATGAGGAACAGCTTCAGAGAGGAGACTAATGTTTTGGTAGAGACTGGAAACAAGATGCAGTCATTCAGATGGGTAAGGGGGTAGAAGGGCCAGGTGGAGAGAGAAGCATGTGCGAAGGTTTGGGACAGAGAAATCACATTGAACCCTAAACCTTTAAATACTACTAAAGAATCAATACATTTTACAAATTGTGAGTGTGGCACTTTGTGATTTCCCTCAGGTAACATTGTTATCCAGTACGAGAATGGGGGCTAAATGCCAGAATTCCTGCACCCAGTTTATTGTTGAATTATATAAATTCCTAACATGCAGGCGTCTATGGAAGTGCAGTGGTAATACACTTTACACATAGCAACACATTTATAGCATTACAAAGGGAGCAAAATCATGCCGTGTTCAACCAGCTTTAATTTTAGTTTATGAAGGATCGAATTCTTTTACATCCTAGGCAAAGAAAAAAAAAGCTTTTCCCAGGACAGGTATTTTCTTGAAGTGGGAATTAAAATGTGATGCTAATTAATACTACTGGGTCACAGGATTAAATATATAATTTACGTTACCAGTTATAATACATCTGCAGAGAACAGTGAGATTAACCTCATGTTTATAGGGGAAAAACATGACTTTGAGACTCAGAATATAGATTGCTTATTAAACTACGGGGAAGTTCAAAGGAGCGACACTATCCTTAAAACACATGTGCCACTGCAGTTCAAATGATAAGGGACATTGCTGCTTTAATGATGCTGTGACACTGTCTTCAATACAACATCTCTTGAAAGTTTGGAAGAGTGATGAGCGAGGCCTTGTAGGGAACTGCGTTTTGATGTCAAGATTGCCAGCTTTCAGATAGCTGTCAGAGTTCTGGGATTGTGCTAACTAAGCAATTGCTCTCTCAGTGGCAATCATTGTTGGGACTGAAGGAGTTTCTGGAGAATTATTGATACTTGGGCTCCGCTGTTAATTAAAACTGTCATTCTCTTTCAAGATGTGTTTTCAAGATGAGAAAATCTCCATGTTTTTCTTCTTGATGGCTCACAATAATAATTAATGCGTAATGAGGAAACTTATCTTAGTTTGACAACATGTTTTGGAGAAACAACTTGAAAACAACTTCAAAATAATCATCTGCTAATGTATTGCAACCAAATTATAGATACAGAAATTACATCAAACATTTTAGGGATGAAAATATATATAAAATGTTTGATTTTCCTATAAATATGGAGATTCTCATATCAAGAAAAAGTATAGCTGTATGTGGCTTATAATAGACAGAATTATCACATAATATTGAAGAAAATATTAAAATAGAAATATTAATATTAGAGAAGGTAGAAATTAAGGTAAACATATTAAATAAGATCAAGAGTTATATTTCACATCAGTAACTCCCCAAAAGATTCACACATCATTAATCATTGTTCAGAAAGCAACACAACACAAAATATATAAAGCAAAGATTGAGAATAATATGAGGACAATGTGATAATCTTTATATTGGGGAAATTTAAAACATCTCTCAGAATCAGCTTAATTCAATAGACTAAAAAAATAACTAACTACGGATTAACGATGGAGAGAGATTTAAAAGTACGTAAATTTGTTTACATGATGAAGTCACTGAATGCAGGATTGGAAAGAGAGGCACAGTGGTATTTCTTCTATACATGTACTATTGTACTATTATTTAATAGTAAAATAAATTAAAATGATAGTTTTGCATAATTATTACTTTTGTTTTAAACATAATCTATTTAATTGTAACTTTATAAAATTTAATTTTTTATAATATCTGAGTTTCATGTTTGGCTTGCAGATTTTCCGACAATTAAACAATGGTGAGCCAGAAGGAGCTGGATCTACAAACCATGACTCTCTCTGACCCAGAAACTTACTCTGGGGAACTGTCGCCAGGTTGAAAAATCTTTGGAGCCACCAATAAAGCGACAATTTAAACTATTTTTCTATTTCTCAGCAAGATCAAAGAATGTATCCCTCCTGAGTGTTCCATGAGATCAAAGCAAAGAGAGTTTCAGTCAGAAATTCTAAATTGTAGCATTTTATTTTATGCAAGCAACAAAATGGCAGGGCTTCATGTCTTTTCTCTTCATTCTCTTTAGAATTAGAGCTGAGAAGTGAAAAGTTTGTCAGAGCCATGTGTATCAATGCAATTATCTGAATTGAAGGATGAAATTGAACTTTCATGATAGAAAGAACTTGAAATGAACTTAAGAATGTCAGTATTCCCCAAATCAATCTAGTCAATGATTGATCTAGTAATGTGAACAACATTTTTAGAATGAAATTTGAGAAGGTATTTCTCAAAATTTTCACCAAGAAGTTTTGAAAAGTGAGAACAATGTTAGGGGTAGGACAATCAAATGGGATGCTTTATATATGCAGTGTCTTGCCCAGAGATTGCTTACTAAATATTAAGTATAGATCAGATATTAAATGGATACAAACACTATTTATACTATAAATGTGTCATGTAAAGTATCATAGTCTAGTGAATATACACATACACATACGACTTTAAGGGAGAAATATTACCATTCATTTTAAAGTCGCCAATTCCTGATCCTACCCCTTGTCCCTTCCTGCATAGAGGTAACCACTATGCTGTTTTTTGTCTTTGCTGTATCTTTGCTCTATTAAAAATTAGTTTTTTACATATTTGTATTGCTAGTTATGTATTTGGTAATATAGGATGAGTTTGAACTTCCTTTAAGTGACATTATACTTATGTATTTTACTGCAACATACTTTTTTTTTTCTCCGTAATGTTTTTCTAAGATTTAGTCATGTGTGTGGCTATAATTCATTCATGTTCACCATTATTATTTCATTAAGGAATGTTCAAGAATGTATTTATTCATTTTGTTATTCATTTTCAATGATAATTTTCAGTTTTTTATTCTTGCTACCAGCATACCTATGGACATTTATACCTATCCACTTGGGCTCATATGCAACATTTTCTCTATGATATCAACATGGGAGTTGAATTGAGGGGCCACGCAGTATGCATGTCCTCACATATATAAAATAATGCTGAAGTAGTTTCCAGAATGCTTGTATATATTTATTCCTTCACCAGATTTGCATAAATATACGGTTTTGAAATTTTTGTATGCCTTTACTGATACATAGTCAGATAATTCTTACTTATTCTGAATTGGTGGTACCTATGCCTTGGTTTCTCATTTTGTTCTTGGTTTATATTTTTTCGGATCATAGTACCAATGAATCTGACCATCTTTTCACATGACTTTTGGCCATTTCAGTTTCTTCTTTAGTAAAAGACAAACTTTTTCAGTTTTCTGTTTGGCTGAAAATGTCCCATTTTTTTTGTACTTGTATTTAAAAGATTGTTTTTCCAGGTATTGAATTCTTGGTTGGTAATAATTTTCTTTTAGTATCTGGCTTCCATTGTTGTTGAGAAGCTGGCAGTCAGTCTAATTGTTGCTCCTTGAAAGGTTATCTCTTTTTTTCCTCTCAGAAAGGTATCTTTTAGTTACTGTTCTTTTGTGACTAGTTGTGAATTTCTTTTCACTTAAACTTTTGGGGATGTGTTTTCTTCTTGAATCTGTCATCATTTCTGGAAAATTTTCAGCCACTACAATTTCAAATATAAACTTTTCTCTATTTTTGGAAATTTGATTACACATATTATTCACTGTCATTCTACTCTTTATCTTTATATAGCTTAACATCTCTATTTTTCAGCTTTTTCCTCTCTCTATGTACTAAATTCTGGATAATTTCTACTGAATTGTCTTAAGAGTTCATTACTATATTCTTTAAGTAGATCTAATCTGTCTTGCCTAAATTTTTTTGTACTTCTTTATACATTTTGAAAGTGTGTATTTCCTAAAGTAAAACTAACCTTGCTCTCCTGAGAGAAATCCAGTTTGGTTATGAAGTCTTAATTTTATTTATTCTTGAATTTGATTTACTAAAATTTAATTTCAAGTATAAGTCTGTGTTTATAGTGAGACTGTATTGTAATTTTTCTTGCTCCCACTCTCTTTGAAAGTTTGTCTACGAATAGCACGCCAGACAGAGTTTCTTAATCTCAGCACTATTGAATATTTGTACCAGATAGTCTTTGTTATTGGGTCTGTCCTGTATATTGTATATGTTTTAGCAGCATCCTTGACTTCTTCCCACTAAATGTCAATAGCTTTTTATCTCCAGACAAGCAAATTACTGCTGGGGAGAAAAATCTGTCCCAGGTGAGAACCACTGAGCTATCAGGATGATAAGAAAGAGTACAGGTTATTTTACAAAATATGTGTCCTGTACTCTTTAAACTGTCAAGGATAGGAAAGGCAAGGAGAAACTGTGAAGCTGTGTCAGATTGGAGGGATCATAATCAACATGATATACGTTTTCTTGGTTGGAACCCCAGAGTAGAAAGAAAAGGAATACATTTTTGTGAAAGTTGTTGAAATATGAATGGAGTCTAGGATTGGCCCATGAGGTATCAGAGTTGATTTTGTGATTTGAAGGGTTGCATGAGGGACATTAGTTTTGGGAACTATATGTAAGATATTTAGGGCGGTGGAGTGATAATGCATCATACCTATGGCTTACTCTTCTTTGGTTCAGAAAATAAGGCTATTCTACTACTACTGCTAACAATAATAATAAGGAGAGGGGAAACAAGAGAGACAACAAATAAAGTAAAATATTTACAGTACAGGAATCCAGATGAGGTTGATAAAGGGGCTCTTTGTAGTGCTTCTCAACTTTTCTCTGTTTAAATTGTTTCCCTATAATTTATCTAAAGAGTATATGTTGCTTATTTTACCATGCACCGAATAAGAGTATGTAAAGCTTAGCAACATTTATTGAGATTCTAGAGGAAAAATGTCAGAGATATATGAAAGAGTTATACTAGCAATAAATACATCTCAGGGGGAAAGTTTTTTAAATTGTTTTTTAATTAAAGAAATTTTAAGTGTATCCTGGCATTAGTTAACGTTTATATGGTGAACTGTTTTACATGAGACATTCCATTTCCCTCCATTCGTGATATGATTATCTAGCTCTGAAACTCCTCGAGTACATGTTCACATCAAGAAAATAGCTGTGCACCTGAGAAAGGGATGTGACATGAGACTCTGAGAAGGCAGCCAGACTAATACTTGAAGGAACAAAGAAATATAGGAAAATAAATAGGACCCTTCCCAAAACCACAGAGAACGTGTTCCAGCAATGAGGCATTTTAAGTGGCAGAACAAATAAAATGAACTGTTTAAATAAGGGATATACTTCTGCCTGATTAATTGATACTTGAATATTAGCAAAAAATGCTGCAAGTTAATTAATTCAATTCATAATTAAGTAAAATATGCTATGCCTAGGGAATGTGCTTGCAATGAAGGATGTTTTCCCATTTCCTAAATTTAACCAAATGAGATTACTTTTTCAAGATAAATCAATCTTTCATATTTTTTAAATTATTATTTGCTTTCAATGGAAAATGTGTATTTTTATCATAAAACAACACACTTGACTTAGTAATTCTTTTTTGGAAGCATTTTTTAAGTCCTCTCTTAAGAAAAGTCAGATCTGTAACAATATGCCTTAGACATGAAATACTAAATATTATGTATATTTAATGTATAATACAAATACTGAACATTATATATTATATAAATTTTATAATATAAAATTATATATATCTGCATAATGATAAATTCATTCTTAGGTACCAAATGCCAATTGATGAAAAATCAGACTGTCAGATCTAATATAAGAGTTTAGTGATATTAATTCTAAAATCAAACTCTTTGATCCACTTACAAACAAATCACTAATGGGAAATCTCTACCAGATTGCAGATAGTAAATATAATGAGTAAATGGGATCTGGCGTCTGACAAGCTAGAGTTTCGGCTATGGTTTATTAGCTGATAATTTTGGAAAAGTTATATTACCTCTCTAAACCTCTCTAAACATAGTATGTACTTCATGGGGTTACTGCAAGAACTAAATAAAATAATATGTATAAAAAATTCTTAGCAAGAGACAATGCACAGATTGCATACCAATCTCACAAATATTGGCTGTTAGATTGTGAAGGTATTAAATAAAAAATTTTCTCTGGTAATGCTTTCATCTTAACAGGCAAATGGAGCTTTCATTCCCCAATTACAAAAGTACTATGTTGAGTTCATTCACCCCGGGTAGAAATGAACCTTTGTGTATTATTTTGGAGATTATGTTCCACTGGAGGGATGATTCCTGAGGGAGATCTGGTCACTTTTCCTCTGTGGATGGATATACTTCCAATTTTGCCTATTATCAATCAAATACAGATCAACCTTTTTAATATGTTGCTCAAATGTTCTCAAACTTACCTTTCTAGTCTTTATTACTTTAGTCTGTCGTCATTTTCAATTTTCAGCTACGTTGAAGTTCTTTCCACATTCTGCACACATACAGCCTTCTCTCCTTTTCTCACAATGTTCCACCCTCAATCCCATGAGTTTTTCTCATTCTACTTATTTTCTTTTGAATTCATACCCTTGTACATCCACTGCTCTGGGCAGCATTTCCTAATTTCGCCAGCTGAGATTAATCTCTCTCTTCCAAGCTTGCTCTCAGTAGCACATATAGTCAGGCAGGATTCCTACCAGCAGTGATGAGGAGGATCCTCCCGAGAAGGCAGGTGGAAACGTAGACACTCCACTGTGTGGACAAATAAAGAGATACTATTAGTTTGCATAAAGACAATGTGCCATAGTTCATAGTTACAATATATTCTTCTCCTCTGGAACCTGGGCATGAATTCAGTCACCTGACAGACACCACCAGGATAAAGTAAGGAGTCCACAAATGGGTGTAATAAAGTAAGTGGGTGAAGAAGGTACAACTGTGGAATTTTCCACTTGAACCATCCTCATATAAAACTGATAATGTTTGTTAAAAAAGACGCCATTGTGCATTTTGCTTAAATATTACTTATACTCTATTTGCTGAGTTCTTTATAAAGTACTTAAAGATAACAACATGAAAATCATAGAGCAGGTAATAATAACTGAGGGCTGACATATGCCAATTACCATGCCAGGCACTGTATGTGCATTTGCAAAAGTGTAAATAGTCCTCATAATAGCCACATAAATTAGGTTCTATTTTTAATCCCAGTTTACTGATGAGGAAATTGAGTCTGAGCTAGATATATTCTTGCTCAATGTCACTATCTAGTAATGATGAGAAACTGTATGCTCAGCTGATTCTAAAACCTAAGTATTATCTACCAGATAATTTATAGAACATAATTGAATTGTTTGAAGGTTATAAAAACAAAACTGAGTAAAAATGGTATTATGCCATCTTATCAGAGGCATTTTCCAGTAGGAGTGCTCGTTTAATGGTTAAGTTTGTTGAAATGGGTTCCTTAAGCCATTTTCCTGGTTAAAATTTCTTGATCCATATTTAATTTATGTCCAAAGTCATGAGGTCTAACTATTAGCTATTCATCATTCAAATTATATAAAAATTTGTTAAACACAAATTTTGATTTCTTGTATTCCTCCTTAAATGGAAGCAGGAAGATTTGATAAATCCGTATCTGTCAGTCAGTAAGACACTTCCATTTGTGTCTCAAGTAAATTGGTTAAGCTGTATTGATTGATGGCATGTGGTTTTAAATATAAAGCTACAGAATATGATTTGAAAGTGATATGGAAAATATTTCAGAAAAAATAATTGGACAAAAAGTATTTCCTACTTCATACTATTATAAGGTCAATTCAAAATAATGTATTAGAGGAGCTGCAAATAGCTTGTCTTTTCTTGAGATTTCCTAGGCCTTTAATGTTATCACACTTCGTTTTGCTGAATTGTCAGAGTATGTGTATTTTTAATAGATCCTTAAAATAGTCTAACCAGCATGCACACAATTGATTAGTGTCATTAGAATCTATTTTATAAAACTGTGATTGCACCACTTAAAAATAGGTATTTGATACTCAGCTCATGGAGCGCCATTAAGCAATTATATGCTAACATTATATAAATATCTGACTAAAATTTCTGCAGCATTCACTAATTATTTTATTGTCTATTAAAAGTTCTAATGAACCACTTAATCAATTGTATATATAGTGTAAGTTGGTATGGAATCCTTTCTTAGGGGATATTCTATTTTTCCACATTACGTCATAGTTCTATAATAACTGTCTAATTAATATACGTCAAGCTATTTGTGTTGAACTAGTTCTGATGAATTGTGCCATCCACTTAACAAAATTTACAAAAACTTTCCTAGAGCTGGATATGGAGGTTGTTTCCCTAGCACAACTAACATGGCAATAATTTTAATAGTAAGATCCACCGGTCACAGCATCTGTCATGTCACTGTGCTGTAGTTACAATGACAAGATGTGGCCTACTTTCAGCCTTGACCATGTATGCATCTCTCTCTGACTGCTTATTGGTAAGTTCACCAGATGCATAATTTAGCCTCAATATAGTCTAAAAATAATTAAAATAAAGCAAACTACTTTTATTGTTAAAAATATTTGTGAATCTTGAAATGATTCTCCAAAAGTATAGTTTTTTCTTTTTTTAAAAAAAGGAATTATACTATCTTCGTTAATCACTAGCTAATACTCTTTCCCAACTTTAGATGAAATAGAAGTATAATTTTCCATTAAGAATAATCTCACCATTTAAATTACAAAATAAAACAATGTTTTGCTAACTCTGATACTACTTATGAAGTGGGACCCATAATATTCCACATATAATTATGTCTTGGGCTGGGGACTGAGAAAATGGCATGGATAATGTGAATAATAGATTATTTCAAGTTACTTTTCACTAATTTATCCTACCCCTTTACTGTAGATTTAATGGGAGAAAATTGAATTAGAATATTCTCCTTTTTTCCTTTTTATAGCATGGATCCTGATTTTTTTAATGAAGTTGTCATTGACACTAAGATAAGCTAAGCATAACTTGATAGAAATAGAGCATACAGACTCTAAATTAAGGAAACTTTGAATAACATATGTAAACCCTACACTAAAATTCAACATGTGAACTTTAGCCAAATGCAACCTGCTGGACCTGGAATTTCAGTTCACTCGTGAATTATTATTAGAATTTTTTCAATCTGTTAGCTCTTCCTGGTTGCCACGTAAGAACTGGTAAATCAGTAAGGCCTGAACACCCAATGGCTGTAACCCACCCCTCACCTCATCGTTGTTGTGTGACATTATTAGTTTGTTGTTTCACAGAATTACTCAGTGAGTAATTACTGAAGCTGAATAAAACCTCTTATATTTTAGTTATTTAAGTTTAATGCCCCAGAATTTTTTAAAGTGAGCCTTATAAAAGTTGACTAAAAACAATCTCATAAAAACAAAAAGTAGGTATGCATTTTTCATATTTAATTAATCTTTTTTCAGTTGTGTGGTGTGAACTCTTCAACTAAAAATTTCAACCAATAGAGAAAATGAATGCGGTGCATCCACACATTATTTATTTATTTATTTTTTAAATCCTCACCCAAGGATATTTTTACATTTATCTTCAGACAGAGTGAGAGGGAGAGAGAGAGAAATATCGACATGAGAGAGACACATTGACTGGTTGCCACCCGCACGGGGCTGAGGACCAACCGCAACCGAGGTATGTGCCTTTGGGTGGAATTGAACCTAGGACTCTTTGGTCCGCAGGCTGATGCTCTAACCGCTGAGCCAAACCGGCCAGGGCCACACATCATTTATGATCATGGGAACCATTATGTAAATGCATACCTCCCCCCTCCACATGTCGTATAGACCCTGTCACTGATATCTTTTTATATTTATATAATATAATAGGTGAAAATTTTGAATCATGCAGTATAGTATCAAAAAGAAAAATAAATCATTTTTAGGCTATTTGACAAAATATCCCAATAAAGCCAGTTGATGGGATGCCACTGTAAGATTCTAAAGAATAGAGATTGTGTCTTTTCTATATTTTTCTCACCCATCTCTCTCGTGTTTGTATAGTAGCGTCCCACCTGATTATCTACAACATCAAGCACTTGATGTTCTCACTGTCCGACTGTCATAAATATTTGCTACTAGAGAATGAGTTGCTTTTTTGTGAGCTGTTGGATCTACAGCATTTATGACTACAGTGATAAGCCATAGGCTAAGTTGCAGGCAGACAGCTAAAAAACTTCAAGCTCTTTTCACAACCAATTCCAATCGCTAAGGTCGAAACAATCATGAGGGACTTCAGACCGCTTGCTAATCCTATAGGCAAAATAACTATTTTGGTGATAGTTATATGTGCTTACAGCTAAGGTCTCTAGGTCACAGTTCCTATCTGGCTCTTCTCTTAACTATTTAACTTAAAAATGTCTCAGAAAGTACACAGAATTTTATAAATCAAATAGTATGGCTTGATTTAACATGGAAATAAAAAATACATGGACACTTAAAAATTCTACACAGCCCATGAAAGCACTCAGGACTCACATCTAGGAGTGTTCTCCGGAAGCTGACCTAGAATTTTTCACGGTGTGCCCTGCTTCTAGGCTAGAGGGTACAAGGCCAGGGGCCCTGATGCTGCAGAGAGCTGTGTGGGCAGCGGGAACCTGGAGAGAGTCCAAATGAACACAGGAGTTGTCTTGGGAGGAGAATACCCAAAGTCACACAGCTGGTGAGTGGCTTCCTACAGTCAAAACTGTGCTGTGTGGTATTGTACAAATGAGTGGATCTGACTTCTGCTTTGATTTGTAGGAAATCTCTGGCAGTGAGGAAACTGAGAATATAAACCAACAGCTAGGAATTTTCATCAAAAGGATGTTGAATAAAGGACTGTTTAGAAGGTGAGTGAGAAAAGAAGATAATATGCTGTCTGGGGAAACATATAAATCTGCTGTATAAAATTCTGCAAACAGTAAAATAAATAGCTCTTTATGTGTATTTCTAAATAATACCACTTATTATGTTCTTTTAAATGCTTTATTGAAAGATCAAAATATAATCTTGGTTTTCTATGATTCAAGGCATTACCTTGAAAGTCAAACTGCAATTTCTTAGTTCTATTTTAGGTTCTTACAATTTATTTAGTACTTTGATTGCTAAATGTTTGCTATTTACATAATGCTATCTTGGTTAACTGCCAACTTGTGATTGATAAAATTACAGATAATTTTTCATGACAGATGATACGATTATCCAGCTGTGGGATCCATGAAGCATCAAACAATAAATTAAAAATACCAAAGGGATCATTTTGTGCATTTGTGTTCTTAATGGCTAGTCTCTCCTGGTTTTTGAAGATTGGGTACTGAAGTCAGATCAACATTTGATTCAATACAAATAACTTATTGAGTGACCTTGAGCAAATTAATGGTTAACTCTCTTTCCTCTTCACTTTCTTAATGCCATTAAAATCTTACCTTTTATTCCAGAGGTAGTAAAATTTTGTAACACTGTCACCTAATTGTGAATCTTTTTTCATTTATTTTGTTGGCTTATTGGTGGAGACTTTCATTCTGAAAGTCCATGTTCTGCAGTTTAATAAGATTTATGAATTATTTCTGCACCAATTTGCTTCTCCATATCTCTTTCTGTAACTCATGTTTGAACACTAGGCGGATCCTTTATATTTTAATTTTTTTCTTTTTGCTCTTTCTGGCAGATTTCCTCGATTGTGACTTCTCTTCTTTGAGTCCTACTCTCATCATTATTCAGGTTTTTCTTATTTCTTTCCTTGACTAAGATCATCCTTCTTAACCAACATCCTTCCCCTTGTTCCTCTCCATGTTTATTATGCTGCATGTTTATCTTTCTAAAATTTAAGTTAAACTGCATCATTCAAAAGATGTGAAGACTTTTTATTTTATCTCCTATTTGTTCCTAGACTATTCCCTGAGTTAGATACAGGGACTAGTTAACATTTCCAAAACATCCAAAACTCAAATTTTGCTTTTTCTGTTCATATGCTTCTTCTCTTCTACCTCCATCTTGGCCACTTCCTTTAAGACTTATCTCAAACATCGTTTCTGTGTTAAAAAATTGTCTGAAATGATGATCCCTGCCTCATCTGAATCCTTATATACACTTGGTAAATATGTATCTTATGATATGTATCATACTATACGCTGCAATTTAGTTATTAAAACATTTGTCTTGCCCTGGCCACTGTGACTCAGTTGGTTGGGCATTCTCTCATGCACTGAAAGGTTGCTGGTTTGATACCTGGTCAGGGCACATGCCCGGGTTGGGGTTCTATCCCTGGTAGGGGCCTTGCCGGAGGCAGCCGATCGATGTGGTGCTCTCACATCAATGTTTCTCTCTCTCCCTCTCTAAAAATCAATTTAAAACAAACAAACAAACAAAAGCCTTTGCCCTGGCTGGTTTGGCTCAGCAGTTAGAGCATTGGCCCACGGATCAATGAGTTGTGAGTTTGATACCGGCCAAGGGCACATACCTGGGTTATAATTCGTCCCTGGCCCTGGTCAGGGTTGTGCGAGAGTCAACCTGTTGATGTGTCTCTCTCATGTTGATGTTTCTCTCTCCCTCCCACTCTATCTGAAGATAAATAGAAAAGTATCCTCAGATAAGGATTTAAAAAAATCTTTTAAAAAATAAATAAAATTAAACATTTGTCTTATTCTTCTCGTCCCTTTTCCCAACACTCTAGCCCCTTATCTGTTTTCCCCATAGTGCCCAGTAAAATGATCAGTGACTAACATGTATTTATTGAATAGAATTGAAATTCAACCTATAAAGGATAATACACTAATATCCACTTTATTCTTTAACTTTTTTTTTTATCCTCACCCCAGGACATTTTTCCATTTTTGTTCATATAGAGTGGGAGGGAGAGAGAGGAAGAGAGAAACATCGACGTGAAAGTGACACATCGAGTGGCTGTCTCCCACGCGACCCCAACCAGGACCGGGGACAGATCGCAACCGAGGTACGTGCCCTTGACTGGAATCGAACCCACGACTCATTGGTTCGCAGATTGACGCTCTAACTGCTGAGCCAAACCGGCCAGGGCCACTTTATTCTTAACATGAGAAAAAAAGTCATATTTATATGATTTAACTATAAGATAGCTTAGAGATCAACTATACGATTCTATCATCTAATCTATAATTAAGAAACTTAAGATCCCAAAGGATTGACTCTGCTATAGGACACATAACCACCTAACAGCAGAGGAACTGGAAGTCCGGCCCACTTTCTCCCAGGATAATGACCCACTGGGTGAGAAAACCTTTTGCTTTGAGATGCAGAAAAGGGATCTTAGGTGTACCAGCAGCTTGTCCTCTCCCCTTTTGTTAATCACATGTCATATAACTTCTTCCTGTTAAATCATGTTTATAATGCTATTAACAGATTGGTTAGTAAAGGGTGGCGAAAGTAAGCCAAAGCACAGAATCATTTTTATCCACTTTCCCCCAAAATTAATAAAAATGCAAGGGGAAAGGCACTTCAAATTTAATCAAAATGTGAGGGTCACAATAAACACAAATGTGTGATGAGGTCCCAGGGGGCCTTAAACCCACTCCAATCTCCAGGTTGGAAGTGGTAAATCTATAAAATTCTAGTAAATTTCATTGCATTCCAATATTTGAAGAACAATAGGTGGTGTAGATATACTCTGGTGTAGGATTGGTGCAAAATATATCTGTCAAAGGAAGCTATGTTGTAATGAAGACAATTCAGTTTATTAACACAAGGTTTATATCAACTTAATTTGCTTAATAAACTTTTCTAGTGTTTCTTATTTTGTGAAAACATCCATCATCTCTTAATTATGTGACACTTAGTCACTTCAAGGGGAACCATTTAAAATTTACCTCCATTTTACCTATACCTTACAGGTCTTCAATGTCTAAAAATATTAAATATAAAAAAACAGAAGAATCTTGTTATAAAACAGAATATACAAATACACTAAAATGTTTGATTTTATAATTTTTATATTTGTCAAGAATATCTGAAAAGCAATAGTTTATAGTGGTTAAAAACAGCATTTGCAATTATATTTAACTTTGATTCACAATCAGCTAGTAATTATTAGCAATGAAAGTTCAGGCCAGTTTAATAACTTCCGTAGGATTCTGTTCCAGAAGAACAATGGCTTTCTTACACGTAAAACTAAGGTGAGATAACGTAGCAAAGTGATTAACGTGGAAAGCAGAATTTAGAATTTAGTATGTGCTCAGTAAATTACATGATTATCATTTTCTCTGATTAGAATTTCAATGTAGTGAATAAAGATGCATACAGAAAAAAATAACTTCTTTTTCAACAGTGAGCACAAATAAAAATTGTCTTGGCTAATTTGGCATCTTCAAATAAAAAGTGTCTTAATATGTCCCTGATTTTTATCCTATTAGTGTACTTTTTGTTGTGAGCTACAAGGAGCTTAAGGTGGGAGGTCCATTAGGAGTTATTATTGAAGTCTTCCTGAAAAATAATGAGCTTCTGAATGGAGAAGTGTATTTGTGTTGTTAATTGTAAATGTTTTCAATTGGTTAAATTTTGAAACATAACACACTTTCAATGAAATAAACAGGAGGTGTTTTGAAGATGGATACCCCTAAAACTTCAACAACTCCCACCTGAAACTGTTTATAAACTGTAATGTAAGCTTGACAGCAACATGATTTTTTTTTTAACTTGAAGATAATTTTTGTATCTCAGGAATGTTTTGAACATTACATTATAATGAAGTTCTCATTGTATTACATTACAGTCAAAGAATGGAAACTTTGAGTGCTTAAGAGTTCTCCCACATTTTAAACACATGACAATACAGTTAACTTTAGAGGTTTATCACTTGCTAATAACACTTAGTTCAGTGCAGATTCAACACCCGTTTATGTTAAGCATGTTTCTAAAGCTTCTTTTTAAATATATTTTTGTTCTAAGACATTTTTAGATTTCAGATAATGGATGTTTCTATCTCCTCTAAAGATATCTTTCACAGTATGAAAATTTCTTTTCCAAATAAATTGAAATATATATGAAATAAAGGAGAGAATTGGATAGATAAGCTGAAATTACTGTGCATCAATGTGGATTTTTTTTAAATTAAGACTTTTTTTTGTTTTTTTTTAGCAATTTTAGGTTCGCAGCAAAGTTTCTCAAGAGTTTCTCAGGCACAGACATTTCTCTATATTCCCTCTGCCTCCACACATGTGTAGCCTCCCTCATTATTATCAACATCTGAAACTAGAGTGGTACATCTGTCACCACGGATGAACCTACAATGACACATCATCATCACCCAAAGCCCATAGTTTACGTTACAGTTTACTCTTGGTGTTGTACCTTCGTTGGGCTTGGACAAATGTGTAATGACATGTATCTATTTTTGTGGCATTTACTCTGCCTTAAAAATACTCTCTGTATCACCTATTCCTCTCCCCACTCTCAACCCCAGGCAATTACTAATCTTTTCATTGTTTCCATAGTTTTGTCTTTTCCAAAATGTCCTGTGGTTGAACTCATACAGTATCTAATCTTTCCAGATTGGCTTCTTTCATTTAGTAATATGCATTGACATTTCCTCCATGTTCTTTCATGCTTTGATAGCTCATTTCTTTTTAGCTCAATATAGGATAGTTATTTTTCAAAGCCAGGTCTGCCTTATTAGTTTGATGAAAGTTAAAAATGTTTATAATATTAAAGAAAATAGTTTTATATTTTATAAATATTTATTAAAATAAATTGAACAGGATAAATTATAGCATAATATAAATCTATATTTTAAAATAATTCACTAAGTGAGTAATACAAAGAAACAATTAGGAGTTGATGGCTTCTGCATTAATAAACTTTTAGATGGCTAATATCGTTTAAAAGATTGTGAATTATTTTTAAAAAACTATTTAAGTGAGAATGTTCCTGTTTTAAAAAACCAAATGCAGTAAAATGTTTTACTTTGCTGCATAATCATTACTTTTGGAAGATAAAGATTAAAGTTTTATTTTTCTTGATAAGCATGGATATAGTTTTATTGTAACAAACGTTGACAGAAGAGTCACACTAGAAAAGAAGAAGTATCAGCTGAATAGATACAATAGCCGTGTTGAGCCTTATAAACAAACGATGCTCTATTTTGGATCATTGTCTATGTGAATGACGGGTGACAGAATTATACCTCCCATAAAATATGTCGCTTTGGCATAAGGATTATTTGAGCTGATTATTTTGAAAAACAGCATTCATAGGAGAAGCTCTGAAAATAGAGTAGAAGTTACCCTTTTGTAAGATAAAATTTTATTGATGAAGGAAATCTTCATTTGTAGGGGTGTATTCCTCTCTGTACCAGGAAGAGAAGGATGATCAAATCACAAGTAACTCTTAGCAATAGAGAAGACACCAACCTAACTCTGTGTAATGTAACCTTCTTCTTGTTTACCATGCTTTTCCTAGTCACCTCCCCACCATGGCCTTCCCCACACTCTTCTCTCTTTTCCTGAAGACAGCATTTAAGCCTAAATTCTAAACCACCTCTAGAAGTTACTCATTTTTCCTTGATTATCTCCCATGTATACACAAGGTATACATGGTAATAATCTTATATTTTTCTCTTGTCAATCTGTCTTTTATTACAGGGTTCCCATCAGAGACCTTGGAAGGGTAGAGAGAAAGTTACTTTTTCCTCTTCAACAGTTCTACTACTTCAGTTGAAACCATTTAAAAATGAATTATCTCCCAATCAAATAAAGTAGAATATCTTCTATAAGCTGATGGCATATAAAAAATAAAAAAGAATTGACTACATATAAGTATTCTTATTTATTAAATACTGCAGGAAAAATTACTATTCTACAACTAAGAATTGTATTTGATAGATGGTTTTCCAATCTCAAAATGATTTATATATAATAACTCCATGTAACACCAATTAATTTGGTTTTCATGGTGAGAATATATTTGAAGCTAGTTCATCTTGGTGGGTATGGTGGAAAATCATATTTCTGAGCATCAGCTAAACTGAGAATCTTTTAACATTTTCTGGGGTCTCTTTGGATTACTGACCACTTCTGTTTTGAAAGGTTTCCTGGGTAAAGTAATTTGGCCATCCTTTATGATATGGAACTTATGTTTTTCTCTTGTCAATCTGTCTTTTATTACAGGGTTCCCATCAGGAATTTAAGTATACATTTGGTCAGGTGTTGAAACAGGTCCCAAGTTACTTCCCAAAGAAAAGTCTATATTTGAGTGTATTCGCCCATGGTTCAAGTGCTAATCCAATCGTCTTTATCCCTTTCATTGCCATAAGAACCTCATTTTTTAAGTGGGCATTTTGCCCACCAGCTAAAATATTCTATTTCTTAGCATCATTTGTGGATATAGTCAGTGACCAAATTCTGGACAAAGAGATGTAACTGGAAGCATTGGTTGCAACTTCTAAAATATCTGCTACTTGGATCACTTTTTTTCCTCTTCCCATTCACTAAAGTGCAAAATGTATGCTTAGAAAATGAGCACTTATCTTGAACCATGAGATTGTACACTAAATGTCATTAGAAAAACAAGAAAGAGCCTGGGACCCTGATGAACATGGCGCTATCATATCACAGCTGAACTGTCCACCAGGAGTTTCTAGGAGAGCAACTACTACCTTAATTGTTTGTTGCTGTCACCATACACAGGTGAACTTAACGCTCAAGTGAGATACTGTTTCTGCTCTAGATTTCTGTTGAGGTGAGGCAAGAAAGATTTGTCATTGCAAGTGTTATATAATATATATATATAATTTATATTAAAAATTATTAAGTGTTAATTTATCTGAGCATATTATTTATAATATTTATATCAATTTGTAATTATATTATTTCTGTAACTATGTATATATGCAAAATATATATTTATAATTAATTATGTATAAAACAAATATAAATACATAATTATATATAAATATAATTTATAAAATATATTATTTAATATATAAATGATGGAGCCCATAAAGCTAAATGAAAGATATAAAATACATAAAAGATTTCTTTCTTTTCTATGGCTGAGAAATCTTATTTTTGTGACAGCTTGGATGGACCTGGAGAGTGTTATGCAAAGTGAAATAAGCCAGTCAGAGAACTACAAGTACCATATGATTTCACTTATATGTGGAATCTAAAGAACAAAATAAACTAACAAAGTGAAGACAGACTCATAGATACAGAGAACAGACTGACAGCTGTCAGAGGTGTGGGGGCTGTGTGATAAGGGTGAAGGAATTAAGCAAAGAACAAAAAAAGAAAAACTCATGGACACAGACAATAGTATAGTGACTGCCAGAGGGGAGTGAGTGAAGGGAGGTAGAAGAGGGTGATGAAAGGAGACTTGACTTGGGGTGGTAAACACACAATACAATATACAGATGAAATGCTGTAGAAATGTGTCCCTGAAACCCATATAATTTTTTTTAATCCTCACCTGAGCATATTTTTCTATTTATCTTCAGATTGAGTGTGAGAAAGAGAGAGAGAGAGAGAGAGGAAGAAAGAGAGAAACATTGACATGAGAGGAACACATCGACTGGTTGCCTCCCGCAAGACACGACCAGGCCTGGGGACGCCCTTGACCGGAATCTAACCTGCTACTCATTGGCCCGAGGGCTGACACTCTACCGCTGAGCCAAACCGGCCAGGGCAACCCATATAATTTTATTAACCAATGTCACCCCAATAAATTCAATTAAAAACAAAATAAAAGGCATAAAAGAAGGCATATATAGATTTCTCTATGTGCAAATGTTTTAATAGATATTTTAAGACCTGACAGCTTTGTTTCTCGAGCTATCTTTTCACTGCTGCCTGACATAAACCCAGTTGAATTTTCAGAGTCATATTCAATTAACGTTTGTTAAGACCCATTATGTTAGACATGTTTTGGTTCTTTAATCATATATGTTCTTCACAATGATCCGGCATGATATGTGGCATTTTTGCAGTTTTACTATGAATAAGAAGCTCAAGAGGAAGAGAACATGTCTAAAGTCTTCTTGCTGGTGAGTGGTGGAGCTCCTCAGATCAGGTTGGGATGCATGCCTTGTACAACCCTCAGAAAAGGGGTCACTCGGCTTTCTTTGAGCTTGCAAAATATAGATATGACTATCACATGATGCAAATTATTCCATTCATAGGCAGCGTTTCCTAAAGTTCTTATATATATTTCATTAAAGCAAACTAATCTGTAACTTCCAACCTAAAATTCATTTTACTCTTTGGGCTCATATAAAGCATAGAATTCCAGTTTCTGACTAAATCATTTCAAATATGTGATGGCAACCACCATGTCCCCTTGTAAAACTTTCCTGCTGGGGTGCACTATCTCTAGTTACTTTACCATTTACCATATTACATGAATTGAAGCCCTCACACTGCTGGTTTTCATGACATAAACTAAAATTGTCTTGATTTCATTGTTCTTCGCTGGATTGCTTGTTTATTTGATAAGTTAACATTTAATTTCTTTTAAGTGTTATAGTTCCATATAGACTATTCATTAGTTAAAAAAAACAACAACAAAAAAACCCCCACATAATTAGATTTCACATGAAAGAGAATAAACATGAGTCCTTGTAAAGGTGGTTTAATAACTACTGTCCTGTTAAAGATAACACATGGGAAAATAATGTGTCCGTAGGTAATTTTGTTTTAAGAATACATTTATGATTGTCATTTGAGTATGATAGAACTCATTCAATAAGTGATCCTGTTATTCCAATGTCTGATATGCACTTGATATCCTGCTTGATTGCCTCCCAGTTTCCAAGGATCTTTGCTCAAAATGGCCAGTGAAAAATTAGTTATTTCTCAACTTTTCACAATTTATGTACTGCTGTGCTGTATTATCTGAATTTGTCTTTTAATGCATCTTTTCCTCACAGTATTTCAGATTATCCTTAACTCTTTCCAACTGTGGTTTGGTAGACAGAAACCACTAGCTGTCATTAGCCCTCTATGGAATCAAGTACAACATAAAAATACAAACAAACACACAAAGGATGACCTGATAACATATTCTGCTTTGTCATTCCAGCCCAGCACAATGCTATTCTGAATCCACCTTATACTTGTATCCCCTATGCCTTGTGCTTTTCCATAGGCTGTTCCCTTTTCCCAGAATTTCTTCTTCCTATTTCTTACCTATCTAACAAACTACAATTACCCTTCTCAACTCAGCTAAAATGTCATATTTTTGCAAAGCTTCCCCAATAATCTTTTCCACCTCTGCAGAGTTAAAAGATTCCAACTTTGGGCTCTAAACTGCCTTAAGTCCACCCTCTGTAAAATGTATTCTATTATAGCATAGTTATTTATTTAGCCATCTGTCTTCCTGACCAGATTTACTGGATCTTGTACCTTCACGTTCTGTTTTGTTTTTGTCATAAAACTTACCAGGATGCATGCACCCACAAACAGTCTGTGGTTAATTTACTTACTGATTCTGTAGAATTTGGCTTTAAAAAGTCCAAGAATTTAGAAATTATATGCATAAATGTTCGGAGATGGACCTGTAACATTGCACGTTGCTCCAAATAGTGACTTACAGCTGTGAAGCTAAACCCTCTCTTCGGAGGAAACAGGAGAATATCAGAAGTTCGTAACAAATGCAGCTTGGGAATTCATTGGCATGACATGGATTTAAAAAATATTGTTTTCTGAATACTAATTAGAGAATATAAATGGTAAACACATGTTTTTAAGCTTGGGGAGATCTCCGATATGCTGATGTATAATATAGTCCCCAACATATTGTCTATTATACTCTAACTAAACATAACGAAAGACTATGGCTATAAAGAATAAAACAATAGCAATATAAAGCTCAGGTCCATTTTGGCAATATATTAAGGTTCTATAAAACATGACTGATTAACAAAATTACCCATTATGTCACTAAAAAATGGCACCATGAATATAAAGAATCTGGTCCTAAAGCATCAAATTAATTTGGTAATATAATATTTTGGATAAATTAAATAATTCCTACATGGCCTGACCTGTATACTGACATGCTGTCATGAATTTGGTGTTTATTATTCAGGAAATGTTCACAGACACTAATTTTAATGTAGCAGGTTAAAAAACAAAAAAACAAAAAACTATTTCCACCAATTTGGGGAACATATGTAATGCCTGTTCCCCTTTTAAATTTATATAAAAATGAAATAAGAAAGGTCCTTCTGATAACTCACTAATCATACTTTGTCACTTGGTCTTTAAAATGCTTTGGACATCTTTTGTATTGCTTTGCAGTTTTGTCGGAAAACCAACATCATTACTTAGTATCATCATTTCTTCCCATTATGACTGGAGCACACACATGAAAACTCATTTAGGTAAAATACCACTCCGATTCTTTTTCTGAATTGGCTTTTCACAACATTCTTTGTTTTATTACTTTTGTTCTTATACATCTGGCCTTCCTAGAGCATATTTCACAATATTTATGCTCTCTCTCCTAACACCCATACAGGTCACATTTCTATTTCCTCGATATTCCTTGCGGCCTCATATTTACAGATAAGTCCTTCATAATGCAGTTTATGTGAAGATGGTGAGAACAGATGTGACCCCGGGTTTCATTTTCATCCAGTCTCTCAAGTCTAGGATGCATTGCGTAGGGAAGCATTCAATTCCCCCTCTGACTACTCTTAACTAATGACAGTGAGTAGCTGAAAGGAATTGCCATTCTTGTAAATTATCGTTTTATCTAATTAGTGACATCACATAACATGATAAATTATGAATTTAGAAAATCATTAGTCGGTAAATGAATACTTGTCAGTTGCTTTGGTGGCAAATTAATCTCCGAGCATCTGAAGGAAGCGTAACGGGACAGGCAGCAGAACCACTGGCAGCCCTGCTGCAGAGACTCTTCCCCCACACATGTGACTCTGCCCAGCAGAGGGTTATGTTTGGCTTCGTGGTTGAAAATATTTTCATTCTGGGAAAACATGCATATTTTGGAAGCGGCTGAAAATCAGAAGAGAGCAGCAATTGTTTTGTTTTGAAACTTCAATGTATAAGAGTAAGATTTACATATGAGGTGCTCTTCATAGTTGATTGGAGTGAGACATTTGTTTTCTGATTTTCTCTATGCTAGTCAGTTTTTAGAAATACAGAATGTACCAAAAGCTAGAAGAACCTGCTCAGACCTGAACCATCTTAGGTGAGAGGGATTAAATATCACCAACTCTGCCTCAGGATGGTCTGTCCTTTCGTATTGCTGTAAATGCCCCCATTTGACATGTTGGTCAACGTCTATGGTGTCCAGTAGGTCCTCCTGGTTGCATTACCCACAGAACCTTGCTATGATAGATCAGCCTAGGCTATTCTTTGATCAAGAATTAGTATTAATTGTCCCTGATTTTATCCAATGGGATCCCATTTATAAAACAGCCTAGTACAATAATTCTCTCCTCTAAATTCTGATCTCTAAAACAGTAGCAATTAATTCCTATCTCTAAAACAGTAGTAACTGACTAAAACAAACAGTGTATCATTCCGTAATTTTGACTTGAGAATTCAAGATGGACCAGCTTGTTGGGAACAAGGAGTAAAATTTCAGATAGAAGTAGATACACAGTTAGAGAGAAGGAGACCGTGAGAACAGTGGATTTTATAACTGCCTTATATGTTCCTGGCTTTCTGCACCTCACATATCTTTGCAGCAATATCATTTTTCTCATTCTACATGACATGATTCTCATTTCTATGAAACCAAAATATCATCAAGAGCATATCATGAGCAACGATTGCGTGATGAACACTAACGTGATTTGAACAGACATTCTCATTTGTTGTCCTAGACTGAAAGATAAATGCCTGATTGCAGACATTTGTCTGGTCTGCACTCTTTCATAATCATTATCCACAAGTGTTCTCCTTTCCTTACTGTCATATGTTACTTAGAGCTCTCTTTTCAACTCTTGACATGCATTTCCACCAGGTTCTGGAAAGGCTGAGGCAGCAGATCTGGGTCACATCACCTGTGTGGACAAGGGCGATTCCTTTAACTTTCCTAAGCCAGTTCCCTCCTCTATAAAATGGGAGTCTTGACCCCTCATATGGAGTATTTTAGTGGGGATTAGAGATAACATATGTAACAACTTGACTCCACAGAGCAGTGACACACATAAGCAACAAAAACGTTCCTATGGAGAACTTGAAAGAAATTGTATGATCGTAGATCAGTAGTAATAGATAGGTTTGCTTATTTACCTCAAAAGGTATGATTCAGCCACCTTTCCCCAAATGTTCTTGTATTCAATAGCTATTGCTGAATAATAAACAAATACAAAAATCTCAATTGTATACAAAACGACGTATTTATTTTTAACTCATAGGTCTCCAGGTTAGCTAAGGTTCTGCTGATGTGGGCTGGGCTTACCCGCTTGGCATTGGGCTATGGAATAGTTTTAGGTCTGCTCCTAATGTCTCTCAGAATTCTTGGACCAGCATGCTATCTGGGCCACAGTATTTATAAAGCAAGTTGCATGGTCCATCTCAAAATCAAGAAGCAGCGGAATGTGGAAGTGTGGTGTGTGGACGAAGTATTTTCTTAGTGATTCAGTCTACTACATTTGTCATCTAATGCAGGTAGAATTCAGAAGTCTTCTAATATTTTATTTTAAAATATGCAAAAAATAAAGTATATATTTTATTTATAGATCAGGTACACTGAGCAGTTAATAAAATACTTTATAACTCCAATTTTTAAACATCAGTAAGGATAACAGGTCAGTAAACAGGGAAAACCATGGAAAAAAATTTTAGTGTGTATGATAATCCCCAGTTCAAATTCTGTTTTGGTCTTGAAGTTATAGAGATTGCAATAAGACATTTCCTCATTTTTTTTAGGGCTCTGTATGTAATGACTTCTAATTTCCCTTAGGAAAAGCTTATAAGTATTTTATCTGATTGAAGGATTTCTTAGTTTTGTTATGTTTCTGTCCTTAGTATTATATATAATATGTACATATTATATGTAATATGTGTATTATATATGTTATTATTTCAAATATATATAGTCTAAGTCATAAGAATTATTACAAAACATTATTTAAGGTACTACTAGTAAAAAGATAATATTTAATGTTAACATATATTTAATTAAAATTTATGACACCCTTTCATTTTTCATCATTAATCATTCTTTTTGTCGCCCCAGTTAAAGAACATTCTTAAAATAGTAATATTTCAGGATATGAAAGGCAAAATATATTGAAAACCAAAGCCATTTTATGGCATAAGATGTAAAAAACCTTCACTTAAGTCCATTTTTTCTTATATCTGTCATTTTGTGAAATATACAATTAGTACTGAAGGAGGTTGAAATCATAGCAAACAAAATAGCAAATTGAAATGACATTATTTTAAGAACTTGTGTCAAAATTAAAATAGTAAATACATAAAAGCAAATGTATCTGGAATGATTTATTTTATTCAAATATAGTATTTCAAAATCAAGGAGAAGATTTTTGTACGAAAAAGAAAAGAACAGATAACGTTGTTTATATATTCAATTCTTTATGTATTATTTTGGAAGACTGAGTAAGGAAGTAAAGTTTATGATATTAAAACTGGAGATATTATTAAAGTAGCTCATTATTTTATTCCATTGAATATCAGAGTACTCCTTTGAAAGGCACTGCATTCTTTTATTAAAATGAATACAATCTGTGAAATCGTGGTTATGTTCGGGAGAAAAATATTTTTTCAAACTCTCTGCTGTTCTATTGTAAAAGAGAAATAAGAATCTAAGCATCTTGAAAGTTTTTTCTATTCATTAAAATGAAAAACTGTGACAAGGATCTAGCCTGCATCAGATTGGTCAAGAAACTGTAATTCCAATTCAGAAAATCATAAACACTTTATATTACTGGTCATTTGACTAAAGCTTCAGAGCAGATAAAGGAAAATGGTGCTTTTAGAGATAAAAGTAAATCATTGCACATAGAATATTATTCATCTCTTATCTTCTGTCTTTGTTGTGATTTATCTCTTATAATTTCAGTAATAAAATAAAAATATATTATGAAACTAGCTTTTTAAAGAATTTTCTCAGAAACACACATAAATTGAGAGCAAGGTACTTAAAAATGAGTTATTGGTTATAATACATTCTTGAAAGAAGTTTTCACAAAGATAAACAAAGAATGTTAAATAGTGATCAAAGCAATGTTGTTACATGATGCTTTCTATTCACTATTAAATATTAATTTACATATATTCATGCTCACATCATATATACATGGTGGACATGCCCATAATTTTAATACACGTTAACCAAAACAAAACTCAGAATAAAGCTATCAACTTGTTTGAATGAAATAGTGCCTTAATAAGGTACTATCAAGATACTTTATCAAGGTGCATACTATAAAACTATTTTCTTAGCAATTTTACTTTTTTATTTTCTGAAACTATATAAGTTCAAACTTGGTGTAATTGAAATTAAATGTGCTATGAAGATGATGCCAGAAATTAGGATTGATGGCAAAAAAATGATTATAACTTTGGACAAATCACTAAAATAATTACAGCTTCACCTATCATCTTTCATAACTTACCGATTTATAAGGAAAAACAGTTTTGATACAGGGTTGTGGCTAAACTGAAAGATGACCTGCCTGGTCCTTTTGTTGTTGTTACCAAATCATTGTATTCATAGCACTTACACTATAGAATTATTTGTTTGCGTATGTATTTGCTGTTTTTCTTTCCTAACTATGTCTGTATTCCAAACAAATGATTGATACTCAAGCAGTGTTTGTGGAATGACTGAGGATTCCCCAAACTGAAGTTTGTCAACGTGTGCTGTGTACATAGATTTTAGTCGACTTCGGTTTAGGAAGGATACCAGATCTGCATTATCTTTGCAGACCTTCAAAGTATTAACAACACAATCAAAGGCTTCTTTCCGGAGTTACTCTTTTTACAGAACTCCTCCTCACTAGGACCCTGGAAGCTCAATGGCAGCTTGACATTTTTACATGCTAGTTTCACTCTCCAAGAACTGCTCTCTGAAGGACATTAAATTTCCAGGACTCTTAGTCCTTATCTTCTTCAGTCAGGACTTACACATGGCTTTTCAATATTGGTTAAGAAGGCTCACTGCTGTGACACAGAAACCCTACTATTTCCGTGGCGGCTAAACACTGTTGAAGTTTAATTCTCACTCATGTCATGAACCCAGGGGCCTGCAGGTAGAGGTTTGGGTCTGGATATGTGGGATGTGGTCAGCTTTCCACTTTCATTACGGGGCCCAGGTTGAGAGCAGCTCTGCTGTCTTGGATTTTTTATCATCTTCAACAAATGACCTAGATTGCTCTAAGTATTGTCATCCAGCTGGATAAACATAGAGGAACAGGTGGCAGATTTCATGACCCAGGTGTGGAAGTGGCATGTATCAGGTTGCTCAGATTCCACTGTCTAGAATTCACTTCTGTGGCGACATTTAACTGTGAGGCAGGGATGAGAAATGTGGGCCCAGGAAGAAGAAACACAGGTTTAGAGATGCAACTCCAAGTTTTTGCCACGCCTTCTTAAAAATCTCTTTTGTCTTCCAGGACACTTTGCTCTTCTGTTTATTTTTACAATCTCTCACTAATACACTGCATTGATTTTAACCATTGCTTTGAGATTTTTCCATCAACAAAACACGATGTTCTTTCAATGAGTTTATTTAATTCTATTGCCTCAAACAATGTGGACATGTGTCATTTTGTCTCTAGCACTGATTAATTTCTTACGATTTAGAATCCTGATTCTAATTGCTGGCTGTACATTTCTATAATTAATAATCTGAGGCTCCTGAAGTCTAACACAATAAAATACACACCCATCACCTTAACCTCTGAAACTCTGTTTCTGCTCAAGCTTGGGACATGGGAATTATATTGTTTCTGTGCCTCACTTCCAACAGACAAAAATTACTTTTTATTGAAGTTTTCTAATGACCTCTTAACTGGTCTGCATTTATCCCATCTCTCCCTGTTTTGATGCACTTTATACACTGCTTTAAATATTGTGTTTAAAGATTACGGATCTGCTTATGGCCTTCTTTTACCAGAAAACTGAACTACTCACCATGAAATAAAAAGTTTAAACTCTTCAATCTGACAACCATGTTTCCTCACCTACCTCTCATGATGCAGGTGCACACATCACTTGGAGATGAGGAAGAGTAAATTTTGTGCTATAAATGAAGAAGATTCGGGAGGGGGGCTTCATCATGAATAATTATAATAAGAATATTATTAATGGTTGATATCTCCATATAGAAAATTTACTATGTGCCAGGTACTATACAAAGAACTTTGAATGAAGTAGCTCATTTATCTTCTACATAAACTTATAGTCAGTTACTCTGATACACATATACAGAGGTTATCACTTGTCAAAATTCATGCTTTTAGGAAGTGCTAGAGTCTTTTATGTAATTTCATCTTCAAGATGAAAAGAAGATAATTGGGTGGAACCTCTATTTGATCTCAAGTGTGTCAACACCAGAAACCACACTAGTAATTACTTTTCTGCACTGTCTTTCCATTCAACTCTACTCAGTGGAGTGGGAGTTGGAGAGTGATTCCTAGGAGGAGGGTGGGGGCAAAATGAAGAACAATGAGTCATTTAAATGAGTTTGATAACTGAGTGCATTTGTGCATTTGAAACCAGAGAGGTAGATTGAAGCAATGCTCTAGAGCTGACACTCAGGTTTTCTTTTAAAAGAAAATAAAATTATTGGAGATGCATTATTTGGGAAATTAGTGGAGTCATGATATGAAGATGGAAGTAAATAAGTAGAGACAGGAGGAAGGAAAACAAGCTATTATAAAACCCAAGGGGAAAAGTAATAATAACCTTAATTGGTGTCAATATATGTATGATCATATGTATGATGCTAATCTTCCTAGGAAATAGATACTTCCTGGCTCCAAGCTGCTGTGGAGCCTCTGACAGGAAGTTGTCACTGTGGTATTATGTATCATGGTCTCCACCACTTCAATGCCAGAGACATAGCTTACTGCTTATATAAATTTTATTTCCAAATTGTTCCTAGGATATTGATTCTTGGAATCATCCCTCTTTTGAAAAGAATATCTTGGTGGAAATTATTAAACACTTTTTATTTGAACTCACATGAAAAAACCAGAGATATTAAAGTAATAGCATGATTAAAAGTCATTATGCTGTGACTTAACTATTTTTAGTTTAATAAGAATAATTCTACATTTTTTTAAAGCAAAATCTGTCCATAGATGTTCATGTCTATACAAACACATATTCATAATGATTTCTTTGGGTCTGGGTTCCCTGCATTTTGGATGAATTGATTTCTTATTAATTGAATGCATGGGGCCTTTATTTTGAGCTGATGTTGTTATTTGTCTTCTAATTATTTCAGTCCTCATATTTGTTCTTAAATTACATGAAAGAGTAATTTTGAAATGGTGTTTAGACTGTACTTGTGTTGGTGATATGAGAGACAGGTGCTGAGGTTGATGTTCTGGAACAATTGTCTCCATGGTGAAAAGAAGAGGGTCAGGAGAAAAATACTCTACACAGATATCTCAGTTACAAATTCAGTTCCAGTTGGTCTGTTAGCTTGCATGCCATGTTGAGGGCAGCCTTTTTAATGTTCTCTATCATTAGGCGTTTTCAGGGATGCCCTTGGAAATGGAAAGATAGGCAAAGAGCATTTTCAGTATTGAAACTGAACCTAAGACAAGATACAAACTGGGAGCAAGTCTGATTTATATCACTACTCCTCTTTCAGGGGCCTCTTCTACCTCTTTCTTTCTTTATTTCACAGGGCACTGTCATGACTGCTTATATTGCTCTGCTCTCCACTCTGTCCATGACCCTGATAAATCTAGTAAGGACTATAGTTCGCCAACACCATCTATGAGCTAAGCCCTACATAGGCATCATTTTATTTAATCCTTACAACAACCCAGAGAGGTTGAATTATTATCCCTGAGGAAATTGAAGTTTGGGAAGGCTGAAAAATTAGTTCAAAATCTTACAATCGGATAGCAAAGCTGTTATTCAAATCCATTTGGTCTGACCCAAGGCTTGGATGACACTGAAAACTCAACTAGGATTTAAGAATCGTGGATAAACTTGCTCAGAAGTCAAGGCAGAACATAGTAGTAAGAAAGAAAAATAGGCTGAGACAAGTTTTAGTTTGTGATCTTTCTTTAGAGACCTACTCAGCTAAATAGGACCATTTTGGGAAACACTGTGAAGCTAGCAAAGTTTATCTTCAGCCTCTGTGCTACTCTTCATTGTCTAATATACGTATGCTTCTGTGACAGCTACTGACCTACTGTTGCCTTCTGTGTTTCTCCTATCATGATGAACAGTGTTAATTAAATAAAGTAATTCTTCCTGAAGTGTAAGTGACATAAGGTTTATCCCTGCCAGAGAAATTTGAATTTTTAAAAAAGAATATTAAAAAGAAATCTTAGGGGTTAACTTAAATAAATTACTCTCAAGAGTAGAATTTTTAGACAGAAACTGATGGGTGAAAGTCTTATGTGAGTCTTGGGCCACTTTCCGTGGCTTTTCACATCACACCCTCTGTGTGGTCCAGCTTCACACCGATGTGATGTTCAGGACTGTGGCTGAGACTGAATATGCACTTGCTCATTGCACTCTTATGGAAATCACACTTTCTGGTCAATTTTTGGACCATCATTGTTATGATCTAGTACATGTACATACTGTTTTTAAGTTTTATATAAGCCACAAATACACACTGGATAGCACCTCAGTTGAATGGAAAGGTACTTAATTCCCTTTTCTTTAGAAAATAATCTAATAAATATTTGTTTTAAAAAGGCATTCAAATAAACAGTTAGCAGTGATTTAATTTATTTAGAATTTATTGCCCACAATGTCTTGAGATTTATGGATGGAATAACTCTTATAAAATCACAATATCATTCTATATGTATATATGTATGTAAATGCATCTGATCTAAAATGTACATTAATGATTTTATTGATTTTTTAGAGAGAGAGGAAGGGAGAGAGAGATAGAAATATCAATGTGAGACAGAAACATCGATTGGTTATCTCCTGCATGCCCCCTACTGGGGATCGAGCCCACAACCCAGGCACATGCCCTGACCAGGAATCGAACCGTGACCTCTCAGTCCATGGGACGATGCCCAGTCCACTGAGTCACATGGGCTGGGCACATTAATGTTTTTGATGCCTTAAAAAATTATTGGATGAATTGTATGAAAGTGATCAAAAGGTACACATTTCCAGTTATAAGGTAAATAATTACTGGGATGTAGTGTAAAACATGACAACTATAGTTAACACTGCTGTATGGTATATTTGAAAGTTATTAAGAGAGTAGATCCTAACAGTTCTCATCACAAGGAAAACTATTATTTTCCTTTTTTGCATATATATGAGATTATGTATATCATGATAATCTTATTGTGGCAATCATTTCAAAATATCTATAAGTCAAGTCATTATGCTATACACATTAATCTTATAGAGTGCTGTATGTCAATGATATCTCAATAAAACTAGAAAAGAAATATTGAGACCAAAATCTGTTCATATTCAACCTGTATGTGTTAGAACTAAGTAACAGTAAAATAAGTGATACAATCTAGACGTTCCCAGTAAAGGATGATTTCTTAGGTGAAGAGATTAATGTAGCTTCAACTCTGTCCTAGTGATAATCTGGTTGAATCTATATCTCCAGGTAGAAAGAGGAAATAAAAAGGAAATCATCAATTTATATTTCAAAGATAATTCAGCTGCGTTTTGTGCCAGTGAAGGGAAATGAATTCCCATTTGATTAAAAGAAGAGCTTTTAGGCCAGTGTTATTTCAACACATCAACAAAAATTACAAAATGTCTCTATGGCTGTATTTCTGATCAGAGAAAGTATGTGACATATCACACCTAAAGCAACGGAAATGCAGAGGTACAACAAGGGTGAGTTATCACTCCACTCAACCAGCACCTATCAGAACAAGTGATTAGTTCCAGGTCAGTCATTATATATAATAGCATTGTCAGGAATAAATGATGTCACATGATCAATGCATCTTGAGTCTGCAAAGAAAAATCGAGGTTTGCTTTTAAGATTTATGTGGAATAAAAAAATAAAAAAAAAACTTTTGGCAGAAAATGTTAAGCCCACTGGCAATGAATCCGATTTCTGCCTTGGTGAAAAGATAATTGGTTCAGGAAAAATGTGATTAGATTGTGTGCCGCTAGAAATCACATAGGATTGAACTTTTCCAATTTGATCTTTATAGTAGACATGTACAAATCTAAGAGAGCCCACGGCCATATGCATTTAGTTCTATTCATGGGCATGGCCAGGAAAGAAGCTTTGGCCAGAGCTGAAGCTTGTCAGACTCATGCTGTCATGTGAGTTGCTTATGCGATTAGTAGGTAGCAGGCTGGTCAGGAGGAATGGGAGAGGGAAAGGCTGGATGGCAATGGTGGCCCAGGTAGGAGTACAGATTGACAAAAAGCAGAGCAGGCGGAGAAGACTGCCTATGGGACTTCATTCTCAGCAGAACAGTCCATGTTTGGCAGGGTGAATGCGAAAACAAGTGAACAGAAGTCTCATGACAACATTAGCCTATATGGCTGGGAGCTAACATAATGGACTCATACTCATAAGTTGCACTGTGTAGGAAACACTTTTCCAGAGCTAACACTTCCTTCATTTCAAAACTGGGAAGGACATCTCTTGGGCTATTTCTGTTCTTAAAGGATCATGACGCTGGTATGCATGGGAATTTGAATTTTATGTCAAACTGCCTATTTATTGCATATACTCCATTATGGTCTCTTGCAAATGTTGTCTGACACTGAACCTTCGTCGTCTTTTCCAGCTGTGCAGTTGTCTGCAATAGATTAAGTGTGGTAAATGCTTGATCTGAAGCTGGCACAATAATGTCCTCATCAAGTCAAAGAGTGCAGTGTGATATCACATTTAACATCCACAATTGCTTTCACAATGTGGATTCTCTCCATGATATCCCTAGAATGAATACTTCTAACCTTTCTCCCTGTCTCTCTGAGCCTACATGGAGGATGGTATTACTTTTTTCTGTATGATTTTGCTCATCTCCAACAGGATGATGCACAGAGACACTGTCTGTGCTTTCTTTTCTCCATGGGAATTGAGCCATGTAACTCATAGCTTCCTTTCTCTAAGAGAGTCTTATGTCTCCTCTACCCTTAAGTGGGTCTCACATTAGGCGCTTAGAGGTAAGGAATGGCAATGAACTGTCAATATCAGGGCCTGAGGCAGAATTAGTTGTAGCTATTATGTTAAAAAATTACACTGTCAGAGTGGGAGAGTAAGAAAAGGTTACTCTTCTCTAATAACATCTACTTAATATTTTACTATTTAAATATATATATGTGTGTGTGTATATATATATATATTACATATTAGCTGCATGCTCATCTCTATAGTTGGTTCTAGTTTATTTCACTGATTGAGTGTAATGATTTCTCTTCTATTTTTTTGTCTTCTATGTCGTCATCCTTACATTTTTAGAGTATATATGCCTTCTGCTCCATTCCCTTGTGTAATTATGGAGCAGTATCAATGTGGAAAGACCAGAGGTTGCGCAGGCATCAAACCATCTTTGAGCAGTAGAAAGACTGTTCACTTTTCTATCCTGTGACTTGCAAGGCCCTACTCCACCTTCTTCCACAATCCCCTCACTCAGGGGGCTCCCGTGATTCCGTCCCTGTAAGCTTAGAGCCAGAAGAGAATGGGGGCACTGAATCGGTGTTCAGGCTGGCTCTGAAATGACGAGGTCAAAAGACCTGACTATGCCCTATGTCTTCTCCGCTGTCACCAAGCAGGCAAGACACGCCTTCCTTCATCCCTGAAGGGGATGCATGAGCGGGTGGGACACACTGGAAATGCTTTTCAGTTTCCTTCCCTTCTGGGAACTGGAATGGAAATGCATCCCCATTGGTGGAAATATGATGAGTGTGAATGAGTTTCTGCTCCAGTGGAAAGAACACTGAATTCAGAGTCACAAAATTTGAACTTGAACCCAAACCTGCTACTTATTAGTGTAAATTATTTACATCGTGGGCTTTTGGTTTTCTCATATGAAAAAGGGTAATAAAAATTTCAACATCATCGGGTCTTTCTGAGAGTAATAATGAGAAACATTGCTGAAATAAAAGTATCCAATGAATGGCAGAAAATATTATATTTAGTAATAGTAAAAATAATTTCTTTGAACCTTCGTTTCTCACCCGTAAAATGAGCATATGCACATATTCATAGGTTTGTTGAAAATTTTTATAACAACATGTATGATATAAAATCACCTGATACTTAATAAAAATTTTTGTTTTAAGACATCCTTGTCTTTAGCCAAAAAAAGACAAAGACTGTATTAGAAAAACATACACTTTTTCCTTCCTATGTGTCTCCTTTACTTTATGTCCCTGGAGATAGTGTCAGATCCCACAGACCAAGGGCTCAGTCCCATGAGACTGCCCTCTCTCCACTTCAGAGGCCTGTTGGAAGTGGTAAGTCCCCAGACCACTCACAACTTGGCTGCAAATTACAGGTCCCCATGGCCCCCATGACCTCCAACTTGGGTCTGATTAATTTACTAGAGGCTCACATAATTCAGGAAAATATGTTTACAAGTTTATTTAAAGATATGATAAAGGCCCAGCCAGTGTTGCTCAGTGGTTGAGCATCGACCCATGCACCAAGAGGTCGCCAGTTTGATTCCTGGTCAGGGCACATGCCCAGGTTGTGGGCCAAATCCCCAGTGGGGGGGCATGTAGGAGGCGGTCAATCTATGTTCTCTCTCATCGATGTTTCTATCTCTCTCTCCGTCTCCCTTCTCTCTCTAAAAGCAATAAAGAAAAAAAATAGATATGATAAAGGATACAGATGAGCAGCCAGATGAAAAGGTATGCAGAGAGAAGTCGTGGAAGGTCCGGAGAGCAGCGCTTCTGTCCCTGTGGAGTCGGGGTAGCGACATCTTCCCAGTGTGGAGTCGGGGTAGCGACATCTTCCCAGTGTGGAGTCGGGGTACCGACATCTTCCCAGTTGGAGTCGGGGTACGGACATCTTCCCAGTTGGAGTCGGGGTACCGACATCTTCCCAGTTGGAGTCGGGGTACCGACATCTTCCCAGTTGGAGTCGGGGTACCGACATCTTCCCAGTGTGGAGTCGGGGTACTGACATCTTCCCAGTTGGAGTCGGGGTAGCGACATCTTCCCAGTGTGGAGTCGGGGTACTGACATCTTCCCAGTGCGGAGTCGGGGTACTGACATCTTCCCAGTTGGAGTCGGGGTACTGACATCTTCCCAGTGTGGAGTCAGGGTAGCAACATCTTCCCAGTGTGGAGTCAGGGTACCGACATCTTCCCAGTGTGGAGTCGGGGTACCGACATCTTCCCAGTTGGAGTCGGGGTACCGACATCTTCCCAGTTGGAGTCGGGGTACGGACATCTTCCCAGTTGGAGTCGGGGTGCCGACATCTTCCCAGTTGGAGTCGGGGTACGGACATCTTCCCAGTGCGGAGTCGGGGTACCGACATCTTCCCAGTTGGAGTTGGGGTACCGACATCTTCCCAGTGTGGATGTGTTTACCTGGAGGCTCTCCAATCCCTGTGTTTTGGGTATTTCTATTGAGGCTTCATCATGTATGCATGATCAGCCATTAACTTCATTTTCTGTCCTTCTTCCTTATCAAAAGAATTGGTGTGGCAGGGCTGAAAATTCCAAGCTTCTAATCACGGTTTGGTCATTGATGGTCACCTCACCAGCCTGCATCCAGGAGCCCACCCAGAGTCACCCCATTAGAACAAAACTCATTCCTATCACCCAGGAAACTACAGGAGTTTTAGGAGCCCTGTGTCAGGAACCAGGGTCAAAGATCAAATATTAAAATAAAAGATGTTCTTAGTATTCTTATCACTTAGGAAATTATGGGGGTTTCAGGAATTTTGTGACAAGAACCAGGAGCAGAAACCAGTATATATTTTTAATTATCTCACAAAGGCCATATCTGTTTTCTGTGCTCCCAGCACCCCTTCTCTGTGCTCTGCCCCTTCCTTTCCTTCACCCCACAGTTTGTGGGGAAGAAATGCTGTCCTCCCCAAATTTCTCCAGCCTGGAGCTGTGGGACCCATGTGCGTTCTCCTCTCCACAGCAATACACATTAGGAGGGAGACGTTCTGTTGTATGATATATGATATATATTATACACACATATGTACACATGACAATACACGACATATACATGTGGAATGACCCTCATGTTCATTTAAGTGCATGCTTGTTTCCCATCTAAATTCTTTAGTTGTGTCCTGGCCGATTTGGCTCAGTGGTTAGAGTGTCAGCCTGCGGACCAAAGAGTCGCAGGTTTGATTCCAGTCAAGGGCACATACATTGGTTGCAGTTCAGTCCCCAGCCCTGGTCAAGGTCGTGCAGGAGGCAACCAATTAGTGTGTCTCTCTCATATCGATGTCTCTCTCTCTCTCTCTGTCTGTCTCTCTCTCTCTCTCTCCCCTCCCCCCTCCCACTCTGTCTGAAGATAAATGTAAAAATGTCCTCGGGTGAGGATTAAAATAAAAATAAAATAAAAAATAAAAATAAATAAATTCCTTAGTCGTTAACTCTCAGTTTCTGTTCCTTCCATGATAAACTGCTGTGATCAGAAAAATTGGTAGAAGATATTTGGGGAATTCCGAAAAGGTCATTTTCAGTTCCTTCGAAATTGTCCAATTTGGGTCACTGTCTCTGTCACTTACACAGTAAAGCAAACCCTCCTGGCCCCTGGGCTAGTGAAGATGGTATCTCCAGGGTTATTATTTATGTTCCCTTACAGGCTACTGGCATGGGGCCCTGCAGTCATTTTCAGTCTTGGACAGAACAGATACATTCCTGGGGTGAGGCCTGAGGAACTATGAATTAGAGCAGCTGGGCTTCCTTCTCTTTATGAAGGGAACAGTGCAGCTGACAACCGCGAACCGGGCGTGTGGACAGCTGCGAGTAGAACCGGAGACGCTGGAGTTGAAGCCTTTTGTGCAAGGCTATTTGTATTGTGTCTTCCCAAATCTCATTTGACTGTGTCTCAGCAGATGTGGAGACGAAAATCCAAGCAAGCAAACTGGCATCTCTCTTCATCATCAAAATTTGGAGCTCGATCTTGAAGCAGAAGAAGAGTATTTTTGAAAACGCATGAAGTGTTGTCACAGCATATTTAGGGTAAAGCATCCAAATGTGTTTTCAGTGCTTGTTGTGCCCACTTTTAGTGAGATGAGGAGAAGCTGAATTCAGACGTGTGTTAACTGTCATCTATTGTGAGTTGGATGGCATTTCTTTTTTTTTTTTAACGTGAGGGATTGTTTTACCAGCTCTCAAATCACTTCCCAGTGGAGTGTCGCTTCTCACAGGCCAGGGCATCAGATTTTAAGTTGTAAATACCTAAGTCATTGCCAAGAAATAAAGTAATCAGAAAACGTAATTGAAGTAAAGAAACTCGGCAAGTCTAAAATAGAAATGATACTGTTAACTAACAGCTATTAAATATTTACTCTGTGCCTTGGACTGTTTCAAGCACTGACCATGCATTAACTCTTTTTAACATTATACCAAATTGTGTATCCTAGTTGGGTGTGGTGATTCCATGGGAGTCATCCCTGGACCTGTTTGAGTCTCCTAATTTGAGGTGAGAGAATATTCCAAATGCAGGGTTCCAGAAATGGCTTGAATATGAGCTGACATGCCCACCTCCACCTGCCACTCCACAGCGTCTGTTCCCACTCCCTTTCTGAATAACGAGGATAAAACACAGGAGAACCCAAGGATGTGCGGGAGGATTCTTAGTCCCCAGTGAACAGAGCGAAACCATGCTGAGGGCTACCACGCACCTTGTCTCACATCCCCTGCTCGCCTTTTAATGCCACAAAAATCCTTTCCTTCCTTGTCTGTCTTACTTTTTGCTGGGTCTGAAAGCACTGCTGGAGATAATTAGCCCTCAGGGTTTTTCTAATTCTGTCTTCACTATCAGCCTTTTCTCCAGGTTGGGGAAAAAAAACACAAGGTGATAAGAAGTGGCTTCTGCTCTTGAAGACTTTTCTACATTTGTCTTTAGACTGAGTCCTACACTTTCAGTCTGCTTGTGACCAAATTGGGCAAGAGGTTTATAAACATTTTCTTTATATTGGTTATTTATCGAACACAGCTCCTGGGCAGAATACAGTTAGAAATTATTTCCACTATCTCATATTTTTGTTTTTAATTTTATTTCTTTCCAAGGCTCGTAGAAGTGGACAGTGTGTCTTTTTATCAGGTGGGAGATCCTACAGACAAGTGACCTTCAGAGGCTCTTAAGCCCAGGAGTGAGCTTACCTGCCTGTTCCAAGGTCTCTCATTCTCGTTACAGTCAGTGGAGAATATTTGATGACAGGCGGTATAGTTGTTGTGGTATTACATTTATCTTTATCTCTTTTTTAGTCTCCTTGAGAGCTTCTGTGATTCAGTATAACTCTCTGCCAGCCACCGGTGACTGTATCACGTAGTAGCTAATCAAACATGGTATGGTCAGATGGAATTCTTAATTCTTACCTTCCACAGACACATAAACTTGCTGCTTTTATTCTTCTCTGTCTCAGTCAATGGCATCAACAAGCAGAGAGTCAGTGGGTCCAGCGGAAGAGACCCTGTATTCCGTTGCACAGCTGTCGAGTCTGGCTGGAGAACAGCCTTATTCGTGGGACATAAGTCAAAGTTCAGACACCGAACAGCCTGAGCTCAGATACCAGTGGAGCAAGAGGTTTTCTAAGAAGCTCAGCTGCCGCAAACTTCTGTTACATTTAGAAGGGGAGACCCTTTTAGTGGATGCTGAGTTTGATGAAGCTCTTCTAAAGACTGGATCCTGGGCTAGGACACAGCTAAGCAGAGCCGATTCTTCACGTACACACCACCCACGGTAAGTAGTGCTGGCTCTATTTTCCAAATTCTTTTCATTTAGCTCATTTTCATCTCACCTGTGGGTGCTCTAGCTGGAGTCACCATTGCTCTTGCCTTGACCCTAGCAACTGTTTTCCAAGTGGTCTTTCTGCCTTCACCCGGTTACCATCTTCATCTCCTCTTCAACTGATTGCAGTCTTTATCTCTTCAGCTCCAAACCCATCATCCTTTCTCCCTAGCAGCCAGAGTTGGTTTAAAAATGAGATCAGACCATGCCACTCCCTGATCACTCTAATAGCTTCCCACTAGACTTAGAATAAAATCTGATACATCTGTAAAATCACTATGGTCTGACCCAGTCTCTTTTTGGTCCCTTATCAATTATGCTCTAGTCACTCATGCCTTCTTTCTTCCCCTTGACTATTCCAAGCTTTTTGTTTGTTTGTTTTTTTCAGTGGTGTTTCATTGGCTGTCTTTCTGCCTTCTGTGTTGGCAATCATTTTTTTCCAGGGTTAGCTATTTCTTGTCAGGTAAAACGACATCATGGAGCAAGGCTGACCAAAATAGTGTCACTCCTAACCCTTCCATTTACTCTTTTGTTGCCATACTGAATTGTCCTCTTAACTTGACATGCTCACGTATTTCATCTACATGGTTGTTACTCCTTTTTCACCCACGTTAATTTATCTATTTTGTAAAAGGTCATGTCTAATTTGTTAAAGATGTATTCTACATTATAAGGGCTCAGTAAATAGTTGAAGAATGTGTAAGTTATCGATATGCCATAAATATTTTGACTCTGTATTATTGAAATGTTGTCATGGGTTTATGGTGGCTTTAAAACATAACCTTCAAATTTATTAACACATCTGCTTTCAAGAGAAGAGAGTATGTATGTTTCTTTCCTTAAATTTTGACTATGTTACTGCTCAGGGCTTAAGAGAATCTTCCCATTTTCTACTGCTTGGAATGCTCACTTTCGGAGCCCAACCACCACATTATGAGGAAACCCAAATGCTACATGGTGAAGATTGAGTAAAAATTTGGGCCACAGCCCAAGCCGAGTTTCTAGTCAACAGCCAACATTAACCTCAAGTCATGTTGTGAGTGAACTTTTGTATCAGAGATCAGCATATTTATTTATTTATTTCTGTAAAGGGCCAGCTAGTATTTATATGTGGGCCATACTGTCTCTGCCACAGATACTCAGCAATCCTATTACGGTGCAAAAGTAACCCAAAACAATATATAAACAAATGAGCAAGGCTGTGGTGGGTCAGATTTGGCGCATGGGCTTTAGTTTGTCAAGCTGCACGTTAGATGACTCTAGCCCAATCACTAAGGTGCCTTTGAATTTCTTTAGTTGATGACACATCGAGCAGAGATGAAGTTTCCCACTAAGCCTTGTTCAAATTGCAGATTTTGTGAACAAAATAAATGCTTTTAGTCATTTTATTTTATTGTTGAAAGTATTATAGATGTTCCCCATTTTTCCCCATTGACCCCTTCCTCCCAGCACCCACCCCCCTCCTTCTTTCCCCAACCTAATGTTTGTGTCCATTAGTTGTGCATATATGAATATAAGTTCTTTGGTTTTTCTCTTCCCATACTTCCCACCTTCATATCCCTTTGATATTTGTTAGTCTGTTCCCTACTTTCATGACTCTAAATCAATTTCGGTCAACAGCTTATTGTGTTCACGTGTTCCATAAATAAGTGAGATCATGTGGTTCTTGTCTTTCCTTGACTGGCTTATTTTACTCAGCATAATACTCTCCAGGTCCCTCTAGGTTGTCTCAAAGGGAAAGAGATCCTTCTTTTTTATAGCTGCATACTATTCCATTGTGTAAATGGACTGCAGCTTTTTTATCCACTCATCTACTGATGGACACTTGGGTTGTTTCCAGATCTTAGATATTGTAAATAGTGCTGCTATGAACATAGTGGTGCATATATTCTTTCTCATTGATGTTTCATGTTTCTTAGGATATATTCCTAGAAGTGGAATCACTGGGTCAAATGGCAATTCCATTTTTTTTTTTTTTTAATCCTCACCGGAGGACATTTTTGCATGTATCTTCAGATAGAGCAGGAGGGAGAGAGGGGGGAAGAGAGAGAGAGAGAGAAACATCAACGTGAGAGAGACACATCGAGTGGTTGCCACCCACACAACCTCAACAGGGCCGGGGGACAAACTGCAACCAAGGTACGTGCCCTGAGCGGGAACCGAACCCAGGTCTCTCTGGTCCGTGGGCCAACGCTCTAACCGCTGAGCCAAACAGGCCAGGGCAGCAATTCCATTTTTAATTTTTTAAGGAACATCAAATTGTTTTCCATAGTGGTTGCACCAGTCTGCATTCCCATCAGCAGTGTGCTAGAGTACCATTGTCTCCACATCTTCCCCAGCACTTGTTGTTTGAGGATTTGCTGATGGCCTCCATTCTGGCAGGTGTAAGGTGATATCTGATAGTCATTTTAATTTACTTCTCTCTGATAATTAGAGATGTTGAGCATTTTTTGATGTCTCCTGGCCATTCGTATGTCTTGTTTGGAGAAGTGTCTATTCAGATCCTCTGACTATTTTTTAATTGGATTGTTTGTTTTCCTTTTGTTGAGTTGCATGAGTACTTTATATATTTTGGATATTAACTCCTTATCTGATGTATCATTGGCAAATAAGTTCTCCCAGAGAGTGGGTTCCCTTTTCATTTTGATGTTGATTTCTTTTGCTGTGCAGAAGCTTTTTAGTTTGATCTAGTTCCATTTATTAATTTTTAAAATTTTTCCTTTGTTTCTCCTGCCCTAGGCGATATATCAGTGAAAATTCCACTATGCATGATGTTTGAGATTTTCTGCCTACATTTTCTTCTAGGATTTTTTTGGTTTCACAAGTTACATCTAAGTCTTTTATCCATTTTGAGTTTATTTTTGTGTGTGGTGTAAGTTGGTTGTCTAGTTTCATTTTTTTGCATGTAGCTGTCTAATTTTCCCAGCACCATTTATTGAAGAGACTGTCTTTACTCCACTGTATGCTCTTACCTCCTTTGTCAAATATTAATTGTGCATACTGTCTTGGGTCAATTTCTGGGTTCTCTGTTCTGTTCCATTGATCTATATGCCTGTTCTTGTGCCAGTCCAGGCTGTTTTGATTATGACAGCTTTGTAATATAACTTGATATCTGATATTGTGATCCCTCTCATTTTGTTCTTTTTCAAGATTGCTATGGCTATTCGGGGTCTTTTTTGGTTCCATATAAACTTTTGGAATATTTGTTCTAGATCTGTTAAATATACCGTTGGTACTTAATAGGGCTTGCATTGAATCTGTAGATTGCTTTGAGTAGTATGGACATTTTAATGCTATTGATTCTTCCAATACATGAACATGGTATATATTTCCACTTTTTTTTATATTTTCTTCTATTTCTTTTTTCATTGTCCTGTAGTGTTCTGAGAACAGGTCTTTTACCTCCTGGGTTAAGTTTTTATTCCTAGGTATCTTATTTTTTGTTGTTCTTGCAATGGTAAATGGGATTGTTTTATTTAGTTTCCCTTTCTGAGTGTTCATTATTGGTGTATAAGAATGCCATCGATTTCTGGATGTTAATTTTGTATCCTGCTACTTTGCCATATTCATTTATTAAATCTAGTACATTTTTGATGGAGTCTTTAGGGTTTTCTGTGTACAATATCATGTCATCTGAGAATAATAACAGTTTCACTTCCTCCTTTCCAGTTTGGATCCCTTTTATGTTTTCTTCATGTCTAATTGCTGCGGCTAAGACTTCCAGTACTATGTTAAATAAGAGTGGTGAAAGTGGGCATCCTTGTCTTGTTCCTGTTCTTAAGGGAAATGCTTTTAGTTTTTGCCCATTGAGTATGATGTTTGCTGTAGATTTTTCATGTATGGCCTTTGTTATGTTGAGGTATGATCCTTCCATTCCCACTTTCCTGAGCGTTTTTATCAGAAATGGGTGCTGGATTTTTTCAAATGCTTTTTCAGCATCTATTGATATGATTATATGATTTTTATTTTTCATTTGTTTATGTGGTGTATCACATTTATTGATTTGTGAATATTGTACCAGCCTTCCATCCTTGGGTTGAATTCTACTTGGTCATGGTGAATAATTTTCTTAATATATTGCTGGATCTGATTTGCTAATATTTTGTTGAGAATTTTGGCATCCTTGTTCATCAGAGATATTGGCCTGTAATTTTCTTTCATTGTAGTGTCTTTATCTGGTTTTAGAATTAGGATTATGCTGGCCTCATAAAAACAGCTTGTTAGTCTTCCTTCCTCTTGAGTTTTTTGGAACAGTTTCAGGAGAATGGGTATTAGTTCTTCTTTGAATGTTTGGTAAAAGTATCCTGTGAAGCTGTCAAGACCCGGGCTTTTGTTTGCTGGGAGTTTCTTGATTACATCTTCAATTTCCTTAGTTGTTATTGGTCTATTCAAGTTTTCTATCTCTTCCTGATTCAGTGTTGGGAGACTGTGTGATTCTTGAAATTTGTCTATTTCACATAGGTTGTCCAATTTGTTGGTGTATAATTGTTCATAGTATTTTCTAACACTCTGTATTTCTGTGGTGTCAGTTGTTACTTCCTCTCTCATTTTTCATTTTGTTTATTTGGGTCTCCTCTCTTTGTTTCTTGGTGAGTCTGGCTAAGGCTCATCAATCTTGTTTATCTTTTCAAAGAACCAGCCCTTGGTTTCATTGGTCTTTTGAATTATGTTTTTAAGTCTCTATGTTGTTTATTTCCACTCTGACCTTTACTATGTCATTTCTTCTACTTGCTCTGGGTTTTTCTTTTTGTTTACTTTCTAGTTTTTTAAGTTGTAGGGTTAGATAGTCTATTAGAAATTTTTATTTTTTCTTGAGGTAGGCCTATAATGCTATGAACTTCCCTCTCAAGACTGCTTTCTCTGCGTCTCATAGATTTTGTGTTGCTGTGTGGTCATTTTCATTTGTTTCCAGGAAGTTTTTTAATTTCTTCCTTGATCTCCTTGTTAACTGATTCTTTGTTTAATAACATGCTATTTAGCCTCCAAGTGTTTGAATGTTTTTGTGTGTTTTTATTGTATTTAATTTCTAGTTTCATGACATTGTGATCTGAGAAGATGCTTGATATGATTTAATTCTGGAACTTGTAGAGACTTAGTTTGTATCCTAACATGTGGTCTATCTTTGAGACTATCCCATGTGCACTTGAGAAGAAAATGTGTATTATGCAGTTTTGGGGTGTAGTTTTCTGTAAATATCTATTAAATCCATTTGATCTAGTGCATCAAATAGAGGATAGAGGATCTATCCAGTGATGTTAGTGGGGTGTTGAAGTCCCCTGTTATGATTGTGTTGCTGTTGATTTCTTCTTTAAGGTCCTCCAGAAGTTTTTAAACATATTTTTGTGCTCTTATATTGGGTGCATATATGTTTACCAAAGTTATATTCTCCTGTTGGATAGATCCTTTTAATATTATGTGGTGGCCTTCTTTGTCTCTTGTTATGACTTTCATTTTGAAGTCTATTTTATCAGATATTGCTACCCCAGCTTTATTTTTCATTTCCATTTGCTTGGAAACAAATTTTTTTCCATCCCTTCACTTTCAACCCATGTGAGGCTTTGGTTGTGAGGTGGATCTCTTGTAAACAATGTATATATGAGTCATGCTTTCTTATCCATTCAGCCACTCTGTATCTTTTGATTGGAACATTTAATCCATTTACATTTAGGGATATTATTGATAATGTATTTATTTGTTGCCATTTTAATTTATTATGGCTATGTTTCTTTCTCCATTTCTTCTGCTTATTACAGCAGTCCTTTTAACATTTCTTTCAGTGCTGGTTTAGTGCTAATATAGTCCCTTAGCCTTTTTTTTTTTTTTTTTTTTTTGTCTAGGAAGCTCTTTATTTCGCATTCTATTTTGAATGATAGCCTTGCGGGATAGAGTAGTCTTGGATTCAGATCCTTGTTTTTCATTACCTTGAGTACTTCATGCCATTCCCTTCGGGCCTGTAGTGTTTCTGTTGAGAAATCAGCTGATAGCTTTATGAAGGCTCCTTTGTAGGTAACCTGTTGTTTTTCTCTTGCTGCCTTTAAGATTCTCTCTTTGTCTTTCATTTTTGACATTTTAATTATGATGTGTCTTGGTGTGGGCCTCTTTAGGTTCTTCTTACTTGGGGCTCTCTGTGCTTTCTGAACTGGGTATACCTTTTTCCTTCGCCAAGTTAGGGACGTTTACTGCCACTATTTCTTCAAATATATTCTCTAACCCTTGCTCACGCTCTTCTTCTTCTTGTACTCCTATCATGTGCCTTTAGTCATTTTAGATCATTGCGTTTGGTGGTTTATTTATACATCAGTAGATGACTGGAATAGGGTTATAGCCAATCTTCTTAATATGTGGCAAAATTCAATTATATATTACATGACAGATGAGAATTAACTCCTCTATCTTTGAAATATTTCAATACATGTATAAGATCAGGTCAATTTCATGTGGTAGATTTAAAATTGGAAATTAGGCATTTTTAAAATCACAATATTTTCATTTTAATGATGCTTTACTGGTATTCTAATATGGATAATATATATGGAGTATGACTATGTGCATATAAAGTGAGAATAACAATGAACATACTCAACTTCTTGGCTTCAAAGTAAAACTTCCAAAAACATTCAAAGTAGAGTTATTGTAGAGAAATATCAATTAGTTGATTTTGTATATCATGTGATTTTTCTTTCAGAAAAATACCTAAGTAAACATTTTGCCTTATGAGAAAAGAAAAACAATATGCTCATTTATTGTTCAAATTAGAAAAATTAAAATAGTTCTATGGAAATTTCACAATTTTTACATGGGATGCATATCTATAATAGGACAAGATATATAGCCATGGTGAAGCTTATGAACAGACAAATACATTTTCACTGCAGTGCTTATATTAAGAAATGCACAATCTTTAGTGGTAGTTTTGTAGGAAAGACTTTTCAGATGTTTAATTTAATTTAATTTAATTTTTCCTATAAGAAGAGACTATCAATATGGACATTTTTGTTTCTTCAATAAACTAAAGGCCTTATATTTTAAACATTTATGCTCTTAAATCTTATTTTGGCATGTGTCACAGAATATCTTTGATTTCAGTATAGTGCACACATCACAAGCGATTCAACTGGATTGAATGTGGATTTCACAGATTACTGGTTGGCTTCCAGTCTTTGCTTGGATAACACCTGGAATGATTTGCTTTATCATCCTGTTCCACAATTTAAAAGTGTTTTCTTACCTTATGTAATTAGTGTGGCAAATGCTACATATATGTTCTAGCACACACTTCCCTTCCTCCAAATAGTGACTGATATTAATAGAAGTAATACCTCACCTTCAGATGTTATGTCTAGAAAGATTAATGGCAAGTGCTTTCGTTTGTAAACTGTGAGAAAACAAGAATCAAAAAAAATTTTTCAAACAGATATTCCATTTTAAATGACATGAATCTTTAGCTTTTGCAACTAAGATAGGAGGTTTGAGAAGAGAAATAAAAATAAAGGTGCTGTTGTTTGAAAATATGTAGATTTTTCTAGGCAATTAGTAGGAAATAATGTATTAAATACTAGATATTAAACATGTAATACTACAGATGCCTTTTAAATTCCTGAGCATGCATAAAAAAGATATTGCCCATCTTAAGGCAATGCATGTTTCTCGAATTTCTTTAAAGGGAAATTGAAGCAACTTAGGAAATTTTGTCAGGAAAATCTGATATTTTCCTTTTACTCTGGGTCAAATATGCATTAAATGGACAATACAAGCAAAACCATTGAGATCTCACCTTCTTTAGTTTACTTGAAATGTCACCTTCATGGTTGTCTGTTCTGATGTTTAAGGTGTTTGTATTTAAGAAGAAAGGTGCTAACAGAATATAGGATTTTCTGACGTGCTTTTTTCCACCCCATTCTGCTGTTGCTTTTGTTTCACGGGAGTTGGCATCTGCCTTTTAGTTCCGTGATAGCTGAGGAAAACCTGCTCTGTCGCATGTTAATTTTCCTCCCTTTAGAAAAGCTTGCTAATCTCAGGAGGTATTTCAAAGTTTAAATTGAAACAAATAGAAAAATTGCTAAATTGAAAAAAAAACAAAGGTTCCATGCAGCTCGTGATGAGTGGGAACACATCTGCCACACGATAGAGCGTGACATTCCCAGGGTGTATGGAAGAACTGCTGCTGTTTAGTATGCACCTGGTTTGGAGCATCAGCAGGTAAAGGTTTAATTACTGATCTGTTACGTGACCTGTGGATTATGTAGGAGTAGTCTAGTCCCATTTTCTGCTTTTCTCCATAGAAACTACTTTTCAGAAGGTATCTTCAGCACAAGACATGGCTTCTTATCATTTGCTTATTTTTTTGTTTGATTTTTCATTTTCTTTTAAGAGACTCATTGATAGTAGTTTATAAATCATTTGAGCCATACCTGGGTTTTAAATGCTATTCTTTCCACAATAAGCATGCCAGTGAGATTGACATAGGTGTGTGTATGGGGGATGTGTGTTAGAGATGGAAGTCAACAGTGCAAAATGCATCATTTGCAGCCACTTAGAGGATTTGGAGCACGAGAAATCCTTCCCAACAAACATTTTGAAAGGTGTGACACAAGATTATATTTGGAAGTGGATTGTTAGCTGGTACAACAAATACGGCAGAAGTACAACTTAAACAACACAGAGGTCAGCCTCTGGCCAAGCAAAAGACAGTCTCACCTGTGTGTCCCATTTACCACATGGTAGGGATAAGTTCACCAAGGTCTTAAGAAACACTAGAACTTCCAACAAAAAGTCACTGCAAAAAGTAAATTAGAAAGAATGATAAAACATATCAGCCAAGATTGTCGTCATCATCTTTCTAGCTACGCTGTCATCATTTCACTTTGGAGAGACTTTTCAACAGGCATTTTTTTTCCTTCTAGATAATTAATGTTTGTTGTTTCAAGCCATTTAATTGAGGTAATTTGTAATACAACAATAGATAATTAATGCGCAGCTTTCCTCTCAGGCCCAGAACGTCATATCATAGCAGAGCTAACCTATTACATAAAATGCAGAATACAGATGCGTTTCATTACTCATTATGTGCTCATGTTCTTGTTTTCTTTTCTCACAACTTGGAAAAATACATCAACATATCTGATCTTCCACATACTCCGTTCATGGCTTTCTTTAATCCCTGTTTTCTATCCCTAAGGCTATGACACTGACTTGACTATATTGACAAATATTATTGATATATTAATCCAAATTACCTACAGGTACAGATATGGTGATGTATAATTTAATATATAATAGAAATAACCCTCAAATCTTCTCAATGTTTGGAAATGAAGGTCACGTCCCTAAAGAACAGAATGGTAAGATGCCATACTTGTTAATGCCTAACTTTGGACATGGCACACACATTCTATTGGCCTAAAGAAGTCACATGGTCAAACTCTTCATAGTGGGGAGGAGTAGAGAGTTGATGAATAATAGTATAATCAACCATAATAACTAAATTCATATTCCAAAATCTTAATTGAGAGGAAATGGAAAATCCTAAACATTATTGTATTTCATTTTTCTCTTCACCTTTTCAACATGTTTTCTTCCTCCATTCTTTTTTATCCCTCAGATTAATGCTTTTAATAACTGCCTTGAGCTATGATCGCTTCTTCTGCACAATTTGATATTGAATTATATTTCTTCTCTGATTTAAGTACCTTATTATAACGAGCTATTTCAAGTCATAAAATACATAAAACATTTTCATTTCAACATGACATTAACAGACATGTTAATATTTGTCTTTTCTAATTTTCTTGCAGTCATCCCTTCCCTCTATAACTGAAAATAAAAGATGTTACCTTTTTCAATTTAACTCTTTCTAAATCTTGTTTAATATTGCAACTAATTATTAGTAGAGTAGTACAAGTCATATACTAATGCAGATATGAGAATCTCTTTTTTGGTTAGGTAATTGGAATAATCTATAAATAAGCTTTATTTTTTAAAATATATTTTTATTGATTTATTTTTTAAACTGATAAGAACAGATACTACACTTGATCTTAGCCAAAAGGCCGAGAAGCGATTATTGACTTATTTTTTAGAGAGAGAGATAGAAACATCGATGTGAGAGAAACATCGATTGGCTGCCTCCTGCACACCCCCTACTGGGGATCAAGCCTGCAACCCAGGCATGTGCTCTGACCGGGAATTGAACCAGGACCTCTCAGTCCATGGGATGATTCTCAGTCCACTGAGCCACACTGGCTGGGCATAACCTTCATTCTTTATTTGGAAATCACATGCATTCTGTTGTTGCATAAAGATTATTTTCCCACAAAACGGTATTTTCAAAAATACTTTTGGAAGGGTTAAATACAGTCCTTTGCCAATGAGTGATTCCTGGGAATTTTAATAAGCCCGAGCTCCTGCACTTCAGCAGATAACAGTCACCAGGATTACTGTGCATACAGGACTGCACAGTGTCATGTTTCCACAGCTGCACACTTCTTGTAGAAAGCGCTCCTGGAATGACACAGCCTCATAGACAACAGATTCACAAGGGTGTTGCGGGAGCAACCACAATGCTGACATTCTCACTGAAGCCATAACCTTCGGATTCTGGAGCCAACTGAACTGGAAGGATGTCAGTCTGATGGAAGTCTTGTCAGTCACTAACAAATGTGTACCCAGGGAGGGAAGTGTTCCTGTGATCTGGATGGCAGTTGAGCTGCACTCCAGCGTGCCAGAACCATTGCTCCATCCAGAGTCCCTGAGTGTGTAGAGTGGACAAATTCACTTCATCATAGCACAAGGTACAAATAGTTACAAATAGGGTCATTCTGGTGCTCAGCGTCCCGATGCCCAGCATAATTAACTCCACATGCCATGGCTGAGTGCTATGACTGCATTCAAGTGAGGTGATGAGGTGTCCAGCCCTGAAGGGTACGGTTGCTTGACTTCTTTATTATAACACAGTGAAAAAAGTAATAGTTTTTGCTACATGGTATTGCAGTGCTTCCACTCAGGAAATGAATTTTTATGTGTTAGATCTCTTATGAATTCTGTGTGATTTTGGTCCCAGGAGTCTAAGAAAAACTGCTCTTTTTGCACTACTAAGTGATGCAATGTGTAGCCTAAACAGATGGAAACAGCTTGACTTTAGCATAAGTGTTATGATATGTAGCTTAAGTGTAGAAATCCACAAGGTACAATGAACAGAAAGTCTGTATCACTTAAAAGGCCTATCAAGTTTACATCGACATAGGGATTGAAGCCTTGCTCCACAAGGCTTTATTTTTAAATAATTTTTGTATGGAAGTAACAGAGAATTTTAAATATCTATACCTAAGAAGACGTGAACCATAAAAAGAATTTAAAATGGTAATTGGTACAAAGTAAGTGCTGATTACACATTACCTCTTGTTATTGTTATTAATGGTAATTAGGATTTTTCTTTATCCACACAAAAAATGGTTATATGTCAAGTACCATATTCATAGATAGCAGGAACTTTCCAGTATTATATATCCTGATAAGCCATCTTTCCACCAAGTACAAGTTTTAAAATAATTGGTGAATAATCATTTTTAACCTTACAAATGATTGCAAATAGTGTTATTTTCATATTTGTCAACCATACTCTTATTTTTTTAAAAACACCTAGAAATGGTAATCATAAGATATCTTAAATGTAGTTTAGCACACTGCCATTGCACAGCATACAGATTTGAAGTGAATATCAGCAATACCCAAAAGACTAGTGGCCAAGTGTGAAGTTCTGAGGTTCAGCTTTGGCTCTATCCCCTTGCTGTTCAGGCCCTCTTTTCATTCTGCTTCCACTCTGCTTTTTTTGTTGCTCATTCCTTTACTTATTTCTTCACCAACTCCTAGAGTTAAGTGTTAGGGTTACCTAGCTGCCTGCAATAGTTCATGTTGACAAAAGAAAATTGATACAAGGAACTGATTCTGAAGTATTATTAATTTACCTTTCCTCTCCACAGTTATTTACAGTTTAAAAGAAGACTTGGAGAAACAAAAATGTTTAACCTAAAGGAGTGATTCATTAATCACTGCTATCTTTAATAACAGATCAATGGATAACCTTCCTACATTCTCCAAATCTCACCATTCAAATCCCCCACCCTTTCACCTGTGCGTTAAAATGGCCCCTGCACCAATGCTGTGACCTAAGTGTAAGTCAGGTAGATTTTAATGGAACATTTTATTTTTTAAGGCTATTTATTCTCTTAGAATATTATTTTAAACACAACTACTAGTTTGGAAAAGTCAGTGTTTCTTTGCAGGACCTTGTTGTACAATTTAAAGTACTAAGCCAGCGGAAATCCATCTTATTTCCAAAAGTCACTGAACTTGTTGATGTTATTAGTAACACATTTGACATTGTGTGAGTATTCTGATTCATACTTTAAGAGTATCATGCCATAATAGTGAATAAATGATATCCAAAAAATTATAATTACTCTTTTCATTTATTTGGACATTTTATTTCAGATGAATAATCATTCAAGTTCCAGAAGAGTAAACTTTTAGCATAGTAACCTAAGCAAAATAGAATTTCTCTCTTATAATTATTAAAACCACTTGAGGAATGAAAGATAACTGGTAGGGTGGGATGGCAGTGGCTAGGGTAGATCTGGGTATGAGAACTTCCTTGGCACCTAAAGGAAACATCATAGACAAATTGTTTCATTTCTGCTCTGAGCCTATAATATATCACAACCATATTAAAAAATACCAGCAATTATATATCTCATAATATTAAGCTACCAATAAGGTCTTTTCATGTTAAAAACATGAGGTTATCAGTAGAATTCACATAGGGTCTACTGCAACCCTAAGCATCTCCTCTCCTTCTTGAGGCTCATGATCAATAGACTATTTTGATCTAGGCTCTATGTACATTTTATTATGCCAATAGCCTTTCCTGATACCAAAGCAATAATCAACCAATTAATAAAGAGTGTGTATTACTATGCATTGCAATACTGAGAGTCAGGCATACATGAGTAGTAGAAAAGTAAGGAAGAACAATATAAAGAACAGTGGTTGGGCAATCTACCCAACTCACGTCTTACTATGTAAAGGGAAAACTCACCTAGGATACAAAATAGGCAATGGACTGTTAGAACAAATTTTTTGTTTTTCGCCTAAAAATTTGTAGGATTTTTATATTTTTAAGTGAGTGTACTAACTAATTTTTTTCTTCACTAAAGTTGTAAATAAAACAGTAAATGTGTTCTTAATGATTATGTGGTGTTTTAAAGACATGTTTTTATTTATTCCATGTTTGGGAATTTTTTTAACCATTAATTTTTATTCTTTAGGAAATCCTCTCCTTTTATTGTCCTGGCTAATTTTTAAAAGTTTGTATTAGGAATGCCAAATGAATCTTTAAAATCAAACACATTGAGGCAGACATACAAAATAATTTTCATGAAAACTTAGTACTTTTTAAGGTATTAATGTATAAGCTTTCACACACGCAAAAAAGAAATGTTCATTTCCTATCACATTTCAAATCATCAGGGGCAAGTAGTTGCTTGGGCTAGCCTTCATTTGTAGGCTGGAAACGTTGATATTTTAAAATCAGTTATCTTGGTGGTGTGGGTACATATATATGGGTAATATTACTTCTGACTTCTACTAATCCCTTTCAGACAGTTTATAAAATAGTTTTATATCAATTTCTTCTTCTGCCACCAGCAAAAGACTCAGAATGGGCTACTGTATTGACACATGTTGGGGCAATTTTTTCTCCTATAGTGTTCGAAGGAAACGGTGTTACCTAGATTACACATTATTTCTCATTGGTGAGTATATTCTATGGTATAGATCTATGTTTATATACTGCTTTCCTTACAGAGAAAATCCAATCTTAAAAGGCTGTAGTATAACACAAAACTAATAGTATGGCATTTTTTTGCCAAATTCGGAGAAAGAAAAATGTATAACTCCACTATATTATTCAATACATATCACATATATTTTATTAAGAATGTCTTCTCAATGAATCATAATTATAAGATTTATATTTAATATTTGCAATATAAGTGAATACTTTCTCACAAGATACAATATACATGATATAAATTATTTTTTGTATTTGGAAGATTATTTTGTATTTGTTCCACAAATATTAATATCGTATACCTTTACATTATAGAATAAATTGAACATTATAGTTTCTAGACCTCTGAGTGTTATTTGTTGAACTTCTTCCAGTATATAAAAAACATAGATTTAAAAAGTGCCTAATATGATCTAAGAGAATCTGGCTAAGTATTTAAAAATCTTATTTAGGGAACTGTTTTATTTCTGAGAAACTAATCTTACTCAGGGTTTGCTTAAATGCACAAGAACTCAAGTTTTTAAACCAATTAGAATATTGGGTTTACATAAGAATTGATCATTTGACCATGGTAGCCTGCCTTAAACATGCATGATATACATTTATTAATTCTACATCTGGAAAATGGTATAGTAGCAGTAACTGACCTCCAATTCTGTTTCTTTTGCATTGAAAATAAAAATCTTAGTTTAGTTTGAACTTTTTCCCCATAAATACCTTTGGTTTGTGTTGGCATTTATGCAGCAGCAGGAGACCATTATCCAGTGACACATTCTATCCCACTGACATTATCACTCAAAGATGGTCGATTTCATTTTCAGGAAGGTCCCAGAGAGCCACAGACAAGTTACAATCAATCACACAAGCACAATTGCTAGCACAGTCACATTACTCTCAAAAAGGAAGAGTAAGGAAAACACAAACGTACTGATGTATATTTAAATTTCATGTCTTGCTCCTAAAGAATTGATGAATTGTAGCATAGCTTCACATTAATAATGTCATCATGTTTAAGCCTTGTCAATTTTCCCCCTGATTCATACAAATGCCAAAATGGGTTGAAATGCTTTGCTGTGTGGTTGTAGAATACAGCCAGGCGAGGTGTTATGGGAAAGGTTGCAGTGGTTGCACCTCACGTCATATATGAGTGGCAATAAGTGGCGAGCTTTGAGTTAGTCCAGTTAAGCTAGATGTGAATCATACCAGGCTTGAGGGACAGAGTCAAGTAGAATGCAGGTTGAAGCAAGTGGCAGGTATGGGGGGGGGCGGGTAAATGAAATCACCACTAGGAGTAAATAAGACTGAAATGCATCAAAAGGTGAGGAATAGAGTCAGGGATCCAGCCCATTAGGTTTGAAAGAGCTTCAGACAGAGGCAGTCTGGCTCTCTAGAGAGTGTTTAAGGAAAGAATTGCCATGGGCATTGTGAAAATTTCTACATAATGGGCTTCAGACTTATTCAATGAATCAACCCCTGTCTTTCTGTCTATCTTTTTGGGAAAGAAGCCATAGTCCTGTGTCAGTTCAAGTCTTCGAGGAGCCTTGAAATTAGCTTTGTTCCCCAAATGTTTCTGTATTGAAAACTGGAATTATATTTTGTGACTGGAGGTGGAATTCTACTGGGATGTCTATGTCATGAGATGATAGAGCAGGCCGATAACTGTCTTCCTCTTATTTTCTTATTATAGAGGAGAAGGATCAGAAGTTTATTAAATCTTCTAATACAACTCCAGGTGCCTCACACATCTCACCAATAAGGAAAGCAAGACTAAGCAACATAAAAAGGTGTAAGCCTTGTCTGAGCCCATTAATAAGTGAGCTGATACTACATGCCTGGCCCCTTGATGCTTAGGCAGGTGACACTTGTACTTTATCAAGGGCCTCCCCCTCTAGCTTATTTTATTCATCCCAGAACAGAGGTCTGGCTAGTAATAGGGCACTGGATATAGGTTTTATGGAATTCAATTGTGAAAACATTTCCTGTGACAGTTATCTTACCCTTTGTAATGTAAATGAAAGGCTAATCAATCTTGGTTAGCTGAATAAAGATATTGAATTATCACAAAGTCCTCTCATTGCTACCCACATACTTTTCAAAAGATTTTGGAATTGTTGCTATGCTCCATGTTACAGATAGGGTTGAATGAGCTCTTTACTTCCATTAAGATGCACAGAATTTTAACCCTCTTCCAAAGAGCCTTCAAAGAAAGTGGCAGCATTTTATAGAGTTAATATGTACCAATAAAATAAGTACAATAACATGCATATATAAAATGAGTAACAGAGATATTGAAGTTCTTGGGTAATTTATCTGAACTTTCTAGAACTCAGTTTGTTAATATATAAAATACAGGAGAATAGGGGGAGCATAAAGTGCTGATTAAGACAGAGAAGCTATTACCAGATTTCTTGGCTCATATTCTGGTTCTGCCACTGGTTAGGTGTGTTTCCTTGAGTAACTTTTCTGTTCACTAATATTTCTGTATGTAAAATGGGGCTAATTGTGAAATCTAGTCTATAGAGTTGTTCTGAAAATAAAGTGAGTTAATACATGAAAGTCACTCAGAACAGTGATTGGTCCATAGAAAACATTTTATCAGATTTAGATATTATTGTTATAGTTAATTATAATATATATTCTTGATTGATAATTTGATGATACTATAAATGTATTCTATCTAGTGATTTTTTTTTTTAAATCTGAATTTTAAAGTTACTAGGGGCTATTTTTGTACTTTTTAGGAATCGAACAACTAACTTATTTATGATATCTGTAACAAGAATTCATTACATTCTACCTGACCACAATATATGTAACTTTAAATCAGTAATTATCAACCACCCAGAACAGTTGAGTATCTGACACTTTCTTCTCACTAACATTGGTTCTCTAGGGCAGAGATACTCAATTATAATGGGTGGGATCCAAGTCTCCTCACAAACAGTGCATTTGAAGATGATTCTGATACACCTGCTTACCAAACAAATGGGCACTACACCACCAATCATAATTGAGAACCACTGCTCTGGATCTTTTTGCAAAACCAAATGCAAGCAGAATATGTACAAGCAATTTTATCAATTATCTAGTTTAATAAAAAATACAATAAGAAGATGTGGTACTTTTTCCCTCTTTTCAAAAATGTTTGAAGTAAAGTGAGGAAGAAGCCATTGAAGTTACACACTTGACAGGGAATAGTGGCTTTAGGATCGACACAATGAGATATATGGTATTGTTAAAAGTCCCCAATCAGCAATGTGCTTCCAGCATAACTTCTCAGGACCTGGTCAACATATCTCTTAACAGTAACACTACTTGATTTATATTTAATTTCATTATGCATGTTCTCTGACCTACCTGATACTTTACCCCATTGTCACAAGTCTTTTTCTCCTATTATCCTACATGTTTCTGGGCAACTGGCCAACAAGTATTGATGGAGCATCTACATGGACTCAGGTGCTATAGTAAGCACTAGAAATACCATTAAAAACAAAACATTGTGTCTCCCTTAAGGAACATGTAGTTTTACTTGGGCGACAGGCCAGTTAACATGAAATTAAAATACATTGTAGGAAATGCTGATAGTTGTTCCTCAGTGAAGCACCTTAATTCTATAAAAGGAAGGTGGTAGATGAATCAGAAATGCCTTATGGAAGTGTTGACATTCAGCCTGGAACTAAAAGAGTAGGGGAGCTTGAAAAAATGGCGATGGAGTGAATGGAAGCTACACAGAAGATCTCCTAGGACCAAACGGGAATTACAACTAAAATAGAGACAAAATGCTGGAAAAAAGCAACAGAAAAGCAGCGGGAGAGGACCATACAACCAGGGACACTGAACGAGCCTGGTAGGATCTGCGGAGGCACAAGAGGGTGGCGGGCTGGAAGCCCACGGAAAGCAGCAGCCTTAGCTGTGAGCAGCACCCTTGGGGTTAAGATACCAAGCGGCTCCACAGCACAGAGGGCCGGGACAGAGCACTAGATTGGCTACAGACACTCACCTTGGGCTCTGGCAGAGGAAGGGTGGACTGGACTGGAACTCTGTGGGGACACCCAGGTTTTGGAGGGTGCTCAGAGTTTGTGCTGAGCTGCAGCCACAAAGGATAGTGGCCAGCTTGCTCCTTCCTGGAGCTGTGGCAGCCCCTCCCTCGGAGATTCAACTGAACACAGGTGAGCAAAGAAATGCAAATTGAGGCTCATTAACTACCAGCATCTGCCCCACCCTCTGGAAAACCTCTTACACTGAACACCTGAGGGAGCTTCTCATTCAACTGAGAACCCAAGGCTTTTCAAGTAACTGAGGCTAATAGCCTCCAGGCAAAAAGCTAGAGGATAACTCAACCTTTCCTGGGCTTGCAAATCTACCCAGGAAAGTAAGACATGACGGTGGTATTTAACATGGGTCCTCTCTCATTCATCCAAACCCAGTAGAGAGAGCCGCAAACAGCAGAACACCAACATCCACAGGGAAAATTTGGCAGGCTCCAAAACCCACTAAGATAGCCAAAAAGGTGAAACAAAGAAACAAATCCCAAATGAAAGAACAAGAGAACTCTACTGAAGATGAGATAAATGAAATGCAGTTAAGCAAGTTATCAGAGGTAGAGTTCAGAGCCATGATCTTGAGGAAGCTCAACAGCATGAGTAAGGACATCAACACCATGAGTAAAGCTATAGAAACATTGAAAACCAACCAAGTGGAAATGAAGAATGACATAGCAGAAATAAAGAACACATTAGAAGGACTAACCAGCAGAGTAGAGGAAGCTGAGGACTGAATCAGTGAATTAGAAGACAGGGTAGAAAAAAATCAACCAATCAGAAAACCAAAAAGAAAAAAACAATTAAAAAACAGGAAGACAGATTAAGAGAACTGTGGGACAACTGGAAACGTAATAACATTCACATCATAGGAGTCCCCGAAGAAGAAGAAAATGACTAAGGGTTAGAGAATATATTTGAAGAAATAGTGACAGAAAACTTCCCTAATTTGGTAAAGAAAGAAGGCATTCAAGTTCAAGAAGCACAGAGAGCCCCAAGCAAGAAGAACCCAAACAGGCCCACATCAAGACAGATAGTAATTAAAATGCCAAAAATTAAAGACAAAGAGACAATCCTAAAAGCAGCAAGAGATAAGCAACAGTTTACCTACAAAGGAACCTCCATAAGGCTATCAGCTGACTTCTCACAGAAATACTATAGGCCAGAAGGGAATGGCATGAAGTAATCAAGGTCATGAGAAACAAGAATCTGAATCCAAGACTACTCTATCCAGCAAGTATATCATACAAAATAGAAGGTCAAATAAAGAGCTTCCCAGACAAAAAAAACAAAAAAAACTAAAGGAATATATTAGCACCAAACCAGCACTGCAAGAAATGTTATAAGGACTGCTGTAATTAGTAGAAGAAATATGAAGAAAAATAGAACCATACTAAACAAAAATGGCAATAAATAAGTACATATCAATAATCACCTTAAATGTAAATGGATTGAATGCTCCGATAAAAAGACACAGAGTAGCTGACTGGATAAGAAGGCATAACTCACATATATGTTGTTTACAAGAGATCCACCTCACAAAAAAAGACTCACATAGGTTGAAAGTGAAGGGATGGAAAAAATCTTCCAAGCAAACAGCAAGGACAAAAAAGCTGGGGTAGCAATACTCATATCTGATAAAATAGATTTCAAAATGAAGGCCATAACTAGAGACAAAGAAGGCCACTACATAATATTATATCTATCCACCAGGAAGCTATAACCTTGGTAAACATATATGCACCGAATATAGGAGCACCAACATATATTAAAAATCTTCTGGAGGACTTCAAAGGAGAAAATGACAGCAATACAATCATAGCAGGGGACTTCAACACCCCACTGACATCACTGGATAGATCCTCTAGACAAAAAATAACCAAGGAAACAGAGACTCTAAATGAAGCGCTAGATCAATTGGATTTAATAGATATATACAGAGAATTACACCCCAAAACTGCAGAATTCACATTCTTCTCAAGTGCACATGGGACATTCTCAAAGATAGACCACATGCTAGGACACAAAATAAGACTCTACAAGTTCAAGAAGATTGAAATCATATCAGGCATCTTCTCAGATCACAATGGCATGAAACTAGAAATCAATTGCAACAAGAACATGCAAAGAGATTTGAAAACATGGAGGCTAAATAGCATGTTATTGAACAATGAATGAGTTACCATGGAGATCAAGGAAGAAATTAAAAACTTCCTGGAAACCAATGAAAATGAACACACAACAACACAAAATCTATGGGATGCAGCAAAAGCAGTACTGAGAGGAAAGTTCATAGCACTACAGGCCCACCTCAAGAAACAAGAAAAATTTCTAATAGACTACCTAACCTCACAACTTAAAGAACTAGAAAACAAACAAAAAGAAAACCCCAGAGCAAGTAGAAGGAAGGAAATAGTAAAGATCAGAGCAGAAATAAATGACATGGAGACCAAAAAAAACAATTCAAAGGATCAATGAAACAAAGAGCTGATTTTTTGAAAAGATAAACAAGATTGACGGACCCTTAGTTAGACTCACCAAGAAACAAAGAGAGAGAACCCAAATACACAAAATCAGAAATGAAAGAGAAGTAATAACTGACACCACAGAAAAATAAAGGATTGTTAACAAATACTATGAACAATTATACAGCAACAAATTCGACAATTGAAGTGAAATGGACAAATTTCTAGAAACACATAGTCTCCCAAAACTGAACCGGAAAGAGATAGAAAACTTGAACAGACCAAAAACAGTGAAAGAAATTGAAGATGTAATCAAGACTCTCCCAGGAAACAAAAGCCCAGGCCCGGACGGCTTCACTGGGGAGTTTTACTGAACATTCAAAGAAGAACTAACACCCATTCTCCTCAAACATTTTCAAAAAATTCAAGAAGGAAGACTTCCAAACTCGTTTTATGAGGCCAGCATAACTCTAATTCCAAAACCAGAAAAAGACACTACAAAGAAAGAAAACTACAGGCCAATATCCCTGATGAACATAGATGCCAAACTCCTGAACAAAATACTAGCAAATCAGAACCAGCAATACATCAAAACAGTTATTTACAATGACCAAATGGGATTCATCCAAGGGATGCAAAGCTGGTACAATATTCGCAAATCAATAAATGTGATACACCACAAAAACAAAGTGAAAGATAAAAACCATATGATCATATCAATAGACACTGAAAAAGCATTTGACAAAATCCAGCACCCATTTCTGATAAAAACGCTCAGCAATTTGGGAATAGAGGGATCATATCTCGACATAATAAAGGTCATATGTGAAAGATCTACAGTCAACATCATATTCAATGGACAAAAATTAAAAGCATTTCCCTTAAGAACATGAACAAGACAAGGATGCCCACTTTTGCCACTCTTATTTAACATAGTGCTGGAAGTCTTAGCCACAGCAATTAGACATGAAGAAAAAAATAAAAGGGATCCAAATTGGAAAGGAGGAAGTGAAACTGTCATTATTTGCAGATGACATAATATTATACATAGAAAACCCTAAAGACTCCATCAAATATCTACTAGACTTAATAAATGAATTTGACAAAGTAGCAGGATACAAAATTAACATCAAGAAATCGACAGCATTCTTATACACCAATGATGAACTCACAAAAAGAGAAACTAAAAATACAATCAAAATTTACCATCACAGTAAAAAAAAAATTAAGATACCTGGGAATAAACTTAACCAAAGGAGTAAAGGACCTATTTGCAGAAAACTACAGGACATTGAAAAAAGAAATAGAGGAAGATATAATAAAGTGGAAGCACATACCTTGTTCATGGATTGAAAGAATTAACATCATTAAAATGTTTATACTACCCAAAGCAATCTATAGATTCAATGCAATCTCCATCAAAATACCAATGACATATTTCACAGAACTAGAACAAATACTTCAAAAGTTCATATGGAACCAAAAAAGACCCCGCATAGCCACAGCAATCTTGAAAAAGAAGGACAAAGTAGGTGGGATCACAATATCAGATATCAGGTTATACTACAAAGCTACTGTAATCAAAACAGCCTGGTACTGGCACAAGAACAGGCACATAGATCAATGGAATAGAACAGAGAACCCAGAAATTGACCCAAAACATTATGCTCAATTAATATTCGATAAAGGTGGCAAGAGCATGCAATGGAGTAAAGACAGCCTCTTTAATAAATGGTGTTGGGAAAATTGCACAGCTACATGCAAAATAATGAAACTATACCATCAACTTACACCATACACAAGAATAAACTCAAAATGGGTAAAAGACCTAAATGTGACTTGTGAATCCATAAAAATCCTAGAAGAAAATGTAGGCAACAAAATTTCAGATATCATACGCAGTAGAATTTTCACTGATACCTCACCTAAGGCAACAGAAACAAAGGAAAAAATGAACACATGGGACTACATCAAACTCAAAATCTTCTGCACAGCAAAAAAACAATCATCAAAAGGGAAAGGGAACCCACTGTATGGGAGAGCATAATTGCCAATGATACATCAGATAAGGGGTTAATTTCCAAAATATACAGAGTGCTCATACAACTCAACAAAAGGAAGACAAATAACCCAATTAAAAAATGGGCAGAAGACCTAAAGAGACACCTGTACAAACAGGACATACAAATGGTCAAGAGAAATAAGAAGAAATGCTCAACATCACTAATCATCAGAGAGATGCAAATTAAAACAACAATGAGTTATCACCTCACACCTGTCAGAATAGCCGCCATCAACAAAGCATCAAACAACAAGTGTTGGTGAGGGTGTGGAGTAAAGGGGACTCTAGTACACTGCTGGTGGGAATGCAGACTGGTGCAGCCACTATGGAAAACACTATGGTGTTACCTCAAAAAATTAAAAATTGAAATACCATTTGACTCAGTGATCCCACTCCTAGGAATGTACCCTAAGAAGCCTGAAACACCAATCAGAAAGAATATATGTACCCCCATGTTCATAGCAGCACTATTTACAATAGCTAAGATCTGGAAACAGCCCAAGTGTCCATCAGTAGATGAATGGATAAAAAAACTCTGATACATATACACAATGGAGTACTATGTAGCTGTAAGAAAGAAAGATCTCTTATCCTTTGAGATGACATGGAAGGACCTGGAAACTATTATCCTAAGTGAAACAAGCCAAGCAGAGAAAAACAAATATCATATGATCTCACTTATTTGTGGAATATAATGAACATAATAGTCTGAGGTACAGGGTAGACCCAGAGATGTGGAAGTAGGGTACAGACTGACAATCTCCAGAAAAGGGGGTGGTGGTGGGGGGGGAGACAAACCACAGAACTTATACGCATGTATGCATATCCAATGGACTTGGACAACAAAGCTGGGACCGGGGCAGGGAGGGAGGGGGAGGAAAGTGTCAGTGGGGGAAAAAGGAGAAACATCTGTAACAAAAAAATAAATAAAATAAAATAAAATAAAATAAAATGTTAAAAAAATAAATAAAATAAAATAAATAAAAATAAAAGATAGGGTAGGGAAAATTCATTCTAGACATAAGGTACAGTAGCACAGAATCTCTGAAGTAAAAGTAAGCATGCAATTTAGAAAATAGGCAGTAATTTAGTATGGCTCCAGTACTGAACATGGAGTGAAGTATGATGAGGGAGATGAGAGAGCCAAGATTAGGAAAGGTTTTAAAGCCATGAAGAGGCATTTGGAAAATATCTCAAATACTAAGGAGTTTAATAGGATGATTTACATAATCAGAATTTCATATTAGAAGTATAATTCTAGTTGATGTGGAAAGATTGAGGAAGAACTAGATTATAGGCAGTGACATCTGTTAGAAAAGAATTTCATTCATGAGTAGAAACCAGAAATTGATGGCCGAATCCCAAAGTGTAGTTTTGCAAATGGAGATAAATGAAGTTCAGAAATACCAAAAAAAAAAAAAAATGTATGGTTGACAAAATTTAAGGAGGGGAGGAATCAAATGGGTCACTCAGATCTTTTGTTTGAACAACTAAATGTAATAGGGTCATTATGAAAACAGTACACTTGGGAGACAGGACAGGTTTGTAGAGAAAGCTATAGCTTTTGATTTTGAAGAGTGCCTTCAAGCTGTAGAATGGGAGACATGAAAAAGAATTAAGTATACAGGTCTAGAGCAAAAAAAAAAAAAAGTCTGGGTTAGAAATAGTAGAAATATAGATTTGGAGTTATCAGGAGACAGATGGTAATTGAAGAGTTGGAGTAGATGAGATTAATTCTGACAAACATGACATTTTAAGGAATAAGTAGATGGAGAAGATCCTGTGAAAGCAACAAAGAGACCAGGCAAAAAAAAAAAGAAGACATTTGGAAAGCATGGAGTCATAGCTGCAAAGGGGCAAGGCTTCACATGAGATAAATACTGAACCTTGTCCATTAAATTTAGCATCAAGTTTATTGGTGATTTTAGCAATGGTAGTTTCAGTGAAATGTCTGTAAGAAGCCAGATTACAGAGTTTGTGAGAGAATGGGAGATGAAGTAAGAACACTGAGTGTATAGGAAATGCTTTTAAGAACTTAGCTAGGGAGTAGAGGAGAAAAGAACACATTAGGTTGAGGGAGGGAATGAAAAAAATGAGATGAAGAGACTTAAGCATGTTTAAATGCTAAATGGAAGAAACTAAAGATTAAAATGTTTCTAATACAGCCTGGCCAGTGTGGTTCAGTGGACTGAGCGTCATCCCATGGACTGAGAGGTCCCGGTTCGATTCCTGGTCAAGGCACATGCCCCAGGTTATGGGCTCGATCCCCAGTAGGGGGTGTGCAGGAGGCAGCCGATCCATGTATCTTTCTCACATCGATGTTTCTGTCTCTCTCTCTCTAAAATACCAATAAAAATAAATAGTAAAAATAATGTTTCTAATACAGTAGAGAAAAGTAATGTTAATTAGGGTTTTTACAGAGGAAAGAGGAAAATAGGAGCTTTAACACAGGTAGAGCAATTCACTTTAAAAAGGAAAACAGTTTTGGCAAAAGGAATGGAGACATGATGAATATACATGCATGGAAATGGTGAGGGGAGAGGAAGTAGGTAGAGTCTTTTTCTAATGATTCTGTTTTCTTTGTGAGGTAGAGCATACTATTGGCTGTAAGGAAACAGGAGATGATAGAGTAGAATATTTAATGGAAGTGGAGATGATTCAGAATAGTTACTATAGAAGCATGAAATCGAAAGGAAAAAAGCCAACGATTTAAGAGACCTGGCAGGATGTTTGGATCCCAGAAAGATGCTAGGAAGCAGTGAAGGACCAGTTGGGACTGAAAACCATGAATTTTTAATGCCTCCAGTTTTCAAAGTTGTGCAATTTTTTTTCTCTAGGCTTGTTAGCATCCTTTATATAACACTTGAGAAATCAGACTATTTGAATTTTCCAGAATTGTGATTTTTGCCAATTGAGTACAATAGAAGGACAAAATCAACAGACAAGAACAAGTGAGTGACTGAGTGCTGGAAAGTAAAATCTGCTTCTGAGGAAAGGAAAAGTAAATTGCAGAGACTTAGAAATCCAGCTATTAAAGACCAGATATATCAGGAAAATGAATCATGTTATAGAAGAATAGAAGGCTGTGATCAAAGAACAGTGTTTGAACGTAAGATTTTTGAGTTTATGAATTCTGAATGTATTATTTAAAATAGAGCTAGGTAATTGAATGCTGCCATTTTTACAAATTTTTTTCTACCACACAAAATAAAACCTCATCTGGCAATGTTTTTAACATTGTACTGATATAAACTAATAAAACAAATGATGACTAGAAGGTAAGTAAGTAACTAATACTATGATGTCGAAAGACAGAAACTTTGTGAGGCCAAGCCAATTCTTCTAGCAATCTTGTTTCTAAATTTTAATGCTATTGACATCTTTACTTTCAATCATATTTAGTCAATGCAATAAAAAAAAAATATCTAGTCCCAATTCTCTTCTTTAAGAGATTGCTAAGAATTTCCTCTAAAATAGGTCAATAGATAGGTAGGAAAGAAAGGTTGATTAGCCACTGTTCTAACTCAAGAGAGCTCAAACTCATTCAGATAATCTGCCCATTTCAGATGTACAGGTGAGTGCAGCTTCTCCATCACCACGTAGCCAAGGGTTCAGGGCCCCGCTTTCATTTAAGGGGTGTGCTTAAAATATGTTAAGTTGTAAAGGGACATATCCACAGGGATAGATCATGTGGAGATTGACCAAAAGAAGAGGTATTTATTGACAAAAAAGTAAAATTAAAAATTAATAAATACACAAAAAATTACAGAGGGAAACAAAGCTCAAGTACAAATCCGTTTTGGTGTCTTATTCTTCACAAAAGAATACATATATGCAAAACATCTTACAAACTTGATTCATACCATGTTCTGAAACTTTATTTTTTTAACTTCATAAAGGAGATATTAAAAATTAAATATTTGTCTGAATGATCACTTTAGTAGTGGCAAAAATCCCATAATAACACTGTACGTTTTGTTTCCTTTATTTTCTTTTTTATAATTTTTAAACCAATTTTCTATTTAGGAAAATTTAAGGTAATGTTCTTGTTTGATTATTGTGCATTATGGGAATTTATATATGATAAAGATGATGTTTTATATTGAGACAAGTTATATAATATTTATTAATGGGATTACTGGATTCCTATTTTTAAAAATAATTATATTCCTCTTATATTATACACATTAATAAAGTATATATGAATCAAATACTTAAAAATAAACAACTATAGAAATAAAATAATAAATTAAAAATTTTAAAATCTTGATTTGGGAAGTCCTTCTGAAGCAACATTCACTCAAAATCCAAAACCCAGGAAGGACGAGCCTGGCTATCTGAGCTTTATGAGCTCTTTAACTTATTAAGTTACTAGATCTTTGTAAATTATTTTAGTTCATTCAAGGCAAATTATTTTGCCTTAGTCTATATTTTCAAAAACAGTCTTGGTTTTATTTATTCTTCTAAATAACTTTTAGAATCATTTGGATGATCTCTGATTCTCGTTATACCTTAAAGAAGTGTACTGGGATTTGCGTCGGCAATGCATCAAGTTTCTGGTGTAACTGAAGTAGAAGTGTCACCTTTGCTGTCTGTAAATTATCTTTGCCTTTGTAAATGAACATGTTTTAACAACCTTTAAAGAACATGAATATGCAATTATGTAGTCACTGTTTAGTCCGTTAAAATAGGCAGTTCATTTAGGTAAAACTCAAATGAGTTTTCAGACCCTTTCCAATAATCATAAGAGCCTTCGTGGCACAGGTTGGGAACCTGGGCAGGAGAGAAGGATCTGGTTTCTGTTTGGTGGGTTGTACTTTATCCAGGGATGGAAGAGGGTGAGATTCAAAGTGTGTCTGTGTTCCTTTGTTTAGAGACCTCAGCTTGAGAGGTTTTCCTTCTTTAGAAGATGGTACAATCCAACTCATGTTAGGTGTGAATTTTGACCCAGACTGTAGATTAAAAGATGCCTTCCCAAATCTAGGAGTTAATCATTTTATTTCTATTTATGTTTCTTCTTTCTTTCTTTCTTTCTTTCTTTCTTTCTTTCTTTCTTTCTTTCTTTCTTTCTTTCCACCTATCTATCATCTATCTATATAGGAAAATTAAAAAAAAAAAACTGCCACTTTAATGACATTCAATGTTATTAGTTTTATTACCTTTTCAGTAAACAAGAATTCACACTAGTGCCATTTTCCAAAAGCTGAAACAGTGCAAAAGAAACATAATCCTCTGATATTTCTTTTTCAATTGGCCTCCTTATGCAGAAAGGAAGCTTATCATTATTAAGTTATTTCAAATTATGGTTTTAGGTAGCGATATTCTGACTAATTAGTTTTTAGAACAAAATAATGTTCTAATCATAGTTATGATGTTTTATGTTTTCCATAAGTATATGTTTTTCTATGATCAAGGAAAATGATTAATTCAAAACTTGTTTTAACTGCTTTTCATTAAACTATAACTAAGTTTCATTGGGTTAAATTTGGTAATTTTCCAGTGTAAGCGTGCTTTTAGGTTGGTGTCAAGGCTAATTCAATTGTTTCTTTTCTAGATTCATAGGTTTCATAAAAAGTTCGTTTTATGTTAGCTTAGGGCTTTTCTGCCTGGTGAGGATTATAGCATTTGTCACAAGGGTGCCAAGATTTATTATGACAAAAAAGAAAATAATTTGTAAATTTTACAATTGAAATGACTATATTTAGAATGCTTAATAATGGCACTTAAGAGACAACAGTGTTTGTATATTCTTATGCTAATTAGCCAATTTGCTGTTGCTTTTCTTAATTGTGAAAGGTGATTTTAGTGCAGAGTGCTGTGCTATGATTTATAGAACATTAAGACCTTAACTTATATCGGTGCTTTTAGTAGAACTGGGATGTTGTTTTCTGCACAAATGTTGTCATATCACAAAAGGCACAAAACTCATCATGCTATTTATTTATTCGAGGGTAGCTTTCACAGAATACATATTGGAGATAGTAGCACCTATGTTTCTCCTAATGTGTCTCATTGTTTGTGAGGAAGGCTGACGGTATTGTCATTGTCATTCTGTCCACATCATAGAGAGAGCTTGGAATTTTAATAACTACCCTATTCAGTGAATTATAGTCCTTTGATGTAGCAATTTGACAATATTGTGATTAGCCAGCTAGTGGCTACTTCATCCCCTTAGTGTTCTAATAAGGCTACTCTATCTAGGCCTGTAGGCATCTTGGATGCTGTACAAAGAGGTAAGGGAAATGATGAAGAGTTGTATATTATTTATAGCCTCAATTTGCTGAACTAGCTTGTTTTGACTTGGTTTTGAGTGAAAGGAAAGATCAGGCAACTCTAAATGATTTCCATTTGTGTCCTCTGGGTATGGTGTTCAGTTCACTATTCCCTCTAATTTAAAAGATGGCATTACTTCGCAGATGAAAGTGACTGTGCCAGGACCTGGCTTGAGCCAGCTGCAGAACTAAATGAGGATTTGAAAAAGCCAGTGCATGTTCTCAATGTTTTAACGTACTACTAGGGAATAACTTTGGCAAGGGGAGAATAATTCAGTTCACAATTTCATTAATCACATCAACTTCAACAAAAACAACTGCTATTTTTATTACTCTAAGAGAATTAGTAAAACTTGACTTAAATTATATTACATGTGAGCTTTATATCAGACTCTAGTCTAATGGTGACATGATTCTTCTTTTTAAATATTTTATCAGAAGAGAAACACGAATGTATTTTTTCTCCTTTCCATTTTTCCATTCTTCCATGTTTTTACCTATTTATCCATCCCTCCATTTATCTAACTAACCAATATTAATTGAATGTCTACTTGAATGTCATCTATATGTCTGTGCAATATTTATTACTTATTATGTGACAGGCAGTATGTTTAGAGCTAGGGATATAAGGATGAATAAAACCCCTGTGAAAGTAGTGGCTGGACCACACGCTAACAGACCAGTACAAGACGATGTGGTTAAGTGCTTTGACGATGATATGGTATTTATGCCATAGATGCAAAGATGAAGGACACTCAGGTCAGCCAGGAAGAGAATAAAGTAGAGTTAGGGGAGACTTCATATATGTGGTCGTCTGTCCCTGAGTTGTGATTTGAAAGGCAAGTAGACACTGCCAAGTGGAAATAGGAAAAAGTGCTCCTGGAAGGGGGAAGATCTTTGTAGGTTATAAGCAGGAAAATGTATGAGATGAGGACCTTCCCTTGAGAGGCCACAGGGAGGAAGCAGACAGAAAGACAGTCCACCAGTGAAGTGCTGCCTAACCCTGTGCACACCTGCTATGGGATTCTTCATCACCTATGTGAGATTCATTTGGTCTTACATATGTAAAAAGAAAACATAAAAGGCATTTCTGATATTGTCTTTTTTGCTTCCACGGATGACTGATTCTCAAGATAAGGTTGAATAAATGTAACTTTTTACTTTAATTTTCAAAAGGAAACTAAACTCTCTGGAGTTAGTGCGGTTATTCAGTAACTACTCAGCAACAAGGAGGTGATTTTTATGGAAATGATAACGCAGTACATCAGTGGCAGCTTCTGTGGTAAGTCCTCCATAGTCATCATCTTACTGAATCCTCCCAGCAATTCTATCTGGTAGGAATTAACAGATTACCATGCTACAGACTAAGACACTGAGCCTTGAATACTTTCATTAACCTACTCAGGATCACATGGCTCTGAATTGTAGTGGTGTCTCCATTCCAGCTCTGACTTCCTCCAGAGTCCCATGTTTAACAGACTTGATATGCTGCCTACGTCAGGCCAGGTGCTGTGCTGGACACTAGAATTGTGAGGGATAAAATTCTGGGAGACTGCAGTAGAGAATTTAAGAGCAATCCTTAAATTTCAAGGAGTGTTTAAAAGATTTGGTGAACAGTGCCTGTCTGTATTTGAAGATGTCGTAATACTCTGCAGTTGCATGGTACAGATTATGGATTTGCTTGCCTTTGGGGGTTGAGTTTACTGTTTCCTTTTGTGTCCTCTGGGTATTCTTCACTATGGGGCAGTGCACTTCTCTGAAATCTTCTAGAGCTAAGGATCTCAGGAAAGAAAAATTAGAGGTTGGGGATAGAACTCATGGCCATAATCAGCAGTCTTCTCTGTATTACGTATGGTTAAGAGTTTGATGCCGACAACTAGAATAATAGAATGCATTTTTATGAGGCTACTTACTTCATGACCCACTGACATGAATCTAATGACGTTCCTCTAAATATTGTTATTCTCTTATTTTGGGGAGTTTATGCTAGACTATTATGCCTTAAAATTTAGACCTCAAATGGCAAAATTGTTAGCACTACATTCTTTATTCACTAATAATTTTAGCAGATAGGTGCCTTTTAATATCAAATGCGATGCTTCCATGCTGAGTAAAATAGAGAAGGATTTTATTCTTTTCTAGCTTCTACAGCTTTTCCAGCTTTTAGAACATCAGCATAACTACAGATGTGTTGCTTTTATTAAAGAAAGTCTACCAAGGCTTAAATGGTGTCATAAATTTTGTAGCTGCTTGCCTAAGGAAATCATGCGCATGATTTTAGATGTTATAGAAAGAAGGCTTCTTGGACTAGGCTTGACCATTCCCATTATACTTCTTGTCTCTAGCTGCAATTTTAAATAGATGTATGTCAAACCTTCTCAATCCATCTTCCGTTCTTGTAGCCTTTTTTATTTCCATCCCTTTGGTTCTTTGTGCTGAACTTTGTATAACTTCTTGAGATCATTCTTTCCATACATTAAGTTTCCCATCTGTGTCTTATTTGCTTTCTAACCCTCTGGTGAATTTTAATTTATTATTATATTTTTCTCCTATGAAAACATTATCCTTGGTTTTTATTCATAGCTACTTGGTTGTTTTGCAATCTCTTATCTTTCTTATACTTTTACTTTTTCTCTTTCTCTTTAAATGTAATAAATGTATTTATCATATATTTTATCTGATAATTGTAATATCTGAAACTTTAGGTTAATTTCATTCTGTTCATTCTAGCTTGTAGTATTTGGTCCTTTTGTGTGTTTTTTTATTGCAGTTTTTAGCTATGCAAGCACGTTCCTTGCTGGGAGGGAAAGTGTATACAATTAAGAGACTTACAAGTAACTTTTAGGGGATGCAGAATTTTATTTCTTAAGGTAAATTATGGGTATTTAGGCATTCATTTTATTAGTGTATATGATATATTACTTTAAAAATATTTAGAAATTTAGAGTAGATACATTTTTCTGTGCCTCTGATAATTTGCAGAATCCTTAGTAGCTACAAAAGCTCACTTAGATTCACTAGATATTTTGTTATTCAATATCCATTCAATGACTTCCTCTGGAGGTATTTATTCACACAATGAACATTTATGTCACGCTTCCTGAAACAAAATGACAACTGTGTTGCTTTATTCAGTACCCAAATTGAGTGATTATTTATTAAATTTTTTAATAATCTGAGTTCATTCAGGCAGCAATGGAATTCAAACTGAGAGTTATTATTGAGGATAGGTCTCTGAAATGAGCTAAAAGAATCAGTCTGCATGAAGGGCTCAATTTTGGAATTAAATAAGTTTTCTAAGGTAATGGAGCAGGAACATATCTGTGACAAAGTGAAGTCAAGAACCAAGAGATTAGCAAGCAGAATAGATGAAGTAGAGGAGATGAGGAAGAAACAGAAGTGAAGGTAGAGAATGGAGAGGTTCAGAAATGGGGTGGCTTGAATTCATTTCATAGAAATATATTTTGATGACTTTATTGGTTCTGCTGTAATAAAACACATCTTTTTTGCAAAGTATATTTTAAGGCATCATCTTAGTGATTTTTAAAAAAGCTTTCACACTATTATTGGAGCGGATGAAAGAGTAACTATGCAAAAATGAGTTATATAATATATAACACTGCCTCAGTGACAATAAAATTTTAAGTCAAGAAACAGTAATTAGAGTAGAATAAGGTAATGTACACTGTACCTTAATATGTAAGCTGTACACACAAATAAATACACACACACCCCTCTTTGTGGTCTATATATTGAATTCTATTTTGAGTAGAAAATTTTTTTTAGGATTTCATAATTGTAACTCTTCATTATACAAATGATAAAACAAAGAAGTTATTTCCTCCCAGTCAGAAACAGAGCCATGACTCAAATGTTCAGAATCCTTGTTTTATTGCTTCCCTATTATTTCACTTTGTCTCATTTAATAAGTTGAAATACATATGTAGGTTAAATAAAAGGGAGCAACAAATACTGCTTTAATATTAGATAAAATATAAGATACTTGTGTTGTGTGACCATATTATTTGCAGAGTATAATTTACATCCTTTGCTAACTCATTTTGTTCCCTAATACATTCTTTTAATTTATTTTATTGTATAACATCTGCAAAGTTCTCATTTACTGCTGTTATATCACACTTCCAGATTTAACCACTTAACCTCAGACACCAAAGTTTAAAATGAACAGAGCTTGCAAAAAATGATTGATGGACAGCATGTTCTCTTGGCCAGCACTATTGGATCCCATGTGTTGGAATGGCGTGGTGCCTGCCGGGGAGGTCAGCCTGTGTTCATGAGCGGATTCCCTACATGGGGAGCTCACTAAACTTCACCTAATTTGGGGTCCACTCTGTGAGAAACATTCACTTAGTATTATATATTTATTTGTAAAGATTAGTAAAATTTAAAACATAGCAGTTGATTGATATATTTAAGCTTTCTAAATATTTATAATATTTTTATATGATTAAATTTTCTATTTTAATTTACTGTTTATTTTGTTCCACAAGCAATACAAATATTAAGGACTGGGTAGAAATATAAACATTATTAAGACACATCCCATTAAAGAGTTTAGAGTCAAAGGGGATAAAAAAAGGTATAACTAATTGCAATACTATGAGAGTGGGAGGTGTTATTCAAAGGTATTGGCAGGGCTATGAGAACACAGGTTTGGGAATGGTTAACTCTGTCCATGGAAGTTAGTCGAACCTTCACAAAGGAAGTAGCCATTAAAAGGATCTTGAAAGTTAAGTAGCAGTTCCTAAGGTTTGAGGGCTGTAAAAAGTACTCCTGTGAAAAGCAGACCAGCAGACCATGCAGAGATAAAAAGACACAAGAGAAAGTTGGAATATTTAGGAATTGTGGGGGATGCAGTATGGCTGAAGCTTCCAAGACAAGGTAGAGACAGATTGCGAGAGTCTGCGAGAGTTTTCATCCATTTAAGGAGGTTGGGTACCGTTCTCTAGGAAACAAAGGGAAAGAGGGTTATCAACTCTTTTCACACAGTGGGCACTGACTTGCAATTTGTGTTTCATAAACATAACCAGGTGTCATTAGGGAAGACAGATCAGGAAATGGAGAAGATAACACTAAATACAACCCTCTCCAACAGTAACCACTTACCTCTACCACAGGTGGGGAACATTTTTCTGCCAAGGGCCATTTGGATATTTATAAGATTATTCACGGGCCATACAAAATTATCAACTTAAAAATTTGCTCTGTTTGGTCAGGCTAATTGGATGAGGCATGTGATGTTAGCTGGTATTGATTTCCGTATAAGAAAAACAAGTAAAGTGGGCGCATGTCACATTTTGCTGCAAGACATTATGTGTAGCCTCGAGACAAGCCCCACCTCTTCCAAAGGGATTTCCACTCCAACCTCTTTTAACATAGACATTCTGGAGCTGCCAAAACAAAACAAACAGAATATCACTTAATATACTACTAAAGTCATCCAAAGAAGAAATGATAGGCATTGACATCGATTGGTGGCTGCTTACATGGCAGGTAGTAAATGGAAAACACCAGAATAAGAAATGCAGCTGGTAGGACATTTTCAAGGATCAAAGAAACAGGTTTCTTTCCGAGCCTATTATTTGCATTGGTTCATAGAAGAAAACCATGAATGGATATTTTTATATCATATTATCTTCATAAGCCAGAGTATTTTGAATTATTTTATTAATTTCCTGATTGCTTTTCAAATAATAAGTTGATTCTTTGTTACCTAGCCTTACTATTAGTGGTCATGATAATGTGTTTAAGAAAAATCCGTGGGGTACTTGTTGCTATGAATCAATATAGCACCCCTAACGTGGCCAATTGTGTACATCCTCTGTGAATATCCTGAATTAAGTTTACCATTCCACAGACTACTAATAAAACTTAAGCCTTCTTCTATGACTTTATATATCCCCTGTTTGTGAAGATTGCAAAGGTGAACAATAAAATGAGAAGGTCCTGATTCAGCAGGACAACAGTTCTTCGTGTTTTTAAAATTATTTGTAGCTAAGTCATTTTTCTCAAGATATACTGAATAATTATCAAAATATATTTAAGATAAAATAATTTTATTTATATGAACTAGCAATAACAAAACGTTATTTTACAGAATTGAGAAGAGACCTAAAAGCAATTCTATATTGTGACTCACTTAAATACAAATTTAATCTATATCTACTTGTGCTCAATCATTTAGAGAAATGGTAGAATTTGTTTTTTTAAAGAAAATTTTCATCACTATGCAGAGAGAGCCAACATTACCTAAGAGACCTTTACCCTGCCTGCCTCCATGAAACCATCCTCCAGGTTGCAGCTCAAAATCCCCTCTTCAGAGAGGTTTTCACTCACCTGTGCTATCAAGTGAGGCCAATTCTCTGTCCCATAATTCCCCTTCCCTGCACTTCTCCTTACCTGACATCATCTAATTTTTTATTTGTTTAATTGCTCACTGTTTGTCCTAGGATATTAGCTCCAAGGGGACTTGGCCAGAGCCTAGGTCTCTGTCTGGGAGGGAAGGCACTTGCTAAATATATGTGGAGAGGATAAAGGAATGAATGAATTACTTAGACGTCCATGTGAAGAAAGGAGGCACCTGAAAATGGGACCATTTTTCAGGATAGCAATTTAAGTCAAGGAAAAACATTCCATCCATCATCTGCTCCTTTTTAAATATCTATAGACAGGAGAAGGAAACCTACCAGTAGTTACCTAGAGAGAAAGGAAATATGGATTGTCCTTGTTAGTATTAAATTAAAGCTTTGTGACAGAGAGCTACAGGAAATGCTACATCAGAAAAGAGATATTAGACCTATTATGTAAGTGAAATTACTGTCACGTGGGGAGCACTGACAGATGGTGGTATAAATCACCCTTATAGCATTCTTAACTGAAAAATTTAATATAAACCTTTGTTGGAAATCAGTAAACTTCCAGACACAAGGCCAGAATCTCCAGGGAACAATTAACAGTTGCAATGAAATCACAGAAACTCTAGCATAGCAAACCAATAATATTCACTCTTAAAGCCTACATGAGGAGGGAAACAGAACCGGCGATATATTCCGTCAAAGGAATTATCTTAGACTGTCTGGGGCAGGATCTGCCACAGTTTTCAGGGTCAATCAAACACTTTGGTTTCCGGCCAGCCCACAACGTCTCACTACCCAGCGCTGTCTGAGCAATTTTTATACGTCAACAGTGAGACTGACCAGCTGGCTGCTCCCATCCACATCCTTTGAAGCAACCGCAATTGTCACTGCTCATTTTCCCTTTATGTTTCCTGTTTTTCAAAGCTTTTTTTTTTTTTTTTATTCTTCAAGCTTTATACCAATTTCTAACTTTGTTGTTCATGTTTGAGTGTTAGTGTTCATTTCGCTTCCCTTAAATCTAGAATATTGTTTGGGTACTTCCTTTCTAAACCACTGATCCCCCTACCCCACCCCCATCCTCTTTTCCCTTTCCAACCCACCCCACAAGTTCACACATTGTGCTATCACTAGAAATCTGAGCTATTTTGCCTCTATTTTGATCTGTATCCTGAATTGTTCCATATTCTTTCTTTCAGGGATTTTTTTTTTCTTTTTTGATCTTTAGTTCTTTTTCCGGTGTTGTCACTATTCTCTTACCTTCGGTGATAATTTCCTTTCAGTTACAGTCAGTTATCTAAATCTTGTGTGCATCTGTGGTTGTGAGTATGCTTGCTTGCACATTTTCAAGGTATTAATCCTAATTCCTGATTTTTTTTTTAAATCCTCATCAGAGGGCATGCTTAGAGAGAGGAAGGGAGAGAGAGAAGGAGAGAGGGGGAAAGAGAGAGAGAGAGAGAGAGAGAGAGAGAGAGAGAGAGAAACATCAATCAGTTGCATTCCTTACACGCCCCAACCTGGGAGGGAACCCAAAACCCAGGTCACCAGGTATGTGCCCTGACTAGGAATTGAATCTGCAATGTTTCAGTGCATAAGACAATGCTCAGCCCACTGAGCCACTCCAGCCAGGCCCTAATCCCTGAATTTTAGATGTGACATTTTCTTCTCACATGTATGTATAGGGATCCTAAATGAAAGAGCAAATTGACTATGACCTTGGGTATTCTGCAGACATAGTTCTGAACTCTTAATGATCACCTGAATATATGATTTCACAACTGTTTCACCTTTCTAAACCAAAAGACAAATAACAGCTTAGTATACAAAAAAAAAATGTTTTTTATCAGTATGGAAACACATATAATCTGTCTAAAATTATAAACATAATCACAAACATAGCTATGGCAATTCTGTAAATTAGTTGTTTTAAAATTGTCTATGACCTACATGTAAAATATTAAATAAATTTTAATAAAATTTTACAAAATTATAACATTTTTGTAGGGTTTGACATCTATTTCTCCTAATTTTGAAGGTAAAGAAATGAAGGCCCAGAGAGATTATATCTCTTAGCCAAGCCTAGACCTCTCTTATAAATCCTATGTTCATTTCATTTCACATTTTGGGACTTTCTACACCTTACACCCATGGCTGACCCTGTCCTAAAAGAGGTGGGCAACACCCACGTGATATTAAAAATGGCATGTTTGCCTTATTTATCCAGTTGGTTGTCTCTACTTTTGTTTTAGAAATTGGCAGAAACTAAATTTTCATGTAGTGATTCTGCTCATGCTCTTACTACGTGTGGGTATCAGTGGTCTCTGTGAGCTGCATTAAGTACTGTCTGTTGACTTTCCCCTTACTCCTCCCCACCCACATACTGAGACAATGATGTAAGAGGTGGAAACAGGAAGATAATGGATCAGATTCTCCTTCCCTGTGTGGGGAGATATGGACTGTTTTATAAGCAGGACTCATAAAACACAGTTGGGTAGAGGGAATCACTCCCCATAGGGTCTGCTTGAAAAAGTATCTTTGGGTTTGGATATTTTGTTTAAGCATATTTCCTCTCTTCTTCCTTCTACAAAGGCTTATTGAACACTACACAACAAGCTTTTTGCTGAATGCTGGAAAAACAAAGAGGAATAAAAACCACATTATCTATCTTCAAGGAACTCTCAGTCAGGTGGGACGGGGCAAATAAAAAGACAATGGTGATGGCATGAAGTAGGTGGTGGAAACTCTATGTGTCTAGAGACACATAGAAGGGGCATTTGATGCAGAAAAAGAGGTCAGGAAAACTCGTTGGAACCCCAACACCTGGAGCAAAGTCTCAAGGGATTCTTTTGAATGATCTCAGTAAAGAAAGGCAAAGAGTCATTCTAGATAGAGAATCGAATCCTCAGAGACTGTGTAGGCCATGGAAATGATTTTGGATTTTATAAGCTATGCCTTGTGGCTACTTCATAGCTAAGCTTATAGATGCTCTAGGGAGGCCAACGCTTTCCAAGGAGGGATGGGATTCCTTAAACATGTTGGTGTTGTCTGTTAAGCTCATTAAGCTAGGCTATTTTACAATATAAATTTCAAAATCCCAATGGTTTAACACAATAAAAGCTTATTTCTCGCCCAGCTGGTGTGGTTCAGTGGTTGAGCATCAACTCATGCACCAAGAAGTTGCCAGTTCAATTCCCAGTCAGGGCACATACCCAGGTTGTGGGCCAAATCCTCAGTGGGGGTCATGCAGGAGGCAGCCAATTGATGTTCTCTCTCATCGATATTTCTATCTCTCTCTCCCTCTCCCTTCATCTTTCTCTAAAATCAAGACAAGAAAAAAAATTTTTTTTTAAGTTTATTTCTCAGTCACACTGAATCCAAGTCAGGACAAGTGAAGTTGTAATTATACCCATGTGCGTTCATCTTCTGAAGCTGTGGCAGCTGAAGAAGAATGCTGAAGGGTTGCCTGGGTGCGTTTAAAGTGTTTGCCTAAAAGAGGTGACACACCTGCCATTGACCAGAACTCAGTCATATGATCAGTTACAAGGGAGTTGTATGGCAAATTCAGATTAAAATCTCTGCCAAAAACAGAGTCCTGGAGGACATCTTCTTGCTTATGTGGTATCTTGAGATGCTATTTAAGGCATAATTTATTTTATTTATTTTTCGTCACCATTTATCCCCCATTTATCCTCTTCCACCTCCACCCCCAGCAGTCACCACACTGTTTAAGACATGGTTTTAAAAACAACCTACAGCTATGCTCACTCAAAAGGTCATTTGAATTCAATACTTCTGGGTTTGTACTCTTTCTTAAGTAAATGAAAGGCAATTGCAAATGAAGAAAAGTAACTGAAAATACCAATAATTCATATTTATCAGAATTAGCAAACGGTGGTCAGCACATTTTGGCAGAAAACACTTTTCTCTTTTCAGTTAATAGACAGAACCCCTCACTTGAGGTTTTCTAGGCAATTTCTTGGAATTCTAGTTTATTTAACATGATTGTTTGAGCTAAATATTTTGTCTTTGAGCAACCTAAATGTTGGAGTTTCTGGATTAGTCTGTGAAAAATCTGCAAAGCAAAAATTCTGCTTCTGGATAACCCTGATTGTTTGCTTAAAGAATCAAATGCTTTTTAGGTACACTTATGTGCAAATTATGAGTTTGATAATGTGGGAAAGTAAGAGAATGGAAGAAAGCATTGTCACTGTCCGAGTTAAGTACTGATAAATAGCAATGATGCATAATAGAATGAAATAACAGCATTGTAGAGCATTGCAGAGGAAGAGCGAAGTAAGCTATCAATAGAAGTAGGAGTGAAACACATTCTCAGATGGAGGGATACTATGAGCAGCTATGGCTTTGGGAATTTTAAATGTATGTTGTGGGCAGTTTGATAAGTTTTGTAATTGAACAAGTGCTTAAAGGACACAGGCTCATAGAGAGAACAGGATATCTGAAATCTCTAAGGGCCTAGTTTCCAGAGTAGAGCTCTCTCAGTTGTAGCTGTGTGCACTGAAAGGTTGAGGCTGTCTAGGTAAGGTAAGGTTGGATAAAGGCTAGTTAGTGAAATGTAGTGGGTAGAGTGGAATGAGAAATGATTCATGTTTTTTTTTTTTTTTTAATTCTCACTCAAGGATGCTTTTTCCATTTATCTTCAGATAGAGTAGGAGAGAGAAAGAGAGAGACATCAACAAGAGAGAGATAAATTGACTGGTTGTCCTTGACCAGAATCAAACCTACGACTCTTTGGTCAGCAGGCCAATGTTCTAATCGCTGAGCCAAACTGGCCAGGGCTGATTCATTTTTTGTTTTTAAATATGTTTTTATTGATTTTTAGAAAGAGAAGAAGGGAGAGGGAGAGAGAGATAGAAACATCAATGTGAGAGAGAAACATCTATCTGCTGCCTCCTGCATGCCCCTTACTGGGGACAGAGCCTGCAACCTGGGCATGTGCCCTGACTGGAAATCAAACCAGTGACCTCTTGGTGCATGGGTGGATGAGTGGACACTCAACCTCTGTACCACACCAGCCGGGCAAGAAATGATTAGGTTTTAATAACTGTCATCAGATTTTCTGGTAGAAACAGCCTAGCATTAGGTAGGGCTAAACTACTTAGCAAAGTTATACACTGTGTCTGTTTCTCCCGTATAAAATGAAGTTAATAGTAGTATCTACTTCACAGGTAACTAGGACAGCAACTGGGAGTATTCATTCATTTCAAGCACTTAGCGTAACACCAGGCACATGACAAATGTGAAATGAGCATTAGATATTAATATTGATGTTCCTGTGGCTGGTGGTGTGTCTACAGGATGGTGGAAGAGGAGTGAGAAGGAATAATACCCCAACAAAGGGTATGAACTCTGAATGAGGTATGGACAAGAATTATGGGCAGAGAAAAGAAGAAGGGGTGAGGGAGATGAGACATGCTCCTTGTAGGCTACAGAAAATTGCTAGACATGGTTGAGAAACTTTCAATAATACTTTTTAAAAAATCTAATTGATTTCCCTTTATTGGTTTTCATTCTTACTTTATGAGTGGAAACCTAAAACCCAGTCAAGGATGACTAGGGCAAATATAGTCCAAGAAATTTGCAGAAATCTTTAGGAGGGCGAAGGAGTCAAGGGCTTCACTCAGACTGTGACATAGGGAAGGTGGGCAATCAGGAGATTTAGCCAGGGATCGAGGGGTAGCATGAGCCCAACTGGATTCAGCTTTTGTTCACCCAGAAGATCAAAGGTTTTGTATGGCAATTCCTCACCTGGAAACTCCAAGACTAACGTAAAAAAATCTAGTTAATAATATGTAAAGTGCTTTGTTTTTCTGTGGTCTGTATATTTATACCTTGTGTTGTTATATAATTCAATAAAACAACCAATTATAGCAATACCTGTTTCAGTTTAAGATTTATGGAATGGTGTTGGCTTGAAACATTGCTAATTGCTAGGTTAGAAATGGATTACAGATTCAAAAGAATTAGGAAAAGTGTTTTGAAAAGTGCTTTGGGATTTTGAGAAGAAGGTTATATATCAAGTTTTCTTATTGAGGGTGGCGGCGCTTAGTAGGAAGTACACCGGACTGGAAGTCAGCAGATCGTAGACAAATTAAAACATCCAGTTTACTTATAATTTCCTTAAAAAATAAAGCTAATGTGTATTTCACAGAGTCATCGGAATACTAATATATCTCCACACGCCTAGTTCAGTGCCAGGAACATAGCTGCATTTTTTTAAAAAAAGCTTGTATGCATTCTTTCAACAAATGTTTCCTGACTACTTGTCATGTGCCAAGTACTATGCTCAGTACCAGAGACAAAACATTGAAGAAGGTTCTCCCTGTCCTTAAGAAGCTCAGTGCTAGCAGGGAGTGAGGACACACACACACACACACACACACACACACACACACGTGCACGCGCGCACGCACACATGAAAATAAATAAAATAGTTATAAGCAGTAATAATTGCATGAAGAAAACCAACAGGGGCCTGAACAGAAGGTGGTATATTTTTGATAAGCTTGTTGACTTTATCACTTGCTATCAAGGTGTCATTCTTTCTGAGTTACATGAATTTAAGAGACTATTGTTCTAATTATAAAGTAGATAATAACATAGATTTGTTTTCACCTTTCCTTTTAATTCTGACATGCCAGCTGTTTGACCTTGAATGGTGTCTGTTGGGTCAAAAAATCTAATAACTCAGTTGCAATGACTTCATTTTAAAGCTGGTTATGAACATGTAACTTATACTACTCTACCTCCTACCCTGTGCAAATTTGATTAATTATTTTAGCTCGGAAAGGTAAGTAATTGAAAACCTGGGGCAACAAGGGATTTGGTTGCAGATTGCTGTGATTCATAATGTGTTATGAATCATGTGTCCATGGAAATATTTGCTTTGTAAATTACAGCCTTTCAAATGCTGAAACTTGGCAAATGTCTGAATCTATGCATTTATTATTATTTTTTTTTAGTGGAGGAATAAACTGTTGGTGACTTGAATCATCTAAGTAACGGTTTTATTACTCAAACTGTTCTCCTTTCAGCTATAAGGCAGGGTTGCTCAATTTTTAGAACTATTTTTAGCCAGGTGATAATTTATATTGAACTCATTAAGTAGAGCAAAAGCTCCACCCTTAAAAGATTTTACAGAAGAAGAAGAAGAAGAAGAAAAGGTATGCCTAAGAGACTTTTGAAGTTGCCTACCCCAACTTGACCTAAGAAACTGTCGTAGTAGGAGGATATAAAGAGAAAAAGACAGATTTCCAATTCTGATATAACCAGTTGGTCCAGCTGTTTCTTTAACCTAACCAATCTTTTGAGTTGATATTGAACTCTTACAGTGTTGGAGTTGAAAGAGACCTGCGAAGAATGGATCCTGAACCTAAAAAATATAGTAGTTCCTTCCTCTTTTCTGAAGTTTTTGTTTTCCGTGGTTTCAGTTCCGAGGTCAACCACAGTCTGAAAATATTAAATGGAAAATTCTAGAAATAAACAACGCATGAGTTTCAAAGGGGGTGCCATTCTGAGTGGTGTGATAAAATTGCTCCATCCTGCTCCGTCCCACCTCCGATGTAACTCAATCTTTGGTCCAGCACCTCCCGCCACGCTGTGGGTGCCCCCACCTGTTAGTCACTTAGCAGCCGGTTCTGCCACAGATCTGCCTGAGGCATCGCAGTGCTTGTGTTCAAGTATCCCTTATTTTACCTAATAATGCCACGTTCACAAAACTTTTCTTACAGTATGTTGTTATAATTGTTCTATTATTAGTCATTGTTATTATTCTTGTACTCTGCCTAATTTATAAATGTGACTTCATCATAGGTGTGAATAGGAAAAAACATAGAATGTATAGAGTTCAGTACTAACTGTGCTTTCAGGTATCCACTGGGGGTCTTGGAATGTATCCCCTGCAGGTAAAGAGGGATTATTGTATCCATTCCTGGGTTCTATATCAATCATATTATATCAAATCTGGACCCGGTGGGGCCAAGGCATTGATATGTTTACCAAATTTAAAATATGATGAGCAGCTAAATTTGAAAATATCTTTAAAGTACGATTGAAGTCACAGAGATCCAATGCATAGTGGGAATTTAGGATATGAATAGTAAAAGGAGAAGTTATTCATTCATTTTATTTTTCAATAAAGAGTTATTTTACCATGTATATAGTATAAGGTAGAGACTGGGTATACAAAGATGAAAAATTATGGTCCCTGACCTCACGTATATACTATTCTTGCTAGCTCCAGAGGGCTATTATAATGTAAATAAGTGTATATATATCTATTTACATAGGGCATCAAAGAGTGTGTACATTTTATTTTCTTTTTGACAAAAATATGAGATGCAGGTGGTAATATTCTCAATCTACTCTTCCTTCTTTTCTATTGTATCTTAAGCAGAGGTAAAACATATAATTAACAAATTTCCTCCATGGGAATGATACATTAAATATAAAAGAATAAAAAGTTAACATTTATTAAGTGCAATATTCTAGGCTCTATACTTGGTACTTCATAGATATTAACATATAATCATACAGCAACCTTATAAAACAAGAGCTATCATTCTTATTTTACAACGGATAAAACTGAAGGTTAAGTAGCATGCTCAGAGTCACACAGACTGTAAGTCGTAGTGTTAGAAGTTGATGTTCAGACATGTATTTATTTATAATATGATTGTCTCTCTGCAATAAAGGAAAAACAAAATAATTTTTGGCATAAAAAAACCCAGTGGTACATTATTACCAGTGACAAACAAGACAATGATATTTTGACATTCAACAAGATGGAAATCACTGTGATAACTAAGTGTTATAGCTCTTTATTTCTGTTTCCACACATGCACACCCCCACCCCCACCAGGAAAGATACTGAATATGAGGAAACAGTATTCTCTATAGACCCTGGAGAAAAATAAATCACTCTGAGATTTGACAACAATAAATTTTTCACTACACACTAATCAAGCAGATAGAAAGAGGGCCATGGCATGTGATTTACTTGATTAAATCTTTGAAGGAAGTGAGGTAGTGAATTCATAGAGCTGTATACTTTACACATTGACAAAAAACAGCAATGTCAGCAGCACAAAAAAGGATATCACTCTAACAATGACAAATGCAAATGGTTAAGATGCTGTGTCTACCTCTGTTAAATGTGACAGAGCCTGCTTCATGTCAGAAAAAACAGGAGACTTCTATTTAGCAACTGGTGCCTGTGTCTTGTTGTTCCCATTAAAACTTACCCTTTGTGTGTGGTGAATCATTACTCAGGGGATACCCTTGCGGCTGCTCTGGCAACCAGAAGAACCAGGCAGCTCTTCTTGGGATTAATGCATGAATGTGGTCAGATGAGTCTAGACAAATTGCTTCTTTATTCCTTGGAGCCCCTTGGCCATCTGGGATTCACTTTAGGATATTTTGGAACCTGCTATCAGCCTTCTCTATCTAGTTCTAGTGTCCCTTACAGCTTCTCATGTGTTAAACATGTTAGTATAGTTGAACTTTATCAGTCAGGATAATCTGGGTTTGATGCAATAACAAACAACCTTCAATTCCCAGGGGATAAACCCAGCAAAGGTTTATATCTTGCTCATGCCACCTGTGCATCATAGAGAAACATGGGGGATGGAGGGCTCTTGCTTTCTGGAATCACCTAGGGACTTGGGTTGAAAGAAGATCTATCTTGACACATGCTTTACAGTAACCAGGGGGAGGAAAAAGGAATGTGGTAATTAAACACTGCCTCATAAAGCTTCTGTCTGGAAGAAATAAATGTCACTTCAAATTACCTTCCATTGGCCCAAACAAGTCATCTAACTAATTTCAAAAGGAATGGGGAAACACAACACTGTCTCATGCTGAAAAGATGTGAAGTAGAATATACATTGAGATAGTTGAGTGTCTTTGCAACATGGCTGCTGGTTTTCCTCAGTGGATGGTTCAAGACAGAGAGAACAAAGGATTCTTAATGATATTTATAATTTTATCTTGGAAGTTCACACACTTTCTCTTCCATTTATTTCAATTTGTTAGAATACTAAATCCAGCACCACCTATTGAAAGAAAGAGTATCAGAAAATTTGTGGACATATTGTAAAATCACCATAACAAAATTATATTCTCTATCCCCTTACTTTCAGTCATTTATCTTTATGCCACTTATCACTCATGATATATCTTTAAAGAGAAAATAAAGTGAAGTTAGGAGTATGGACTCTGAGATCAGAGTATTTTGCTTTTGTTACTTTTCAATTATATAATATTAGTTTCATTTATGCAGCATAGTGATTAGACATTTATATAACTTATGAAGTGATCACCCTATAAGTTTAGTACTCATCTGACATTGTACATAGTTATTATAATATTATTGACTATATTCCCTATGCTATACTTTTCATCCTTGTGACCTTTTTATATCTGCCATTTTGTACACCTTAATCATCCCCTTTTTTCACCTATCTCCCCCAAACCCTTCCCCCATCTGGCAACCATCAATTTGTTCTCTGTATCTATGAGTTTGTTTCTGTTTCATTTGTTAGTTTATTTTGTTTTCTAGATTCCACATTAAGTGAAACCATATCGTATTTGTCTTTCTCTGTCTGACTTATTTCATTTAGCATAATGGCTTCTCGGTTTGTCCGTGTCACAAATGGCAAGATTTCATTCCTTTTTACAGCTAAGTAGTATTCCATTGTATGTATGTATCACATCTTCTTTATCCATTCATCTATTGATGGACATTTAGGTTGCTTCCATATCTTGGCTATTGTAAATAATGCTACAATGAACATAGAGGCGCATATATGAGATCAGGCTCCCTTAATTTAAATTCCAATTGTACAGCTTATAGGGCAAATTATATAGCTTCTCTGTGCCTCAGTTTTTAGGTCTGTAAAGTGGGACACCTATAGCACCAATCTTAAAAGATTGTGGTGAAGAATAAATAGATAGATAGATAGATAGATAGATAGATAGATAGATAGATGATAGATAGGTAGATAGACAGATAGATAATAAATAGATAATAGATGGATAGATAAAGATAGCAGTAGGACCATGTTTAGTATTACACATTACTACTACTATTATTATTTTTAGTAAATGAACAAGTATTTGTTTTGTTTCTTCTTTACTGGAATATGATTTACATCAGTGTAAGGAATTTATGTGTTCAGGGCTGTGTTCCCAGAACCTAGAATAGATTTTCAAAAATATGTGTTGAGCCTGCCAGTGTGGCTCAGTGGTTGGGAGTTGTCCCATGCACTAAGAGGTGACTGGTTTGATTCCTGGTTGGGGCACATGCCTGGGTTGTGGGCTCGACCTCTTGGTGGGGGGGGGGGTGCAGGAGGCAGCCAATCAGTTTCTCTCTCATCAGTGTTTCTGTCTCTCTTCCTCTCTCTCTAAAAATCAATAAAAACATATTTAAAAATATATATGTGTGTATGTGTGTGTTGAATACATTTATATTCTAGTGGGAAAATATAGTTATCTGTTTCAAGTTTGGTGGCTATAAATATACTCAAGTATATCCATTTATTTATTTAAAATGTTAGCGTTGAGTTCTAAAAGTTTGACATATAAGCTGATACCTATTTAAAGCCATTGTCTTTCCATTCAGATATAAATTAAGTGTTATATCAGAAGACATTAGAGTTAGGTTGGAATATCACAGTTGAGTTGAAGGAAAATAACTAAAGGAATGAAGATAACCTGTGATAATAACCAGAGCTATTATATTGGTAATTAGACAATTTACAATTATTTGTTGTAATTTACAATTTATAATTGTTTTCAATTTACAGTGGAAAAATATGTAGGTTAAACTGCTATATCTTTTTAAGTTAAAGTTCACTAATTAATTTGGAACAATTATAAGAGAAATGCATAGGTGAGAAATGAGAAACTTAGTATAGGATATAATTAGATAGATGCTGTTAGGGTTTCCAGCTAGCTTCTCTCCATGTAGTATACGGTGCTATTTAAGTTTATTTTCAATGACAAGCCTAGAATTTCTTAACAAGTGAATGATATACAAAAAGTAAAGGTCAAGTACACATTTTCTTTCAAATCCAATAACTGAAAATTGAAACAGATTTGAAACTTAAAATTTGCGTTTTAATTATATGGCGTTGAGAACCCGCAACATTTCTGATTTTGCCTGAACCAGTGCAAGCCAAGCAGAATGTGACTGAGAGCTGTCTGCATTGGCCATCAACTATGAACAGACTGGTAGTCCAGGGCTCCATTTGGAGGAAGGCTGAAAACCTGTCATGCCTATATAATCTCACTACACTTTTGCACTGCAGTTTACTTTTTGGAGTTGTGAAATGTAAACCTCCATCCCCTTAAAACAAAGAGTTGACTATGTACCATAAAGTTATGTATGCTAACAAGTCCTAGTCCACCCAACCACAGGCTGACCAGCTATTCTTTAAAAAAAATTTTTTTTCCCTTTATTCATTTCAGAGGGAGAGGAAGGGAAAGGGAGAGACATATAGAAACATTGATGACAGAGCACATCGATTGGCCACCTCCTGCATGCCCCCCCACTGGGGATGGGGCCCACAACCTGGACATGTGTCCTAACTGGGAATTGAACTGGTGATCTCTTGGTGCATGGGTCGACATTCAACCACTGAGCCACACCAGTGGGACTGACCAGCTACTCTTGAGTGAGTCTGCCTTTGGCCAGAAAAACAAAAAGTAGCATATTCCCTTTTAATCGGTTGCTCCTAGCAAGAAACCTAGTGATGAGAGAACAGACTTAGGCAAAGTCTGAAGTACATCGACCTTCCCAATTTACACATGGCCACAGCTTCTTTTCCTGGTCCTATTATACTCAATTAATTTTTGCTGCTCATGTGAATCCACAAAACAAGGTGTCGTATATATTTTCTTTGTTCAGCATTATGAGTTAAAACGATAGTTGTAAAATTACACTATGCTTTTAAGAAAAAATCAATTAAATACATTTGATTATTATAAAAAACAACAAGTACTACTGATCTTTTCAATAAAGTATTTAAGCAAAACAGATAACTAAAGTATCTTTTAAATAAGGTATTTATGCAAGACAGATAATTTCAAATTTGGATTACATCATGGAGATATTACAGAGAGGTCAAATGATGAATACGTTACTAACTACAGAAATATTTTTAATTGGATATAATTCATTATAAAAACACTAGGAAATATAAGAGGATAATATTCTACTATTTTCCTTTCATTAATTCATTTAATAAATATGTATATATGTTATACATATTATGGGTCTGGCATGTGCTAGGCATTGAGGATACAACGTAGACAAAATAAATGGTCTCTGAACTCCAGGTACTGACGTCAGCACTGAGTGGAGAGGAAAGCAAACAGTAAACAACTAATCACACTAAACCTTGGGCGTAGGACCATGCAGGTGCCTTGAGAGACACGTATATTGATTTATTATTTAAAAAAGACTTTTTAAATATTTTTTTTAACCTACTATGTGTGCCTCTTCCCTTTTTAGGTATATAGTAGTGAAAAAATAGGCAAAAATCTTTGCTTTTATTAAATAAAACAGGTACAATTTCTGTGTTTAGAGGAGTAATCAGCAAAATAGGCACATTCCAGGGAAGAGTGTACCGAGCAGATCCATGGTAAATAATAGGGGGAGATGTAGTCAGAGAATTCCTAAGTTGAGGCAGGGGGATGGATAAAATCGGGTATTCTAGCTGATTTCAAAAGTATTGGCTTTTACCCTGGTGAGAAGGTGAGCTTTGAAGGACTTTTAATAATGACATCGTCTAACATGTCTTAAAACCAGGACTCTGATTATAAGAAGCAAAGGTAGAAGCAGGGAAGACTAATAAGTAGTCTGTTTTATATTCCAGGCACAAATAAGGATGGCTCAGAAAGTGGTGGCCACATTACAGGCAGTGAAAGTGGTTGTGTTCTGAATATAATTTCAAGGTAGAGCAACAGAGTTAGCTTTTAGACTGGATACAGAGTAGAACAGAGGACTCAGAGGAACTCTCGGGAACCTTGAAACAGTGAGAATTTTTAAGGAGTCTTTCTTGAGAGAGTGGGAATTGAGTTGATATTTGAAGAAATAGTAGGAATTATCTAGAAAGAGTAAAGGTGTACAGACCACATAGGGTAAGAGAGAGTTGATTATGTCCCTAGAAAGATGAAATATCTCATTGAGATATTAACAAAATAGACTAAAATTAAATGTATTTATTATACTTGTAAAACTTTTAGGGAAGTTTTTTTTTTTTTTTTCCAGTCTTTTGCACTGTAAAGCAGTGCATAGGGCACTGTATTAATCATAAATTCTTAAATTAGCCTCTACCTTAATCAGGTTTATTGTACATAAACTTAATAAATATTATTCCAGAACTGCTATTATGAAAGGGTTGTATTTTTTTACACTATGCATGTGTACCCAACCAGGTATTCATGCTACCCAACCAGGAAGTGAAAAACACAAGTTGTGTATTTCCAAAATTGCTTTGTCATGCTTCTCTTGAACACCAGCAATAGAGAATAAAAAATAGTACGCAGGCTGTGGGAGTGTAATGGCCTTCCAGACCTGCAGCCCTCAACCGTAAATAAATTAGGAAATTCCCAGCCTGCTCATAAGGATTCAAATCACACATTTAACCTGGGTATGAACTGCATCAAATCTGGTCACATATTAAATAACAAATTAAGCAAATACGTACAGCATCAGCAAATATGTGTAATATTTGCAAACATTTTTGGTTTCTGTTCAACATGTACACCTTCTACTAGTTTCATGTTTATTTTACTTCTTCAATAACTGCTCATCTCCTTTCTGTTTCTTAAACACAGTATTTATGTAAAACAAGCCATAACCAAAGGCAGCATCATCTACGTTGTGTTTAATGCATTTGAAATCATCGTACTATCGTACTTGCACTCTTATTTTACTTCACTTTTTATGGTTTGTATTTTCATCTTTTAGAGCAGTATCTAGAAGTACTTCATCTTTCAAGAGTTATTAAACAAATGTGAAAAATTAGGTTATTCAAACTGCCCAGAGCAGGGATCATAAATGGCATCAAAGGCTTTGTATTACGCTATTTTTAAAACTAGGACCATCAGGGGTGGTTTGATTTTTGTAAAGGAGGAAATCAGAAATATCAGGACAGGATGCGCAGAATTATGACAATGAAGTTTTCCCAGCATGGAGCTGATGGAATAAAGGAAACCCTGTCGGAACACATCTGGCTACCGGCTTGCATTCTAAAGTGATGCATCGAGTCTTCTGGTTTGAAAATTAGAGTAAACTACCCAGATCACATTCTCCATGGCTCTGGAAATTCAGATATGCTTTGGGGAGAGAAATGGGTTCTATTTTTTTTCTTTTTGTGTTTGAATTAAATTGAGGTGACTAGTACGATGATCCAACACATACAACACAAGTCAATTTAGGAAAATCAGTCATTTTAGTTATTTAAACACAACAACAACAACTCTTATAATAGTTAACATTATACAGAAAAGAGTATTTTTTAATTTGATTTTTCTGCCATTAGCTTAGTGCATGTATGTGTGTACTTGTGTGTGTGTGTGTATTCTCAATTAATACATTAGTTTTCTATAGGCTAAAGTCAGAATATTATTTAAATGACTCTTTCAATTCTTAGGTTTTGGGGAATTTTTTAGGAAAATTTTCTGAAGACAACCAGATGTCAGGAGACCAGACAAGCAATCATTGTTGCCACTATCTTCTGCATAAGACATAAAGGTTGCTTTTATATAACTTCCTAGACAAAACTCTGGCCTAATGCTAACAGTACAATCTCTAAGAACTGTGCGATGCCAAACGCATTTCATCTTAAGGTTTTATCGCTATCTAAAAATAAATGTGATTTTCAAGTTGTACAAACTATAAAAATGAGGTAGAAAAAAGCCGTACCAATTCCTGTTTCATGGTTTTTCTTATCCCGGCTACACAGTGTCACTGATGACTCCAGTCTACCTCATTTGTTTGCAGCCTCTGCCAACTGGGGTCACATCAAGGGCAAGTTCTCTTACGAAAGAATTATTAATAATTACCTAATATTCACACAGTAACCTCCAGTTTAACAATTGCTTTTTAATGATTTTCATGCAGGAGTTCTGTGGAGAAGAAATGTAATGTAAAATTACTCCCATTTCACTGATGAGAAAAGTGGAGGTTATAATACAGATGTTGGACCTGTGTACTGAAGGCATGTTGAATTCATCTTAGTACACACGAGGTGACCTGTTGTGATAGTATCACTATCTCTTTGCTATTGGGGCTCTTCAACAAAGCACGACGATATTGCATATTTCTGCCCAGTGAAAATATTTCCCTTTTAATGTTTTCTATACAAAGCTCTGGCTGGTTTGGCTCAGTGGTTAGAGTGTTGGCCAGTAAACCAAAGAGCTCTAGGTTCTATTCCCGGTCAAGGGCACATAACCCGGGTGCATGTTCAATCCCTGGCCCTGGTAGGGGTTGTGCAGGAGGCAACCAATCTCTCTCTCTCCCCCTCCCTCCCTCCCTCCCTCCCTCCCACTCTATCTAAAAATCAATGGAAAAATGTCCTCAGGTGAGGATTAAATAATAATAATAATGATAATAATAATAAAGTTTTCTATGCAAAGTCTATAGTGGGCTTTCTTTCACTTACTGATTTTTTTAGAGAGAGAGAGGGAGAGGGAGAGAGAGTGGGCTTTCTTTCATCTGTTTGAAACATACTGCAGAGCCCTCCGAGCAGGGACTGTTAACAGTTTTTATGAAGGACTGTCAGCCTTTGCATTCGTTACACATCGTTGAGTTTTAAAGTGCAGGACTGTGGCAGCTTACTATATAACATGGTCTAAATAAACCTATCAATTGGAGACTTGGCTCAGCAGCTTTTCAAAAGCCTCGCACTGGCCCCAGGTACTTTTGAGGAAAATGTCCCCTCTCGGCAGGCACTTGTGGAACTCTAAATGGCCACGTTGGCCCTGGTTAAAAGAAAGCCCTCAGAAACATCAAGAAGTACTGAATGTGCGAATCCAAATCTGCCTTAAAACCTATTTTAGCAACTTCCATTCAACTCTCTGAGCGGTTGAAAATAATGCATCTCGGGTCAGTTAAGTTTTATGTTTGAAATAATGCTGGTGACTTTCATTCAAGAGTGAGATCTGCTAAGGGAAACCCATTAAATGGCAGGTAACTCACCTGTTTGTAATAGCAAATCTGGGACTAAAGAATTAGAGCTTGTATGCAAATACTCTTGATTTAGGTGTGGGCTGGTGTACTTAAGAAAGTGGTACCTTGGCAGCCTGGGATCATGGTTCACTTTTGTATTCAAATTTTGTATCACCAGCTTTTTCCTGGTGTCCCAGCACTAGAGGGGTAGTGTATTGACAGGTTTCCAAATAGCTATTCCGGCTTTTAGAATACACGGTGTCTTTCTGTGTAATGACAACTAATATCTCTCAGGTTTTGTCCAGTGAGAGATTCATTCTCCCTCTTGATGGTACACAAAAGCAGAGTAGATAGTTAAATAGAATCCGACAAACTTAGGCCCTAAAGGCCTCCCTTTCCAGATATCTGTTTCATCTGATGTCTCCTCTTAGAGTGTCCACTTTTGAGTGGGTCATTGTGCTCCAATGTATTAACTTTTCTTCAATTATTAGCATTCAGTACCAAAACATTATGAATCAGTGTAACCAATTGCCTGATTACCAGTGTTACAAAGAGATATCAACACAAGTAAGTTTTGGTCAGGAGATGAAAAGGTATAGCGAGATACAGGGTGTCCCCCCAAAAAAGTACACACAATTTAACAACTGATAACTCAATTTTCTATCCTTTTCAGGTTTAGCTGATTTGAAATAATGGTTGAAGCCAACTAATCTTTAAACAAAGAAAATGTATCCACTAGACTTTTTTATGGGGGAAGATAAAAGATAAAGTTTATGGTACAAAACCAACAACAGTCAATTAATTGAGGGCAGTCATCGGGAGAATGCACACAAATACCGAACGACATGATTCTTGATGTTTGCTACTCCATTGCTTCAAATAATCAGCACTGCCTGGACCAGAATGGACATCAGTTGGAAAACAGACATTTACAAAAAAATAATTATTCATTTCTGTAGATTCTATTTAATTTTGAAAATGGAATGCATTTTAATAAACACTGCCTGTATAATTATACAAAATATATATACACTTTGGGGGACTCCATGTATGTGTGTGTGTGTGTGTGTGTGTGTGTGTGTGTGTGTGTATATATATATATATATATATTTGGATGATGTTCTTTACCAGATCTGTATTTTGAAAACACTATCTCCGAGTCTGTGGCTTATGTAAAAATCTAATAGAAGACTGACATTCACAGAAATGACCTCCTCTCTATTCTCTCCTGCTCCCCTACCATCAGGGGCCTCTCGCTCCTCCTCCAGGGAGAGCTTGGTGAGTCCCCACCTAGAAGACCTATATTCTCTGCTCAGGGGTCCCATTTCTGGGCAGACAAGAGATATGTCACTGGCTGTGGCCTCACCTGGCAGCCTCAGATCAAGTGGACTCTACCTGACCTGATTTTGAATGAGATGGCAACTTTCCCTCATCCCCACTAGGAAGACCCCCGACTCAGAGAAGTTAGATGTGCTGGGTGTGTGGGCTGGGGGCTGGCACAGGGCGAGGGCAGAGGTCACTGCTGGAGGACTACTGTGGTTTGGATGCCCTGAAGCCTCAACCTGGCTGCTCTGACCTTCTGGCACCTTCCATGCAGCCCCTTGTAAGGTCCCTTCTGCTCACACAATCTCAAATGGGTCCTGCTGCAGCAACTGAGAAGTTCACCTGGATGGACCACGTTCACAGTGGACCCTGTGACTGGCTGAGCCTCCCTAGATCTCCCTTCCTGACAGAGGCCTGGGATTCCTCCCTGTGCAACAGCCACAAGTGCACTCCCACACACAAACACGTGAACACATACAGGCACCGACACATGCACCTGTGAGCATGGGAACACAGTACACATACGGGCACATGCCAACATAATCTGCACACGCAGGGAGAGGACTGGAACAGCGGGCACCTCCGTGGAAGAACTTTGTTCTCTACTTGATTCTGAATCGCTTTAGAACTCATTACTGTACAATAAAAAAAATGTTTTTTGTCCAAGTCTTTAAAAAAAAACAACTAAGTAATATATTTTACTCCTTACATGAATTATTAATGGAGAATATTGAACATATGACTTCAAAAGTTTTAGAGCTGTGGAAGTCATACATCACCTCATGGAGAAGATAAGAGATTTGCAAGTCCCTCCCCAGAGGTGCCCATCATGAATGGCTCGGTGGGTACCTCCCAGGCTTTGCCTCTCTCACTTTGTCTCTCTCTGTCCCAGGCAGACTCATTTCCACATAGGCCTGCCTCCTGCCTGTTAAAATCGCATGTATGTGGTCTAACAGGTGGGCTCCTGGATACAGCCCGCTGGTCCACGTGTCTCAGGTGAGAGGACCCCTGAGGTCTTGATCTGTAGGCACAGAGACCCCGGGGCCCACTGCAGCAGCTGCTCAGCTTCCCTCATCCATGTGCACCAGGATTGGTGGATCCCATCGCCTCTCCGTGGACACTGGTGTTTGTAGCAATTCCCAGCTATCTCATCAGTGCTCTCTCATGGGTACTCTCAAAAACACATCTTTGAAAACCTGTGCAAGAATTCCTGCGGGGTAACCTCCTAGGGGGAGCACTGCCTGGGGCAGGTGTGCACCTGTGGAACATGGACAGGCCCTGCACACTGTTCTCCCAGAGGAGGGGCCTTTCCCCTTCTCTCCAGGGGACCTGCTGGAGCCTCTGCTGCCTCACTCTGTCCCCGGGGCTGGTCAGCACCAGACCAGAAGCCTGCAGGTCTGACAGTGACTGTGCTCTCTCCGCAGTGTTTACAGTGCATGTGTCCCCATCTGGGAGGAGGGGCATCTCTGACATGTAGAGGCGTGTGCCTTGTCTCCCCTCGGAAGTGCCTGTGTGTGCCCTCTGTCCCTTTAGGAAGCACTGACTTTCCAGAGTTTGCTGCACCACAGAGATGTTACACTTCTCTCTGGCCTTGGGCTGTGAGGAATGCTTTCCAGCTTGTGATTTGTGTTTCCGGATTTCTGCATTTTCCTCCTTTCTCCTTTGGGCACAGGAAGAGTGAGCCATTGTGTGACTGGCTTCTGGCCCCAGGGTCACACTTAGCACAAGGGTCTCTACCCCGAGATTATGCCCCACTTACCGAAAGGCTCCTTCTTCTCCTTGTTGTTGTTGTTCTTCTTCTTCTTCTTTTTAAATCTGATCTCTAACCATTTCCCTTTCAAGTAACAAAAATGTTATTTCAGATAAAAACAAACAACAATATGTGAGTGACACAAAAGGGCACCTATTGTAAGATTCTACTTACAGGAATCGTCCACAGAGGTGCAGGAGCAGAGCCAGAAGCATGTCAGGGGTGCCCGGGCAGGAGGAGGGGTGAGCACTCTGGGCAGGGTTTCCTTTGGGGTGATGGAACAGTCTGCAAGGAGAGGGTGGAGATGCTTGACAGCATCGCGAATGCCTTCATGCTCAGGAATGGCACAATTTAAAACACAAACGCTAACTTTTATTTATCACAAAATAAATTACACCCTGGAGAAACTAAGCATAAAAGAACAGAGAGGAATAGAGAAAAAGCGGCGGCTGGAGGTGGCAGGACCTCTGCAGGTGGACACCCCTCCAGGTCTGGCCCTGCGTCGGGCGCCTCCTGATGGACAACAGGTGTTAAATCAAGTGCTGGCCCTGCCTCGCAGGCTGGTGCTGAAGTGAGAGAGAGGAAAGGATCACCCACATGCCTGCATTTCCATGTGTCCCCCAGAGACAGAACACAGCCTCAGCAGCCCAGGACCCAGCACAGGACGTCCTCTCCGCGCAGTCCAGCAGATGGTGGTCTGAGGCCGGTCTTTGCTCCTGGCCAGCCTTTGGAGGAGGGGGTGGGGGTCCTCTGCCTGGGTCCCCTACCCTGAGCATCACCTCTGCACCTTCTGACAAGAGCAGTGACCTCACTACACTGAGCAGTGACCTCACTTCCTGACGATGGAGCCCAACAGAACTTGGAACCCTGGTACCCAGGCAGCCACATTCTCTAACAGCTCCTGCCCAGATCCCTTGGGTAGAGAAGCTGGAGAGGACACCATGTTCTCCTGCTGTCTGCCAGTGTCCAGAGGCCGTGGCCTCAAAAGGGGGTGGTGAGAGTAGTTCCACCGCGGCCACCATGAGTCTGGACTCAGCCCAGACGCCTGTGGCCCTTTTGAAGGTGAGATCCAGAGGTAACACACGGAGGCCCAGAACGGTTCTGTTCGGGCCAGGCCAGCTCTCTGATCCCACATCACCAGCGAATGTCCCCTCTCGTGTGTGTGTGTGTGTGTGTGTGTGTGTAGAAGGGGGATTCACATGGAGGGGGCCTGCCCAGAGCAGGAACAAGTTGGGAGGGGAGTGGTCAGTAGCCTGGTGGACCAGTTCACACCCCGGTCAAGGCCGGCTGCATGGACTGGATGTGGAGTGTGGGTGACACCCTCTGCCCAGGTTTATCCCCAGCCCTGGAGCTGAAGCTCATGTCCCCTGGGTGGAGGTCTGTGTGGACACTGGGCTGGGGAGCAGAAGATCCAGTGGCAGAAGCATCAGTGACTAGGGCTGGGCAGGGCTTGAGGCCTCCCGACCGGCTGCCGGTCACTGTCATTGCAGAATTCAACCCAGGACATGGAGGAGCATCAGCTGGTGGCCCAAGTCCCCCCTCTCCGTGTTCACCAGTGAGAGGCCTGTGAAGCACACCACCCAAGGCCAGAGCAGGCCTGAAGTGTGTGTGGACACCTGGGGGTGTAGGGGGCCAGGGCCTGTGGATGGCCGGAGAAAGATTCCTCTGCCAAAGCCCCCAGGCCCCACAAGCCTCCAACCTGGAAGCCGCTCAGTCACCACAGCAGCTCACAATGTCTGATTCCAACCTAGAGCACGGTGCCCGGGTTAAACAAACCTGGCCAGGTGCCTGGAGCCCAAGGAGGCAAAGCCCCAGGGCGAGAAGGTAGGGGAGGCAGGGGTGGGGTGGGAGAGGAGGTGCATGACAGCTTATGGGGAGGGATCTGTGACAGGCGCTCAGGGAACCCCCCCAGAGCCTGGCCAGGAGCAAAGACCGGCCTCAGACCACCATCTGCTGGACTGCGCGGAGAGGACGTCCTGTGCTGGGTCCTGGGCTGCTGAGGCTGTGTTCTGTCTCCGGGGAACACATGGAAATGCAGGCATGTGGGTGATCCTTTCTTCTCTCTCACTCCAGCACCAGCCTGCGAGGCAGGGCCTGCACTTGATTTAACACCTGTTGTCCATCCGGAGGAACCCGACACAGGGGCAGACCTGGAGGGGTGTCCACCTGCAGAGGTCCTGCCACCTCCAGCCGCCGCTCAGCTGCAGCTCCTGAGCTGGCCCGCAGCTGCCACATTTCTCGTCCTAACTGAGACCCCACCACCCCGACCCCAAGAGCCCTCCCACCAACCTGCCTGGCTCCTGCCCCAGAGGAGGAGGTGCCTGTGGAAGAGAGAGGGCCAGCTCCAGAGCTGCTGGCTGAGACTGCTCGCCCTCTCCCATCAGGAAAACCTGTTTCACCCCCCTCGTCGACCTTTTATTTTTATGTGTGTATGTTCACGGAGGCGTGATTCGGTTATTTATTTTTTTACTTTTATTATTCGGGGTATTTTGGGGTCTTTTTCTCTATTCCTCTTTGTTCTTTTATGCTTAGTTTCTCCAGGGTGTAATTTATTTTAAGTGATAAATAAAAGTTAGCGTTTGTGTTTTAAATTGTGCCATTCCTGAGCATGAAGGCATTCGCGATGCTGTCAAGCATCACCACCCTCTCCTTGCAGACTGTTCCATCACCCCAAAGGAAACCCTGCCCAGAGTGCGCACCCCTCCTCCTGCCCTGGCACCCCTGACATGCTTCTGGCTCTGCTCCTGCACCTCCGTGGACGATTCCTGTAAATGGAATCTTACAATAGGTGCCCTTTTGTGTCGCTCACATATTGTTGTTTGTTTTTATCTGAAATAACATTTTTGTTACTTGAAAGGGAAATGGTTAGAGATCAGATTTAAAAAGAAGAAGAAGGAGGAGGAGGAGGAGGAGGGGGAAGAGGAGGAGAAGAAGGAGCCTTTTCGGTAAGTGTGTGCATAATCTCAGGGTAGAGACCCCTGTGCTAAGTGTGACCCAGGGGCAGTCACACAACGACTCACTCTTCCTGTGCCCAAAGGAGAAATGAGGAAAATGCAGAAATCCGGAAACACATATCACAAGCTGGAAAGCATTCCTCACAGCCCAAGACCAGAGAGAAGTGTAACATCTCTGTGGTGCAGCAAACTCTGGAAAGTCAGTGCTTCCTAAAGGGACAGAGGGCACACACAGGCACTTCCAAGGGGAGACAACGCACATGCCTCTACATGTCAGAGATGCCCCTCCTCCCAGATGGGGACACATGCACTGTAAACACTGCGGAGAGAGCACAGTCACTGTCAGACCTGCAGGCTTCTGGTCTGGTGCTGACCAGCCCCGGGGACAGAGTGAGGTAACAGAGGCTCCAGCAGGTCCCCTGGAGAGAAGGGGAAAGGCCCCTCCTCTGGGAGAACAGTGTGCAGGGCCTGTCCATGTTCCACAGGTGCACACCTGCCCCAGGCGTGTTGTATCCAGGAGCCCACCTGTTAGACCACATACATGCGATTTTAACAGACAGGCAGGCCTATGTGGAAATGAGTCTGCCTGGGACAGAGAGAGAGAAACTGAGAGAGGCAAAGCCTGGGAGGTACCCACCGAGCCACTCATGATGGGCACCTCTGGGGAGGGACTTGCAAATCTCTTATCTTCTCCATGAGGTGATGTATGACTTCCACAGCTCTAAAACTTTTGAAGTCATGTGTTCAATATTCTCCATTTATAACTCATGTAAGGCGTAAAATATATTACTTAGTTGTTGTTTTTTAAAGACTTGGACAAAAAAACATTTTTTTATCATACAGTAATGAGTTCTAAAGCGATGCAGAATCAAGTAGAGAACAAAGTCCTTCCAGGGAGGTGCCCCCCGTTCCAGTCCTCTCCCTGCGTGTGCAGATTTTGTCAGCATGTGCACGTGTGTGTACTGTGTTCCCTCGTTCACGCATGTGTGTGTGCACCTGTGGGTGTTGGGCAGGGTGGATGCCCAGGCCTGTACCCTGCCAGAACCTCATTTCCTTAGGGGTGGACAGGGTCAGTCAGTCCTCTTCCCCCTTAACATTTTTTGAGTCTCCACATCAGGATTTCTGAAGCCTCGCCTATGGAACATGGGCTGTTTCTGATTTTTCACTCCCATCATGATGCTGAAAGATGCTGTATCCATAAACCTTTATTTATTTAGGACAGGTCTCTAGAAGTGGAGATTCTCATTCTAAGGTAAACACGATTTCACGGTGTTGGGGGCAGTTCCCTACATCTGTACGCACCTTGTCCACTTCGAGCCTTGTTTGGAAAAGCAGGGGTGCTGAGCCCTGGGGACGGAGGGAGGAGGAGAAGGAGCTGGGAGTGGAGGTGATGAAGGTGCCTGAAAGTGGAACACCCAGGTAGAAGGTCCCATCCATCCTGCCTCTGCCCTCTCCTGGGTCTCCCCCTCCCCCTCTGCTGCACGCCGCCTCCCCAGCCCACAGCAGCCCCAGCCTTCTCCGGAACCCGCCATGGAGGACACTGGAGGGTCTGGCCTGCACGTTCCCACCTGCTCCCTCTCCCTCCAAGCTCAGAGACACTTCCTCTCTGTCAGGAAGGGAGATCTTGGAGGCTCAGCCAGTCACAGGGTCCACCGTGAACATGGTCTGTCCAGGTGAAGTTCTCAGTTGCAACATCACGACCCACTTGAGCTTGTGTGAGCAGGAGGGACATTACAAGGGCCTCACGGAGGGTGCCAGAAGGTCAGAGCAGCCCGCTTGAGGCTACAGGGCAGGTCACAGCACCCAAACCACAGAAGTCCTCCAGCAGTGACCTCTGCCCGAGCCCTGTGCCAGCCCCTGCCCATATACCCAGCACATCCAGCTTCTCTGAGTGGGACTCTGCTCAGTAGGGACGAGGGAAAGAGTTGCCATTTCATTCAAAATCAGGTCAGGTAGAGTCCATTTAGTCTGCAGCTGCCAGGTGAGGCCTCAGTCAACGACATATCTTTTGTCTGCCCAGAAATGGGACCCCCGAGCAGAGAACATAAGTCCTCTAGGTGGGGACTCACAAGGCTCTCCGTGGAGGAAGAGAGAGAAGCCCCTGATGGTAGGGGAGCCGGAGACAACAGAGAGGAGGTCATTTCTATGAATTTTAATCTTTTAACAGATTTTAACATAAGCCACAGATTTGGAGAAAGTGATTCAAAACACAGATCTGATAAAGAACTGGTATACAAATATATATATATACATGGTGTCCCCCCAGAAATGTATACACAATTTGAATGATTATGAAATGGGCATTTATTGACATATAGTTCATTTTCCAAATTTAAAAGAATCTATAGAAATGAATCATTTTTTGGTCAACGCCTGTTTTCACAATGATGTCCGTTCTGGTCCAGGCAGTGCTGATAACGGGCAGCAATGGAATAGCAAACATCAGGAATCATTTCATTCAGTGTTTGTGCGCATTCTCTTTCAATAGCTGCCCTCCATTCATCCGCTGTTGCTGGTTTTGTACCGTAAACTTTATCTTTTGTGAATCCCCATAGAAAGTCTAGTGGATACATTTTCTTTGTTCAAACCTTAGTGCGGCTTCACCCATTATTTCAAATCATTTAAACCTGGAAAGGAGTGAGAATTAAGTGAGTTATCAGTTGTTGCAGTGTGTATCCATGTTTTGGGACATCCTGTATGTTCTTTGCAAGGAGGACAAATTCAAATAATTGTCTTTGAATACAGAAAAGTTCTTTCATTCTTTTTATTTGCAACTAAACTATGCAACTGTTGTCTCTCGATGTATATTTAATGGCTGTCTATTCAAGACACTGGGGCGTTGGAAGATAAAATAGATAATTTAATCTTTTTATGTGCTCTTTTAGAGAGATGAGATACATAAGGATATGTATATACATGTCCATGCATGTGTGTGTACATGTGATATGAGGGAAGTATTAGCAATGAAAGCATAGTGATTTAAGGAAAGTAGTGTGTGTGCCCAGAGGAGTTAGAGACTGATCCTCTCTCAGGGGACTGGGCCACATTCAGAGGGAAGCTGGCATTTGTGCTCTACCTTGAGTTCAGATAGGCTCAGGAAAGACAGGAGAAGAGGAGGAGAGAATCCTGAGGAAGTGGATGACAGGAGCGGAAGAATGAATGGAAGGAGGGGACGGTGTGGGAAATGGCAAACATTCCGGTTTCCAGGAAAACCAAGTTCTTGTAAATATGCACAATAAAAACAGGTTGGAAATAGGAAACCAAAGGATAGAAAGCCATTACACACATTTTAGAATTTTACAATGTAGGTAATAGAAATTAACAAATGGATTATAAACACAGGAGCAATGTGGTCAGCTGTGTTTTACAAAGAAACAGTTGGCAAAGAGAATCACCTGAGGAGGAGTATTGAGGCTACTGCAAGAGTTAATGCAAAAAAAAAAAGTGAAATAAATAGAAACTATGAGGACCTGGCCAGAGCAAAGGAAATACAAATAAACTGGGGTAAAACCTAGTATATAGCACCAAAGGATTTTATGAATAATTAAATGGAGGCAGTGGAGTAATGGGCACCCCAAAAAGTAGAATAAGTATAGGAGAGAACTGCTGCTATAAAGGGAAGGGACATTTAATAAAAATATTTATTAGTATTACCCTTTAAGCCACTTCTTATTGATATAATGATATTGATAATAGTGTTAAATAGATGACGTTTATACTTAATCCTCACAACAAACCTCATAAATGGATAATATTATTGAGACTATAAATGAGAAAGCAAACACAGAAAGATTAAGTGTATTAGATATAAGAGAAATCTGGATAGCACATAAGTTAAAAAAAAGGGTCAAAGCCACCTGGTTTTACTCCAAGTTTAATCTTCTGAACTTTCCAGCTGAGTTGACTCTTCTGTGCGTCACCAGATTTGACATGTCGAGGTGGACACATGATTAATATTAAAAATGCTCTTCATCTTTTGGGTGGAGAGAAGTTTTTATTATGCAAACACTATGAGGCAATTTTCTTTCCCTGCCAGGATCGGGGAAGAGAAAAGCAAACAAAAGTATAAAAGATTAAAATATTGGGGATAGTCCGGCCAGTGTGGCTCAGTGGTTTGAGCATCGACCCATGCACCAAGAGGTTACCAGTTTGATTCCCAGTCATGGCACATTCCCATGTTTTGGGCCGAATCCCCAGTGCGGGGCATGCAGGAGGCAGCCAATCGATGTTCTTTCTCATTGATATTTCTATTTTTCTCTCCCTCTCCCTTCCTCTCTTTCTAAAATCAATAAAGAAAAAACATTAGAAAAAGAAAAACTTAAAAAAAATAAAATATTGGGGATACAATTTCTAAGATTAAAGAAAGTTAGAAATAACTTTATTTCTAAAGTTAGAAATAAGCTCCTCTGCTACTTAACACTGCAACTACTCCCCCGATCTGGCAAAGAGGGACATCATCTTTAGCAGGCCTTTGAAATGGACCCTTCATAATGCCTTCTACTTCTGTAATTATTATACTAGACATTTTCTTTCCACATTTCACTGTAAATTGAGTTGGTTGATTTTACATTTCATTTTATCCTCAAAACACATTTTTTAGTAGATAGGACTGATTCTTTAACGTCCCTTTTATAGGTTAGGAGATTGAGAATTTTCCTTACAGCAGTGAAATGAGAAAACTGGAATCCGAACCTTAATCTTCTGATACAACATGTCTGGTATTCTTTCCACGATCCCACATTACTTAAAACAAGGAAGGTATAATATCTGAAGACAAGCAGTTTCTATTATGAGGAAAGAGATTGAGAGTTAATTTTTTAAACTGCCCTTCCATCTCTGAAAGGTTTATAAGAGGAAGCCGCAAGCTGGGAATGCTTCATTTGTCTTATCTCTTAGACAAGGAATAAGGTGCATTTTGGAATTCCCTAAACCCCAGGGAGTCTGCTATGCACTGGCGAGCTTCCTGTAATTCGAGGCCGCATTACATTTCGATGGCCATGGCCAGCCCACTCCTGGAGGCATGGAGCCCTGTGCAAGCTTAGTTTCATAAAAAAGAAATCGGAAATCAATCGAAAGTGAGACTTGTTAAGATTAAGATGTTGAATGAAACCACATTCTAGGTAGAGTTGACAATTTTCTCTCTAAGTTAGTATGAAGTGAGGAGCTTCTGCAGTCATAAAGAGGATTTTATTTTGTAAGTGGGGGGGAAGAAGAGGGATCATTTGTTGGTCTGAGTTGGAAGTGTACAGAACTTTTCCAAAGATTTAGTGAACAGATGCTTTTAAAAGCTCTTACCTCCTCAGCCTTTACTACTAGTAATTCCACACACAGCAGGAGGTCAGAGCATTAACGTTATTTTCCTTCCTTTGTCTGTAGTCCCCTTGGCTAACCACGGACACAGAATAGAAGCCCCCATGGAGAAAACGCATCAATGCCAGCTTTTAAACTGGGAGCTTGAACTAATTTTTCCACTTTCTCCCCCACTTTACCTTTTTCTGACCACATTAAAAGGAAGATAATATTCATGACCTGTCCTCAAAGATGTGCTATTTGGGGGGGGGGTTATCATGAATTTGTCGTTTCTATCTTGTGATGAATTTTATGTACGTTTTCCTGAGACAAGATGGTAGGTGTGTACGGAACCAGTAGGGGTCTTGCCAGAGACATTGGATCCCATGGCAGCAGGTGCGTCTTAGAGTGGGGTTCCTACAAGCAGATCCTGAGATGAGGATTCACTTGCAAGAGATTCATTAAGGAGGTCCTTCCTGGAGACGCTGTTAGGGAGGGACTTGAGCAGGAAAAGGGAAGGGAAGAAGCCTGCAAAGGTGCCTTTCCAGCAAAGCTCTCCTGAGGGTGGCCTCAGTGCCGTCTTCCCAGAGAACATTGGCTTGTTCATTATTCCTCCCAGTCATCCCACCGGAGGGCAGTCTTAGAGGTACAATCTTACAGTTAAGCAGGAGCAGATGTATTCTGAAACTAGAGGTGGTAATCACAGAAACAGTAAAATAGGTCCGAGGGGATCTAGGCAGAGCACTTACTAAGGTCACACCAGTTAGTCTTTATTTTTATCTTTTTTTATTATTATTATTTTTTAAATTATTTTTATTACTTAGCTTTTGTTACAGATGTTTCTCCTTTTTCCCCCATTGACACCCTCCTCCCCATCCCCCCACCCCCTCCCCAGCTTTGTTGTCTATGTCCATTGGTTATGCATACATGCATATAAGTTCTGTGGTTTATCTCTTTCCCCCCAATGCCCCCTCTTCTGAGGTTTGTCAGTCTGTACCCTACCTCTATGTCTCTGAGTCAATTTTGTTCATCAGTTTGTTTAATTCATTATATTCCACAAATAAGTGAGATCATGTGATATTTGTCTTTCTCTGCTTGGCTTGTTTCGCTTAACATAATACTCTCCACGTTCCCTCCATGTTGTCTCAAAGGATAAGAGATCTTTCTTTCTTACAGCTGCAAAGTATTCCATTGTGTACATGTACCATGGCTTTTTTATCCACTCATCTATTGATGGACACTTGGGTTGTTTCCAGATCTTAGCTATTGTAAATAGTGCTGCTATGAACATAGAGGTACATATATTCTTTCTGATTGGTGTTTCAGGCTTCTGAGGGTATATTCCTAGAAGTGGGATCATTGGGTCAAATGGAAATTCAATTTTTAACTTTTTGAGGTAACACCATAGTGTTTTCCATAGTGGCTGCACCAGTCTGCATTCCCATCAGCAGTGTACTAGAGTCCCCTTTTCTCCACACCCTCGCCAACACTTGTTGTTTGATGATTTGTTGATGGCAGCCATTCTGACAGGTGTGAAGTGATACCTCATAGTTGTTTTAATTTGCATCTCTCTGATGATTAGTGATGTTGAGCATTTCTTCATATGTCTCTTGGCCATTTGTATGTCCTGTTTGGAGAGGTGTCTATTTAGATCCTCTGCCCATTTTTCAATTGGACTCCTTGTCTTCTTTTTGTTGAGTTGTATGAGTACTCTATATATTTTGGAAATTAACCCCTTATCTGATGCATCATTGGCAATTATGGTTGCCCATATAGTGGGTTCCCTTTTCATTTTGATGGTTGTTTCTTTTGCTGTGCAGAAGCTTTTTAGTTTGATGTAGTCCCATGTGTTCATTTTTTCCTTTGTTTCTCTTGCCTTAGGTGTTGTATCAGTGAAAATTCTGCTGCATATGATGTCTGAAATTTTGTTGCCTACATTTTCTTCTAGAGTTTTTATGGATTCATGAGTTACATTTAAGTCTTTTATCCATTTTGAGTTTATTCTTGTATATGGTGTAAGTTGGTGGTCTAGCTTCATTTTTTTGCAAGTAGCTGTCCAATTTTCCCAACACCATTTATTGAAGAGACTGTCTTGACTCCACTGTATGCTCTTGCCTCCTTTGTCAAATATTAATTGAGCATATTGTCTTAGGTCAATTTCTGGGTTCTCTGTTCTGTTCCATTGATCTATCTGCCTGTTCTTGTGCCAGTATGAGGCTGTTTTGATTACAGTGGCTTTGTAGTATAACCTGATATCTGGTAATGTGATCTCTCCTACATTGTTCTTCTTTTTCAAGACTGCTGTGGTTATTTGGGGTCTTTTTTGGTTCCATATAAAGTTTTGGAGTGTTTGTTCTAGTTCTGTGAAATATGTCGTTGATATTTTGATGGGGATTGCATTGAATCTATAGATTGCTTTGGGTAGTATGGACATTTTAATGGTGTTAATTCTTCCAATCCATGAACAAGGTATATGTTACCACTTTTTTATATTTTCCTCTATTTCTTTTTTCAATGACCTGTAGTTTTCTGTGAAGAGATACATTACTTCTTTGGTTAAGTTTATTCCTAGGTATCTTAATATTTTTGCTGCAATGGTAAATGGGGTTGTTTTTTTAGTTTCTCTTTCTGTGAGTCTATCATTGGTGTATAAGAATGCTGTTGATTTCTTGACATTAATTTTGTATCCTGCTACTTTGCCAAATTCATTTATTAACTGTAACAGATTTTGATGGAGTCTTTAGGGTTTTCTATGTACAATATCATGTCATCTGCAAATAATGACAGTTTCACTTCCTCCTTTCCAATTTGGATCTCCTTTTTTTTCTTCATGTCTAATTGCTGTGGCTAAGACTTCCAGTACTAGGTTAAATAGGAGTGGCGAAAGTGAGCATCCCTGTCTTGTTCCCATTCTTAAGGGGAATACTTAATTTTTTGCCCATTGAGTGTGATGTTGGCTGTAGGTCTTTCATATATGGCCTGTATTATGTTGAGATATGATCCCTCTATTCCCACATTGCTGAGCGTTTTAATCAGAAATGGGTGCTGGATTTTGTCGAATGCTTTTTCAGCGGCTATTGATATGATCATATGGTTTTTATCTTTCATTTTGTTTATGTGGTGTATCACATTTATTGATTTGCGAATATTGTACCAGCCTGCATTTCTGGGATGAATCCCACTTGGTCATGATGAATAATTTTTTTGATGTATTGCTGGATCCGATTTGCTAATATTTTGTTAAGAATTTTGGCATCTGTATTCATCAGGGATATCAACCTGTAGTTTTCTTTCTTTGTAGTGTCTTTATCCGGTTTTGGAATTAGGATTATGCTGGCCTCATAAAATGAGTTTGGAAGTGTTCCATCCTCTTGGATTTTTTGGAATAGTTTGAGGAGAATGGGTACTAGATCTTCTTTGAATGTTTGGTAAAACTCCCCCATGAAGCCATCTGGGCCTGGGATTTTGTTTGTTGGGAGTTTCTTAATTACATCTCCAATTTCCTTTGTTGTTATTGGTCTGTTCAAGTTTTCTATCTCTTCCTGGTTCAGTTTTGGAGGGCTGTGTGTTTCTACAAATTTGTCCATTTCTCCTATATTGTCCAATTTGTTGGTGTATAATTGTTTATAGTATGTTTTGATGATCCTTTGTATTTCTGTGGTGTCAGTTGTTACTTCTCTTTCATTTCTGATTTTGTTTATTTGTTTCTCTTTTTGTTTCTTGGTGAGTCTGGCTAAAGGTCCATCGATCTTGTTTATCTTTTCAAAGAACAAGCTTTTTGTTTCCTTGATCTTTCGAATTGTTTTTTTAGTCTCTATGTCATTTATTTCTGCTCTGACCTTCACTATTTCCTTCCTCCTACTAGCTCTGGGTTTTTCTTTTTGTTTACTTTCTAGTTCTTTAAGTTGTAGGATTAGAAAGTCAATTAGGAATTTTTCTTGTTTCTTGAGGTAGGCCTGTAGTGCTATGAACTTCCCTCTCAGGACTGCTTTCGCTGTGTTCCATAGATTTTGTGTTGTTGTGTGTTTGTTTTCATTGGTTTCCAGGAAGTTTTTAATTTCTTCCTTGATCTTGTTAGTAACCAATTCGTTGTTTAATAGCATGCTATTTAGCCTCCAAGTGTTTGAATGTTTTTGTGTGTTTTTATTGTAATTGAGTTCTAGTTTCATGCCAGTGTGATCTGAGAAGATGCTTGATATGATTTCTATCTTCTTGAATTTGTAGAGACTTGCCTTGTGTCCTAACATGTGGTCTATCTTTGAGAATGACCAATGTGCACTTGAGAAGAATGTATATTCTTCAGCTTTGGGGTGAAATGATCTGTAAATATCAATGAAGTCCAACTGATCTAGTTCATCTTGTAAGGACTCTATGTCCTTGTTAATTTTCTATCTAAAAGATCTATCCAGTGGTGTCAGTGGCATGTTAAAGTTACCCACTATGATCGTATTGCTATTGATCTCTCCCTTGAAGTCCTCCAGAAGTTTTTAAATATATTTTGGTGCTCCCGTATTTGGTGCGTATATGTTTACCAGGGTTATATCCTCTTGTTGAATTGATCCTTTTAATATATGTAGTGATCTTCTCTTATTATGGCCCATGTTTTGAAGTCTATCTTGTCAGATATGTGTATTGCTACACCAGCTTTTTTTTCATTTCCATTTGCTTGGAAAAAATTTTTCCATCCCTTCACTTTCATCCTGTGTGAGTCTTTTGCTGTGAGGTGGGTCTCTTGTAGACAGCATATATATGTGTCGTGTTTTCTTATCCAATCAGCTACACTATGTCTTTTGATTGGAGCATGTAAGCCATTTACATTTAAGGGTATTATTGATAGATAGTTATTAGTTGCCATTTTAATGTTATGCCTGTGTTCCTCTCTCTCTCTGTTTCTTCTTCTTACAACATTCCCTTCAGCATTTCTTGCAGTGCTGGTTTGGTGGTGGTAAATTCCTTTAGCTTTTTTTAATCTATGAAGCTCTTTATTTCTCCTTCAATTTTGAATGATAGCCTTGCTGGATAGAGTAGTCTTGGATTCAGACCCTTGCCTTGCATTACTTTGTACACTTCATGCCACTCCCTTCTGGCCTGCAGCGTTTCTATTGAGAAATCAGCTGACAGTCTAATGGGAGCTCCCTTGTAGATAACTTTCTGTCTTTCTCTTGCTTCCTTCAAGATTCTTTCTTTGTCTTTAATGTTTGCCATTTTTATTATGATATGTCTAGCTGTGGGTCTTCTGGGATTCATCTTGCTTGGGACTCTCTATGTTTCCTGGACTTGTGTGACTTTTTCCTTCACTGGTTTAGGGAAGTTTTCTGTCATTATTTCTTCAAACAGGTTTTCTATTCCTTTCTCTGATTCCTCTCCTTCCGGTACCCCTATAATGAGAATGTTGTTATGTTTTGTACTGTCCCACAGCTCCCTTTAAACTCTCCTCCTGCTTTTTAAACATTTTTTCCATTTGCTGTTCTATTTGAGTGTTTTTCTCTACCTTGTCTTCTAAGTCGCTGATTAGGTCTTCAGCTTCTTCTAATCTACTATTGAACCCTTCTAAGGTATTTTTCATAACAGCTATGTCATTCTTTATTCCCTCTTGATTTTTAGGCATAGTTTCTACCTCTTTATGTGTAACTTCTACCTCTTTTTTTAAGCTGAAGTAGTTTCCAATGAGCTCTTCATAATTCTTATTAAGTTGCTTGTAGTTCTCACCAAATTATTTGAGCACCCTTAAAATCATTGCTCTGAATTCTTTATTTGACAAGTTACTTTCTTCCATTTCCTGTAGTTCCTTTTCTGGTGATTCCTCTTTTTCTTTCCTTTGGGTGTAGTTTCTTTGTCTCCTCATTTCAGCCGTCTGGTAGCTCTAGACCTGGTGAAGGATGTGTAGGCAGCTCACTGTATATCAAATAAGGCTACTGTGCCTCCCAGACTGTTTTGTTGCATGTCGTCTCTTGCCTGCTGTGGATCCTGGAGGACTGACTACTGGGGGGTTGGTATTGTTGTGTCCTGGTAGGTGCTGCTGCTGGATCCTGTGGGCCCCTCTGAAGCTGTGTTCCCTGCTCGTTGCTGGTGCCACCCATAGGTGTATCCTCAGGCCCTGCTGGAGCTGCACTCTCTGCCTGCACTGTGGGCAGCTGTGTTGCACAGGCCCCACTGGAGCCCTGGCTCTCCACGATCTTGTGGGCAGCTGGGTTGTACAGGCCCTGTTGGAGCCCCTGCTTCCTGCTGATCCTGTGGGGAACTGGATCACACAGTCCCTTCTGGAGAACCAGCTCCATGCGTATCTTGTGAGCAGCTGGGTTGCACAGGTCCCTATTGAACCCCAGCTCTCCACTGCTCTTGTGGACTGCTAGGTTGCACAGGCCACACTGGAACCCCAGCTCCCCACCACTCTTGTGGGCCCCTGGATCACACACGTCCATCTAGAGCCCTGGCTCCCCACCGCTTTTGTAGGCTGCTGGCTCACACAGGCCTCTGTGGAGCCCCAGGTCCCCCTGCTAGTGGTTAGGGGAGTGCTGCTGCCCCGTGGGGCTCCACTCCTGCTCAGCCTTTGCTGTAGTTTTTGGGGATGGGTCTCAGCTGCTGATCTGTGCTTCTGCTGCCTGGGGATGGATGTCTGCTCCCCAGCCTCTGTTGCTGGGGGTATATCTTGATTCTTATCTGGTTGCTACTGTGGGGGATGGTGCTGGGCTCCCTGTCGTTTGCGGCTTCCGCAACCGACACCTTGACAGCTCCACTACTGTGCACTGGTCTGTGTTGACACAGGGGGTCAATGGGTCCGAGGGTGCCAGGTGCACTGGTAGGCTCAGGTTGCTGGGCCCTAGCAGCTCCCACTGTCTCCTCCCAGGGAAGATCTGGGATCTTCCAAAATGGTGGGGCCTCCCTGCAGGGAGAAGCATCCTGAAGGGCCGCTGACCGCGGTAGCCGGCTGCTCCCATCCACAGCACAGGAACCTGCTGCTCCGTGTCTCTGCACTGCACGAGTTTGGTCGTCCACCTTCACGTCCACTCACACTCTCTCACACCAGCTCACTCTCTCATGCACTCACCCTCCCTCTGGTCCTGCCTGCCACCATCTTCAATCCAATGTCACATCAGTTCGTTTTTAAAAATTGGGTAGAGTTGCATCAGATTTTTCTTTTCCCAGATCCCATAAAATTTTCTTAAAATTGATTATGAAACAAATGATAATGAACAGCCCTGGAACTTTCTTTGAAGAATTGTGTGAGGAGGGGGCTGAAGAACTGGGAAAGACAGAGAGAGGGAGGCAGAGTTCACTGCAGGAGTTAGCCAAAGAGGCTGCAAGGTTTGCTTCTCCCGTACACCAACTTTCATCCTTTGGGGCAAATTATTTTTACTTCTCAAGTGGCAATTTTGAAATACCTATTGTTATTTTTACGTAAGCTCCCCCAAAAGGCAAAAAAACAAAAACAAAATACCAATGGCAATTTCAGCTCTTTTAGGAGCAAGTGTTGTTTTATTCTCACTGACTTTTGTATACGAATAAGGCTTCCTATGTACTCTGCTGCATTTTCCTCTATGATCTGCTTTGCCAACCCCAAATTGGAGAGTGTATTACTAAAGCATCAGAATTTAATAACAGGTTTGTATGTCCAATAAACATCTCTTCTTGCAATGACTGTGCCCCGCTCCACTGCCCTGGTCCGGTTCAGAGCGTGGTTGAGGGCAGAATACAGAAGCAGCTGCTAAGAATGGGCAGAGTGGAGACACTGCAAATAAGGTACTCAGAGAAAAATATTGGAAGATTTGATCACACTAAGAGGCTTGACTCTGGCAATCAGTTGTACAGACAGATCAACCCTATTTCATTGTGAGAAAGTTTGTGGCATAGTTCATGTGTCCACAGATTATGACAACCGTGTGAATTGCCAGCTGAGCCATGATGAAAGTATTTTGAATATAGAATGACATTTCAAAAATAACCATTATTGGTATATATAGCTGCATAATAATATTGCCAGAATTGTCAGTTTCCTACATAAAGGCTAAAACATGCATTTGAGATCTTAAAACCAGGCTATCAAGGACGGGATGGGATGCAAGCTGAGAGTGCTTTAGTTACTTTTTTTTTCTGTCTACAGACCCAGGAAATACTTGGTGTATATAGTCTGGAATATTCTCCCTCATCTCCTCACCCCAACCCCAATCCACTCTCCACCTTGTCCTCTTTGTCCTCTGGCATTGGTTCAACTGGCCGATAAGAGGCAGCAGGAGGAGCTAAGTGGGCGGAGAGTGAGGTCAGGCATGTCGGTTCCCAGGCCCCCTCCATCCTGGGCTGTGTAGGGCAGCTACAGGCTCTCTCTTTGTCTCTGTCTCTGTCTCTGTCTCTGTCTCTGTCTCTGTCTCTGTCTCTCTCTCTGCGACTTGGTAACTGTTCCGTCCCTTTGAACTTTCAGACTTTTAGACTAATATCTGCTAATATTGCTAGCCCTGTTTTCTCACGGTTTCACACTGTTTTCCAATGTTCCCAGCCCCAGGGGGCTCACAGATCTCTTGTTGATTTCTCTGAGTCCTGCTCATATCTCTATAAATACTTTCTTTACTATTCTCAACTTCCCCACTGGAGCACAGCTTCTGGGCCTTGACCAAAACAGAAAGGCAGAATCACTTCACCCCACAAGACATATCTGTTCAAAACCCTATAGTTCCCACATAGTTACGTATCCTGTCATAAGAACTAGACCATTTGTTAGAAGCAGAGCTGCCCTCAGACCCAGGTAAGTGGGGCCTGTTCCTGGCCCCAGGCTTTAGAAAGCCCGACTTCCCAAAAACTCACAAAAAAGAATTCATTTAAACACCTGGCTGCCTCCGTTGCTTGAAGCCTAGCGCTGAGCCCTGGCACACCCGGGATGCTAGGCATCTGCTCTCACGATGAGCAACATTAGCCTCAAGGAAACACTTCTCCACAGTTCTGCTACAGCCCTGAGACAAGATGTACTATATCCAAACGTGTGAAGGTTTGGAGCTGTGCTTCTGCTAATGTGGGAAACAAAGGGCTTTGGCACGCAGGGGGGATTCAAGTGGAGAAAGCACATAGGTCAGTGGGATGAAATGCTGATTTATCAAATCCTTTCCCTCAAATATGAATGGAGCAATTTCTGTGTAATGAAGTTTCATTTCCTAGTAGTGCAGAATACCTGTGTTTTTTTAAAAGAAATATTTTTCTTTATTGATTTGGGAGAGAGAGGAAGGGAGAGGGAGAGAGAGATAGAAACATCGATGAGAGAGAACATCGACTGGCTGCCTCCTACATGCCCCCCACTGGGGACTGGGCCCACAACCTGGGCATGTGCCCTGACCAGGGTTCGAACCAGTGACCTCTTGGTGCATGGGTCGAGGCTCAACCACTGAGCCACACCAGCTGGGTGTCTTTTTTCTCTCTTCCTGTTCCAGTTTGTAGTTCTGGAGTTAATTATAAATTAGTATGGCACAGTCCCACAGGTGAACAAAGTGGCAGAAGAAACAGTTGTGATGTTAAATAATTAACATTTCTTTTAAGAGTCTGCATATCTAGGTCAAGATTTAATGTGCTTAAGGCCACTGTCAAATAAATAAACATTGAAAACTGGAATTTCAAATCATTATAATTTTATAAAAATATATACTCAATTAGAATGTTAGAAATAAATAATTTAGCTTTATTTCTTTTTCTTTAAATTTTGATATTTATTTATTATAATTCATATTTCCATTTGAATTTAAGAGATGATTTTAAATATTTTGGAAGAAAAGTATTTTGAAACTAATATTAATGTTTCCATCTTTAACGCTGATATTTTGATGAAGAGAGTGAGCAACCCAATTTGCACCAATCTTTCACATTTTCCGAAACAATACTGCAATTCCATCATTAGGATCAGCAACAACCATGTAGTAACTGGTCTAGCTTTGGACACTATAACGATGATAAAATCACGTTACCTGAAATTCATGACAATTACTGATATATGAAGGAGAATAAATGACCCTTTCTGCTAAAAAAAAAAAATATTAAGAGAAAAAGGAACTTTGATTAATAATTTAACGGATTCCTTGCTGCCAGCAATCAGTGTATGAGAGAAAAGACACAGCTACTAAGAACTTGGCTAAGCAGAGAACACTCCTCTTTTTCCCAGCAGGGCCCACGGAGGAGAGATTTGGAATTAAAGAGAAAAACAATAGGAATTAACCACTATTCCACATAGTACTAGAGTATCATCCTGTAATGACCCAACCCAGAGCACTGCTTTGAAAATTAAGTTAGGAAAAAGTTGTCTTACTTACCTGTTCAGCCACATGTGTTTGTGTGTGTTTCTGTATTGCATGTTCTTTTTCCAGTGGTTATTGGCTACAGCAGAGATCCTCAGCATTGTATTGAAGACTAAAGTAAAAAGTGCACTTTATGTTGTGACTGTGTATGAATACATGCACACACATGGAATCATGTACTTTCGTTAAAACATTTTTTTTTTCCCAATCCTCACCGAAGAATATTTATACGTGTATCTTCAGACAGAGTGGGAAGGAAAGAGAGAGAGAGGGAGACAGAGAGACATCGACATGAAAGGGACACATCGAGTGGCTGCCTCCCGCACAACCCCAACTGGGGCTGGGGACGAACCGCAACCGAGGTAAGTGCCTTTGGCTGTAATCGAACTGAGACTCTTTGGTCTGCGGGCTGATGCTCTAACCACTGAGCTAAACCGGCCAGGGCCAGGGAAACATTTTCACAAAACAAGATCCACTGTTATACTGTGTGACACACACTGATGTTTTCTATTCTCTTTCAGGCTTATGTGAAACAAGGGCTGGTAGCAATCCTCTAAACCAAGCACTCTCAGTGGCATTGCTACTGCCCCCAACGGGGTGCAAATGGGTTGTTGGGGCAAAGAAAACTTAGAGTATAATAATTCATGGCCCTCCAAAAGGTCACAGTACACAAATAGGTGTACAGTGTACCTGTGGTATCAACATTTCCTGGAGGTGTGGTGTTAGTAAAAAAATGTTTGAAAAATATTGAGAAACACAGCAACACTGACCTGCAATTTGAAAAACACTATTTAATAATTTCTTTTTTAATAAACTGTGTTTACAAATTCAGGAAGACAAAGGAACTGTGCCTGAAATTCACATTGTTAGAGAGAAGGCAAACGAGACCAAGTGCATAGAGAACGCAAGTACATGGAACATTTAGGGCCCAGAACCCAAAATCCTAGTTCTTTTATTTCCATGGGATTTAGGATGCCAGCTGCCTTTCTGAAACTACCACCCTTACTCCTTTCTTTTCTCTGGATTAAACACATTCCCTCCCCTCTGCCCCAAGAAGTCAGGATCCCAGCTCCTGCTCGACGAGGAGAAGGGAAGAAAGGAAATCATTATGATAAATTTGAGGTTAAACTTTTAAATTGAGTTGACCTTGGGAACCAAAAGTGAATATAAAACTATGAGATCTGCCCAAGACGTCATTTGGGAAAAGACAAGAAAGCTCATACAGTGTGTGTAGTCAGCAGTTAAGGGAAATGAACTCTTCAGTGTTTGTATCGCAATGAGTTAAGACAACTTAATAAATCAGTTACATTTGTCAACATTGTTTTTCCTGCTTCCCTGTTCCTATTTCCCGTTCTTCTCTTTTGGTCCTTGGGTTTCCATTGTGGAACTTGCTCCATGATATAGAAAAACAGTGAATATTACCAAAGCTCTCATATTAGAGAAAGAAAGAAAGGAAGGAAGGAAGGAAAGAAGGAAGGAAGGGAGGGAGGGAGGGAGGGAGGGAGGGAGGGAGGGAGGGAGGGAGGGAGGGAGGAAGGAAGGAAGGAAGGAAGGACATGTTTTAAACAGTGTTTCTTTCTACTCCAGGTCTAATATTCAAAAACAGTCTTCATATTCATCAAGCAAACTTGGAATACTTAAAATTCACTGCAAGAAATGACACCAAAATGTTCAGCAATATCTGCAAATAACTTCAGTGCACAGTGCCAGTGTGCATAGCCCTCAGCTCCTGGACATCTGTAATTGCAATGAAAGACTAATAGGATCTGAGCAATGGAGGAAAAGGTAATGTGCACCCCAGTTTCCCCTATCCATATGTTGATTAAGCTATTCAAAGCTCTAGTCACAAAATGGAAATGTTCGTTAGCATTTTAGTCAATGCAATCTCTCTTAGAGACATGATATGGTTCATATGGCCATTTGAACTGGCAAGCAAGGAAAATGCAGTCAAATTGTATCATGCACCTGCTGTGTTCAAAGGATGGCAAAAAATTCTGAGTCATAGAGATGGCCATAGAGCTTAATCACACCATTGCAGGTGGGGGGCGGGGGCCGTCAGAATGTGGGAAAACAAAACATAAGGCTGCTTCTATTAAGAAAATGTATATTTTGGAAGGGTGGATTTTTTTTTCCCAAAAAAGATGTAGGGATAAGTTGAAATGATAACCTGTAATGAATAGGCCATTTCCTGAAATGCCTTTCTCTGACTCTTGTTTCAGATTTTAATATTTTAATACTTCATGGTCTCAGAGTGACATTTTGATATATTCAGATTAATTTACTCTTTTCTGAAACTAATATTTTATTGTCACTTTTAAAAATGGCATCTGACATCTAGATTCAAGATAATAAAAATGTCTATTTTTCATACTATCAGTAGAGATATTTTATTCAGGAAATCAGTTTATTTGTTAATGATATAGTAAGATATATAATAAAGTCCTGTGTAAGGACTTTTTTTTTTTTCAAAAATTCGTGAACTTAGTACCACTCTGGAAGTACCATTCAAAATAGGGCTAGGAACTTGTCTTTAGGCAAGCCAACTCACACATACAAATCCCCGCTGAGCACTAGTGAAAAGGATACAAAATATTGTTGTCCCAATATCAAATTATTTATCAGATGAACCCTCAAAATATTATATAAACTATCAATCTACATTTCCTTCTCTATATTTTCATTTGTGTCTTTTGTTGTTTGAAATGTGTGACTCATCAAATCCAGGGTAAAGAACAAGTTAGAAGGGAAGATCACCTAGATAATTGAATTTTTTTAGGCTGAGAATCTCTTGTAACAAAGTTTCCTGTAATGGAAGATCTTTATGTGTATTGTGATAAGGACTTTAGGTGTCCTTTGAATAAATTAAAGAAATATAGTTTGTTTTTATTTTTTGAATGACCTACCTTTTCCTTATTGGCAGAGTTCTCCTTTCTTGCTTGTAGTTTATATTAAAACAAACAAACAAACAAAAAACTATTCCAGATACTAAAATTTACCAGTTATGTCTGCACAGACACTTTTCACACGCATTTGAAAACAGGTCACTAGTTTGGTTAGCAAAGTAAGCAAAAAGTGAAGGGCATCATTAGAATAGCTGTAGTTTTGCAGTAACTTACCTCTAAGAGGTATTGACAATTGCTACCTATCACTCCGATTTAAACATTTCTCACTTTGTGCTTATTGGAGGAGATGGCAACGAATTATGCAATAGAATCTATTCTGTTCTTTTCTTTTTCCTTTGCAATTTCAGATTACTTTCAGCTGAGAAATTATGAAATATAGGCACATTTTAAGTTAATACCTTAAAACAATCTCATTGTTTCCTGTATAATTGAGGTTTTTCCTTTCTTGGCTTATTCTGTAATATATTATCTTGTATCCTATTTTTGTATTCTGGCTTGTCTGGACAATACTGTGATGAATTGTGATGGCTGACAGCATTAAGTGAATTTCAACAAATTCTGAGAAACTTTATTCTACAAACAAACCAAAAAACCCAAACAAACAAAAACAAAACTTGACACTTTAATAAAAGGCAATGGGGGGGGGAGTTTAAAAACGAACCTCTGAAATTTATATATTTGTCCTATTTTTTTTCTAATCAATTGTTCTATGTAGAGAGGAAAATTGAATAAACATATTTTAAAACTCTGCTATGATAAGATTTATCTTTTTAATCGGTCTTCGATCTGTTTACTCAAAGTTTTAAGATGTACATTTTCTTTTTTAAATCATTTAACAAATGAAAGTTGCTAAAGCATGTTAGATTGATCATTACTAATAATTTATCATTGTCCATGGGCGGTATTTGGTCTCTGACCAATAAAAGATTGTAAATTCTACAAAGCTGTAATGAACACTCATCTCTCAGTATCACGTGCATTTTAAACGATATTTCGAGAGAGTTTATACACAGTTGTGTCGATGGTATAATTTATCACCTGAACTAGGAAAGGTGGTCCCATTCAGAGGCGGAGTCTGGACTGCCAGTGACAGCCAGCACAGCCAATAGTAAAGTAGCACGTGGTTTCCTTATGCGTTGGATGCCCAATGCATTCAAAAATATTTGTTAAATAACTGTTGCGGATTCTACCATTGTTTCCAGTGAACATTTGCAATTATTATTTTTCCAACTTTTTTCAATAAACCCACTACTTAATGTGCTAGGGGAAGGCACATTTTATACATTTGCTCTTATTTTAATAATTTTAATTCTAATCTTTCACTTCTTTTTAAAGTTGCTTTGAATTAGCCTTCTTTTCCCCTTTGTTATTTCATTTTCTCTTTCTTGCTCTCCCCCTCTTCTTGAAATTCAATCCTGGGTGATCATGGATTGGGAAAGAACACATATCTAGCACTGAAATTATGAGAGAAGGTAGAAGGTGTGGTCTGAACAGGTTCGAAAGGAGGTGGGCTTCTCCCTGGGTAGCGGTGTCTCTGTTATGTGGGATGGGAATGGGGACCAAGGCAACCAATTTCTCTATATAGACACTTGCAAAAAGTCTCCTCCTCTCGCCTCCCAGCTTCACTTAAGCTTCCTGTGTTACCTGGTGAATTCCAGACATGAGCCTCGCAGAGATCTGAAGAATAAAATCTGTATATCCACTGAAGGTCCTTAAATTAAAATTTCCTTCCTTTCATTGAATTGGTTGTCAACCTTCTTTCTAATCTTCAAGAATGTGTTGATGTACCTCATCTGTTAGTATCTCCTATTACAATCTCTCTGTTTTTGTGGGCTTGTACTTTGAACATTTCAAATTTTATTACCCTTACGTTTTGGAAGAGAAAAGAGCTAAATAATTGTATATTTATCCCATTTCCTTCAACATCAGTTTTTCAGAATGATAGTTTCAAAGCTTAAATCTGATTATTTTATTTTGCTTTACCAAAACTTTTATTACCTCTGAAACCCTGAAGAGTCTGGCTTCTGAATTCTCTTCACTCTCATCTTGAACCTCGTATCTCAGATTCTCTTGCCCCCAGCTCCACACTCCGGCCTGTTTTGGTTCCTTTGATCTGTTACGCTCCTCTGTCAGAGGCCTCATTCCCTCTGAAAACAGCTCTTCTTAACTCTTTCCATCTTTGAGTTATTATGTGGGCTTTCTTTTGAGGAGGGAGGAATTACAGGAATGAAAGGTGGTTTTTCAATTGAAATTTTTTGAGATAATTGCAGATTTATATGCACTTGTAAGAAACAATACAGAGATATTTTCTGCCCTTTCTGTACTTTTTCCTAGTTGTAACATTTTACAGACTATGGTATAACAGCTATTTTCAACCTTTCTCATCTCATAGCACACATCAACTAATTACTACAATTCTGCAGCATACCAAAATATACATTGTGTTTTTTGCCTGACAAAACAAAAAACAAAAAAGTAGGTATAATTTTGATTCATTCACACCAGACGGCTATTGTTGTGTTGGCTGCTGTCATATTTTTATTTTTCAATCTAAGGGAGGTGAGGTCAGTGGCCCTGACTAAATAGTCAGGTATTACATGTCTTAAAAATTCTTGTGGCACAGCGGTTGAAAATCGCTGTGGTATAGTATCACACCCAGGATACTGACATTGATACGTCCAGCTATCTTAATAATATTTCCTAAGTTATCCTTGTTTCTATTTTATTTTATTTGTCGATTACAGTTTATAGTCAATATTATTTTGTATTAGTTCAGGCATACAAAATAGTGATTAGACAATCATATACTATACAAAGTGGTCCCCCCAAAATTTCAAGTACCCACTTGGCCCCAAGTTTTACTTGGACTCATTTGTGTGTGCTTTTAATTCTATACAATTTTACTGCAAGTGTGAGTCTGGTGTTCATTACCATAGATTAAGCTACTGAATACTTCTGTCACCACAAAAATCCTTTGTGAGACCTTTTTATAACACAGCCACCTCCCTCCTATCCACTTAACCACAAAATACCTCTAATGTCTAAAATTTTGTCATTTCAAATATATAATAGTAAAATCATACAGTATGTAACCTTTTGGGATTGACTTTTTCACTCAGTACCATTCCTTGGAGATTCATCCAAGTTGTGACATGTATCAAGTTGTTCCTTTTTATCCCAAGAAGTATTTATTGCTGAGATATGCGAGCATATGGTTCGTTTACACATTCACCTGTTGCAGGGTATCTAGCCAGTTCCAGGTTTGGGCTCTTATCAATAAATCTGCTGTGGACATTTGTGTACAGGATTTGTGTAATCACTCTTAACACTTTTTCTAGTTAAGACACCTCAGGGAATGATAGTTGTAATTTTACACTCATATGTGTGATGATTTGTTACAGTTAATGTGTTCTATTGGACTTTAAGCTCCATGGGGGCAGGAGTTATGTCTGTTTTTTCTCATCATTGTTTTCCAGGTGCCCAAGCAAGTGCCTGGCACATAGATATTTGGGAAATGAATTGTTGACTGTATGAATGAGACACTAGATTTCCTCTCTAGTCTGACAACATCCCTGAAATTTATAAATTTATACATCTTATTGTACAGATGAAGAAAATTTGGCAATTTATCCCAATTACTCTCTGAGAAAGTAGGCTAGGTAGATTTCAAACACATAGCTGACTTCAGACTCTTACTGGCTCCATTGTACTAGCCTTTTCCTTGCCGCTATGAAATTATTTCTGCTTTTCTCTGATGGAGAAATTTATTTGCAATCACAGAGGCACAGCTGTGACAAAATACTATGTTCAATTGATAACCTAACACAATGATATGATGAAACAAAAACTAACCCCACTGCCTTTTGTGTTGTGATAGACCACATGAAGAAAGCATGCGTAGCTATGTAATCTGCAGTTTGCAGGTGTGGAAATCTCTATTTCATAAGACACAAATAAGCCTGGACATATTTGGTAATTACTGTGTTAATACAGAGTAATTGCACAGCTATTTCTTTCTTACAAATTATATGGTAGTTGTACTTGGAATTACCATGAAAAATGAAAAACTTCTAGTTGCCAGTAAATGATTGCTTTATAATTACAAAATAATTACATAGTTATTTTGGCTTAGAAATATAAAGCATTGTACAAAATCCATATACTTTGCTGCCAGAGAGCTGCCAGGGTTCAAGGCTATCAGTCCTTTCAGGAATTGCCCTGAGGACTTTCTAAAATTGTCAAAAACTTTAACTTCTCAGAGCAGGAAAAAAAAAATATGTCACAAGGGAAATAGCCTCCCTCATTAGACTAAGAATTTTCAGTGACCCCCAAAGCTATGGCACAGTAAAAAATTAAGTCAGTAATAGTAGTAACAGAACTATTTTGCCTACCCCTGATGAGACCTGTTGGCTGTGATTACTCAAGAAGAAGCCAGTTAATTCAGCAAAGTGTTTATGCATTCTCATGTGTCACCGAGTCAAGTCGCTGCACGGGCATTGTGACAGTCATTTAACTTATTCAACTTTTCAGTCAGTTAAAATATTGCCTTTAGTATATATGCCTATTTACACTATATTTTATTATTTCATAATTTTGTACATCTTATGCCATTAAAGCATTCCATCCTGTGAATGTTAGAATATTGTATACTAACATAGATTGATTACTATTGGTGATGTCAATTCTGCTTCTCTGGACATATGAAATTTAAAAATTTTAAGGACATCAAAGATAAAACAGCTGTATAGTTTTAAGTTTTTGAATTGAAAACTATTGCAGAAAATCATTCCAATTACAAAGCTTAAGACACTCATTAGCATTTTAAATTATTTCTACATTGCCAAGATGTAATGCTTTAGTATAGCGAAGAGTTAAAAATAAAGTTTTTAAATCTGAATTTCTTTCTCTAATAGAAATAGATAATGCTGAAAACTTGGGAGAGTCATCATGAAAAAATTTAATGTGGAATTACAGTCCCAGGCTTCACCGAGTAACTGGTATAAGACTTATTGTTCCATTGTGAATAGGTTTTAAATTTTAAAATATATATATAAGCTATCTATTTTCGGGCATTAGCAATAAGTAGTACCTGGCTGTGATTCTCAAGGGAAGGAAAACCATGAAGCAAACTCTCATTCCCCCCTGTCTTCTGCCTGGGCACTTTGTACCCTTCAGCACGGGGCGTGGGAACGACATGAGGAGTAGCAGCCTTGCTAGGCAGAGGGAACAGAGAACAAAGATCAGAGTTTTTGAGGTGACTGAAATTTTCAAGGTAAGATACTTAAAAGAGGGGTACAGCCTAGAGAAGAAGCTCCAAAAGTGTGCTTTGGGCCCCTTGGAAATTTTGGTAAAATTCTCACCTGCAGGTGGGTGGACTGAGACGCTATGGGCCTCGACGGAAAGCAACTACTGGGAGCCCAGTAGACTGAACGACGTTTTCAGACTTCACATAGTACCAGACAACAGGGTCCAGACCAGGGAAAGTGGGGAGATAAGCTGAATGTTCTACGTGTTCAATTGAAAGTGTAGACGAACCTCACTTAGCTTAGACGGAAAGGACATTCTCTGGATCGAGCCCCTGTAGAATCTAAACACAATTCTCTACAAGATAAAACAAATCCACTAGTAAATGTACTGCTTCTCAGAAGAAAATGAAACACTTGTTATGGGAAATTGAAATGCACACGCTCTACCACATAACCTATACCATGTTCATGTTATATTCAAAAATTAGATGATGTAGAATTAGGAAAATGTGGCCATAATCAGGAAAGACAAAAAAAAAACAAAAAAAAACTGATCAACAGATAATACAGATGTTGGAATTAGAAAACCAGAACTCGAAACAGATATTATGTAAATACACTCCAGGTTTGAAAGCAAAAGTTAGACACACAAATGAACAGATGCATTTTCTCAAAAGAAAAATGAAAATGATATAACCTGCAACCCAGGTACATGCCCTTAACCGGGAATCAAACCCGTGACCCTTCAGTGTGCGGAACGACGCTCCAACTGCTGAGCCAAACCACCCAGGGCAATGTGGGTAAAAATAGTTTAAACGTTTTTTATATCTTTACTTTTAAAAACTGACTTAAAAATAAAATGATAGTAATGTATTTGTAGGGTTATAACATATTTAAGAAATATAAATGACAAAAATAGTACCAGATCTGGGAAAAAATAAAAAATAACATTCTATTGTAAGCTTAATATGTTATATGTAAGGTGGTACAATATTAATTTACTACTGACTACAGTGACCTAAGAATAAATATCACAATCCCCAGAGTAACCATTATAAGAATAAAACAAGGAGGTATAGCTAAAAATCAAATAGAGACATATTAAACACTAGTGATTCTCAATTATTCCAAAAAATGATAGGAAAGCAGAAAAAGGAAAACAAGTGTTAAATGGGATAAGAAGGAAACAAGAAGAAAGTAGACAAATTCAACCATATCAATATTTATAGTAAATGTAAACAATATATTTCACTGAAAAGAGATTTCCATCTTGCATTTTTTAAAAAGCAAGATTCACTTTATGTTGTTTATCAGAAATATACTTGAAATATGAAGACAAGAACTGGTTTTATGTAAGAGCAGGAAAAGTGTATATTAGGCAAATGCTAAATATATGAAATTTGGATGGTCTCTGTTAATGTCAGATACAATAGACTTCAAGACAAATCATATAGCCAGAGAAAAATAGAAATATTCCACAATGACAAGAGTCACTTCTTCAAGGATACATAACATACTTAAGTGTGTACACATCATGTAACTGAGCTTTAAAATATAAGAAGCAAAAATTGACAAGTGAAAGAAGAAATAGAAAAAATACATAAACTCAATTAGATTTTAAGATTTCAATGGACAAAAATACATTTAAATTAATCCACATACAGAGCTTGCCTCACCCAGTGACTCAGAGAATCCATATTATTTTCATATGATACATTCACCGTGTTGTACCATATATTGTGCCATGCATAATTTTTAATAAATAGTAAAGCATGGAATAACTCAGAGAGAATATTCCCTGACCAGAACAGAACTAAATTAGGAATAATATTAAAAAGATATCTGGGAAAGACCTAAATATTTAACAATGGAGCCACCTGCTTATAAATCTCACATGAATCAAAAATATCGCAAGAAAATTAGAAAATATTTTGAATTAAACAATAATAATAAAAGTACACAGAAATCAAATTTATGGGATATAACCAAAGGAATGTTTAAAAATAAGAACATTTATAGCTCTATGACATATATCCAAAAAAATGATTCAAAATAAATCCTCTAAACTTCCATGTTAATAAATTAGGAAAATATAGAGTAAAATAATTTTTTTAAAATGTGTTCAAGAAAGATATGATAGCCCTGGCTGGTTTGGCTTAGTAGTTAGAGCATCGGCCTGCCCATAGACCAATGAATCTCGGGTTCGAATCCAGTCAAAGGCACTTGCTTCAGTTGCGGTTCGGTCCCGATCCTGGTCGGGTCGTGTGGGAGGCAACCAGTTGATGCATCTTTCTCACATAGATGTTTCTCTCTCTCCCTCCCACTTTACATGAAGATTTAAAAAAGAAGAAGAAGGAGGAGGAGGAGAAGGAGGAGAAGGAGAAGGAGTAGGAGGAGGATATGATAAAGATAAGAGCAAGAATGAGTAAAATAGAAAAAAAAAAAAAACAGAGTTTATTGAAATGGCCAAAGTTTGTTTTTTGAAGAAATTGATGGAATTGCTACCATCAATTGATGAGGAAAGAAAAGGAGTAAGAATAAAAGTAATATCTAAATGAAAGTATAGTATTAGAAATCCCAAAGATGTTAATAGTATAGCAAGTAAAATATCTCAAAGAATGTTTATAACTAAGCTAAATGAACAAATTCTTTAAAAAAACACATTTTACCCAAACTGATCTTGCAAAAAATAGAAAATCTTAATAACTATATACCTACAAAAGATATTGAATTATTTGTTATCAAAACCTTCCCATCAAGTAAAATGTAGTCCAAGATGGGGTCACTGGTGAATTTTATTCTACATATACATAAAAATAGTTGACTCAACGTTACACAAATTCTATCAGAAAATAGAGAACAGGAAACATTCCTAACTCATTTTAGGAAGCTAGAATAAAACTCTGGTACAAAAGCCTAACAACGACATAAGAAGAACAGAAAATTACAGATAAATACAGATGCAAAATTAGCACATTGAAGCCATCCATTATGTAAAGGAAATATGTTTCCTACTTCATACTACATACACTAAAATTAATTCATGAACAATCATCAAACTAATTCTACAAGCTCAAATTATATAATCTTTAGAATAAAAATAGGCAGAAATTCATATGGTTTGTAGATAAGCATAGTTTTCCATAAAATGCAGAAATCACTAACAATAGAGAAAAATCACTAACGATAAAAAAATTGATAATTTGGTATTCATCAAACTCATGCTTTGTCAGATGTTCTATTAAGAAAGTAAATAAGCAGGCCTGGCCGGTGTGGCTCAGTGGCTGAGCGTCAACTCATGCACCAAGAGTTCGCCAGTTCGATTCCCAGTCAGGGTACATGCCCATGTGTGGGCCAAATCCCCAGTGGAGGTCATGCAGGAGGCAGCCAATCCATGTTCTCTCTCATTGATGTTTCTATCTCTTTCTCCCTCTCCCTTCCTCTCACTCTAAAATCAGTAAAGGAAAAAAAAATTTTTAATTAAGAAAGAAAGTAAATAAGGAAGTTATAAACTGAGGAGGAAAAAAATTGCTAAATATTTGATCAAAGATTTCTATGAAGAATATATGAAAAACTACATGTGGTTCAATACTAAAAAGACAATCCAATTTTTTAAAAAACTGATTTGAATCAGTTCACATAAAAAGTAGATAATGAAGAATAAGCACATGACAATGGACAAAATATCCCTGCCCGGCGTGGCTCAGTTGGTTGGGCAATGTCCTGTGCACTGAAAGTTTGCCAATTTCATTCCAGGTCAGGGCACCTGCCCATGTTACAGGCTTGATCTCCGATAGGGGGCGTGAAAGAAGCAGCAGATCTGTTTCCCTCTCACATCGATGTTTCTATCTCCCTCTCACTTCCTCTCTCTCTAAAAGTCAATTTTTTAAAAATGCACAAAATAAATCATCAAAGAAAGGCAAAGTAAAAACCACAATGGGATACTATTAGAATGTATAAAATTTTTAAAGATTAAGAACTGTAATTGTTGTGACAACCAGATCTCTCATGCATTACTGAAGGTAGTATAAAATACAACAACTGCAGTAAAAAAATGCCTGACAGTTTCTTTAAAGTTAAATGTATACGTAAACCTTTGAAGCAGCTGTGGAGTTGTGCTATCCTGATCTGCCTTCACAAAAAAGCATGCGTTTCACGTGTGAGTAGTGCCAGTACCTGACAGCACCCAGCTGCATCATCTCCAGGATCCACCTGGTGTTCAAGCAGGAGACATCCCCCGGGTGCTGCTTCCAACCCTGTATATCACCTGACCATTTATCTGCGCAATGAGAGTCTTCTGATGGGCAGCTTTTGTTCTGAAGACCTCAATGTGGCTGAAAATGTAAGATCTACATTGCCGTCTGAGGCTCTCCCTGCCTAATTCTCCTTCCTCCTGCCTCTTTGTTCACGGGTGTTACATAGTTCTACAGCACAATTTGAAGGCATTTTCAGCCTAAAACTGCTTCTTTCCCTTTTAGCTTTCACTGGCACTACCCCCAAATAAGCTTCTTGCACTTACTCTATTTCAGTGTTGGCTTTCCCAGAGGACCTGAACATCAAGAAATGTTAAGAGTCAGAGAGTTTACCTTATTTGCTAGCAAACAAGTTAGCTTGACGTGATTTAACGGGTGATGGCAGGAGGTAGGAAATTTCTGGTTCAGAGACAAAGGACTTTATTACTCATGGCACAGCAGGCTGCATGAGTTTTATGTTTGCAAGGTTTCCACCTGTGCCCCCCTCTGCTTTCCCCCAGGTGATGCAGAATGGCCCACAAACATAAAAAATAAAAATTCTGCCCAGCTGGTTTGGCTCAGTGGTTGAGCGTCGACCCATGCACCAAGAGGTCGCCAGTTCGATTCCCGGTCAGGGCACATGCCCAGGTTGTGGGCCTGATTCCCAGTGGGGGGCATGTAGGAGGCGGCCTATCTCATCAATGTTTCTATCTCTCTCTACTTCTCCCTTCCCCTCTCTCTAAACATCATAAAGAAAAAATAAATAAAATAAATAGGGATCAATCTGTTCAAAAAAAAACAAAAAACTCTGCTCTCTGCCTAGAAGGGTGACACCATCTCTTCTTCCATGACTATTGACTATACAACTACCATTGAAGAGATAGTAGAGACCAAAAGCTGTGTCTGCCTCTGCTCACACTATATGGAGAAATGTGACAATCTATGAAAAAAATTGTCTCTTAACATTAAATCCAACAATTATTTTCTTAGATATTTTCTCAAAAGAAATGAAAATATTTTTCCAAACAAAAAAGACATATAGAATACTGTTTATAGGAACTTTATTCATTATAGCCCAAACTGAAAAAAAATTTAATCAGTAGGAAAAAAGATCAACAAATCATGACATCTTTATACAGAGCAATAAAAATTAACAAACTAGAGATACACAATAATATGGATGAATGTCAAAAATATGCTAAGGAGAGAGAGAAACTAAGAATGAGAATAAGAATTTGAATAAGAAAAGAAGGAGGAGGAAGAGGAGAAAAGAAGAGAGGGAAGAGGAGGGGGAGAGGCAGAGAGTTGGAAGAAAAAGAAGGAAGGGAGGAAGGAAAACAAATAAACAGACTATTATACACTGAATATTTGTGTCCACCCATCTCAAATTAATATGTTGAAGCCCTAACCTCCAATGTGATGATATTTGCAGATGGGACCTTTGGGAGGTCATAATAGTTGGATGAGATCACTAGAGTGTGTCTGTCAGGACTGTATTATAAGAATAGACACATGAGGGATTTTTCTGGGGTAATGGACTATCCTAATGTATAATTGTGGTGATGGTTGCAAACTCTGTACATTTACTAAAAATTATTGAATTGTGCACTTAAAAATAAAATGAAAAAACCTGGCTAAAACAATGACAACAAAAGAACAGATGCCAAAATGATCTCTCTCTCTCTCTCTTTCTCTTTCTCTGTCTGTCTCTGTTTCTGTCTCTGTCTCTCTCTCTCTCTCTCCCCCTCATGCCCTCATGCATGCACCAAGGAAAAGCCGCACAGTGAGAAAGTGAACATCTGTAAACCAGAAAGGGTGCCTTACCACAACTTGAAAATGCTGGTACTCTGATCTTAGAATTCCGGTTTCCAGAACTATGAGAAAATAAATTCTCTTGTTAAAACACCCAGTGTATGGGTGGTATTTTGTTATGGCAGCATACGCAGACTAAGACATAGACAAAAGCATTGCATGAGCCCATTTACATAAAATTCTCAACGGTCGAAATATCCTGACGGAAATCAGTAGAATGGTTGTCTCTGACTGGAGGGTGTGGTAGAAATTGCCTGGGGAAATGTATAAGGAAACTTTCAGGATTGATGGAAATGTTCTCTATCTTAATGGGGTATGGTTAGATGGACAGATGCACACATTTGTCACAATTCATTTAACTGTACCCATAGCTCTGTGCATGTCACTTTATGTAAATTGAAACTCAATAAAAATTTAAATATATTCAAAGTGAAAATAAATGTATTTTTAGTTAATGTTCAAACTTTCTAAAATATTTCAATTTTCTTTCCTTTGTTTTCAATTTTGGTTGAATCTTTTTTCTGTTCTGATAAAGTGATCTATAGGTTCAGCACAAACTCAGTAAAAATCTCAGAAGGCCCTTTTTTACACACTAGAAATTGATAAGCTGATTCTGAAAAATACATGGAAATACAAAGGATTTTAAATAAATAAAACAATCTTGGCAAAAAATAAATAAATAAAATTGGAAGGCTTAATCGATAGACTTCAGTACTTTCTATAAAGCTGCCATAATTAAGACTGTGTGGCAGAAATTATGTTTTGGCTCCACACCACAACGAATCAGTTTAAACAATAATTATTCAATTAATCATCATTAAATTTTATTTTTGAGATTTATTAACATATTCATTTAGATGGTAAATCAGATTGACCTAACCATATATAATGCAAAAACAGAATGCATTTATTTTAAATATTTAATAATGTGATTTATGGACCCCACTTTTTAAAAGGTGTACACAATTAGGTGTTTATGTCATATAATCTATTTATTTTTAATTCATATCTTTCTCTCAAATACTATAATTCATTTTTGAAACTTCTTTTTGTGATAATAAACAAAGATGCTCAGAGGTATTACAACTATTTAAAAAGGAGAATGTATTGCTTCAAAGAGGCCCATTATCTAGTTCTTAGAACAGACTCATTCTCAGTAAGAAGGGATTTATGTTTTACATTTCTCAGCAGTAGGTATTTTTTAAAATGCTACAAAAGCATGGCATGGATTTTAATGGTAATGAGAGATTCACACACCAAATGAGAAATATTTAGTATGCTCTAAATAAATATTAAGAAAAGCAAATATAAGAAAATTTCTATATTACTACCTATTCTGTCAAATGACAATTTTTTATCTTTAGTCTAAGATATCAGAAGACATGACTATTTTTCTAATCTCTGATCTAAAGTGCCAAAACAATGACTATTATTAATTAATCAATTAATTCAATTAATAATGATTTATCCAACACCTCCTATATGCCTGATACTTTCAGGTGCTGACGTTATTAATTGTGTAGAACACACTCAATAAATGTTGGTTACACTTATGTATGAATAAATAAAGGGGTACTTGTACATGCTTCACCTCGGCTGAACAGTTAAGCACAGAAACATGTTCAATCCAGAACTTCAAAGAGTACACGTACCAAACACTTCTATTAGTGGTTACAGTGACCTCTGATCTCACATTACAGATGTAAGCTGACAAGTAATTTTAAAAATATTTTTATATTCAACTTGATTTCATATTGTGGCTTAAAAGTTATGTTTATATTTATTTTTATTTATTTGTTTTTGTAGAGATCTTATTGGCTTTACTCAACAATTCATGAATCAGGCAGAATCCCTTCTAGTAAATAGAAGGGTGCTCCTATAGATTTGTATTTAAAGTTACAGGTTTGTGTTTCTTCATGACTTTTTCGATTTAGCGGTTTCATTGACATTTATTAACATATAATAAGCTGCACAACTTGAAAGTAAGATGTTGTTAGTTTAACATGAAACCAACACCACAAGCAAGATAATGAACATATCTATCATACCCAGAAAGTTCCTCGTCACCCTTTGCCATCCCTTCCACCTGATTCTTCTGCTTCCTGTTCACTCTAACCCCTACTTCACACCATATACAAAAATTAACTTAAAATGGATGAATGAACTAAATATGAGAGCTAAAATGATAAAACTCTTGGGAAAAAAATGAGTAATTCTTCATGACCTCAGATTTTTCAGTGGAATCTTATTTGATACCAAAAACACAAGCAACAATAGAAATAAATAGGATTTGTTCATTTTTACAAGAAAATCAAAGATCTTAAAACTATATGACTTAAGAAACCAGGTGGAGGGGGACAGTGGAGGAAAAATGGGGGACATCTGTAATACTCTCAACAATAAAGATAGATAAAAAAAGAAAAAAAAACTATATGACATTTTTAGTTTGTGAAATTTGGGCACTAATTCTTTTCATAGTCATACCAAGCAACATTTTCTTTCCCAGTTTAAACCCCAATTCTATCAGAGGCTCAGTTAAACTTTCTTTCTTCTCTTCTAAGATAGAAATAAAGATATTTGTGAATTGATGCCCAGAAACGTATTTGAACTAAATGATAAAGTGGGATGTCAATAAACATTCATTAATATTCTCCCTGGTATCAATAAGCTTCCCTTTAAAGCAGAATTCAATTAGTCTGGAGTCAATCAATCTTATATGCAAAAAAAAAAAGATTGAAAATTGCTCTCAGGTAGTCACCTTTATCTACACTTCAGAGCAAAGGCAGTTCGGATTAAACAAATAGTTCCACAGCAGTAAGTTGTTACTGGTTAGGATTTAGCAGATAACACCACAGTGCAAAAGACACCACTCCACTTTCTCCATGGTTGTTATAGTTACACAAACCAGCTCTTGTGACTTGTGGCAAGTGCTCCGTTAGTTACATTCCAGCATTTCCCAGGTAGGAGCATAGCCAGAATGATTTTAGATGCAGGTGTTGTTCTGAAATAAGTCGGGGGAAATTATGAGCATGTGTATGAGGGCATTTGCAATAAGTAGCATGACATAAATATTTGAATTATATTAGTCCATTAAACTTTGACTGATGGTTAATTGGAAGAAGTTAAAAGAGTCTTTGCAACTTCACATAAATATCTTAAGGCAAATTCTTAATGGAACTTCAATATCTTAGATTTCAAAGTCAATTTGTCTTTATTTTAAGCATTTGTTTATAGTTTTTTTCGTTGGTTAATAATTCTCACAGAAATACTACTTTACTCCAAGAATCTGATTAGAAGCTGTAAATGAGCACAGATATCATAAGTGCTAGTCCTGTAAAAACACGAAAATCAGAAAGTAATTCAGGTATGGTGGAAGAAGATTAGTCAAGTTTCAGCCCCATTTCACGGATAAGTTAAGAGAAATCTTAACTAAATGCATTACACAACATTTGGTTGTGTGGGTGCGTGTTGGAATCAAAGATGGAAAGAAAGACAGATTGAGCCAAGTCAATCACTTTATTTATATGAGAGTGAAAATGTAGAAACATTTTTTAGTGCTTAGTGGACCTGATTTGAGGAACTATTTTTTTATGTACTATCTTCGGGGTCTGGTCTAGTTCCTATTCTATGTTGAAAACTCAGTGAAGAAGACCTATTTAAAGCAGAAGGAATTATTACAATTACATTTCTAATGGTTTTTTTAAAACATTAATTTCAATTCAAAGAAATGTACCAAAAAACCCACAAACCTCTCTACCAGAGTAAATAATGTGGTAAAATATCCATTATTCAGAAAATGAAACATCCTGATATTTTTCTTTGAATTTGGTCCTAGAAGATATAACTTTATATTTTTCAAGGCATATTAATTTTTTTCTCATTTAATCCAGGAATTCTGCAAATATGAGTGAGACGTCTGAATATTTTAAAATATCTGATATTAGTTTTGATTTTTTTTAAAGAACAAGGCACATTTTCTCCCCACCCTCCGCCGCATAACATTTATTGATTTTGTTGGTTGTTTGGCCTGTGGTGTAGGAGACTTGTATACGATCTATGTAAATGCACATGTTTTATCTGGATCCTCCTTGACGTCAAGAACAAAGTCTTTATTTTTCTGCCGTCCTCATCACACAGAAGAATATCTAGTGAGCAGCACTTGGTTGTACATCTTGCCTTTTTCACCTTTAATAATTCTTAGAATAGAAAACCACACATCACAAAAATGGAACCATATTTGAGGCCAACAGTCCAAGCAACACTTACTATTAGTATTATTATTATTAATCATTTTGAAAACCCAGAGGATCAAAAATTGTCCTTGATATCAAACAATTGGGTAGAATATCTTTATCACTTTGATAACACTGCTTTCCTCAATCAGTGGGTCAGCATCATTCAACTAGCTTACTGTATAGGTGAAGTGCATATGATCCATAAAAATTACACTCAATCGAAAATGGTCAAATGCTTCAGACAAAAAGAAGACTGTAATAGTGTAATTTCCCGGCATGAAGATGGTCAGCTGACTACATCATATATTTTATTTTAATGGATGGGAGTAATGCATTAAGTGTTATTTTATTAAAAGTTCATATTTATGTTTGAATTAAGTAGATTTAAGTAGGCCAAAAAAATTTTCACTTAACTATTAAATCATTTTTATATTAACCAAAGCAAAAACTTTACACTAAATGTATGTAAATCACTGACTTTCAGAGCACCAAAGGGAATGTACTTTACACTGTAACTTAAATACTAATGAAATCAACTGAAAATGATAGTCAGCTGTGCTTTGATAGAGGTTCCTGTGGACTGACATAAAGTCACCATTAGAAATTGATTCTTGCCCAGCCTGTGTGGCTCAGTGGTTGAGCATCGACCCATGAAGCAAGAGGTTGCTGGTAGATTCCTGGTCAGGGCACATATCCAGGTTGCTGGCTCAATCCCCACTAGGGGGCGTGCAGGAGGCAGCTGATCAATGTTTCTCATCGTTTCTATCTCCTCCCTTCCTCTAAAAATCAATAAAGACATGTTTTAAAAAAGACATTGATTCTTTCAGTCTACAGTAGGTGTTTAATATGTTTGTGCAAAGCAGATTTAAATGTAAATTCATAGTTGTTGTTTTTCTTTTTAAAAGTTAGATGGCATGCTTCAGTATTTGCAACTTGTATTTGATCTTGAAATGCTATGAGCCTGTGTGAAATGCATAAAACACATAGTAAAAATCATCAGTGGACACATACTAATTATTTAAAAAGCTCAAACCAAATTCTAGTGGGAGCAAAATATATTCCCATATACAACTTGAATTTTAAATTAGAAGCAAATCTATAGAATTTGGAGAAAAATATGCACAATATTATTACACCTTTCTAGGTTAAGAAGTGATTAAAACTGTTTTAGGTATTGATATTGAAAATACTGCTGATGTGCACAAATTTATTATGTGTAATAATTCTATAGCAATGTAAATATATAAATGTGTACATATACATGTTGTTTTGGGTGTGTTATGTGATACAAATTATAAATACATATGTTCAAATATATTGAGAACTAGTGAGGACAGAGGTAAGGTAAGGAAAACTATTTTTAAAAATTTAATACACAATTGTCATCACAGAAAATATATGAAATTTAAAGTAAATATAGTTTGTCTTGCTATATAACTACAGCAGAGTATGTAGTGGGAATACCCAATCTTTGACATTGTTCAGGAAGTTTAGCTATTAGAATTTCAATAAAAAAACTTTCACTATGAGTTTGTAACACACACACACACACACACACACACACACAAGACACCCAAATGAATTTATATAAAATACATTGAATTTATTTTATTTCCTATCAAAGATCTCATTGTGCATAAATATATAATTATTTTAATTATTTCACTATCAAAATTACTTGCTGGGGATCTATGAAGGGTATTTAGCTCTTTCTGTCCAGTATAATAATAGTAAGTACACTGATAGGTGTTATTAATTAGCTTCTATTGGTCTATGGATTTAAAAAGATAATGGCATTATGTACTTTTCATATATTATCAATTAGACTTCAAAGAAAAGTGTTGTAACATTTTCCCTAATTTTTGCATTATTTTTCCTGGCTTTACAACTTGGTAATATAAAATAATTTGTTTAGTTTTAATACTGAAGAGTGAAAAATTGTGGAGAGTTTTCTCATAATAAGGTGGAAATAAACACAAATAGGCATAAATTAAAGGGATGAAAAATAAAATCATAGACAAAGTGATATAAACATATTAAGAAAATTTATGAATTTTAGTTGTATATTAACACAAATTAAGTTATAAGGAGGTACTAGTTATAACTATTTTTTTCTTTATTGATTTTTAGAGAGAGAGGAAAGGAGAGGGAGAGAGAGATAGAAACATTGATGAAAGAGAAAGAACATCGATTGGCCACCTCCTGCATGCCCCCCACTGGGGATTTGGCCCACAACCTGGGCATGTGTCCTGACCGGGAATCGAACCCGTGACCTCTTGGTTCATGAGTCAACGCTCAACCACTGAGCCAGACTGGTGGGGCACTAGTTATAACTATTAATTTATACATATTTTTAAATTACTAGTGTCCAACTGCAATGTTATGTTGAAATATGTATATTTAAAATAAACATGCACACGTATATAGGATTGATGACAAGTTTATAATCGAGTAGACATTTTTTGGATAACTATTTTCACCCTTTATCCGCCATGCTTAAGTTTTCCTGAGCTAAAGCTGTTTTTGTGATTGAGTTCCTTAGAACATTTTCAATCATTTCGTTTCTCTTAAAAACATTGTATTGCAATTTTTATATTGGGTTATAACTTTTAATATAATATAAGTGGAAAAACAGGTAAAATGTCAGGAAATAACATTATATAGGTTAAATTTATAAGCATTCTGTTCAAGCATTATATCGAGTTGCAGGAAGTGCTTGCTTGGGCCAAATTTCCAAATTGCTCATACTTTGCCTCACAAGCCATCTCAACCTTCTGAGACCACTGGTAAAAAAACACATTATGATGAGAGGGTGTTTTATCCCTTGTGTGTTCTGTAAGAGACAAAAATAATTAACTCAGATGACAGGTCAGAACAAAACCTTTGGCCACATTGATGCCTTTATCACACAAAGCAAAGCTTCCAGAAGCAGTTGAAAATAAGAAGGCCTGCCCTGGCCGGTTTGGCTCAGTGGTTAGAGCATTGACCCACGGACCAGAGAGTCTGGGTTCGGTTCCCGCTAAGGGCACGTGCCTGGGTTGCAGTTTGTCCCTGGCCCCGGTTGGGGTCGTGTGGGTGGCAGCCACTCGATGTGTCTCTCTCACATCAATGTTTCTCTTTCTCTGTCTTCCTCCCTCTCTCCCTCCCGCTCTATCTCAAGATAAATGCAAAAAAAATTGTTCTCTGGTGAGGATTAAAAAAAAAAAAAAATAAGAGAGGCCCTTGGCATACCTCTGTGGTCTTATCCATCCTCCCGATCATCTCTGTGTTTTCTGCTTTTACCTCCTTTCTAAGAAAACTGTTGAGAGCTTAAAGTGATGTATTTGAGACAATGAAGAGAAGACTGGGAAAAGAATGAAGAAACCAAAAAACATACAGTATATTATGAGAGGGACAGAGAAGAGAAGAGACTCTTAGCTATCTAACACCGGTTAAAGTTATAACTTCTAAAATAAATTATATGTTGGAACTGCCTTAGGATCCAGCAATTCCACTTCTGGGAATTTACTTGAAGAAACTCAAAACACTAATTCGAAAGCATATATGTACCCCTATGTTCACTGCAGCATTATTTACAATAGGCAAGAAGCCGCCCAAGTGTCCATCAGTTGATGAGTGGATAAAAATGTTGTGGTATATTTATACAGTGGAATACTACTCTGCTGTAAAAAGGAAGACAACTTTAGCCTTTGTGACAGCATGGATGGGTCTGGAGAACATTATGGTAAGTGAAATAAGCCAGACAGAGAAAGACAAGTACCATATGATTTCACTCATATGTGGAATTTAATGAACAAACAGCTCTACCAAGAAAAATAGGGATAGATTCATAGATAAAGAGCAGGAAGACAGCTCTGGTATGAGGGGTATTGGTGGGGGGGCAGGGTAGAGGGGTTGAGTGGAAAAAGGAAAAAAAGAGAAAGAGAACTCAGACATAGACAACAGTGTGGTGACTGTGGTGGGAGAGGGGGTAGGTGGAAGTGGAAGAGGGCATAGAGGGGATAAATGGTGATGAAAAAATAAAATTAAATTAAAAAATAAATAGATTAATAAATTCTATTTGATGGCCTATTACTGCTCACTCTGCAGAATCTACACGGAGGTGGCCAAGCAAGCAGCTGGTTGTGCTTGTGGACAGGTAAGAGCAGAAACAGAATAATGCATACAAAGATCCTCAGTTTTAGGAAAGTATCTGCATTAGTAAGGGAAACAAAAAAAAAATAAGTTATAGAAAATCAGAAGCTTCTCTATCTGCTGGAGTACATTTCCCATAGTTTCATTATAATAAGTTATTATTTCCTCCAGGGTTGAGGAAGACTGCATTTCATCTAGAGTAGGCCTCCTTTGACTCAACTGGCCTCTGCCCCAGGAAAGCCACCAGTAAAGCAAAGAATTGGAAAAGTCTGTGTTTCTGTCACTTGAAAGGATGACAACATTTCAGGAGGAATATTGAGTACTTGACAAAGTTTTACTTTTTTCCTCTTCGAATTTGTGGTTCAGTCTAGATTTCCTGAAAGGGAAGGGTGGGGGAAAAATTCCCCTTGTTAAATGTTAGAGCAAAAATGCTTAGGTATAGGTTTTGTCATGTCAAATTTGAATTCACTAGTATAAAGTTGCTTGTGACTGAATTAAGAACAATTAATGCATCTTGTTTTACAAAATAGAATCTGATAGAGATGGGCATAGTTCAAGGGCCAGACCTTGGCTCTTTTGTCTTTCACAAAGCATAGGTATATTCTGGTAATATCTTAGTGAACCAAAATATTTTCTTGTCCACAATTCCCCTTTTTAGTTGACTTGTCTAGAAATGTGTGATATGATTTTATGATAACTCCACTTGTGGACCAAACCTAAGGCCTGAAGATCAGCTATGGCGTGGGGCTCTGAGGAGGGGCAGGAAAGAGTGTGAAAGTCCGTGTGAATTGTCATTGATGAGGACACTGAATAACATCAACCCGACCTCCTCATCCTACGGTTTGCTTGTTAGTGACCCCAGGCTGAGTAGCATGCAGTGGGCCTCTCCCTCCCCACGTCATGTTGGCGGGGATGGACACAGACTCGCCACTGCTCGTCAGTGATCGGGGAAGGTATGTCTGGGAGACCCAGCGAAGCAGAGGCCTTAAGACCAAAGCAACAGCTACTTTTTTTTTTTTTGGTCACAACAGTGATATCTGCCTTCCTAAATCTCACACAGAGGTGGCTGTGAACATCCCAATGTCTCCCCCAATTCGCTGTCTCTGTGGGTTACATGCATACGGCGGCTTTAAGATCGTTCTCCACCTGCCAAGCAATCCAACCTTGGGCGCCGTTGTCTCATGTCTCAACAGTTTATTAGTTTACCTTCTCTGAAATATGTTTCTTCTTCCCCCTTTGAAAATATTTCCGTTCACTTTTTATCAGTGAAGTCAGATGACTGTTAGAAGAAGCAAAAAAGCTAAAGAACATTTTCAGATTTGCTGCTTGGGAAAGCTTTGCTCATTGGGCTGCAAACCACTATGACACACGCAGTGTAATTGAACACAGACGCCGTGCTGATAACAGGGGCTGAGAGAACAGTGCCCTCCCTGTGAGTGTATGTGCAGTGTGTGTATGTGTGTGTGTGTGTGTGTGTGAGAGAGAGAGAGAGAGAGAGAGAGAGAGAGAGAGAGAGAATGTGCCCAATCCCGCAAAGTCTCATCCTTCACTTCCACAGACTTGCTTCAGTAGTCAAAGGCATTACTTCCCCAGGACCGAGCACCACTTAAATCACACTCTGTTAGTTTCATGTCATAACGAAATTGAAAATGGGAGCTCTGAGTTATAATAGGCAGGTTTGATGAACTTCATGAATTCTCTGAATAGGTCAGAACCTTACACTAGGCAGGACTTTGCATTTCTTTCGCAGTAAATTGCCCTGTGCCGGAGTGAGAAATCATGTCACATTTTATTACTAAACCTGGGAACTCAAATCCAGGATCAATGAGACTTCAAAAAGTATACTTATTAAGAGTTGGCAGCGGCACGTAAGGCCACAGGATTTTCAAAAGCTTTACCTTCTTTCCTTTGTTTTCCTCAACTTTTTTCATTTCAGACTGTCTTCTCGCAAAGTTGTCATAAATATGAGAAGAGGCAGTTACTTAACCCAGGTGCTGGGATAAAGCCAACTTAAAATTCTCTTTTAATATAGGTTTTTTAAAACAAAGACTTTTTGAAGAACTCCACTTAAAATCACAATATCCTTATTTGAGGCAGGTAAATTGACAATAATTATTGCTAAATAATTGCAAAATATACTTACAACATTTAAAAACATTTGCATAAGCACTACCTAAATACTTCAAAAAAATTTCCACAACACTCAATTTTGTGACTTTTCTCTCCTGAGTTTTTAATATGTTATGCCTTTGTCAATATGTGCACAACTATAATACAAGGATTCTAAAGTTACTTTGTGTCAGTAACCTAATAGATCTCAACATATTAAGGGCATAGCAGAGCACTGTTCATACCGTAGGCTGATAAGCCATACAAAGCAGTAACCTTCCTTTAATTTTGTCTAATCTGAATTATTTCATCCCTATAAGGGTTGATCATTCTTTAAATCTTTTCAGAGAAATGCACTGTTGATTTTGAGGGAACTGATGAACAATGAACACATTGGCTCACATACATGTACATACGTGTTTATATGTTGGAACATACATATCTCTCTATGTATATTAACTTATTCCTTTGGTCAAAATAAACTCTTGATTCTCATGCTTTCAGCTTGTACTAGGCAGGAGGAGTGTCAAATACTATCAGTTAAATTAGCAAGGACGTTTTAAGGGAAATTGATTTCTGGAGTCTGATCCCTGAAATCACTCATAGACCTTGTTGCTTTTCAGGTGCCCCATTAATCTTTATAAAACTCATTGACATTGGTGCTGGCTGCTTTCACATGCAGTGCTCGGGGCAGATGTGAGCAGAGCACCACGGCCCAAGGATTCAGGTCCAATTCAACAGAACTCGCATTAGGCCTTTAAACTAAACAGAAAATGATATAGAGGGGATTTGTGAAGACAGGGGTGTAAATTACAATAATGGTGCTGAACTAGTCCCTGATGAAGCTGGTTTCAGGGAAGAGCTTGTTTCTTGAATTACCTCCCTTGCCACTTTATGTGGCTTGAAATTTAATAAGAGCGGTGCCTCAAAGCCAAGGAGGTGTTTCTCCTCCAAACGCTGCCTCCTCTGGTGAATGTTTAGGAGTTTGGGCAGCAGCTAGGACTGCAATTGTTGGGAGCGAAAAAGAGGAAAGTGGACCCAAATTGGCAAACCCTGACTGCAGAGATGAAAGGAGCTATCAGTGAAACTGCCGTTTAAATTACTAGATAAGGTAAAACAGCATGACAATGCTTTATTCCCAAACCCAGGTGGAGCTATACTGGGTCATCTGAGCCCTCAATTGGAGATGCTTCCATAAAAGAATCCTTCTCTTCTGAAGGAAAGACAAAGATAAAATGTTGCTCTGGGTTTTCAGAAGTTTTAACAATGGTTGTAGTTCTTTCACAGGTAAGAAGAATAAAAGTAAAAATATTGAGGACGAAGTAGTTTTGAAAATTGTTGGACTCATTTCTAGAAAAACAAAGACTGTGGCTAGTGTCCTCTCTGGCGTGTTGCTTTCAATCTCTATCACCATCCTGGCCTCTGCGATTCAATGCTCATAGCAGAGCATTTGGCAATCTATTTGTGACTATAGGACTCTGACTCTTTCTATCCTCATATTTCCATTTGTGCACACAATCTAGGTGATGTAGTCCAGAAATATCGGTGAATTAACGAAAATATAAGCAATTCCTCAGCAAACATTTAAACATGACTGAGGTAGAGGTAATGATCTATATAGTGAATAATGAAAGACCATAATGATTACAGTGATGACATTATCTCAGCGCTTAGGATTTCAGAATAAATATGTTAAACCTTGAGATACAATTCTTTTCTCCAAAGCAGCATCCTCTTTCATGTGAAAATGAGAGAAATTAAATATAGACAGACAGATAAAAAGGATTTACTCCGTTTTCAAGGTAATTTATTTTCAGTGCTTACTTTCTTGGCTTTATTTTCTGTATTAAACTCTATAAAAGCTCTCTTGATTAAGTTCCCCCAAGCATCTCTGAGTGAAGCAGTCCAAAACATACATAGATTTGGTCATAAAGTGCATTTTATTCCTCTTGTCAAAACAACAAAAAAAGTCAGGAGGATATCTGAAATCACATAAAACGGACTCAGGGGAAGGAGAGAAGTGTTAAAACGTTGTAATATCTGACACTTAGGATAACTGCTAAGGATGACTCAGACACTGATGCTTGAAATTAAACCGAAAAAAAAAAAATCCACTTTGTTTGAAAATGTGTGCATGGGCAGCCTTTCCTCTTCATTTTTCCTCTGAGTATACTGATACAACAGAACAAAACAGTGGAATATTCAACTTCATACATCATTGCCAAAAAATACATGTGAATGTTTATGTGAACGATGTAGCACTACCACTTTAAATGTTGGATAAAGGAAAATTTGAATGTATATTCCCTTTGACATTTTTTAATATAAGGTTTCCTTGTACACATGGGCAAGAGGTGTTTTGTTCTTCTTCTTTTTAAAGAACTTAAACATTGATCCTCCTACATCTCCACGGGGCTGACCCATGACTTTGGTGGACCATGTGATCACCCAAGACATGATGGGCAGGGGCAGACGTCACCGCACCGAGCTCTGCTACAGGCAGAAAGGATCTTTAAGTGAGAACTGCAGCCAAAGTTAGAACATTAGATGGTTCCTAAGGTTTTCCATGAGATTTCTGATATACAAAGTGAACGCATTTGAGTTCATTTCATCTTTATAACAAGTTAATGGATCAAGTTAGATGAGTGTTACTGACTTCATGTTACCAATGAGGGGAAGAAGTGAGGTTTGGGGACATTATGTGACTTACTGTGAAGTCACAGATCTGTTACGTGAGTTAGTTGGTTGCCCTGGCCGGTTTGGCTCAGCGGTTAGAGCGTCGGCCTGCGGTCCGGAGAGACACGGGTTCGGTTTCCACTAAGGGCACGTACCTCGGTTGCAGTTTGTCCCCGGCCCTGGTTGGGTCGTGCAGGAGGCAGCCACTCGATGTGTCCCTTTCACATCGATGTCTCTCTCTCTCTCTCTCTTCCTCTCTCTCCCTCCCACTCTATCTGAACAAAAATGGAAAAATGTCCTCGGGTGAGGATTAAAAAAAAAAAAAAAAAAAAAAGTGAGTTAATTGGGACAAGACACCCATTCGATCTCCTTAGGTCAATGATCTTCCCATTATACGAGTATTTTCAACTTTTTACCACCCCTAGCCCTCCTTTTTTTCTGACTTTTGGTGTGTGGGCTCTGTGCTTTGAAACATTTTGTCAACTAAATGAGACAAACTTATCGAATAGCTCTGAAGCCTTACCCCCAGTAAATGTGGAATTTCCCGTGGGGACTGGAATGTGAAATAGCTGTGGCAGCGTCTTACTATCTCAGGACACTCTGAGACTCACTGTACCCTACCCATCCTACCTCCCCCGGGAAGACAGGCTCAGGGCTTATCAGTCCTTCACACGTTGGTGTCAATTTGACAAGCTTCCTTCTGTGGCTCCTGAAGCCTGGGCATGGTATTTGGATGAAAGTAGAGGAATATGAAAAATTTCAGAACAATTAGCTGCCTGGTGAAGACTCCTGGAGGCAGAGAGGAGACTGGAAATACTGGATGCTTCACAATTTCTTCCCAGTGCTGACCTTGCTTCAGATAGAACATGAAAAACAACAATGAGACAATGGTCATAATTTATTGACTTAAGTAAATGGTTCATTACAGGTCAGATGGATTATTTTTAGCCATTAGAATGAACAAATCAAATCTCTGCCTGATTTATATGGTCAAATGATGCACACTTGACTATAAAAATAGCTGAACATGACAGATAATTTGAACTGTGCCCAATTAGCAACTACATGTATGTGTGCGTGTGCGTGTGTGTGTGTGTGTATGCGCGCTAACTTCATAAAAGCATCTTGCTATAGACCCACAGTGGCAAACTTCTATACAGATGTTAAAAATGGAGCAGACTTAACCCTCAACCAGAACATTCTGAAAATGCAATTGACTCAATAATAAATAGGAAAGTAAGGAGGCCCCTGACTAATATAATTCTGGCCACACTATAGACTTAGGAAATGTAACTCTACTTTATTAATCAACTACACATTATGAAATACAGTTATGTCTTAGGTTAGCAATTAAGTTCACACAATAGAATATCTAATATCCACAAGACATATTGCATATATGTGAGCTTTATAGTTTTTGCATTTTCTTTTGTACCTTTGATAATTTTTATTTTGTACAATCTGAACTCTTTAGCATATCATGTCTTTTATAATGGATTGCCAGATAACCATTACTGTCTGATGTAAAACTGTATTTTGCCTATTTAATCATAAAAAATGATTCGAGAATTCCTCAATCTTGCCTTGTTCTTTCGTTTAATTGAATCTTTCAACAGGACTGCCCCTCTTACCTTTAAACCCTTTCTACACTTATCAACTTGATGAATTCCTATTTATCATTTATGATCTTTGCAAAGTCTCTCATTATCGCCCACCCTTCTCTCACTTCAAGCAGAGCTATCTATACTCTTTTCTTTGATCCTGTGATCCTGTGGCATATTTTTTTTATAAAGCACCTCTATTATGGTCTTTTTCATATCTCATTAGCTGTCTACAAACTGTCTCTTCATCCAACCCAATCCCAGAAAGAAAGAACTATAGTATATTGATTTCTGAATTCCTGGAGTTTAGCTCAAAACCTGACACAAAGTGGGTGTTCAATAAATATTTGTTAAATAAATGTCTTAGGTCAGGCTTCCTAGAAGCAGAGCCTGAGAATGAAATTCTTTTGTGATGATTTATTGAGGGAGAACTCTCAGGAGAAACTATAAGTAAGCGAGAGAAACAGAATAGGAAGAAGAGAAAGGGACTAAGCAAATATGTCATCAGATGAGGTCTTCCTTAGATGATCCCAGGGTAGCTTTGGAGTGTGAGGGACACCCCAGAATTGCTGTCTCTTGAGACAAGAGGAATGGACTTCTGTATCTTATATCATTCCGTTTTGAGCTATGGGCCTCCGGAGAAAAGGAGGACAGGAAAAATCCCAGACATTTCCAAGCAAGATAGTTCAGTTTGCCCAGCAAGTCTCTGGAGGAGGGGTACAGTTGTGTGAAGTTATCCATCATTACTCAGAGCAACCAGGGATGGGACCTGGATAAGGTAACAACAGTGTTACATAAAAATAAATAAATAAATAAATAAAAGACCTATTCTCCAAAGTATTGTGGATAATGATTCCTGTGGAATAGAATGATTAATGTGGAATACCAAAAAGAATTCAAGCTTAGGACTCAGACACCTGGTTCAAATCTCAATTTTGCCTGTGACAGGTCACTGCACCTCTCTCAGTCTCAGTTTTCTTCTCTGAGAAATGATAGTAATAAATCTATTTCTTGTGATTCTGGTAAAGTTTAATATATATATATATATATATAGTAAATATATATTTATTTTTAATTTCTATATTAAAATGTATACAGTTTATAAAGTTTAATCTATATTAAATGTGTATTTATTTTTAATATATATTAAAAATGTATACAGGGTGTCTGCAGATTCCATTACATTTTGAAAATAAAATGTATTTTAATAAATGCTGGCTTCATAATTGCACTTTTTTGTGTATACTTTTTTGGGACACACACACACACACACACACACACACACATAGATATATGCTTACAAAGTGCTCATTAGTGCATTATTATTATTATACACCATTTCATTTTGTTTACCATGCTCACAAATGAATTTTCTAGGCAAAAAACTCAACTGAGATTCTGTGACAATGAGAGTCCTTTCCCGTGGGTTAGGAATGTTTTTTAAATATAGGATGCATAACAGAGAAGAAGCGGAACTGATTTTCAGTTTCAGCTCCAAAGCTGCACTGAAACCTCAGATCCAGTTTCCGCTTCCTCCAATCACTCCTCATCATTTCTTTAATTCGCTTTCTTCAGAGCAATAGTCACTATTTTAAATTGTCTACCTTTAGTACCTCCTTTGTTTTTACTGTTTTTGTTATTTCTTTCACTCCCTAAGTAAAATCTAACCCTTTTTAAATTGTTGTTTTGTTTTGTTTTCCTGAAAACAAGTTTTATTTAAATAAAGGGATGCCCAGCCAGTGTGGCTCAGTGGTTGAGCCTGGACCCATGCACCAAGAGGCCGCCTGTTTGATTCCCGGTCAGGGCACATGCCCAGGTTGTAGGCCAAATTCCCAGTGTGGGGCATGCGGGAGGCAGCCAATCAATGTTCTCTCTCATCGATGTTTCTATCTCTCTCCCTCTCCCTTCCTCTCTCTCTAAAATCAATAAAGAAAAGAATATATTTAAAAAAATAAATAAGGGTTAAAACTGAAAGGGGAAAAAAACAGCAAAAAGTAGTTGTTACTTAACATGGCATTGGGCAGCTGTTGCTAGTAATAGCTAAGCTACATGACTGAAATTGGTTCCCTTGTCAAAAGTTTAACTCCAATAGAACATTGGCCCCACATGCTGGTGTGTGGACATAGATTAGCTAGGATGTGTCTGGTCAAAACGACCTTGGTGGCAAACCAGATGTCCTATGACTCCACTGGAGGGAATGTGGCTGCTAATTGCCACCCGCCTGGTCAGGTTGGAGACACCCAGGGATCTTGGACTACCAAAGGCTCCCTGGCGAGTGTACAGCTGCCGCTGCTGCCTTAGCCCATCCTCTCCTCAGCTTCACTGAAGGTTGTTTAGCTGGTGACATTCTCTTGGGGCAAGGAAAACTGCAGAGGGAGAGCCATGAGCTTCTAAAAGGCCAGACACAGCCCTCTGTGATCTTGGGACTCTGGGCTTGGCTGACACATCATGTTATTGCTTTGTTTCAGGCTGCACAATGTCAGGCACCTACCGTTTGACCCCTGTTTAAACGAAAGACTTTAAGACTAGACAGTATGGCTCTTTCCAGCTTATTCCATGAAGGAGTTATATTAGTCCAAAAGCAGACCCCTAATGGTTACATTATACAAACTGTGAGTTTTTTAAATCTTGTGACAAGGAACAGTAGGCAAATTCTACTCAATGCAAGGAAATCCTCACTTAAGCTTCAGTGAACCAAAAGCACTTAAAACCCGTGACCTTAGCTAGTGTCCTTAGCTAGTCCAATCTCTGCAAAAAACTGGCATATATTCTTACACCGGTCACGCTGTAGCTGAATTGCTTCTCCATATTCTGGATGCTCAATTACAGCACCATTGCATTATCATAATCATCAGCGATCCCTTGGACAGTAGTAAGGGTCTTCCTGTCTTTTCTCTATTGAATTCCCTTTTTTTTTTTTTTTTTTTGTAGTTAATACTCACCTGAGGAAATTGTTTCCATTGATTTTTAGAGAAAGTGGAAGGGAGGGATTGGGAGGGAGGGCAAGAGAGAGAGAAAGAGAGAGAGAGAAACATCATGTGAGAGACACACACTGATTGGTTGCCTCCCACATGCGCCCCAACTGGGGCTGGGACAAACCTGCAACCCAGATACTTGCCCTTGACAGTTGTTGAACTAGTATGATAACATAAAAAATGATCCTGCATATTTGTATGGTGTTCCTATGTTCATTATCTTATTTTATCTTGTGAATGTCCCTAAACAGTCATGTGTTGCTCATTCATTTTCTTTTTCAAAGTTTTCTGCTGGTCTCTAACCTGCTTTTTTTCTGAGGTCTTTAAGCATCTGTAAATGTGAATTTATATTTTTCTAAAATATGATATCTTTGAGATGTGGATTCTCAATTTGCTTCCTCATGAAAGTTAGATATGAGCAGCAATCCCATTCACTGTATTGTTTGATGTAATATACCTGGACTTGGGAACCCAGGATGACTTTAGTATGAATTATGAGTAATGCCAATTTCAGTCAACAGAACAAGGAAAGACGAGGCTAGAGGTTTTATATAACCACACGAATGCTTGCATGAATACCTGAGGACTTCTGGTATTGACTTGTATTTACCACTGACCTAGTCACTGATGGGTGTAAGTGTATTCATGGTGGCAGATTCTCACTGCTTTGCTTCCTTCCTACCCTACCTACCTATTAACATACCTGCAAGAAATGCTTCAACTCTTCCATAGAGGACTAAGAAAGTCAAAGGATACAGAATAACCTGAGAAATGTAGTATTTTTTCTTTGGTTTTAGATGTTAATATGCTTTTGTAGTAACAATAGCAAGGGCTATATTCCCTCTATGCATTTTAATAATCATTTTGGATACATATAGAAAAATCTGGCAAAATTCAAACATACCACGAACCAGCCAGATCTCATATCATGTATCATCAGGTGATTTATCAAATATTTGTTGAGAAAATAAGATATATTCAATGATTTAAGGATTACACATTGAGTTAACTCTACTTATTTTCAGTCTCATGTCTAAATTTAAAATGTGTATGTTGAACAACTAGATAGTATTTCATTTAAAACTTGGAATGTTTGTTCATTCCAAAGGGATGGATGAATTTTGTAAAGTATAACAGTTCATAATTTCTGAATTGGAAAATTGTTTCTACTCATTTACCAAATTAGTTCTCCATGACAATTTAATGGGTAAAGGGGGGAAAGAAACACTAAAAAAGGAAGTGAATGCTTTTGTAGGCTCTCAGAATGAATAAGAAAGGACTTTTTCAGAGAACAGCTTTGGACTGTCAATAAAAATGCACTTAATTTAAAAAATTAATGTTTAATATTGAAATGAAATTAAATTCCCCAGATCCCTGCAAAAAATGTCATTGCATTTTTTAATTAAACAACTCTTTCAAGACTGCTCAATGTGTCAGTCAACTTTACTAATTGAATTTGCTCCAAGAATTAACCAAATAAGGAGCTTATGATTTTTATTCTATGTTCTCCTCACACTGGAAAACTTCAGAATTTGAAAAAAAATTTTAAATCTTCACCTGAGGATACATTTTTATTGATTTGAGAGAGAGAAGAAGGGAGAGAGAAAGAGAGTGAGAGAGAGAGAGAGAGAAACATCAATTGATTGCCTCCCATATGTCCCCTACTGGAGATCGAACCCAAAACATTTTGGTGTATGGGACGATGCTCCAACCAAATGAGCCACCCAACCAGGGCCAACATTTGAAATTTAATTTTATCCTTTTTTCCTAGAATCTCGTCTTGATTTTGTAGGCTTACAATAGGTACTGAATTTATCTTAACAGTGACTTTATCCAGTTATGATGGCATAGACCAAACTACCAAACAGAAAGGTTTTAGAACCATGTAACTGTGGGTGGAAGTGACCATTTGGGTTATCCACAGATTTGGCTGCTTATGGATTTGCAAACATCTTTTTTTATACCCTAGCTTTAAAGTTTTTTATGCTGTGTTACTTTGCTAAGCGTCTAAATATTCTTTGCATCTGAAAAAATATATATACTAAGGCACATGAGATGTGCCATGGTATAAATGTTCTGGGGTGATATTTGCAAAGTCTTTTAAATATAAATTTCTATTTTCCAAGTAAAAATTGTAAAAAGGGATTTAATTTAAAATTTCAAGACAAGTAACTGATGGGTGTCATGAGCAGTGTAAAGTTTGCTGATCCATGTCAAGTGGTGCATGTTGGTTACATGCTAATGTAATATTTACATAGATATTAATCATGTTCTTTTATAGACCAAGCATCTTATTTTTGCAATAAATCAAAGGCTTGAGTAAAATAAATTATTATACTTTATTCAATTTTCTTTTATTTAACTAATAATACTCTTCACCTTTCTTTTATCAAATGCAACAGTAACAAAAACAAATTCTGGAGAATAAAAAATAACAGGCAATTGCTAAGATCTGGAAACAGCCCAAGTGTCCATCAGTAGAGGAGAGGATGAAAAAGCTGTGGTACATTTACACAATGGAACACTATGCAGCTGTAAGAAAGAGAGATCTCTTACCCTTTGAGACGACATGGAGGGACCTGGAGAGCATTATGCTAAGCGAAATAAACCAATCAGAGAAAGACAAATACCACATGATCTCACTTATTTGTGGAATATAATGAACAAAATAGACTCAGAGACATAGAAAGGAGTACAGTTCAGACTGACAAACCTCAGAGGAGGGGAATGGGGGGGATGGATGAGATAAACCAAAGAACTTATATGCATGTATGCGTAACCAGTGGACATAGACAACAATGCTGTGGGGAGTAGAGGGGATCAGGAGCAGGGTGTCTAGGGGGGAAAAAGGAGAAACATCTGTAACAAAAATAAATTAATAAAAATTGCAAAAATAAATAAATAAATAAATAAGTAAAAATAAATTTTACTTACTTAAAAAATAATAATAATAACAGACATGGGTCTAAGGGTCACAGCCATGTGATGTTTTTCCTCTCAAAACAACTCTCAAGTATGTTTCTAACCCAAACACATTTCTAACTCAGTTCCCCTTCCTATAGCATTAATCAGTTCTTACCTGGATTAAAATAATTCTTCTTTGTGTGAGGTATTTTGCACAGTATTCAGACTGCCTATTTTAAGATATACTATTTATTTACTCTTATTACACATGCAACATATATTTTGTTATACATTTAATAAATATAAACAAGAACAGAATAAAGAAAATGTACTCTCATGACTCATCACCATAGAAAGTCACTCTTCACGTTTCCATGGTGTAACTTTCTCTCATGAGCACACACATACTTTGTAAAAATGGCATTGAAAATACGTTCTGCTTTGTTAACCCTCTTTGGCACCTGACAATCTATTATAAAGATGCTTTCAATTCAATTATATTTTATCTTATGGTTTGTATTTATTATCACAACTCTGAATGATCCTTCCCATGACTAAACCATCCTTGAAGGAACCGTGAGAGTTTTTCTTTCATCTTTACCCAGATCGTATATTGTCTTTTACTTAATTTTATCTGGTACATGTTGTGCTTTCATGACTTGTGTTCTCAGATATCTGCCCTGAATAATCTTTTTTTATTCTCTTTTGACTATTAATTTGTTTCCGTTTGTTCCGCGTTTTCTTTAGGAATGTAGACCATCTGGGTGTTGGGTCTCTTTTGTCACTTCATTATCACATTTTCTCAGGTCTTCTATCATTTTTGTGACCTTTTCCTCTGAATCTCAGAAAAAGCTTCTCAAACATGCTTCCTACATCACAGACTTAGTTTTTTTCATAGTTGATTCTTGCAATGTAATTTCTAATATAATTTAAAATTCTGCCATGACATTTTTAGATTTCTTTGTTGAACTTTTCCAATCTCTTTTTATTGCCATATCAAAGCATTTTAATCTTTCTTTAATGAAAATTCTGTGTATCTTTATTTCCTTAGAACACAAAACAGATTTCATCTTTTACTTTTGTCTCTTTTTAAATATATTTTTAGAAACCATGTACTTTATCCACTTTTTAAATAATTTGTCTTTTTTATACTATAGAATAGTTTTAATAAGTCCCCTGTTACTTTTTCTCCAACAAAGAGCTAACACTTCACCTTATATTTTTCTCCTAAATATTATAAATGCATGATCTTTACATCTGTTAGTCTATTGGTACTATGTTCAGATATGAAGCCTTCGTTAAACTGGAATCTTTCAGACACCAGCTTTCATCACATAAATTTCTATGCACCCTTGACTCCATTCTAGGTGTGCTGTAGAGTGGTGTTGGGCTTTCTTTACATTGCTGTCAGTTTCACAGGAGGAGAGCTTTGCTGTACCAGAGAAGAGTTCTGAAAGCATCACATTAAGTTCAACCAGGGTGGGAAAGGGCCCACTGTAAAAATAAATAAATAAAAACCCTTTCAGGAGACTCTCAGCTCTTTCCCGCTCTCTGTACAGTACTTCCAGCACAGATATCTCTCTCTCTCTTTTTTTTTTTATGACATTTATTTATTTATTTTGAATTTTTTTTAATTAATTTATTTTTGTTACAGATGTTTCTCCTTTTTCCCCCATTGTCACCCTCGTCCCCCTCCCTCCCTGCCTCGTCCCCAGTTTTGTTGTCCATGTCCATTGGTTATGAGTACATGCGTACAAGTTCTGTGGTTCATCGCTCCCCTCTTCCACCCCCTCTTCTGGCAATTGTCAGTCTGTACCTTACTTTCACGTCTCTGGGACTACCCTGTTCCTCAGACTGTTATGTTTATTATATTCCAGAAATAAGTGAGATCATATATTTGTCTTTCTCTGCTTGGCTTGTTTCACTTAGGATAATAGTTTCCAGGTCCTCCCATGTCGTCGCAAAGGATAAGAGATCTTTCTTTCTTATAGCTGCATAGTACTCCATTGTGTATATGTACCACGGCTTTTTTATCCATTCGTCTACTGATGGACACTTGGGCTGTTTCCAGATTTTAGCTATTGTAAATAGCGCTGCTATGAACATGTGGGTACATGTATTCTTTCTGATTGGTGTTTCAGGCTTCTTAGGGTATATTCCTAGGAGTGGGATCACTGGGTCAAATGGTAATTCAATTTTTAATTTTTTGAGGTAACACCATAGTGTTTTCTATAGTGGCTGCACCAGTCTGCATTCCCACCAGCAGTGTACTAGAGTCCCCTTTTCTCCAGACCCTCGCCAACACTTGTTGTTTGATGCTTTGTTGATGGTGGCCATTCTGACAGGTGTGAGGTGATACCTCATTGTTGTTTTAATTTGCATCTCTCTGATGTTAGTATCCACCTGGCACAGGACATAAGAAACAAGAATTACACGTTGCACGTATAAAATCTTACAGTTTTCAAATGAAAAAAATAAATGGCCAGCCCTGGCCGGTTTGGCTCAGTGGTTAGAGCATCGGCCTGCGGTCCAGAGAGACCCAGGTTCGGTTCCCGCTAAGGGCATGTACTTTGGTTGCAGTTTGTCCCTGGCCCTGGTTGGTCGTGAGGGTGGCAGCCACTCGATGTGTCCCTTTCACGTCGATGTTTCTCTCTCTCTCTCTCTTCCTCTCTCTCCCTCCCACTCTATCTGAACAAAAAATGAAAAAATGTCCTCGGGTGAGGATAAAAAAAATAAATAAATGGCCAATGAAAGGAGAATGTTCAACAGGACTCTTTTATATTCATATTAAAATTATGCCACTGTGCCATCATCTTTTCTTTCTCTTTAAACACTTTCTTGTACAACATTTCATTTTCACCTGTATCTTCTTAACATCTTTTTTCCGTCGAACAGACAAAAGAATAAAATCACCCTTCCTACGTTCCTTCTGCGAGATATATTGAACATCTGGTAACTGGTAAGCACCATGCTATATTTGGGAAAGTACGGAGATGAATACGATGCTGTGTATGTCCCTGCCTCGGTGCACTTACCTCTGCGAAGAGCGACGTCCGTGTGAATGGCTGTATGACACAGCCACACGCTGCAGCTGTGAAGGGCTGCGCGGAGTAGGAAGAAGATACTTGGAAAATCATCTTAGATTGGGACTGCCAAGTGCCACCTTTATGGCGAGGAAATGAATAACAGTAAAGTTTGTTAGAATAATAAAAAACAATCGTCATAGGGAAAAAAAGAATAAAATCATCTTGGCCTCAAGTTTCTGGTCCTTTTCCCCCCCATGCAGATTATCTGTCTGTCTATCTATCTATCTATCTATCTATCTATCTATCTATCATCATATGTATTTATTTATATTTATATATATTTATATACTAACATATATACATAAATATAGATGTATATATAATACAGTATTTACTAATTATTTACTAAAAATTAAATTCACATTTGTTTAAAAGATTATTTAATGACTGATTATAATATATAATAAGTTTAAATATCTCTCTTTTTTTACTTTTCAAAACACCAAATTTAATTTTTAATTTCCTGAGAATCACTACAAATAGAAATATATTATAAATCTCTTATATTACTGTCAATAAAAGCATACTAAAAATTATGATTAAGAAACATTTTTAACTAAACCTTAAAATTACACATTATAATACAGATTTTACTCTCCAGTCATTGTACAACATAATAAACAAGTTACATTTAGTTTTGCAAAATAAAATGTAAAGAACATTATGCCCTTTCAATTGTAATTCACCCTGATGACCCTATGTGATGAGTCTAAAGGATACAAGATAAAGTTCGTAAGGGATATCAATAGTTCTGCTACCTGGAGTAGAGTTTAAGGTTATTTACTACACAGAAGATGGCGTGGCATAACATCGGAGGAATGATCACCAGCACGGCAGATAACACACACACATGCTTACTTACCTTCGATAATCTAGCTCAGTGGTTCTCCAACTTCAGTGTGCATTAGATCCTCTGGCTTATTTCACTTAGCACAATACTCTCCCCGTCCATCCAGGCTGTCACAGAAGGTAAGATGTCATTCATTCATTCTTTTTCTTTTTCAAACGGCAAAGTTTTTATTTTAGAGAACAAAACTTCTTAGTAAGAAAGCAGTAGTCATTTAAAGAAAGGGGTTACTGTGATACTATCACTGCAGCATCAGCATGACCTTGAGAGAAATACTGTTTCCGGTTAAAATTGGCTTTATTTCTTTTGATGATGAATAGCAGGACAGATTTTTACAGTATGAGCTAATTTTCCCTTTCTTAGTTTTCATTCTTTTTTTTGTTTGTTTGTTTTTGTTTCTAATCCTCATCTAAGGATATTTTTCCATTTATCTTTAGATAGAGTGGGAGGGAGGGAGAGAGAGAGAAACATCGACGTGAGAAGGATCAATTGACTAGTTGCTTCCCGCACGACCCCGACCAGGGCTGGAGACGAACCACAACTGAGGTACGTGCCCTTGGCCGGAATTGAACTCATGACTCTTGTGTTTGTGAACCAACGCTCTCACCACTGAACCAAATTGGCAAGGACAGTTTTCATTCTTCTTTTACAGCTGAGTAGTATTCCTTCTGTAAATGGACCATAGCTTTTTTATCCATTTGTCTACTGATGGACACTTGGGCTGCCTCCAAATCTTGGCTATTGTAAATAATGCTGCAATGAACACAGGGCTGCATATATTCAAATTAGCATGTTGGGTAAAGTTGAAAGGATTAAGCAAAAAAAAAAAAAAAAAAAACAACCACAAAAATCCCACAACTCATAGACACAGACAACAGTCTGGTGATTATCAGAGGGAAAGGGGGTCGGGGAGGTAAAAGAGGGTAAAAGGGGTATAACTGGTGATGGAAGGAGACTTGACTTTGGGTGGTGAACACCCAGTACAATATACAGATGATGTATTATAGAATTATATACTTGAAACATGTATCATTTTATTAACCAATGTCACCCCAATAAATTCAATAAAAAACAAAACAAAAAGCTCCTCAGATTTCTGGCCCCATCCCTAGTGTCTCATTTAGTAGGTCTGAGGTGGGTCCTTGGAGTTTTCATTTCTAACAGTTCCCACATGCTTCTGATCTCGACCCTACTTTGATAATTATAGTTCTAGAGAATTCTGATTAAAAGAAAATTTATTCAGAGAATAAATTTGGAATTAGTGTGGATGTAGAATACAAGAATGAACAACTTCACAAGGTCAGCCAAACTTTACTTCCAGTAGAAAACACATTCTTCCCCTCTTCTCCCTCTAGCCAAAGGCAAACAAATACCCGCTTTATCTGCAGGGGATACGTTTTAAGATCCCCAGTGGATGCCTGAAATACTGGATAATAGTGAATCCTTTATATACTATGCTTCTCCTATCCATACATACCTTTGGTAAAGTTTAATTTAAAAACTAGTCATCGTAAAAGATAAACAACAATAATTAATAATAAAATAGAATAATAATCACAATATACTGTAATAAGTTACGTAAATGTGGTCTCTCTCTCTCTCTCTCAAAATGTTTCATTGTACTTTACTCACCCTTCTTGTGATAATGTGAGATGATACAAAGCCTATATGAGATGAAGTAAAGTACTCAGAATGACAGACAATTTAAAACTTATAAACTATTTCTGGAATTTTCACTTAATGTTTTCAGACTGTGATTGACCATTGATAACTAAGTGCAGAAAATCCACAGATAAAAAGGCACTATCAGAGTGATTTTTCTAACAGGTAGTGTTAAGATAGTGTTATAATGGAAAACTATGAAGCAACCAGTCCTTTACCCCAAAGGAATTGTATTTTTTCCTTCTCCCTAAGCCAGGGAGAAAACTTAAGCTCTGGGAATCAACAAGTGTTTGATAAATGTTAAGTGTGAAAGATTCTAAGGAAAGAGTAAAACACAGGTAATCATGTCTCAACTGGAGGGGAAGAAAGGAGTGCCATGAAAATAGTGTTATGTGTGACTTTGCAAATGTTCAAGACCATGATGGATGCGGTGAAAATTGTTCAAACCTCCTTCTTATTCTATCTTATAGTGTAGATGATAAATGGGTTCTATTATGTTCGAGGACAGGGCTATTTAAAAAAAGCAAAAGAAAGAGAGAGGGGGGAAACGAGGAATGGCCAACCTGTCAATAGTGCCAATGGCTGTGCAGGAAAAATCAGACCATTACAAAGTTGGGTCAGTGCAGATCACCCTGCTAGATTAGAGTCTGTACACTCTTTAATTCGATTATGTATATCTCTCTTGGAATTGAACAAAACATATTAAATCAAATTAGGGTTACAAAGCTAAGCAATTTCAACCAACCATATATCTCTTCCTTTTTTTCCTCATTAACTGTGAATTATTTGATTTGGTGTTCAAGGTAATTGTAAAATAATGAAATATGAGGTTGGTGCATGGCATTCATTTTCAGATTTACCTTCTGTTGAAAATAATGAAAAATGACAAGAAAAAAAATCTTTATGTGAAAGAATAGAGAGAAAGTCAGCATTACTCAGCATGCTAAATGTACATTTTGGATTTACCATTTTTTACTCTGTTCTACTCATTTGCACAACTTCCTGCTCAAAGACACTGTTAACTCCTAGAAAGCAGGGATCCTAATTATTAGTAGTCAATATATTTTTATTAAGTGAATTGGCTAAAACAATATGATTATGTAATTTTAAATAGGTCTATGTTTTACCAAGGAAGAAACTACGCAAGAGATGCAATAGAAAAACACCGAATCTTGTAAAAAAGAGCCCTGGTCTTCTGAGTTTGAGTTTAGGGTTCTAGAGACAGTAAAAATAAATACTAGGTCCACTTAGGACTGATTTCAAAAGTTCTGTATAAAAGTACCATTCAGATTCAGCTTGACTGGTGAGAAGGAAAATTTGTAATCCATTCAACCCCTAAATACAAATTTCTGATTGTTTTTATAAAACTGAAATGGCCCTTAAATTTTCTGATTCTGACAATGATTCCTAATTGGAACACTACTAATTGTTCAATTCCAAAGCTCTAGCCTTTGTGTTTCCTGTCTGTCCCCTTTCTTCACTCATATACATTTGTCACTCACTCCCTCTTCTCTGCCTTCATCTCTCTGCTCAAATGTTACCCCTCCAGGGTCTTTCCTAACCTCCCTGCCCAGAAAGCATCTCCTTTGCTGCTGGACTCCCTATTCCTTATTCTGCTCTCCTTTTAGGGGATACTACTCCTGGGTAAATATTTATCCTGGAGTAGAAGTCAAAATATTTAACTCCCAGGGACAGCACAGATAGGCCAATACCATCCACCGGAGTGGATACCTCCAGGCTCCTACTGGGCCAGACAGGAATCCTTTAGTGCCGAGATCAAGAGGAAGCCTGGGGCCCCTGGGGGAGTCTGAGGTGGCCAGGGTGAAGGAGGTGCACTTCAGGAGCTACTGTCCATGCAATAGAGAAATATCGCAGTGTTTTCGCAATCTGCGCAGCCATCCCAGCCCATCCCAGCAGAATGCCAGCCTTGTATTTACCTGGCATTTTTGTTACTACATTTCAGTCTGGATTCCCTGCCTCCAGGATATATTCTTTATAAGAATGGGAAGTCTGTTCTGTTCACTAATGGGGGGGGGGGGGGAGTAGGTTTACTGTTGTTTGTATGGAAAATAATACAATAATTAATAAATAATAATACAAGAATAAACTCTGTTTTGCATACTCATAACTGTAAATCTACTTTTGCCCCCCCCCCGTGTATATCCCCAGGGTCCAGAGCAGCATCTTTCCATACAGTAGGCACACAATAAATACCTGTTGAATAAATGAATGATATGTAACAGATTTACATGACATAAAGATAGAAGTCGTAGAATTGATCATTTCTTCTCTTTTATTGCAAAAATATACTTCATAGAAATGTATGGGTAGTAGTTTGATATTTTTACTGATATTTGAACCTACCATCTTATAACTGAGTAGCATAATGGATTCTCAATTCTGTGTGTGCAGATGGTTGTGTTGCTGATTTCTGAAAGGAGCGATAGTCAAACATTTCAATGCAACATTTTATTTTTAAAATGTTTGAGTCTATAACATATAAATAGATATTTACTTAAAAATAATAGCTGTGTTCTACTAATTATTTATGTAGGTGTGTTCTACTAATTATTATATGTGTGAAACATCCCAAAATAGAAATATTAAAATATGAGGTAAAAAATTAAGCAATATGCAATATTATATTTTATTTATCAATGTTCCAAATTTTTTCATACTAAAACACTATTAATTGAAACCTAATAATACTGACTTTCAGTGCTTAGCAATGTTGTTTACTCTATCTCATTTTTCTAGAAACACAGTATTGCTATAATACTTTGTGACACAACTGGACAAAACTTTGGGTTATAAGTTAAATTAATTCATAGCTGAAAAAGATAACCTTCCAAAGATGCAAAGATCCAAATACAAAAAGAAGTCACTCACTACACTTACGAAATCATAATATTTATTTTAAAATTTCATTTATCTGAGCAATTATGGAGTTTTGTTGAAATTCAGCTTGTCAATTTCTATCTTTGTTAATGTCCACCAACTGTTCATCCAAACAACTTAGAAGGCGTTAAATGGTTATATTTTTATCAAATGGGTTAACCCTCCTCAACTTCTCATGTGAGATATCATAAAACAAATTTAAAAATCAGCTTTTTAGTTGTTTCACACTGCTATGTACATAGATGACTCTTTTAAGTAAATTTTGGAAAGAAATAACCTCACTAGACAAACATCTTCAAACAACTGTTTTCAAATTGTTCTCTTCATAACATGAATGTTTTTTTGGGGGAAAAAAAGTTACTTTCTCCATTTTAAAACATTATTTTTGCACTAAAGGGACAAATTGTGTTAATTTTTCTCTAAAATATCTTCTGGAACCCATGTGGTATCTTAATATAGCACCCCTCAATAGAGCATCTTGGCATATTCAATATCTTAAGCTGAAGGAAAAAAGAAAAAAGGCAGAAACAAGAAAGTCACTCTGACATCGTCCCTGTTCGCACTTCCTCCCACGTGAAGGGTTCTCTCCTGGTACCAGCAGGAGGGCTGACATGCTTATCAGCAGAGACAGGGAACTTGGGACCAAGAACTCTGCACAAACCAGCCTTGTTAAACTAACCCTGATTTTCCTACTTGCTTCTCTACCTTTGGTCTTGTCAACTGTTCAGAGCTGTATTGTTTGTTGGTGTACGAGGTATAAAAGCACCCTGCTCTGGTCACTTCCTTGGGCCTTCATTCTCTTATGAAAGCTCCCATGTACATGCAAAGTTCAATAAAATGTGTATACTTTTCTCCTGTTCACTTGTTTTTGTCCTTTTTTTCAGACCCAGCCAAGGACCCTACGAGGTTTGAGAAAAGCTTTCTCCTTTCTCATGGATACTACTAAGTATTAAATTTAAAATATTGCCTTACATAACTTTACATCATTACTCCTTAGCTTATGACAAAGTATTGTAAAAATACCAAGATTTAGGTTTGTGCAATTAGAAATCCATGTATAGTCTGGCTAGTGTGGCTCAGCCTTGAGCATCAACCCATGAACCAAGAGGTCGCCAGTTCGATTCCCGGTCAGGGCAAATACCCAGGTTGTGGGCCGGATCCTCAGTGGGGGACATGCAGGATGCAGCCAATTGATGTTCTCTCCCATCGATGTTTCTGTCTCTCTCTCCCTCTTACTTTCTCTCTCTCTAAAATCAATAAAGGAAAAAAAAAAAAAGAAATCCACATATATTGGCGTATGTAATCCGCAAGGTGCCACGTGCACTGAGGGGAGTGTCTGAGCCTGTGGATTCTGCCAACACCTCCTCTGTTCCAAACCCTCTTCTCTTGGCGACACTTGAGTGTGGAGGTGATAAGTGACTTTCTGACAAACAGATCGGTTAAAAGCATCAAGGTCAGTACATTAATTAAATTAGAATGAAGCTTAATTTCTTCTTCATGTTCAGGAAAATGTAGAAATGGAATTTCTAATACTAACTTCCCATACCCCAAAGGAATGTCGGTGCCTAGCTCTGTGACTGTGCACCCTGCTTTGGACAGAGCCCTGTGCAGTCTGAAAACAGAACCACTATTGACCACTACTAAATGTTTGACTTTGTGGACATTCTAATTAAAAGCACATCTTCTTGTTTTGTAAACTTTCTTTGATCACTTGATAAAACTGAACACCCAGTTTTGCTCTCTTTAAAATGTTATCTAGACAATTCTCTTTTATAAAAGGAAAAAAAATAAAGAACTTCAGATCTGTGTTTTCACTTTTTACAAGAGATTAATATGTAATTACTAATCAGTTTCATTATTTCCAGGCTGCTTATTTGGGTCTTCCTTTTTTTTTTTAAAAAGCGTCATAGAAAATTAAATTACAGATTAAAAATTCATATGTACTAATGTCAACTCATATACTATTCTTATTTATGTTCATTTTCTAATATATTTTCTTCATTTTACTAAGCTTTAAAAATTCAGTGTTATCACACAAGATGCCAGTAGAAATATCTAAATATAGATGCCAGCTGTTTCTTTTGTTACCTTTGACCTCTAATGTTTCAATATTTTCAAATGTTTTTTTTTTTTCTTCCTTGTTGTTAAGAGGTTTGGGGTATTTTGCCATCTATTTTAAATTTCACAGTAAGTTTCATATTTTATTAAGGACGTGTAAAATCATAGGTACAAAAATACCTCAAGTTGTGACAGGGTAGGACCCCTCTATCACCTCTTCCGGGGCTTCCAAGGGAATGAGAAGAGGAAGCTGTGTAATTAATGGCTTCTTGCAAGACTCCAAACTGTCAGAATCATTTGAAGGCATATTCATTTTACAGATTGTTTATGAACATACTGGCAAAGGCACGTTCACAAGGGGCCTGTTTCCTGCCTGGCTATGCGTACACTAGATCTTCCTGTGAAAAACTTCTGTGCAAGCAAGATGGGAAGCTGGGTAAGGAGGGACCAAGGCCAATGCTTTGCAGTTGAAAGCAGCACACTGGGGTCTTCCTTTAAGACTTCAGCAAACAAGGCAGAACTAAAACTTTTTCTGAAGAATTCAATCAAACTCACATTTTCCCCTTAACTGTTTACATAAAGCCTCTGAGGAATAAAAATATCTCTTGAAAACAGTATTTCTGTTTTGATCAGTGTGTATATGCACACAGATGCTTGTGTGTGCATGCCTGCATGGGAAGGATATTTATGCATTGAGTAGAAAACCTATTTTTCTAATATGGTTTATACAATCCAAGCCAAGCCAAGCACAGGGTCAGCAAATAAATCTTCCACCACCGAAGGAGACATGAATGAAAATGAAAGCCGCACGTTACCCTTTGGCTCAATATCAATTGAGTTTGTTTTTGGTTTTACTCTTTTAACATTCCAGACTACTCTATGCAAAACCTTGGGCTCGCCTTGGATTGCTAGCCTGGCCTCAAAAGTGCAATTGGCTATTGAAAATTGTTTGAGGTCACCATGACAAGCCAGGAAGACTGAATGTTTTTCAAATCTATTTTAGGATTTTGCAAGCTTTTATAAAATTTTTCTTAACAACTGAACCCAAAAAGTAGAAAGCGACAAAAGTCAAGGCCCATCAAGGAAGTCAATCCTGGAGGCGGTATCACACAGCCTACTCTTCGTGCTTAAGATCGACAGAATCCAAACTCACTTTGAACTTTGCCTATTTCCCAAGCACATGGCCAGGTTTTCATATTTGGTTCACTTTCTTATATTTATTTGACCTGGCCTATCACCTAGGTCTGCGAGAGCGACAAAGCATGAACTTGAGTTGGCAAAGTTGGGCTCTGTTCCATTCTCTCTGTAAGGTGAGGCCTCATCTGCAGCAGGAGTCTGGAAGGGAAGCTCAAGTATGGGGGCAAAGGAAAATCAATTAAAAAGGAGATTTCAGTGGGTTAACTAATAACAGAGTATGGAAGATATTTTGATTCATTCCAGGAAACTAAGGCCAGGTCATGGGATCTATCCTATGCTGTGCCGTGCTTTGGGGTTGTAGCAGAGAATCTACAAAGAATCCATAAAGAATGTGATAGGTAAAATGAGGTACAAAATAATTTTAGAAATTCTAGTTTTGTACTACAGGGCTGCACTTTTCCATGGCCTAGCACGTTCCGAGGAGATCCAGAGTTGGACCTGATAAGGACTAGGAGGGCCTTAACAGTGCCAGTGTAGGCCTTGTAATAATTAACTCTGTAAACTTCAGTAAGTTCTTTAAACTCTTCACTGGTTCAGAGCCCAGATCATAGAGATACACCTGAGAGGATAAATTAAAAATTGCAGCAGAACTTCAGATATAAAATTGCTGTGTTCAGGAAAAGTGTACATACTCTTTGAAAGACCTAAACACTTGAAGGAAAGATATAGAAATAAAATTTTTTAATCCTCCCTTAAAGATATGTTTTTATTGATTTCAGAGAGAGAGGGAGGAAGAGAGAGAGAGAGAGAGAGACATCAACAGAGAGAAAAACACTGATCGGCCACCTCCCGTACATGCCCCAACTGGGGTTCGAACCTGAAACCTAGGTATGTGCCCTGACCGGGACTCTGCAACCTTTTGGTGTCCGGGACAATGCTCCAACCAACTCAGATACCCAGCCAGGGATAAGAATACTTTTAAAAAATATTTATTTCCCTAATAGGTTTGAAATGTCTGTGCTTGAAATAAAGCATGTTGTTTCTCAGGTCTTTATTAAATACCTGTTCAAGCTTTTTTTATATTTAGGCAAATTACATTTTTATAAGAAGATTACAACACTTTTCTCAGCATATTAGGAAGGACACCTCCAAAATGTGGGAAGAAGCATTTAGAAGCAGATACAACGAGATAAGAAACAATTCCTCAAAAGAAAAGACATTGAAAACTAAAAAATAAATATTAAAAAATACTGCAAGGAGAAAATTAGCTAAATACTGAAAAGAAATCATTAAAAATATTAAAACTCTACATAGCATTTTTCTTCTTTAAAAAAAGTTTGAAAATGGAAATCCAAGAAGGCGGCAGAGTGGGTAGAAGCTACATTCACCTCCTCCCAGGACCAAACTAGAAGTACAACTAAAATACAGAGCAGTCATTCTGAATAACTAGCTGAAGACTAGCTGAAGAGAAGCCTTAAAATCCAGGATTTACAGAAGAAGCCGCATCGAGACTGGTAGGAAGGGCAGAGATGCAGAAAGGCCAGGTCCCACGCCCACAGGCATGGCTGAGGTTCCAGAGGGAAATTTCAGCTGCAGAAGTGTGGGGTCGAAAGCCAGGCTCCCCAGCTCAGAGCACCAGAGCTGGAAAGAGGCATCCAGATGAAATGACTGAAAAACAGCTGGGTTTCTGTCTGCCAGAGAGAGATGGGAGTCCGCTGGAGACATCCTCTTAAAGAGCCAACACACACAATTTTGTTCCCAGTCACTCACCCTGGGCTCTGACAGGGGGAGGGCAGAGTGGACTAGAGTTGTGTGAGCAATGACTGGGATTTGTGGCTCTAGGTAGAAAGCTGGAGGGACAGATGCCAGGATCCCCATGCTGAATTATTCTCCCGTACTTCAGATACCAGCTTTCTTGGGTGGAACACTCCTTTCCATGTGGCATCAGCCTGAGGAAAGCAATAGCCCCACTCTCTGGAATCCTTCTCACCCAACGCTGTGTGGCTTAAGCCTTGCTGAGGAGTACAGCCAGAGGCTCTGTCAGTGACTGAGCCTAACAGGCACCTGGCAGGCAGAAGAGGATCGGGGTGCCTTGGGACTTTTTCTGACTTGCCCCCAGGCTCTGTACTGGTAAATGCTGGCTTGGTGTGCAGCTAGGTCCTTCCCACATGCACCCAGGCCCAGCAGAGGCAGCCACAAACTGTCTATCACCTGAAGCTCCAAATAGGTTGTCAAGGGCCAGTCACAGGTAACATCTTATATTGGCCCGCACCAGGGTACCTCCCAAAAGACCCAGAACAGACATACCCAGTGGTCAGCTTCAGACAACATCAGAGCAAAATCCAATAAACTTCACAAACAGCAAATCGAAAGGGAGATCTCAGCAGGCACCACAAGCTGCTGAAAAGATTCCGCTCCGTGTGGTCAGAACCTGTACTGCAGCTCGCATGCCAGGGTCATGGTTGAGCCTCACAGTCAGCCAGCCTGAGGGTTGATCCCATGCACAAACAGGCCAACAGCAATCAAGACTCAACAATAGGAAGGCGGTGAAAGAGAAGGAAATCTTACCTTTTGTAACATCATGGATTGACCTGGAGAACATTATGCTAAGTGAAATAAGCCAGTCAGAAAAAGACAAGTATCATATTAATTTCACTCATATGTGGAATCTAATCAACAAAATGAACTAACAAGCAAAATAGAGACAGACTCATACATAGAGAGCAGGCTGACAGCGGTCGGGGGTGTGGGCTGTGTGGGATGTGGAGGAAGGTATCGGGGAATAAATGGTGATGGAAGGAAACTTAGGGTGTTGAACACGCAATACAGTGTACAGATGTGTTGTTAGAATTGTGCGCCTGGAACATGCATAATTTTGTTAACCAGTATTACCCCAATAAATTCAATAAAAAATAAAATAAAATAAAGTAAAAGTTTGGAAATATGTAATCTTATATTTGCATTAAATATAATTATAATTTTTAAATGACCTTTGAATCTTTGATTATTTTTTATCTTCTGAGAGATTCAGGTATGATGACCTGAATTTTTAATTGTTGTTGAGCAAAGAAATATTAATAAAGAAATATTAATTGTTGTTGAGCAAAGAAATATTACTAAATTGTTAAAATTTTCAATTATACACATAAATCTTATACAGGTAAATTATCTATGACAAATTCTTAATTGTTGACCAAGCTTTATATTAATATTTAGAATTTCTTCAACCTCCTTTCTCCCTTATTTAAATAAAATATGTTCAGGAATATAAACATACCTTAATATTAATCAAAGAAATGTATTTAAAGGAAGTTAGCTACCCATGCAAATATGTGCTTTACTACTACTCTAAGTGATTGAAAACTGACTTCCAATAATAAAACCATCATTCCCTATGTGTGGGGTCCTGACCCCTGAGGTGTCTTAATTAGCTAACCAATAACCTTCAAACCAAAAGTCTTAAATCATCCTCACATTCTTGTTCAGTCTTCTCCACATGGATTCAGTTACCTCCCAAAGGAATGGTCAAGACAGCATCCTCCACGACAGTTACGATGATGTTTCTGTGTCATCAATCTGGGGTCTGATGTCCTCCTCAATTACTTGTTGTCACAGGAACCATCATACATCGTGACAGTGTCATATTTTAAACTTCACATACTGTCGACCCAAGCATTACATTAGTAGCTTAAGGTCACAGCTCTAGAAAGGATTTAACTTAGGGTTCACCAGTTGTGAATCCTGTGTTCTTTCTATTATTTAAATATGGGATATCTTTCTTGGTGACACTGTAAAATAGTCTGGCTGCTTAATGCAAAGAAGAGGAAACTCAGACCCAACAATACCTTTCTTCATGTGAACATCCCAGTGAGGTGAAGGTGGGGGTGGGAAATGTAGTTAGGAGAAAAACTAAGCACATAAATGATGATTAATGTCAAGGAAATAGATGAAAAGAAATACACTATAAAATGAGAAAACTTATTATTTTCTCAGTTGCTATTTTTCTCATGGAATGACTGCATGTGAGATAAAATGTAAATAATATTGGATTGTCTCTAGAGAAACACTGTAATATAATATAATTAATGATGAAATGGACAAAACATAACTTAATTTATTAGAAGTATTATATATAGTGAAGTTAAAATTAACTTGTAAAAACATAATTTATATCGACTCACAATGTATTTTATGTACATATTATCTCATAGTTTGTGTTTAAAAATACTATTTAACAATAATTTTATAAAACAATCAAAGCTATAGTACTTACATGTTAGATGCTATTCTAAGAGTTTTACATGATTTTTCATTCAAGACTCATGCTACTCATATGCAGTAGGTACTTATATTACTATCTTTTTAATATGTGATAAAAATTAGGTGTACTCTGTATGGCCAATTTACCTAGGTTCTCCATACATTATGTGGCACATATCCAAAATTTTAACCCAGGCCTGTCAGATTTCAGAACCTGCATTCTTTATATTTTTTGTAAATGTCATTTTCTATCCATTATTGAAATTCTATTCTAAAGCATTCAAATATGACTGTAAATCTACTTTTGCCACCCTCCTCCCCGTGTATATCCTCAGGGTCCAGAACAGCATCTTTCCATACAGTAGGCACACAATAAATATCTGTTGAATAAATGAATGATATGTAACAGATTTACAGGACACAAAGATAAAAGTCTTAGAATTGATCATCTCTTTCCTTTTATTGCAGAAATATAAGTTTAGAATGTACAACAAGGAGCATGATATGTGCACAGAAGATAGTTGCTGAGTAATTAAATTAATGCATGGTGGCATTAAACTTTAAAAATATAAAATTTTATACAGAGAAATACACTAATGTTCATATGAATAATAATAGAATTTATATATCTTTAAGGTTTCGAAACGGTTATCACACATTCAATATTACTTGTTCATGACAACATCCCTGTGTGTTGAGCATTTATATTCTTAATCCACTTTATATGAAAATACAAAAGCTCAATTGTGTTACTTTGTCCAAATTAATACCATATGGAGTGGCAAAATCTGAACTTGAGTCAAGGTCCTACCAGATTTTCATTCCCATACACACCTTGGTCTTGGAAATCAATCACATCCAATTTATCACCTTCCTCTTTCCTGACTTCTGATTTGTCCTAAACATATACATTCTAGAAGCAAATATTCTTTTTATCTCCTGTTAGAATTTTATGTGGTCACGTTCGCTTTAGAGTCTGATCGTCATTTCATTGCTCTGTGAGTCCTTCTCTGCTGCTCTGAAGCCCAAAGCTATTTTAGGACTATCTTCTGCCCTATATATAGGCCATTGCTTTGAAAATTAGATGAGTAGTAACCTTATTAATATTTCATATTCTCAATCCTGCTTGAATTGATAACATTGCAGTAATTTTAGTGTGAAATAATGTAACATAATATGCATGGAGAATAAGTAGTCCCATCAAAATTAATAATACTTAGTTGTGAGAGGAAAAAAATTCTCACTTTTTTAACCCCAATTCAGGAGGATTTAGCCTTTCTCTCTGCCTTATTCAAGTTGCCATATTACTAAATAAAGCCTCTTTCTGGGCTGGAGTGTAAATAAAAGCCAGTGTCACTATTCTCCATAGCTGAATATAGAACGGCTATGTCCTTTGCCTTATCTTATCAGGCATGTTGACCTTGAACTTTGTTTTATTCTTACCTCTGGACAGTCCATTCATTTTTTGTGTTATTTTGCAACTTTTGGCATGAAGAGTTCCCTCTGCCGAGCCCGTTCACCCAACATAATACCTCCTGCAGTGCTAACTCCTAACACACAGCCAGAAGAAAGGGTGACTTCCTCCAGTTAAAAAACAAGATGAAATGTTTTTAAAGATTTGAAAAAAAATGTTTTGTTTTTTTTATTGCAAGCCTTCAGAAAGTGTGGAGAAATTTAACATTTGCAGATGTTTTACTAATTCTTTGGAATTCTCATTGCTAGTGGGAAATGTTTATTTTTCCGCTATTAATTTTTAATTTTTTATTTTTGGAGAATGTGTAGAAATTTATTTGAAGTTGCTCAGGGATGAAGGGGGAGGGAGGTTGACACTATACATCACAACAAAAACTTTAAAAGCTTTGAATATGCCCCCTCCCAAAGTATTACTACATACAGCAGTGACCCAATTACTTTTATTTTCTCATAAAAAATGTGACTACCTCCACCTTTCTGTTTACCACCCCCTCTCCTCTCATCCCCACCCTCAGTTCTTTCCCTATACAACCCTGGATCCCACCCCCTTGTGATTTAATCTCAGCTGTCATTTTGTTAGTCCAGGTAGGGAAGAGGGAAGAGTTGAGAGGAAGGTCCTGGGGAGGCAGAGTTGTGCTGGGGCAGATGGAGATGACTTTTGGTCTGCTCTGGGCAATACTTTCATTATCCGTAAACTAGCATCTGTGTGGTCATTTATTATTAAAATTATAAACCTATTATATTCTTCAGTTTTCCCATTGATCTGATAAGATGTGCACAAATGAAATATTTTAAAGCAAAAAATATTTCTATCTCATAGAAAAAATATATATATTTTTGACAATACCTTAAGGAGACCCACGGGAGACTCCACTTAAAATATGTAAGCAGGAGCTTGTGGGCCTTTGTCCAGCCCCTCTGTGTTCAAAGGTTCTAATGGAATAGAATTCACCACTGGCTCCAGGGTCTTCTATCAGGTCTTCTCCACATGGATCCTTAGGGCAGGCAGAGGCTGGGTTTGCCTTTCCCAGCTTCTTCCTTGACCACTGCATGCCAGCCAGGAAAGCCATCATCGCCTGGTCAAATTTGTTATACAAGAGAGCACTCTGGTCCCTGTTACAGAACAAGGGCAGCTCAATGTTCAAGACTTCAGATAGGAATGGTTTCTGCAGGGGATGAGTTGATGCCTCTGAAACTTTAGACCAACTGTGTTAGGGCCGGGAGAAGCAAGGCGGTCTGCCCCCAGGCTGTGTTAATCTCATTCCAGTACATGAGGACAGTGGGGAGGCAGCCCAATCTGAGGTCATTGATGATGGCCAAGGAGCCATTATGGCAGATCTCAAATGTTGACTTGAAGGTACTGGTTTTCCGCAGCCAGGCTAGCTGGGTCTGGGCATATGGCAGCCGGTTCTCCATGCTTCTAAACTCATCATGTAGTTCCAATTGTTGCCATTAGAGTTAACAGAATCCCTGTGGTACTGCTTTTCCTGCTGGTCTAGGATCTCAGTCTCTGCCTAGGCTGCCTCGAGCCATGGCTGCTCTTTCTTGGTTCCTCTCCACTTTCTCCAGCTCCTGGACCAGTCTTGCTTCCTCCAGCTCCACATCCTTCAGCTCCTGCTACAGTGTCTCTTTTTTGTCCTCACTTATTCTCTCCCTGGTCTCCAAACAGCTTTAGTAGTTCTGACTCAGGTTCTGAGATAGTGAGTTGGGTGTTCAGCGGCTCGAAAAGATTGTCAGTACAGTCCTCACATAAAGGGTGGTCCAGAACTTCTTCACCGGAAAGGATGTCAAAAATGTCCCTCATGGCCTTCTGGAAGTTATTGAGAGTTCTCCTAGAGCCCAACTTCCCAAGCAGGGTGAAGTTGCTGGAGCTGTACCTGGACATCTTGTCATTGTCAGCGAGGGTTCTTCCAGAGGCATCATCTTGTATCTTTTCAACATCTGTCTTTACGCTGGAGGTAGAGCCTCCCTCTGGAGTTTCTCCTGGCTCCCCCTGAGGTGAAGGGAGCCTCGAAGCTGCAGATTCTTGGCTGGTATCAAGGCCTGAGGTCTCCATGGACTGAGTCAGCTTCAGCGGTGGATGGCAGCACTGGCAAATGAAGTGGATAGAAGACATGAAGGAGGTCTTGACTTTCAACAGTGTTCTTAAGTTTCTTCTGGCTCCCCAGTTACTTCTCCATGTATAATTTTTAAGCTCCTTTAGAGGAGTGATTCGTTTCAAATGCATATCTCATCTGTCTCTATTAATTCTTGATGAAGCCACAAACATTAAAAAAATAAACTTAAAGGTGAGTTACTACTAATCTGTAGCTAATTTTATACATACAAGGGTTCAGCAAATGGAAATTACAAATCATTGTTCTCCAGCCATCTAAGTTACAGACTCTTATTTTCACGTAGTATTTCAGAATCTGTTTAGAGGTATACCAATTGATTCATTCAAAAGATCCAAACACAGCCCAAAGCATACATTTAGCTTAGGCATGGTTCCAGTTCAAAGTTCTGTGCCATGTTTCCATGCTTGAAATGATTGTCACTAACAATGGGTTTTAAATCCTTTTAAAATAAAATTATTTATTTTGACTTGAGCATGCTTTGATACCAGTGGTGTTTATTTTTTCACATTCATATTTTTCCATTCATTCTTTATAGTATCCCCCACTTAGAAGTTTATCATATATTTTTGAGTGCTATTATTTATGTTCAGTTTTATTTCATCATACTTGCTGTTTTCTAAACACTGAAATTTTGTATGTCTCCTCATACATACTCCATATATTTCTCCCTTAACCACATTTGAGACTTCACCACTTTTGCATGTTAGGAGGGAAAGGAGTGGAAAGAGGGAAGAATAACTTAAACTGTCTAACACACAGAACTAGGCAGCCATTCTGACCCTCCATGAAGCAGCAAATAGAAGGCTGAAGAGCTACCTGAACTTCAGGGATCTCCAGAGCTGATATAATGTACAGCTATAGGGTTTTTCTGCAGAACAAAGGGTCTCTCATGTCCCCTGTAAGCTACATAATTAAGGTTGTTAATTTGTTAAATCATTTTAGGATTTAATTATTTAATGTCTTACCTTAAAAGAGTCCATTTTTTTCTCTGTCAAGGATTTATGAATATTTGGGATTGTCTATGGCTCAGCTTATAACTTGTCATAAAGACACAGATAGTATCCTAACAACTTGAAAGAACTGATATGCTTTCCCAAATTTCTCCCATTGCCAGGTACAACTTAGCCAATGATGAGAGCCAAGGCCAAGCCGGGAGAGCTGAAGATAGCTTTCCTCATATTAAACTGAATAATGTTTTTTTATTGTTGTGTTTAATCCGTTGGTAAAAATCACTGTAACCCTTCACTTCTCTTAACCAGGAAAGAATTTCCTTTGAACTTTTCTCCATCCAATTCACTTAAATAAATAAATAAATAAATAAATAAATAAATAAAGCATCCTATCCCTTGAAATTCTGCCTGTTGAAGGTTAAAATGTTCATGTGGGAGTTATTAGTACAGTTTGCCAAATAGTTCAGGTTTTCCTCCTCTTGGGTATATCATAGGATTATGGTCTTGTCTTACTTTTGGGTGATGGACCTGTGTGCCTGGATCTAGCCAATGAGTTGTGCAAGAACATTTAATTGTAAATGTGAGACCTTCCAAATTTCTTTTTCTTTTTTCTAAGGAACCAGAAAAGTTTCAATAGTGGCTCTTCCATTAGCCATGACCCTCCAACGAAGGGCAAACTTTGCAGAGGCCCCTAGTTAACTCACAACTAACATGTATCAGGAGCCATCAATAATCCTTTGCTGGGTTGAGACAGTCAACACTGTGGTTACTTCAGCATGACCTGGTCTAGTCTAACTGGTGCAGCATGTACTTGACAGTCCAATACATTTAAAAGTTGCAGTGTTCTCCTTTAAAGTGCTTTAATAGAGCAGCACTGCTCATTTTTGAATATCTGAATTCTGTATAGGTAGTTTCCATTGTTAAAATGTTTTCCTGTTCACGGATAAAAGATCATGAGTTTTAACGATCTGTAGAGTTTATCCTGAACTTTGACAAGGCATAGTGACATTAGACATCAATCACATGGTAATTTGCAGTTATCATTGGGCTGTTATTGTGTCTTTATTAGAAGCAAAAATTTCAAATACATGCGAGAAATCATTTTTGCATTTTAATATTACTATGCTTGCATGCTCAAAAATAAACTTGGGAGTCGATAAGTTCCAGTGGGAATTAGTCATTAAAATACATGAGTACGCTCTGCTGGTTCAGGTTTTTAACACAAGTTCATTTGTTCTTTCCATGTATCACTGTTTCAGAGCATGTTAAATATAGTTTAATGCATGCATGAGACTTAGAGAACATGGACATGTTGGTCAGGCTGCTACTGATGGTTCTGTGGTTTTTACTTCAATACGCATGTTCACTGATGATGGAAATCACTTACTGAGGTCTCATTTCCTTTCTGGGTAGGGAAGAATGAAGTTTTTGCAAACTCCTTTCTCTGTTATGTCTGAAAGCTCCCCAGTTATGCCTACTTTTAAATCCTGTCCACCTCATCTCTAATCTATTGTGGGTTGAGTTGAAGAAAATATAGCACAACAATTTCCATCTTACTCTCAATTTAAGGATTCAGACCAGTCTTGACACTTTATCTTTTCAAAGTTGTTGTGCGCTGTGAATGACACTTCCTCCTAAGGTGCTGCACTGGTTCTGTTACTACTCGCTTTCTAGAATCAAGTGCTATTCAAATATCTTCCTCTTCTTAGACATTTGAAGTTTTCTTGTGCACTCTACAGTGGAGGCAAGGTGGTAGGAAAAAATGAAAGGATTAAAGATTAAAAATATTAGATCTAGCCCTGGCTGGTTTGCTCAGTGGTTAGAGCGTCGGCCCACGGACCAATGTGTCGTGGATTCAATTCCAGTCAAGGAATCCTCAGTTGCAGTTCATCCTCAGCCCTGATTGGGGTCATGTGGGAGGCTACCAGTCGATGTGTCCCTCTCAGGTCGATGTTTCTCTCTCTCTCTCTCTCTCTCTCTCTCTCTCTCTCTCTCTCCCTCCCACTCTATCTGAAGATAAATGGAAAAATATCCTTGGGTGAGGATTAAAAATATATATGTATTAGATCTATGACACAGGAAATCACTTATAATTTGATAGGAGAAAAGTTGAAGTACAAGGTTAAAAAGGGCAAGAGATAATCACACACCGAGAAGCAAAGAGTGATAATTCTGTTGGTAATTAACATTTACAAATCCAATACACAACTGGGTTTGATACAGTAGCTTTAAAAGATTTTTCTAATTCATCATCTAAATATTAGTTTTCTGAGCCCTTCTGGGGAGCTAGAGTAATGCCAGCCGGGCACAAGGAGGTCTTATGAGGTGCTGAGTCATGTGAATCAGTCAGTGTATTAAGATTAAATTTTTTTTTTTTTTTAGAAAAAAGAAGAAAAAATCAAGATGAGGCTCTTACATTTCATTTTATACATGAGGCAAAGGAACATATATATATTATCCTCTTTTTATATAAATTTATGAAAGTAAGATTCTAATTTGTGATAGGTACATACTGTGATGGGAAAGGTAGATTATGGGCATGTTATGCACTTTGGGAAAGGAATTTCAGAAAAAGGAGATAATGATTAGTGGGGCACCTACCAATATAAAGATAGCATGTCAACACTTTCTTTTATGCAAAGGCAAACTCTGGTAGGTCTTCTTGTTTCCGTGGCTACAGAACTCTGCTCTGTGACTCACAGTGGTTGCTATCATTTCAGGAAAGGCAGGGTGCTTTATGGCAAATCCAGTAGAGTGGGACTCGTTGTGACAGAATGGCAGAACATAATGCAAATAGCAGGTTGTGACTCACATGCACCCACTGGGCAATTTCACTATGATAGCCACTAGGGTCCAGGGACAACAAAAGGTTTCCTAAGGCCTCTGCAGCAGAAGTGTGTCTTGCATTTCTGTGTAGATAGCCCCAATCTTATTTCAAGATATCTCTCACAGCTTAAGATGGCCCTGAAAATGTGGTCAGTGAGATACAATGAGTAAATCCTGAACTACTAAATGGAGCTGGGCCTGTTAGATGTGGTAACTGAAGTAAGTTGTTGCACTATCTCCCATAATTAGGGTTCCCATGCCCATGTGGTCTTCTCTGCAGAAGACCAGATCTCCTGAACTCTGTGGATCTCAGGCACTGCCATACTACTTGCTTGGGTCAGTGGACTATGAATGTTAATGAAGTGGGTCATTGTCAATGTCCTGGAGTGAAGAAAACATGAATCAGAGTCTCAGCCAACCAAAGATACATGAGAAATAAATATATATTTTTTTATTGTTAACAACCCATAGTTTGGACTTTTAAAAAAGAGAGAAATCTTGCCGTTTGCAACAACATGGATGGACCTTCAGGGCATTATGCTAAGTGATATAAGTCAGATAGAGAAAGACAAATATTGCATGATCTCCCATATATGTAGAATCTAAAAACAAAAAATGAACTCTTCAATAAGGAACAGATTGGGTTTGCCAGAGGCAGGGCTTTGGGGTGGATGAAATGGGAAAAGGTAGTCAAAAGGTACAAATTTCCAGTTATAAAATAAATAAGTCCTGGGATGTAATGTACAGCATGATAACTATAAATAGTACTGAACTGTATATTTGAAAGTTGCAGAGAGTAGGTCTGAAAAGTTCTCATGACAAGAAAAAGAAATTGGTAACTATGCATGGTGATGAATGTTAACTAGACTTATTGCGATCATTCCACAGTATATACAAATATGGAATCATTATGTTATACACCTGAAACTAACATAATGTTATATGTCAATAATATCTCAATTCAAATTTTTTTCCAAAAATGCAAAGACCTTTTTTAGGGTGCAGTTGGAACCCACAGGATACTTTGGATACATAAGGGGAGAAAATGGGGTCCTGACACGGGAACAGGGAGAGGAGAGGACGGGCTGAGATGTGCTGCCTGTCAGGGGCGGCTTAGAGAATGGTCGAATCAGGCCAGACACACTGCAGCCACCACCTGTTTTCCCAGGGGAAGCCTGATCTCCCTGGACCTCAGGAGACTTATGGGCCTGCCAGGGGAATCATGGGATTAGAAACACCTGGGTGCTCCAGGTACTGGAGGCCCTGAGTCCCAGATCCCTCCATAAGGGGTCTGGCTCACCCCAATGCTCTTGGATGACTCACCTGGAGCCCCCACTCAGAGTCACACTGTGGCAGCGCCTCCCTCCAGAGGCTCAGCCAAGCACAGAGGAGGGACGCCCAGGTCAGAATGGAGAATTGAACTGCACATGCCCAGGCTGTAAATCTCCAGCTTTACAAGATCCTGAAGGATGCCTTGTCAGTCATGTGGCCTTCTGGGGAGGAAGACTGGGGCAAGACCCGACATCTGCTGAGGTCTAGGGCCGCAGCCCTATGGTGTTCCATTGCACATCCTCGGGGCCAGCTGTTCCTCCCATCAGCTGAGAGGAGTTTATAAGTGCGTGTTATCTACGTAGGCATCCTGGAAAATACAGAAATCCGTAATACAGGCGGGATGCTACAATAGCAAAATCTATAGTATGTGGCACTGGCTTTGGAAAGTGGGCTATAGGCAATGGGAAAAACTTGTTAATATGAAGCTGGAAACATGGTTATGAATGTTACACTGTGGGAAAACATTTTGAAAATAACTATTGCCTGCAATAAAGTAAAAGGTAGATAGTGTCCCTAATGAGCTTATTACTTTAGGTTTAAAAAATAGGAAAAGAGACTTCTTGTAACATAAATTAGTTTCTATTGGATTTTTTAAAAGGCAATTTAGCAGAGGTGATCTCAGAAAACAAACGAAAAGATTGGCCCACTTACAAACAGGGATAAGAGAGCATTTTTGACAGTTCAGAAATTCGGGGACTTTCAGGGTTGAATGATGCTATTGATTCTTATCAAATGAGTACAAGATAAAACTGAGGATCCTTTGAGTGACAGCCTTGGAGAAGGACAAAATAAACACTTTTCCCCTTGCACCCTTAGCCAAAACTCATGAATGAGTCACACAGAGTTCAGGAAAACCTTTCAAGTGGCTCAAACAAGCTCTCAGGGAAAAGAGGTTAGGTATGACTCTCCCACAGAAGCCTCACAGACACGTTATATACAGTTAAATCTATGGAGCCCAGCCAGTGTGGCTCAGTGGTTGAGCATAGACCCATGCTCCAAGACGTGGTTGGTTCAGTTCACGGTCAAGGCACATGCCCAGGTTGTAGGCCCGATCCCTAGTGGGGGGCATGCATGAGGCGGCCAATCAATGCTCTCTCTCATTAAGGTTTCTATCTCTTTCTCCCTCTCCCTTCCTCTCTCTCTTTAAAAAACAACAACAACAAAAACAAAAACAATTAAATCTATAGAAAGGGGCATATACATGTTCACACATGTAAGAGATGACAAGAATCAAATATTAAGTATCCAATTATACTGGATAGTTTATGTATTATATTGTATACATTATGCATCACTACTTTGTCTGTTCCATTATTGAATATTGTGTGTGTGTGTGTGTGTGTGTGTGTGTGTGTGTGTGTGTGTGTGAGAGAGAGAGAGAGTGCAGGCAGGCATGGCAATGGGTAGTCACATAGCTCGTCCTTTGCTTCCTAGATCTCTGAAACAGGAAGAGCCATACGCAGACCTGATTGATGTAAAGACTTCTAGGCATCACTCAGAGATCCTGGTCTTTGAACTCAAAGTAGAGACAGGATGCAGCTATTGCATTGTTTTGCTCTGTCAGGGGAAAATAAATATTAATAACTAGAAAGGTTGACTTCAGTGTCTATAATTTACTCATTATGGTGATGCTATAGAGGTATATAGCATAGTCTACCTGAAAGTAGTATCTAATTAAGAAGACTAAGCTAATTTTTAGTATTTCTGGGATACAGGTTTTTAAGCAATAAGTAATTCCAGAACAACATATTATCTGGGTCACTGTGTTGTCTTGTCACTCATTTTGATGCTGGATAATATCCAGTTCCATTTCACTTGTTTTTGAATGCTCCTGACTTGCTAATTAAAAATTGTTTTGTGGGGTTCCAAGATTTCAACCCCAGACTGCATGGTCACAAGAAGTCAATGATGAAGAACCAGGATTCTGAAAAATAGAAGCCTCGAGCCATAGCACCGTAGGAGTTCTCAGTTTCTTAACAAACTGACGGCATATTGTCACTAAAATGCTGTGAGCTTTTTGAGACCTTGTTTTGTTCTGACACACTAGAGAAGCAGTCTTGACACAGAAGTGAATTTCAGAATAACTATAACCTATGCAAATTGTGATTTTTTTTGGTAGTTTTCTGAATGGATTTTGTCTTTGGCTTCCTCCCAAACTTGGAAACTGAACAGCTAAACTCAAATAAACTACTTGAGAATAAAACCAACAGGATATTTGCTAACTGTAAATCAACATAATCCAAAGTGACTCATGGAGAAGCTGAACTGGAAATGAAGAATGAGAATCACATGGGAATGGGAGAGCTCTTCAGTGAACAATGACATACGTCAAAGCATGTGGCAGGCATGCACATAGTAGGATAAATATATTCTGAAGATGCCAGTTGCCTAGGACACAAGTTGTATGTTGAGCACTAGAGAAAGATTAAATATTTACTACTATAGGCTACCATGAATTTGCAAATTTTCAGATTTGAAGGGAGCAACATAATAGGCTTCAAATATATCTACCAAGGCAATTGTAATCATGTCATGTGTGGACAGAATAAAATCAAGTGCCTTTCAACCTCCTTAGTAGGAGAATTACTTAATCAGACAGTTGCTTCTCTGAATTCCCTGAGCAAATATTAACAGTCTGACTTATAGAGCCATGGGGTCCCACAGAGCCAAGGGAGCATCAATACCATGGAAGACAATATGACTGCCTCTTCTAAGTGGGTGCAGTTTGGAAACACTAATTCTAAACAAGAAATGAGAATTATTGCGTATGTGGGGGGAGGGATAAGGGACTAAAGATGTCAGAATCCTGGGAACATGAAATAAAGGTAATAAAAACAATGACTGATACTTATAACCTACCAGAGTCTCTTTTAATTGTTCCCACCTGTGAAGTGATGCTGTTTCATTCCCGTTTACAGATGAGAAAACAGAAGCACAAAGAGAGCAATTAACTTGCTCAAGGTCTCAAGCTAAGACCTGTGGATCTTGAACTTAAATCCATGTCTATCAGATTGTAAATATCCTGGCTTTTAACCACTCTGAAAACACTCCTTTCCTACTGTCTTAATCATTTCTTACCTTATTTCAAGAAGCAGAGCCAAGATATTTGTGAAGTATGATCATGTACCACTTTTAGTTTTGGTCTTGTAAAGATGCTAGGTAATTCCTTATTATAAGTTTGATTGTTTAACTCCTTTTTTCTGGCATTCTAGAACTTTGTCAAGGAATAAACATATAACTAATGAATGATAGTTCTCTAGCAGTGCCTTACTATACCCATGTGGATATAACACTATATTTTACATTTTATTTATTATTGATAACTATTAAATCATTTTTAATTTGCCATTTACATTTATGATTATATGAGTTTTTTAAAAAGGTTTTTAAGTTGTTCAAGTTAGATGATTAATAAATAACTGAACTGAGACTAGAAACGAGAACTTCTAAACTATTTGTTTTCTTATAGAACACGCATCCACACACTCCATGATCCAACACACCCACCCTCCATCCAAGATTCTCATGTTAGCTCTCTGAGATATATTTAATGCCAATGACCTTCTATAGGTATCCTAGAATAATGTTTAAAGGACCTTCTCCTTACTCATTTTTAAGAGTCAATATTCCTTGAGATGACTGCTGAGCAAGAGTTGATGTATGGAGCCCAAAATATATACATTGTAATGTATATGTTATAATATATATATTACATTGTAGTGATGTAGAGGTTAGCAAGGTATTTCCTTTCCTCACTCTCTGAACACTGCTAAGCAATATGCAATTACTAATGTAAAATTTGAGGGGGACTTCATAGCTTCTCAGTGCTGCTTTGTCTTGTTTTTATTTTTCATTTCCTGGATTTTATGTAGTCAAAAATCTGAGCACCTCCTTCTCAAGCTCCAGCAAGCTTGATTGGTTCTTCTCACATTTCACATTACCCTCAAGTCCCCAAACCTCTTATGAATGTTGTAAATTAAATAGTCACTTATATGGAGATGACAGATTTTTCTCATGATCAGAGCCTGGAAATCATTTAATACTGATCAAGTCTGCTAGAGTAATATGTTAATTTTTATTAAATGAACTCAAATCAAGTTGCTTTATTATAGCATTTATTGAACTTTTTTTTTTTTTTTAGCTTCATACAACCATTGCATTAAAACATGTACAGGAATGGAACAAAAAGTTTTCCATTTCATCTATTATTAATCATCTGACCTCCAAAGCCCTTGTAATAATATTTGCAACACATGGATGCTTTCCTTCTTGCTGTTATTTCAGGCCTTGTGAGGAGGACTGTTTTCAGATCACTGCAAATAAATGCATTTTCTGCATTCTCACTCCCAGTCTTACAGGCAAGTGACGGAACAATACTTTTTATATTCTACTAAACTAGTCTACCTGCATTTATTGCAGGAGAAAAAGGCTGGCCAAGCTGAATATCTATTATTTTCTCTTTAGACTGACTGAGTGTTCACATAACCTTACCCATAAATGAGTAACCTATGGGTGCATTACTCAATCATTAATTTAAGCCAGTAAGCAGATGATAAATCTATTGTATTACTCACTTTCAATTCCTGTATAAGCAGTAGATAGTACCAGTTATTCAACTTCATTATTTTCACTGAAAAAAGTTGCAGATATTATTTGTTATTTCAATAGCAATTTTTATGTGTTTTTTTAAATGACCAGAATTCAGTACACTAGAGATGACCATGAATGATTTAGTTATACTTTGAGTGGGACACATGGCCCATCCAATATTTCTAATTCAGTTACGAACATTCAGCTTGATAAAAAGATACCTCTTCTATTCATCAAATCTGGTCATTGGTTTAATGATGCCTCCTTTTCAAGGCTACAATTTTAAAGTCTGGAAAAGATAAAAATTCTTTAAATAGAGAACTTGAAGGAAATTTATCTTCCTTAAAGTAAAAAATAGATAGACAGACAGTTATAAATACATAGATATATATTTTACATTCTCTCTCTAAGACATGCTGGGAAAATAGTGCTGAGTAACTGTAATAGCTCTGCAAAGACATAATTGAAGAACCTATGTTAAAGACATAAACTCTGTAACGTAGTATCTACAAATCAAGTCTATTGTTTACTAGAAACACTTGTGTTTCAGGAAGTATATATTGAAGCCTAAATGTTAACAAAAGTGATATACAAATGCCTGTGAAGAGATATTAAATGGAGTAATATTAATAGTGCACCACGATGTCTAAGAGCCTGGGCTCTTAGGCCAGACAGCCTGTTCTGATCTCTAGTTCTGCTATATGATAATTGTCTGTCCTCAGTCAAGTCACTAAGCTGTTTAGTCCTCAGCTTTCTGTTCTATAAAATGAGTCTAAAAATAGTACTTACCTCATAGGGCTTGTGTGAGTATTAAATAAGTTAGTGTGCAAAGAGTGCTTAGAAGAGTAACTAGCATCTAGGAAATGTTACTTAGGCGTTAACCAGTAATAATATTATTCTTAAATAAACAGACTTGAGACATCAAATGAGTCAGTTCAATTTAAGAGTCAGTCTGAACAAAGAACAATCCAGTCAACCCATCATTTGCTATGATAGACTGATTTTTTCTTCTTTTCTTGCAGCTGGGAGAAGGACTGTGAAAATAATGTGTGGGTAAAACTGAAGATACTCATTTTTGGATTAGGGTTACATCTGGCCAGTAGTTCATGATTCAGCTTCTCCCAATTTTCTCCTGAGATTCGTAACAAATGAAAAACTCTAACGTGAAAAATTTTAACTTTGATAGATACCCTATTATTAAAACCTGCCAAGAATCTCCCACCTTATAAAACCAATGAAGATAAAAGATGAATTACAGTTGTGATTTATAATGACATAGCTCTGCTGCTTTAGGGAGAACCAGCCCTCTGGCCAGAAGGCCGGAAGGAGAAGCTTCACTGCTTTCTCTGCAGGCTGCAGTCTGATTCAGAAATCTTGGCTCCACAGGTGACAGACAATGGAGGCACCATTTCTCTATTTTATGTTTATTTTGAAAAAACAACAACAAACAAACAAAAACCAGGATTGTTTGTTTTAATTGTTTTCCTATTCTCCTCTTTCATTTTCCAAAACCTAAAAGGAGAAAAAAATGTCTTAAAAATACTTGGAGAGAAAAGTAAGTCTTTACAACAATCTGCATGGGAGAATATGATAGATTTCACAACGAGAACAGCAGTGGAATTGGAGAGAGGTGAACTTGGCATTTGATTGACTATAGATGTTGCAGGACAGGTCAAGAAGGACTCCTAGTTTTCTGACAAGAACTACTGAATGTATGCTGGAACAATTTATAGAACTGGGAAAGCTTGACGTGCAGGAGAGATTTTGGAGAATGGATCATGTGTTATGTTATCGGGCATACTGCATTTGGGTTGTTTAAAAAATACCCAGGTTAAATTTTGAGTAGAGACATAAGGATCTGGAGTCAAGACAAGAGGAAGGGGTTGGAGGAAATTAATTGGGGATGGTTAGTAAACAGATGATTATCAAAGCTAAGTGAGGACATGAAATTGGAAGCAAGTATAGTGTGAGAAAAATAAACTGAGAACCAAGACTTGAAGGACCAGCATTTAATGGTTGAGTGGATGAAGAAGAATCAGCAAAGGAGACCAAGAAAGGTAAGGCAGACATAGGAGAAAAAAATGTTAGAAGGGTTGTGAACTACAGAAGAAAGGACATGAGTTCGTGAAAGAGCAAATGTTTAAGAGTGGAGCCCACCCAAGAATATTTAGCCTAGTGTCTGGATCAATTCAGGCATGCCGTCAAATAGCTTAGCAGGGTCACATTAGCTATAATCAAAATAAAGTAGTTACATGTCCTCTGTATATCAAAGCAGTAGCATGAATGAATTTTGAAATTATAATACATATATACAATTCTTAAATTGGGGGAAAATTACTTAAGTGGTTGATATTTTTACTTGGTAACCAAATTGATCTATTCATTTTAAAAGAACAAAGAACTGTAGTAGCTACCATTTATCAGGCACCTGCTACTCACTTTATTTATTTCCAATGTTTAACCAGCTATAAAGAGTATTATAAACATTTATAGTTGAGTGAACTGAGGCTTAAACAGTTTTCAGAAACTTGACATCACGTCATACAGCTAATTCATAGTAGGCTAGAATCAAATCTGGATCTGGGATTCTTGGTCCAAGAATGCAATCTATTTAATTTATACTGAAGTTTCAATACATTTTCATAAGGACAAAAACAGAAAAACAGGAATCATAAAAAAAGAAGAAAAAATATTTTGATGATTAAATATAACTTGAGAAATATGAAATACTTCTTCAAATCCCATGCAATGATTTTTGAATTCCCTAAAATTATTTTTCAATATTCATCAGCCACATTCTGTTTATCCTTTTAAGAAGCTGTCTGTGAATTTTTAGAATATCTTTGTTAAAGAAGGATGCCAAGCAAGGTATTAAGGAGATTTAGTGTGAATTCACGAGAAGTAACTCACATGCTGGCCAGTGATAGCAAGGCGCCTGTGAGCACACCAGTTCCCTTGCTAAAGTATATCTCAGTATGTCTAAAGTGTGCATTGATTTTATAGGCTATATTTTCTTATGAGCTTATCCAATGTAAAACCGATACTACATGAATAGAGTAAGAATACATCTTTTTAGCCATGTTAGTTCCAGCACTAAAATGCTCTTACAGTTTATTTGAGGATAATAAAAAAAAAATCCACTGAGAATATATTGAGATAAAAATATGTAGTTAAAGACAAATAAAGACAAAATACCTTCTGTTCTAAAGTGTAGTTTGGAGATGGGTGCAAACAAGTGCAAAAAAATGTTTCAGATCATAAAATACGAATGCACAAAATATCAAAAAGAAAATTAAAGAGAGAAATATTCAGTTTCTGTGAGCACGTAGCTGGGATTAGAGCATGTGGTGATACACAAAAAGGCAGGATCCGTCTCAGCCATAAACAGTGAGATAGGATAATGAATTCTGGACATTGACTCTCCGCTTCTCTCCTGTGCTCAGCTTCAAGCCCTTGGCTTTCACATGGCTCACTAGACACCCAGAAACATGATTCTCCTGGAAGTTAATTCCCGCCTGCAGGCAAGAACTTTGCTGGTTGGAGCAGGAACACAACAGACGCGGAGGGACTTGCATCACCAGGCAACAGGAGCTATTGAATCAGGATCTCAGAGCCACATTCCCTGAGCCTGAACTCTAAGCTTGAGAATGTCCGCTGTGTGAGAGTATTTTCTCCATTTGCTTCCATACCATCTGAGACAGAGAAGTAATCAGTTCCAGTAAGTGGAGTTAATATATTTCTGCAAAAACTTACTTGAGGTTACTGTCACTCTGCATGTTCATGCTTTAGGATGAGAACAAAGAAATCAGCCCTGTGTTGATTTTGTTACTTTGTTCATTTATTTATTTTGTGTGGGTAGTGATCAAAAGGAGAAGATTTTGGAAAATACAGAGACGGACTTTGTAAAAGGACAGAAAACATTTACAAAAGCACATTTAACAGATGGAGGGAGATCAGTGGAATTATTGAAGAGAAAAAATATATGCATTGTTTGGAAGAAAGATGTTTGTCGTATTAAATAATTAGTATATATTTAGTGAGAGAGGCCATAGGTTATAATTATGTGATATTGAATGCTTGAAAATACTCTGTACCTTATGTTAATAAAAATAGAATCTAATGAATTATTGGATTTAGGAAAGCATGTCTTTTTCAGTAAATTTATTAGCTAGGGCTTTGTGATTACCAGGTGTAGAAATTAATTTAAAAAAACAACAACAACTTAAGCATAAAAGGAAATGTGTTAACATTAGGGGTAAGGCTTCCTTCCCATCAAGCCCTGACCTGGTGCTCAAATACTTCTGGATGTTTATTTTTATTTATTTTTCAATATTTTTTCTTTATTGATTTTAGAGAGAGAGGAAGGGAGAGGGAGAGAGAGATGGAAACATCAATGAGAGAGGACAATTGGCTGCCTCCTGCATGCCCCCCACTGGGGATCGGGCCCACAACCTGGGTATGTGCCCTGACGGAGAATTGAACCAGCGACCTCTTAGAGCCTGGGTCGACTCTCAACCACTGAGCCACACCAGCTGGGCTAATTTCACTCTGTTTAAATCTCAGTTATGCTCTCCTCTTTTTTGGCTTCATTCTCAGGCATCCTCTCTATAAGTGAAGGGGTGGCAGCTCTAGGCTCTTCTTTTACCTGCTTCCAAGGTGGGAAAGTATTTTTTCCACAAGAGTTGCAACAAATTCCTGAAGTGGTGTCAGGTGGCTTGTGCCACATCTATACTCTTGAATAAATCACTGTGTCCAGGAGTGTGGCATATCAGGCTGGCTCTCCTGGATAATGTGAACACCCTTGTCCTTGAAGGTGGGAAGCCATCCACCCCACTAGACCACATGTAATTCTAGCAGGGAAATTGGGGTGCAGTCATGGAAGAAAGAGAGTGGGTGTTAGACAAAATACCAGATGGTCACCCTAGGAAGAAGTGTTGAAATATAGGAGAAAGGATGAGAAGGTTGTTGAGTGATTTCATTTTTGTGGCCAAGGGAGAGGTGAGCCAAGAACATTGCTTACATTTAATCAATCAGAGCAGAGAGCATGGCTGGGACCAACAGCAGTTTCCTATCCCAGTTGCCTCCCATGCAGAGTCCCCTCCTGTCGTGGCAGAGGAGTAAAGTGGTTTAGAGGAGTCATTCCTAAGTCCTAAAACAAGCTCCCAAACTTACTAATTTTGTGACTTTGAACCAGACCCCTAACATCTCTGTGCCTTTCTTTTCTCCTTTGTAAAATGTGTATAAAAAATACATCTCCTCTGTGATGGGGCTGCAGTGAAGAATTGTTGAAAATATAAGGTGCTTAGAATGGCATGTGGTACATAGGAGAATTATGTGTCTTTCATTCCTGTTTTTATTAATGCAATTATAATGAGAAAAACCGCAGGCAAATATGAACATATACAGGGTGACACAACATATGATACTAGAAGTTCATCCTCAGAGGGATTTTCTCTCTTTTTAAAATTAAATTTATTGGGATTATACTAGTTAATAAAATTATATAGGTTTCAAGTGTACATTTCTATGATACATCATCTGTATATTGCATTCTTTGCCCACCACGCAAAGTCAGATCTTCTTCCTTCACCGTGTATTTGATCCCCTCTACCCATTACTACCCCCTGACCCCCATCCCTCTGGTAGCTACCAGTACACTTTTGTCTGTGTCTATAAGTTTTTGTTTGTTTTTCTTGTTGTTCATTTGTTGCTTTCAGTTTCATATCCCACATATGAGTGAAATCATATGGTCCTAGACTTTTTCTGTCTGACTTATTTCGCTTAACATGATATTCTCAAGGTCCATCCATGTTCTCTCAAATAGCTGTGTTTCATCTTTTCTTATGGCTGGGTAGGATTTGAGTTGAATACAAAGTGTGAGATCACACAGGACATGACTAAGAGAGGCTTGGTTATGGTATTCACTGGTTCTTTCTCCCTGTTGTGTGTTTGTGACCAGAGTAAAACTAACTATTTATCAACTTAATTTGTCTAATTTATTGCACTGTGGGCATCGCTTCCTGGAAGAAATTTGTGGTAGGCAGACTCTAAGATGGTCCCCAATCATCCCTGCCTCCTGATATACATGCCCTTGCATAATTTCCTCCTCTTAGGTATGGAATGAACTTATTAACTTGCTTCTAATTAATAGAATATGGCAGAAATTGTGGGGTGGATTCTACTTCTAAGATTTGGTTATAAAAATTTTATGGCTACTCTCTGGGTGTGCTTTCTAGATCCCTCTCTTGGATAACTTAACCTGGGGATATATAGCTGCATATTGTGAGACAGCTCTGTAGTAAGGAGCTGAGATCTACTGACAAGCACATGAGTAAAATTGAAAGGAAATTCCTCCACCTCCAAATGAGTCTTCATATGAGCCCACAGCCCTGGCTGACAGCTTGACTGTAACCTCATGAAAAACCTTGAGCCAGAGGCCATCATCCTGATTTCTGACCTACAGACACTGTCCAATAATAAATATTTATCAACTCAATACTTAGAATAATTACTGTTTAAAGCATCTAAGTTTGGAAGTAATTTGTTACACAGCAACAGATAACTAATAAATAATTTCTAGACTAAAAATAGTAGGACATAATAATCTTGTAGCTTTTATGAGTTGACCTGAGTTGCCAATAAATGGGGCAGCTGTTTGCCTGAGTTAATCCCCATCGTCCTTAATAATACAAAGGAGAGATGAACCCACTCCAAGTAGAGCGAATGGGGGACTATGTCAAATGATTTGCATTAGTTTTTAAACAAATACACTTTTATTCTATATGTATGTATATCTCACAATACAGAGAGAAGAGAGAGTACATGCAAGATTATTTTGAGTGCCTGATTTCCATAAGCTTAACTAGGGAATAAAATACACACAGATGAGTCAGTCATTCAGTTAAACCATCGTGTAGTGCAAATAATTGCCAGAGTGGTGTACTAGACTGAATAGTTGCTGCAGCTAATCTGAAACATCAAGAACTTATTTTATTTTTTTATAACTGAAATTTTCTCATGCCTACTTTCCTACTCAGCATAGGGAAAGTTATTTTTCCCTATTTGCCAGACACACCTGGCAAATTCAGTCCAAACCAATAACTTTTATTCTACCCTAGGTAATAAAATATTAGATTCAGAAAATATTCAATCAAATTTAAGTATCATTTTTGCAGTCAGTTTACAATTCAGTTTTCTTTCTGAGTTTCCTCCCATGCTTGCTCTTTGTTTATTAATAAAAACAAGGAAAACAGTAAGGAAGGGACATCTGCTTCTGTGATTGAGAGAATGTGAAGTTGTATCATTTATTCATTGTCGTTTCTCATTGCAGCTTCTGACATCTGGTGTTTTCATGGCATCCTGTATTGCCTCTAGTACTTGTAGCCAATAGTGCAAACTATCCTCTAGAACATTTGATAGTTCTCGAGCATTCAGCTGGGCAACCTCTGCAGCTCTCTAGCACAGGGGATTCTTCTACATGAAAGTATCAGAGATTTCTTTGCCTCCCTGAGCTATCTTTTGGTGAGCAACAAAGTGGTTCAAATGCCAGCTATTGACCATCATCTTGGTCCTGGTATTTTAACTACAACACTATGATAATAAATGTTTGTTTAATAAGTGCCAAGTTTTGGAGTACTTTGTTAAACAGCAACAACTAATACACCACACCATCCTGTTAGTGTTCTATATTATTACTTTTCTTGAGCCCTGGTATCATTGGACGTTCCTGTGGGTCATACACACATCAAATTCCATATTTAAAACCAGGAATATGTCCTTTTCTCAGAAACTATTCCCAAATTACAAGAGAGATTCTTTTGATGTGACAAGTTGTTCTAGGGTGATATATTAAACATTCTTCTATCTATATCCCTGAACAGAAGAGGAGGAAAAGACAAAATTAACTGAGCCTTAGGCTTTACACAGGGTGTTCTCAAAATCTCTCCCATCCTTATCTGGTTAACAACCATACTCCTTCTTTCATATCTTCTATGATAAAGGCTGCAAAAATAGCTCTTCCTTATTTGAAACTTATTGTAGATTGGGAAAGCCCTAAACTAGGAATAAGACTTCCTTTATATTTGACTGTTTGATATAATGTATTATTATCCTCAGATCTGAGCTCTCTCCATAGCTATCTACATAATCTCTACACAGGCATCATGAAGAGACAGACAACTGGTAAACCAGGAAAGCAGGGAAAGAAATCACTTATGATCACTTACATTATAATGTAGCAGAATTCTCTGAGGAAGAGATCAATGGAAGCTGGTCTTGCAGATGAGGTGGGATTTGCTCTGAGCCTTAAAGGATTGGAGGATTTGCATAACTAGACTAGAGGTTTATTATCACTTCAGAAAAGAAAAAAAAAAATGTGCAAAGGGCACTAAGATAAAACTGTACTTGGGGGCATAACGGGAAGAAGAACCCTGTGAAAACAGGCTGTCTATAGGGTAGTTAAAAGAGAAAGATTTCTATTACATGGATTATTCAGAGAGTCTGATCATTTTCTGTAGACAAAGGGATGCTTTGGAGTAGAGGAGTAAGACAATGATTTAATGACTTTGCAAGTTAATTAAATGGTAATTGATAACCAAATAATAAATATTTATTGAGGACCTTCTATACATCAAGTGTAACAGTGAAAGTACAATGGTCAGCAGAATATAAATAGTTGCTACTCTCATGGAGTTTTCTATCAATTGTGAAAGACCATAATTACACAAATAAATCACAATTTGAGTGTGTAAAGTGTTAGGAAGTTGAAATTCATTGTGACATGCAAGGCTACAATGGAAGTACTTAGGCTTTCCTAAAGCTTTTTATAATGACACTTTTTGTTTTGAGGTAATTATAGATTCACATGCAGTTGTAAGAAATAATGCAGAGAGGTTCCAAGTGTCTGTTCCCCAATTTCTCCCTTGCTAACATCTTGAGAAACTATAGTACACTCTCATTTTCAGGATATGGACATAAATACTGTGAAGACTCAAAGCATTTCCATCAGAAAGATTCCTCATATTACCTTCTTTAACCCCATCTACTTCCTTCCTGCTCCACCCCCTTATTACTCTTTGGCAACCACTGATCTGGTCTCCATTTCTAAAATGTTGACATTTTAAAAATGCTATCTAAATGGAGTCGTAAAGCATGTAACTTTGGTGACTGGCTTTTCATACTCAGCATAATTTTTTGGAGATTCATGAAGATTTTTGCATATGTCAATCATGTATTTCTTTTCTTATGGTCAAATACTGTTCCTTGGTATAGATGTATCACAATTTATTTATTCAAGACTGCCAAATCACTTTTCAGAGTGGTTGTACCATTTTACATTCCCTTCAGTAATGTGTGAGTGATCTTGTTTCTCCATATCCTCACCAGCATTTGGCATTGTCACTATTTTTTATTTTACCCAGTTTGATAGGTATGCAGAGAGAACTTGTGGTTGTAATTAGCATCTTCCAAATGGCTAGTGATGGTGAGAGTCTTTTCATGTGCTTATTTACTGTCTTAGTATCCTTTATATATATAATATTTGTTCATGTCTTTTGTCCCGAATCAGATTGTTCATGTATGTTTTGAGAGTTTTTGTATGTTATAGATAAAAATATGTAGTTTGCAACTTTTTTCTCCCAGTCCATATCTTGGCTTTTTATTCTCTTAAAAATGTTTTTCATAGAGAAATAAATAAGTATTAACAGGTCTAACATCATTGTTTCCTTTTATGGGTAATGCTTTTAGTGTTAAATCTAAGAACTCTCTGCTTAGTCCTATGTACTGAAGATTTTTTCATTGCTCTTTTTTCTAAAAGTTTTATATTTTTTAAATTTAAGTCCATGATCCATGATATGAGAGATTTAAGTTGAGATTTTTTTTGTTTGTTCATTTGTCTTCTTTCTAAAGATGCTAATTACTCTAGTACCATTTGAAAAGACTCTGTTCTCTCTGCTGAATTGATCTTTACACCTTTGTCAAAAATCTGTTAGAAATACTTGTGTGGGTTGATTTCTGTTTTCTAAATATTGTTCCATTGACTATGTGTCTATCCTTCTGCCAAGAACACACTGTCTTGATTACTGTAGATATTAGTAAATCTTGAAATTGTGTAGAGAGTTTATTTTTTTCTTTCAAAAAAATTCAGCTTTACCTTCACTTTCCTATATACATTTTAAAATAATCTGTCCATATCTATGAAATATCTTGCTATGATTATGTCAAGCCGATATATAAATTTGAAGACACTTGATATCTCTATTATGTTGAATCTTCCAAACAATGAATATGCCATGTCTCCCCATTTATATGAACTATCTTTGGCTTCTTTCATTAACATTTTATAATTTTCAGCATACAAAATCTAAACATGCTTGTTAGACTTACACTAATACTTTTTCTTATTTTTTTTATGATTGTAAATAGCATGATAGTCTTTCCATTTTGATTTTCATGTGTTTATTACTAATAGATAGCAATGCCTTTCTTGCCTTACTACACTGGCTAAAAATCCCAGCACTATGATGAAGAACAGTGGACATTCTTGTATTGCCCCTGATCTCAAAGGAAAATCATCAGTTTTCTTTCACATTTAAGTATATTGTTACCAGTAGATATGGTGTGGATGCCCTTTATTCAGTAGAGGATATTTCCTTTTATTCCTATTTTTCTGAGAGATTTTAACTTAAATGGGCCTTGGACTTTATCAAATGCTTTCTCTGCATTAATAAATGTGATGTGATGTCTCTTCTTTAGCCTGTTAATGATATGTAGAATTACAATGATTAATTTTTGACTATTGAAAGTGGCTTACATTCTTAGCATAAACTCTACTCACTTATGGTATATAATCCATTTTATACATTACTGAATATTATATGCTAATATTTTGTCAATGGGTTTTGCATCTGTATTCATAAGGGCTATTGGCCTGTAGCTGTTTTGTTCTTTTTTTATTATCTTTTACTAGTTGCAGAATCAGAGTAATAATAGCTTCATACAATGAAGTGAAAAGTGTTCCCATCTCTTTCATCTGATGAAACAGATTGTATAGAAATGGTGTTAATTTTTCTGTAAAAATTTTGTAGAGTTCTTCAGTGAAACCATACTGACCTTGAGATTTCTTTTGAGAGTTTTTAATTATAAATAAAATTTCCTTTATAGTTACAAAACCATTTAAATAAATGATTTTATATTCGGAGAGTTGTAGTTGTGTTTTTCAAAGAATTGGTCTATTGCATCGAAGTTTTCCATTTATGTATATAGAGTTTTTTAAAGTACTACTTTATTACCTTTTTGATGTCTGCAGAGCTTGTACTGATACCATTCCTATTTTATTTCTAATATTGGTCATTTGTGTCTTTTCTATTTTATTCTTTGTCACTCTTACTGGAGGTTTGTCTATTTAATGATCTTTCTGAATAAACAGTTTTGTCTCATTGATTTTCATTATTGTTCTTCAATTTCATTAACATCTGCTGTTATCAGTATTATTTCCTTCCTCTGCATGCATTGAGTTTATTTTGCTCTTCTTTTTTTCAGGTTCTTGCAAAGGGAACTGAGATTATGGATTTAACAGTTTTCCTCTTTTTTAATATGTGCTTTTAGGGCTATAAATTTCCCTCCTCGCACTGCTAAAGCAGCTAAAGCTGAATCTCACACATTTTTACATATTGGATTTTCACTTTTATTTAGCTAATGTATTAATTTTTTTATTTCCCTTGTGATTTTTTCTTTGATTTATAGATTATTTAGAATGGTTTTGTTTAGTCTCCAAGTGTTTGGAGATCTTGCTGTTTGTTTGTTTGTTTGTTTAGTAGTAGTAGTAGTAGTAGTAGTAGAAATAGTAGTAGTATTCATTTATAGTTTGATTCCATTTTGGCCAGAGAACAAATTGTGTATGATTTCACATCTTTTAAATTTGGTGAAGTTTCTTGGATGGCACAATTTATAGCCTATTTTGTATATGACTCCTGAGCTCTCAAAAGAATGTATATTCTGATGTTGAGAGGAGTGGTCTGTGTTAATTAGCTCCTGTTAGTTGATGATATTGTTGAGTTTCTTCTATATTCTTGCTAATTTCTATGTTTAATTGTGCTATTACTTGTTTAGAAAGGTATGTTGAAGTCTTCTTTTGGTTCTATCATAATTGCTTCACATGTTTGTTGCTCTGTTTTTTGGTTCATAAATATATAGGCTTGCTATGCCTTCTTGGTAGGATGACCCTTTTACCATTATATGATGTCCCTTACATCTCAGGTAATTTTCTTTGGTCTGAAATCTAATTTATCTAATATCTATAGACCCTCTCCTGCTTTCCTTTCATTATTTTCAAGTTGCCTATATCATTATATTTAAAGTGATATTTAAATATAAATATCATTATATTTAAAGTGAAGATAGCATATAGTTGGGTCATGATTTTTAATCTACTCTGCTGACCTCTATCCTTTACTTAATATAGATATATACATTTTGTGCAATAATTGTTATCTTGGGGCTTACATCTGCTATTTTAATTGTTTTCTCTCTGTTTTTTGTTTGTTTATTTCTCTGTTTTAATTTTCCTGCTTCCTGTTGCTTACATGAGCATATTTTAGAATACCATTTTTATTTATCTAAAGTGTTTTTGAGTGTATCTCTTTGTATAGCTTTCTTAGTGGTTGCTTTAGGTATTACATTATATATACATAACTTTTCACATTCCAATGGTGGTGTGATTGAAGTTTAAATGAGGTATAGAAATATCATCTTCTTCTACCCTTCCACATTTATAATATAACTAAATATTTTCTCTATATACTTTTAAAATCATATTTAAAAAGCAGTATAATTTTTGTATCACTCTTCAAAGATAATTCAGAAGACTTAAGAGAAGAAGATCTTTGGTACTTACCCATATGTATGATTGCTTTCCATGTTATGGGTTTTCTTTTTCCCTTTGGTTTCCAAAACTTCTTTACTCATTGCTTCTTTTCTGTTTAGAGACCTTCCTTTATCCATTCTTTCAGGTTAGGTCTGCTGGTGAAATATATATATATATATATATTTACCTTCATCTGAGAATGTTTTGATTTGTCCCTTCATTCCTGGAGGATAGTCTCACTGGACATAGTACTGTGGGTTGACAATTCTCTTTCAGCACTTGAAAGATGTTAGGCCACTGCCTTCTAACATCTATGTTTCCTGATAAGAAGTCCTCTGTCATTCAAAGCTTTCCTTCTATAAGCAACATGTCTTTTTTTTTCACTGTCTTTAAGATTTTTTCTTTGTCTTTAGGTTTCAGAAGTTTGACTATATTTCTTGTTATAGAATTCTTTGGATTTAATCGTGTCTTGGGTTTGCTCAGCTTCCTGAATCTTTAGGTTTATGTCTATTGTTAAACGTGAAGATTTTTCAGCCATTGCTCTTTGAGTACTTTTTTTTTTAAATCTCTGCATCTCTTTCCTCTTCTTCCACAAGTCTACAGTGTATTTTAAAGGGTAATGGGAAGTAATACGTTTCAATCAAGGAACTTGTACCATTAAGCTTTTGATGAGAAACAAACCATCCCAAAACTTAGTGGCTTAAAACAATCATTAATTAGCTCACAACTTTGTGAATTGGTGATTTGGGCTGGTCTCAGTAGGGCCGTTTTTTCCCCTGGTTTCTCCTGGTCTTACCCATGCATTTTTGGTTAGCTGTTAGATTGGCTGGAGGCTGGTTGGTGTAGAAGGTTTGCAGTAGGTGGTTTGTCTCCACTTCAGATATCCCATCCCCTTCCAGCAGGCTAAACCGAGCTTTCTCACATGGAGGTGGAAGTGTTACAGGATCTGAGAAGCGAGCTCCAATGTGTAAGTGCTTTTCAAGATTCTGCCCCCTTGTCCAGAGCAAGTCACACAAACAACCCAAATGTAAGGAATGGAAAAGTAGATTCCAACTTTCAATTGCAGGGGAAATTCTTTTGCAATTCAGCCCAGGGCTATTATGATCAGATGCACTTTTTAAAAAAAGCATTTGATACTGTGAGAGGCATGATTTGCAGGAAGCAGGAGTTGAGGCTGAGAGATCAATTTAAATAAGAAGAGAGAGAAAACTGGAGATTTAAAATATGCTTAGGGGATAGCATTGACAAGTGAATGATTATGCATGAGCAGAGGAGGAAGAATGTGTCATGCATTACTATTAGGTTTCTGTCTTGAGCAATGTGGTGAATAGTAGTGACACTTATTGAATTGGGAACCCTAGAAGTGGCAAGATTAAGACAAGGGTAATGAGTTCAGTTTGGGATAAATTTTATTTGAGGTATTGAAAGCATCCAAGTGGAAATGTTGACTATGTAGTTCAATATAGGGCCAGGATCTTAGAAAAAATTTCAGGGCTGAAGAAAAAGATCTGTTTTTTCCCATCTTGCAAGATGATGGGTGAAAAACGTGAGAAGCCGGATACTAAGGAGAAGAAGCCTGATACTAAGGAGAAAAAACTTGGAGCCAAGAAGGTTGATGCTGGTGGCAAGGTTAAGAAGGGTAACCTCAAGGCCAAGACGCCTAAGAAGGGGAAGCCCCACTGCAGCTGAAACCCTGTCCTAGTCAGAGGAATTGGTAGGTATTCCCTGTTGGCTATGTATTCTCGAAAGGCCATGTACAAGAGGAAGTATTCCGCAGCTAAATCCAGGATTGAAAAGAAAAAGAAGGAGAAAGTTCTTGCTACTGTCACAAAACCAGTTGGTGGTGACAAGAATGGTGGTACCCGAGTGGTTAAACTTTGCAAAATGCCTAGATATTATCCTACTGAAGACATACCTCGAAAGCTGTTGAGCCACGGCAAGAAACCCTTCAGTCAGCATGTGAGAAAACTGCGGACCAACATCACTCCCAGGACCATTTTGATCGTCCTCAATGGGCGTCACAGTGGCAAGAGGGTGACTTTCCTGAAGCAGCTGAGCAGTGGCTTGCTACTTGTGACTGGACCTCTGTCGCTTAATCGAGTTCCTCTGCGTAGAACACACCAGAAATTTGTCATTGCCACCTCCACTAAAATTGGTATCAGTGGTGTGAAAATCCCCAAACATCTCACTGATGCTTACTTCAAGAAGAAGAAGCTGCATAAGCCCAGACACCAGGAGGGTGAGATCTTCGACACAGAGAAAGAGAAATACGAGATTACAGAGCATCTCAAGGTTGACCAGAAAGCTGTGGAATCGCAAACTCTGCCAAAAATCAAAGTTGTTCCTCAGCTCCAGGGCTACCTCCACTCTCTGTTTGCTCTCACAAATGGGCTTTATCCTCACAAAATGGTGTTCTAAATTTCTTACAAAGAACCTAATTAAATAACTGATCTATTGTTTAAAAAAAAAAAAAAAGAAAAAGAAAAAGATCTGTGAGTTATCAATTTATCAACTCTTTGGCTGTGGGAATGGGTGAGTTAAATGCTAATATCCATAAGAGTTGTTTGGTTCTGAAAATATAAAGGAAGAAACAAATGCAGGATTCCATTGAGTTCAACAATCTTTAGTAGTAGAGAGATATTTTATCTTACTATTTTATTAAACTCAAATATCCTTAGTATTTGTTTAAAATATTTGTGTATATCTTAAAAGACAAAGAGTACAAAATATAATCATAGTTATCACCCACAGTGGAAGCTACAGACTTCTATGAGTGGAGAGAAAGGTCAGGTGATTGTATAATTATAACAAGGAAGGAGTAGGGCTATATGACCATAGGATACGATCTATCCCTCAAGGTATTACATAACTGTTAATATAACAACTCTAAATAAAGTCTAGTCTGTCTGATCAAGGTTATCAACAAAAATTCATCCAGTAAAATGATAAGACAATACTGAAAAGTATTTGGGATGATATTTGACTTAGTTTCAAGTTGTGAAAATTGAACTGGATTTTTGAAGTACAGAGACCATGACCAGCCCAAAATTCTGGCCATATGTCACTTTTGTCATGTGTGCATTTAAACTCCAGGGGAATTTAGAATAAAGTACAGATATACTTTTAAGAGAAGTAAATTAAGGTATTTTTATCCTGGGCTGGAATCTATATATCATTTCTTTTTTGCATATGTGAAATTTAATAGAATTTGGCATGTTTGAGTGATAGTCTAGTCAATTTAATTTAAAATGTTATTGAGTAATTGATTCAGAATGGTGATTTATAAGTTGAAATCTTGCTAAGTTTATGTACAGTGAATTATAATCATTTATGCAAGCTTAAATTGTATATTTATGTTAGTATCTTGGATTTTTAAGAATGCCTAATACTTGATAAGGCTTTTTTTTTTTTTTTTTAGAAAATCAAAATGCTTAAAATAAATCTAAAATATTGTTTATTTATAAATTCTGTTTAAAATGCTTTACCTGTCCTTTTAAATGTGCTAAGTTATATTAAAGTCCCCTTAAATATGATTGTTTTTCTAGAATTATAAGTTGAATTGAATTTGCTAACTAAACTTTAGTTTATAAAACACTAGTGTTTTGACTTCAGAAAGTTAAATTTTAAATAAAAATCATAAAACTATGTAAAGTCTTGCAATCAAAATCTACCATGAACTTAAAACAACAAGGACATTAGTTAGAAGATTGTTACATGAAATGAGGAAATCAGCTATGTAGACTCATAAGAAGAGGGGGTTTTGGAGGGGTAATACAATGGGATCTAAAATGATACAAACACAAAAATATAAACAAAATGAAATGTTGGGGATCCTTGGAAGGAATGAACTTGGGTTGTACAATGTCTTACTGAGTTGAATGTTAAATACAATGGCTGCAAATAAAACCATTATTGACAACTAACTAACAAGGTGAGGCATTGACTTTCCCTACCCATTGGGCCATCGAGAGCCCCATTTTATCTGCAACAAACTCTCATTCAGTTCATTCACTCCTTTCATCTCCAATTCTGCAGAATGACAGGTGAGAGGAGTTGTAAGAATGAGAGAATGAGCCTACCTGCAGTGGTTGGGGTGGTATAGGGGAATGGGTGTTCAGAGCAAATCATGAGTTCCTAAGAGCTCATTTTAAACCTACTCATATGAAGCTGGTTCATTGTTTTATCTCTTTCTTTCCCTGCAATTGAAAAGATAGGTTAGATACACCCCTTGCTTCATTCATACCACCATCCTCTATTCATGTGCAAAATTCCACATGCCTTTGAGGCTCATGATATAAAATAATACCATTCTTTTCTCTTATGCTGAACCACTGACATTTTAATCACCTTTTCTGCATTCCTTTTAAAAAATAAAATAGAATCTGACTAGTAATCTTCTTCTCACTAAGCCCTTCTACTATCTGGTGACTTCTGTGTCATCAATATCCTGACTCTCAATTCCTTGACATTTTCATCTGCACTGATTATCTTTCCCATTCCAATTCAGCCATTTACTCCCATGGCCCCATCTAGAACCTTGTTCTCTGGAACATCTCTGCTTCTGATGTCATTTAGGCAGGATCACTGAGATGACCACAACCTCCTAGATTTCCATCCTTTCAAATAGCAAACAAATCTATTTCTTTCCATCCCTACCATCATCTACTTATTATTCTTTCATTTAGTCTTTATTTACTTTCTGTATTATTTCTTCCACCTCTTAATTGATCTTGCTGATTCTGTTTTGTACCTCATTTCTGTCTATTCTCCTGTCTTCAGTATCCCTTCTTCATAAAATGCAAATTAGATCATTGCCCTTAAGACAGTGTCCAAACTTTTGAACATATGTACTTTAGTTAAGCCCATTTCTTTTTTCCTATTTTAACTCTCATATAGCCCCATATCCATCTCTTTATTCCAGCAAGATTGAAATACATTGACTTCTCCACAGATTCCAAGTACTCTTAGCACTAGTGATCACATATTCTATTTTCTGCCTGAAATATCAACCTCACCCCTACCCATAAGTTTCATCCCACACCATATCCTCTTTATCTAGTCCTTTCCTACACATTCTGTAGGTCCTAACTTAAGTTTTAGTTTCTTTATCAAGTTTTCCTTAAAATTCCCTGGACCAGGAACCCCACTCTGGATGTAGTTCACTATTTTTATGTTACTGAAGCTTCCTCTACGTCCAATCAGAATTTATTATACTTGATGATAATTGCTTTATACTTTATCGGTTCTTTGATCAACATATATTTGGAGATGTTTAAAAGAGTCAGACTTGCCCTGGCCGGTTTGGCTCAGCGGTTAGAGCGTCAGCCTGCGGTCCAGAGAGACCCGAGTTCGGTTCCCGCTAAGGGCATGTACCTCGGTTGCAGTTTGTCCCCGGCCCTGGTTGGTTGTGCGGGTGGCAGCCACTCGATGTGTCCCTTTCACGTCGATGTTTCTCTCTCTCTCTCTTCCTCTCTCTCCCTCCCACTCTATCTGAACAAAAAATGAAAAAATGTCCTCGGGTGAGGATAAAAAAAAAATAAAAATAAAAGAGTCAGACTTTCTTAAACATTTTTTCTTTTTACTGTCTATATGTTGTGGTCTGAGGAATAAGGCACTGTTACGTTTTAGAAATTATTTTTCCAGTGAGGCTAGCATTGTTTCTTGATAAAAAAATATTTACACTCTAAGAAGGTGTACTTAAAGAAAGTGGAAAACCAAGATTCACTAATAATTCTGTGATATTAGAATGTATTGTTTCATAGGTCCCCCTTTGTAGTCCTTATTATATTCATGTATTTGACTTAGCTGTAAATATTTTAATAAAAACTAACATTTATTATTCGTAATATACTAGGCACCATGGCTTTTTGCATGCATTTGCTCATTTGTCTCTTCACACCTCATTAAAAGGTAGACATTACTCCTTTTATCACAATTGAAGAAATAAGAAAATTGAAGCTGATAAAGCTTAAGTAACTTGCCTAAGATTTTTTATTTCTCTGGGTGGGGAAACCATGATGCACACTCGGGTGCCAGGGCCTGCCCTCTGAACCACCCAAATGTTTTAGCATAAAAGTAACCTCAGCGTAAGGGGGGAAGTATAATATTGTATATGTGAAACAATGTGATTCCAAGAAATCAGCATTTGAAATGAAACAAGACAGTTATTTACTAGTTCTCAGGCAAGCTTCTTTTTTGGCATTCCATTTATTTATCACCTGACTAGCTCATGTTATTTGTCATATTGGACATCACTGGATCTTTTTATTTTATATTGACATTCAAGATAAAGAGACATAGGATGATTGGTCTAAGGAATGAAAATAGAAGGCACTGTTTGCCACTGTCTTTATCTACTAAAAAGCAACTGGGTGTCTTGTGAAAAATACATTTACTTAATGAGGAAATATCATATGGCCTCCATGGCAACAAAATCAAGCACCTTGCCAAGAATTTGTTCAATAACTATGTATTGTACAGTCCCAAATCTTTAATTAAGTGCCCTTTCCTATAAATTCCCTGAAGTATAGTCCATTTTACTAATAGCTACAAATATCTTTGGCACTGAAATGACTTCTTTTGTACTTACCATCACATATGCCAAGGGAATGAGCACAACAGCATGGTAAAACTGATTCTCTAAACTCTGAGCTAGTATGCTAAACTCACATAGCTAGGAACAAAACTCAAATGAGAGAGGTTTGTATAACGTATGATGGTGATTTGGGAGATGAGGTAGCAGGCTTGAAGGAAGAGGTAAACAAGGAGGACACAGTTAATGCATTTCCTGTTTTAGGACAGGATAGGTCTCTGAATTTCTACATTTTCCTTCCTTCCTCCCTCCCTCCCTCCCTCCCTCCCTCCCTCCCTCCCTTCCTTCCTTCCTTCCTTCCTTCCTTCCTTCCTTCCTTCCTTCCTTCCTTCCTTCCTTCCTTCCTTCCTTTCTTTTCTTCCTGCCTTACATTAGGAATTTAGATGCATGGATTCAGGGGAGAAACATGTATTTTACTCAAAAAAAAGCTTTGAACCCTGTCAGAAGTGCCCACCACAAGATGGCAAATTTAGAAATTGTTCACTCATCCCAGTCTGTTTATTTAAAAACAAACTGACAAAGAAATAAGATATATGACAGATTCTTTTCCATTCTTATGTTAATACTTTTGTATTAATTATTTAGAAATAACCTTCCCTTAAAATGAAAAGTAAACATCATTTAAAATTATAATTTATTTTTTTACACAAATCATGAAACAGCATTAAGTACAGGATATCTAGAATTAAAAAAATCCTATTTTTACTAAGTTCTATTTGTATACATTTTGATAATTTTCTTATTTTCTGGAACTTAAATTTTTCATTCACGAAATGAGGACTTTGATACCTCTCCTATTTCACAAAGATTGAGGATCAAATGTGAGAAGGCACATTGTAAACTCTAAGGGATTATGAACATGTTTGTAATTATAATGGTGTGTTGTCTATTATTTTCTCAGATAAGTCTTAGCAGCACTTGCAATTACTAAATCAGTATTCATGTAGATTATATCATTCAGAAGGCTCCAAGGATCTCTTAATGAGATTATATAAGAGCAAATATTTTATCCAGTATTGAAATGCATCACTTTTGAAAGCTAATGGATCAATTGCCTAATAGAAACAATAACTATAATGGTTTACAACAGAAAGTGGAAATATCTCTTTCAGCTGACATTCTAAAGGGGCTTAGGTGGGAGGGAAACAATTATTTAGAGTGGATAACAGTGCTCAGAATTGCAAAATGTGCCTTGGAATCTTAAATAAGTTCAAGTAGACTGATGTCTAAAGTTACATTCATCAAGGCTAAAAGAAATGCTTCTTACTGCTATTTTAAACATTTTTAAAAATCTGAATTCCTCACCTCAAAACTTTCTTTCAGTATAATTTGCCTAAAGCTGGCATTTAGTATCTTTGAAATTAAGTCATTTTACAGTTATTTCCTTTTCTAATCTGTTAATGAAGCCATTTGATAGGAGCCAAATCTATATGATTTAAGCTATTTTTTTTTTCCTTTCCCCCAGAGACTTTTCCAAGGAGTGCAATTCCTATGAGAGGATTCTTGAAAAAAGAATTTTTTTCAGTTCTGCAATGAAACTGAGAAATACTGATTAACACACATATTTCATGGGGATTCACAAATGCCTATTAGCATATTAAAAGCTTTATAGCTTCTCGTTATAGAAACATATTTAACTGTTTAAACCAGTGTTTTTAACATTTCTTTGGCTATGGTAAGGCAAAAGGTCCTTAGCTTATAGTAAGGCTGCCTGAGCTGGATCCCAAGCCCTATCTCAAGCTACCTGTGCCCAAGTTTCCTTACCTGTAAAATGTGGATTATAAATAATAGTACATAGGTAAGGTTTTCAATAATGATAACCTGAAGTGACATTTGTAACGTGCTTAGAACATTGTCTGACATATGAATGATGATGTAAGTGTTTATTAAAAATATTATAAATTTCCCCTTCTTGCCCTATTTTATCAGAGCCCTGATACTTGAGGGACTGTCCAAACTGGGGAGGGAAATCTGATTTAATAACCCAAAAGATGGTAGGCTCTGTGGAGCTCAAAGAAGTTAAATCGTTTTCCTAAGTCCTGGTGGTGGAGATTCAAACTCAAATGTTTTTGTTCTTGGTCCTTATGTGAAATCACTGCATTGAATGCATCTCTGAGGCATAAGCAGCAGATGGTTGTTTGATGTAACTTCTAGAAATATTTATTCCAAGTAAACTTTTATTTTCTAATCTCATAAAATATTTTGGGAAGTGAGGACCAGATGAATTTTGCTATCCTTTTCCAAACTGGTCCAATTACTCAGCAATCTTGGTTTCCTTTTTCACAAGTAAAAGGTGAAAATCAAAATAGAAAGACAAAAATGAATAAAAAGATTTTAACCAAAATCTATCCAAAGCCTAACCAAAATAAGAATAATTAGAAAAGAATATGATACTTCGACTTAGAACTGGGTGATGGCAGAGAGAAAGGAGAGAACATGAAAATAATTTTATGACATTTTAGTTAGCAAGTGACAAAGAGTAAATGTAAATCAATTTTCTGTGATCCTTTCATGCCCTTTGGGTAGTTTTAAGATGATTAGGGGAAAATATTTACAATTTCAAGTCATCCTGGCTCCTTCTAGTTAAATTTTTGTGGTAGCTACAGTTTTCTAACTTCCTGTTTTATAAGATTTTGTTTGAGCAAGAAATTAAGAAAATCTTGTGACATTATTAAAAAGAAAAATCCTTGGAGTTCCCTTTATTAAAATGACCTAGCTAGTCTATCTTCTAAGCATACCTATTTGGTTTGCTTAGATTGTATATGTTGAATATTTGTTTTGTACCTAGTATTGAGCTGGAGTGATAAATAGTCATATATTTCTTTAACCCAGTCTCAATATTTTTTTATAAACATGCAGGGGTATTGTATGTGAGATTTGGAGGAAAAATAATTAACATAGAAAATAATTAGAAGGAAATAACATGAAAAAAAATCAATCACTACTGAACTATGTGGTAAATCACTAAGAAGGAGACAGATCTGATGTATTTGAAATGATTTCATCAATAAAGGGTATCTTGTCCTGGCCAGTTTGGCTCAGTGGTTAGAATATCTGCCCACCAACAAAAGGGTTGCAGGTTCCATTCCCAACCCCAGTCAGGGTCGTGCAAGAGGCAACCAATTGATGTCTCTTTCTCACACTGATGTTTCTTTCTCTCTCTCTCCCTCTCTCTCTCCCCCTCCCTTTCACTCTATTAAAAAAAAAAATAAATGAAAAAACATCCTCAGGTGAGGATTAAAAATAAAATAAAATAAAATAAAATAAAATAAAATAAAATAAAATAAAATAAAATAAAATAAAATAAAATAAAATAAAATAAAATAAAATAAAATAAAATAAAATAAACGATAGCTCATATTTGGAATAAATAAGGATTAGGAGAGCAGGGCCTGAATTAAGTATCATGTGGTCAATTGGGTACATTTGGATTTGGTCAGGTGATGGAGGTCATCCAGTGATAGTCTAAGAAGTTTGTAATATGATGAGCTGTCTCATGTGCTAGTAATTTGACTGTCTTTCAGAATGTTAAAGTGGAGGCCTCCTGTCCAATACTGTGCACTGGGGCTTCCTTTATTCAGTGGAAGGATGAACTAAATCAGTCTCCCATAATGCTCTTCTTATACAACCTGCCTCTTATTCCATGATTTGTCTCTACTGTTCACATTCTATACTACACCAGTATTTCCCAAACTGTGTTACCAACAACATGTGAACTAGGCACGTTATGTAAAGAAAAAAATTTAGCTAAGTTGGTAAATGGTAGGTTAGGCCAGGTTATATAATTCTCTTTACTACAAGGTTTACTACAAAACCTTGCAGTATTCTCACGTTCACATTAATTCTCCAAAAATAAGACATTGTGCAGTTTGCTAAATTTTTTGACCTTAAGAATATGTTTCTTCACAAAGAATGCTGTAGGATTGAGTGGTCTAAGGAAACAACTTTTAAAAATACCTAAGGAAAGGATTACAATCAGGAAATTTATTAATAGTGAAAATCAAAGTTTTTAGTTGTTATTCAATAAGTTCAAATAAAAACACTTCCAGTCAGTATTCTAAATATATTGTCTGCAAGACACTGAACTACCTCACATTCATAAAAGATAAAAATATATACATTTTTATTTTAATCTAGAAATTTGGCATTTTTAGATAGATGCTTGTCTTCCTGAACTTTGCATATACCAAATAGGTATTTTTTAAAGAAAATTGATTGATTTGATTATGTAAATAATACATATATATTATAAAATTTTGAAGAAATATAGAAAAACACCAAAAGAAAAGAAAAATCTCTAAATACAGACATGAATTAAAATTCAGTCTGCTCAGTTATCCAATAGAAATAGAGGCTTTAATCTATTGCCTGATTTGATCATTAACAATTCTATTTCAGGGCAGAGGCTTTTCTTGTTTTTTGTTTTGTTTTGTTTTTAATTGATCTTGTTGAAAGTATTACAGATGTCCCTCTTTTTCCCCTCATTGATCCTCTCCACCTTGCTCTTGTCTCCCCCAGGCCTTCACCACACTACTGTCTGTGTCCATGGGTTATGCATATATGCATATATGTTCTTTAGTTAATCTCTTTTCACCCACCACCACCCCCTCCTGCTGAGGTTCCTCATTCTGCTCCATACAAGACCAAAACATTTGTCAGAAAAAAAGTTATTTAATTTATTTTATAATTTTTGACTAGTCTTTATAAGGTACTACGACGATCAACTATATTATGGATTAATCCAATTAAGTGTAAATATGTTTTATTATGAAAAAAAGTTTAATTTTATATGGTGTTTCTGTTTTAAGGAAAAGTGTGCTAGTTTTTTGATTTTTTTGTGTTTTTTTTACAGAGAATTATTCTAATAAATAGAGACCATATTATAGACCAATATGCACACTACATCTGGAGAGAGAAGATCATCTGAATTTTTATTCTAGTTCTTCTTCTAAATTGCTGTTTGACCATGGAAATTTTCATAGACCAGCAATGTAGAACAGAGCTTCACACAGGAACACTGCAACTTCATGGCCTGAGTTAGAAGCACAGCTCTAGCACGGATGAGTTTTATGATCTTTGACAAGTTATTTAACCTCCCCCTGTCTCAGTGTCTTTATCTCTTAAAGGGACATTATAACAGTACCTAAATAATTACTGGCACATAATAAGCATTTACTTAAATCTCTTATAATTATTAACTACTCTGGGCTTCAATATCTTCAACTGATGGAGTTTGACTAGGTGATCTTTAAGACATTTTGTTGCTAACATCCCAGGATTTTGTGAACTATCTTATCAACAAAGAAACTGAAGCATATCTGCCCTTATTTTGTCCATGAAAAAAACTAAATAAAATAATAAAGAATACGCTAACATTTTATTGAAGAATCATGGAATGGGATACAGAAAACATATTCCTGCCTATATATTTTTTTTCTTTTGGTAGAGTTGTTTTTCCTTTGATAAGTTTCTCCAACTAGGAACATTAAATGCAGAATTATTAGGCTATTCAGAAAATAAAACCTTCTTTTTGTAGCATAGAAGTTCAGTTTGTCTCAATCTAGTTAAATCATCAAGGAATTTCTATTTGCAAGAATATCCACCAAAGATTTTTTTTTAAATATGTCTTTTTTAAAATGTATATCAAGTTAGGGATGTGGCTCAATGGAGCATTTAGGCAGTTTAAGCCCTATACATGTTTAGCAATGGATCTTGTGTTGTGTCTGGGGAGATTTAAAGAAGGGATGGGATCAAGGGATGGCACTGTGGGATTAGGACTGGAATAATATCATGAAAGACACAAGCAAGAATACGCAAGATTTTCGCCAGGTACCATAGAGCAGTTAATCTAAAGCAGGATTTCTTAAACCTCAACACTATTAACATTTGAGGCTGGATAAAGGTATAGCATTCCAGTGGGTAATACAGCGGATAGTAATTTTGTTTCAAGGAACAGAGAGCAGATAGTCTTTATTCCCTGAAAAAAGATGCTAACTTTCTTAAGAAATAAGAACAAATGAACGTTTTCTTTTACTGAGACTATGATATAAGAGTAATGAAGTTCCTTTGTGGTATGTAACATAGAAAGGGGGAACGCATAGAGACCAATTATAGTCCCAGGCATACCATTATTCCCCCCGGCATTAATAAAAGGACTTACGCAGGTGAAATTGACTATCTATCTGCCACCAGGAGAACATTTCATTAAAATTTTAAGATTGATTAAAAAAATCACACCTTGCCAATGTTTCACAATAACCGGGGGAGAAAACATTGAAATCTTGATTTCTTTTTGGCACAAGGACTAGCTATAATCTGCAGCTTTGAGGCATTTCCCTTCACTCTCTTCCTTTGGAAATCTCAAGCATCTCTCCTGCCCCTAAGCACTGAGAGCTGGAGGGAGGCAGACAGTACATCCAGTGCTTGAGGCCAGCAGCCCTGGATAACAGTCACTCCCAGTTCTGACACGACAACGGGAGGGAGAGCATAAACATTAATTTTAAGAGGAGGTGAGAGGTCAATATATTTTTTTGACACTTTCAGAGAGGTCTTCAGCCAGTGTCAAGTAATCAAAAACCTTTTAGTTTAGCACTTGGTCTGTCCAACTGAGAAAAAAAAACACAATTGTGAGGTCCTAAAGCCTTTACTGTTGTAAATAAGAGACTAAGTAAATGTTATTTTATGGAAAAAGCACATTTAATTTTCTCTTTCACAACAGGATGGAAGAGAAAGACTTATGCCATACTTGGGAATTATATGAAGAAAGAATATTAATTTCCAGTCTTACGAAAATCTATTGCAGTGTTAATTTCCATTTTAGAAAAATCGAATGCAGAATTTAAAGAGAAATCTATGTCATTACATTAAAAATATGACTCTACATTGTAGGTTAAAGCAAGAGAAATGGTCTCTCTTAAATAAAATTTTGCATTTATACCCATGCAAAATTTTCCAATTAGGCAACTGAAGGATTACTACAGTGCTGGCAGCGGCTGCCTCTGTGCATGGTTTTGAGTCACGTTCATTGCTCGTATTCAGGTCACTATCTATAATTCAGGCTTATTCAAAAACACTCCACTTTGTCAGTTTTTAGTGCGCTATTTTTAGTGATAAAGAGTTGTCATTAGGGAGAAAGAAATATGGTTCTCCTGCTTTTGTTAAAAGATACCTATTCTGCAGCGGGAATACTTATGCATTTTTCACATGTTCCCTAGCGTTTACTTACACTATGACATGGAAATCTTGAGGTCTTTTATGGGCAAATCACTCCTTCCTTCCCTTTTTTGTTGTTAAGGTGACAAGATGCTGTTATGTTATCATTATTTTAAATGAAAAGATGTCTTAAAATTCCTTGCTATTTTAGGCAGATCATTCAAATCTTTTGAAAGACATTAGTATAAGACTTCCAGGAAAACGAAGTTTATTGAATTTTTTTAAATACTCTCTGCTTAGCTTGGCTGTCACCGTCAGTTGTGTGGTATATAAATAACCTTAGTTTAACATGTGGGAAATAATAAAAAAGACTCCTTCTGGATGTTAAGATGTGAAATTAAACTCCAGGTGCTTTTCAGAGTTACTTGGGACATTTCCCAGTTGTCAATATGGAAATGCTGTCACTAAGGGCAGGGATCTGTTGCCATGGGGAGGCAAAAGCTGCATCCTTTGACAAGTTGGCAGTTGTTACAGTTGGTAGAAAAGAAACACTTAAGACAGGCATTGGAAGAAGACTATTCACCAGGGATTGGTGAACTGGCTGGGAAACATTAATTGTTCTTCTCTCCTTTTCACAGACATTTGTTTATGCATAAAGAATATGGTCCTTTAGAAACACTGATCCTAGAATTTAGGCATAAATGTGTCTCTTAACCACATAAACTCATGTACATCTAACCACTTAATTGATTCATTACTAAGATTCTGATCACAATTCCAGTGTATGTGGGGTTTCCCCCACACCATCAAGCAATTCTCTGACATCAGCTGGGTGTCCAACAATCCAACTCAATTCTGACCCTATCTACCCGGACAGCACCAAATCCCACAGGTTAAGGACTCAGTGCCACAGACTGTCCTCCACTTTACCTGCCAATCACAAGTCCAGGTTGTTACCTGTACTTCTGACTGATTAGCTGTAAATCAGAGGTTCCCACAACTCCATCCTTGGGTTCTCTTAAATTGCTAGAAAGGCTCACAGAACTCAGGAACCCAGTTTACCCACTAGATTCCTGGGTTATTACAAAGGATATTAAAGGATCTGAATCAACAGCCAGATGAAATGATGCATAGAGCAAGGTATGTTGAAAAGGTGCAGAGCTTCCATGCTACTGAGCATACTCCTCTCCTCAAATCTCAGGTATTCACCACCCTGGAAGCTTTCCAACACCCACCCCCAAATTTTGAGTTTTTGTAGAGGCTTCATTACTTTGGCATGATGGATTAAATTACTGACCATGGGTGATTGAGTCAACCTCCAGCCCCACCCCTCACTCCCACCCCCACCCCCCACAGAGGTCAGGAGGTTCGGACTGAGTGTTGCAACCCTTTAATCACATAATTGGTTTTCTGGAAACCAGCCCCCATTCTTAGGGGCAGTCCAAAGAATACCTCATTAAGATAATGAAGAGGAGCAGAATTTGTCACCCCAAAATATATCTCTTTGGCATGAGGATTATTTTTAAGAAACAACAGACATAGGAGAAGCTCTGAAAACTAAGTAGAAATTACTCTTTGTAAGAACCATTGTAGGTGTGTCTTCCTCTCTGTACCAGGAAGAGAAGAATGACTAAATCTCAGAAAATTAAAGGAGAAAGCATGGATTTAAGTCTGCATAATATTGCCTGGCCGGTGTGGCTCAGTGGTTGAGCTTCCACTCATACACCAAGAGGTAGCTGGTTTGATCCCCAGTCAAGGCACAGACTCAGGCTGTGGGCCAAATCCCCAGTGGGGGGCATGCAGGAGGCAGCCAATCGATATTCTCTCTCATCAATGTTTCTATCTCTCCCTCTCCCTTCCTCTCTCTCTAAAAATCAATGAAGAAAAACAAATTTTTTAAAAAGTCTGCATAATAACTATACCTATACTTTACCTGATAATCTCCCATAACTGCTCCCCCCCAACCCTCAACACCTTTGCCTTTAGTGGGAGATGGTATTTAAAGTGATGACTTGGGCCATTCCAGGGAATTATGCAGTGTTCCTGGGTCTTTCCTGTGTATACAGGAGGTATACATGTTATTAAACTTCTGTTGGTTTTTTTTTCCTGTTGATCTGTCTTTTATTACAAGGGGATCTCAGCCAAGAACCTAGAAAAGTAAAGAGAAAATTATTTTTCTTCCCCCACAATAACAAACAAACCGTTATTGCTTTCATCACTTAGGAAATTTCAAAGGTTTTAGGATCTCTGGCTCAAAAACAGGAATAAAGACCAAATCTATATTCTTGTTATATATCACAATATCACAAACACTGTCTATAGGATGATGCTATGTTAGATGAAAATTTTAATATTAACTTGGACTGAACTATGTCTCCCAAGAGAGTCAAACACCACATTGTTGGGCAAGGCGGTTAGAGGCTTCTTTTCTTTAGTCCTAGGCTGGTTTCCATGAAAGAGATTGTATTCCATTTCATTCACTCAGGACCGTCAGAGGTTGACAACGAGGTGGATGTTCAGAGAAGAGCAAGGAATGTTAAGATGACTGGGAAATTGATTTGTCAATAAAACAAAACATTCCACACTACACTTGAAGCAGTGTGTCAATTATCAATTTCCCTTTAAATGCAGGAGGCCCTCTATCCAATTTCTCACTAGGAGGAAAATAAAACACCTGCTATCTCTCTAAGGTAAAACCCACCACAGGCCAGATTTCACCTTAATCTACTAGGACTCAGCCATCACTTAAGATGCTAAACATTTGAAATTACTAGAGTGTGTAGCACAGTCCAGTCTCTTTCATATAAAGATATTTTTGCCTGACATTCAGAAAATACAACAAAGTTTGTTTTTCTCCAATCAGAATGATCTGTAATCTTACATGGGAGTAAGAATACTCAGACTTTCAAAGTAAATTTCCAAAGCAGGCTACTCTGGTAAAACAACTTATAATCAAGTAGAAGAGGTATGACGTGTTTTTTCTACATTTACTGATTGAATTACACTTGAAAAGTATTCTTATGTCGGTGGAGGAAATAGAACTTCTCCTTCTGCCTTACAGAGTTAAGCAATGTGAGGATATTCCTTATGGCAAAGACCTGTTCTTATTTAGTTTGCATTCTTGACCTGTGTTGATCACAGTTCCTCAGACATAGTAGAATTTTAGTAAATATGTTTTTTTGGTTAATAGTCACGTGAATAGTTGCTAAGGAGGGCATATAATTCTTCAAAGGCTTATGGTGGAAAAATAGGAAATGGGAGGTATGTGAAATTTTGGATGATCAAGTCCAAAGTATAATTTAGCAACCTACTTGACAGATAGGAATTAAAATAGAAAATGCACCTGGAATAATTTTTAAAACTATAATTTGCTTTTCAAATTAATTCTAGAAACTTTAAAGGTAAGCTGAATATTTCATATTTTTGTAATATAATAATTTAGTATTAATATGTAGGTATCCACAAAACAAAGTGGTAGACAACCCATTTAGAATAAGCTGGAAAAAATAGAATGTGTATCAAAATAAACTTACAGCAAGAAAAAAAAAGGAGGTTTGGGCAGAGGAAAGAAATGCCTTTACTGAGCACATACTATGTGACAGCTACTATGCGAGGTACATTTCTCTAAGCAATTTCTAAATGAAAAAATTGAGGCTCAGTATTTGTGACATTCAGATTCACTAAGTAAGTGGTACACCGGTGTTAGGATGACGGAGTTGCCAGATTTTAAAATCTGCATTGTGCCATATAGTTCCTTCATGCTTTCCGATGATTTAAGACTATGGTCTGCTCTTTTGTAATGAATGGTTCATACTCTCAAACTCATTTGTTAATGCTATCTTTTATTCATCTCTTAAACAAAGTTTGTCTATCCATCTGATTGTGTTAGTGTTCACTATTCTCTCTAACCTGTTTCTTGTCATGTGCTTACCACACTATCCACATTGCTGACTTTTCCTTCTACCAAAAGTTAAGATTTCTTGAGCTCTTCAACTTGATATATTTCACCTCCGACAGGGACTCTCTTAACCGAATTTCAGTCAGGCTTCTCTGAGCCCTGTTCTTGACCAGACCTAGACCTTGAACTTCTCTGTCTATCCTTTCATCACCTAGTTTTAGCAAAAATTCTGCTAAGCAGTTCAGAGAAAACCCCTCATGTTCAATATCTGATCACCTTGGACATCTGACCAAATTCCTCTTCCTCCTCCATACCCCAGAGGCTGTCTCATCACCCTGACCTACCTTCAGCAAGAACCTCGTTAGATCAGTTTAGCAAGAATTCCTTGGCTCTTAAGGCCCGTTTTTCTTTGCTGTATTTTGAATGGAGCCCAGTTCCATGCTAAGGCCTCTTTTCCCTATTACAGTAGTTCTGGAATAAAATCTGTTTTTACCACTTTACTGTCCAACTTTGGTTTCCTTTGATATCTCCATTACAAAAGAAAAGTGGAAAACTATAATTGGCCTCTAAGATCTTAAATTCTAAATTTCCCTCTGACTTCAACTACTCATCATTTTCACTTTCACCAACTCCTAATGTTTATAGTTCTTCATACTCACTTTCAATTTCTGAAATATTCAGAGGTAAAACTAGCAGAGACACCATGAAAAACACTAAAATAGTCATGCTAATTTTATTTTGTAATCTGTACAGGAGTTTATAGTTTTAAAATTATTTTACACACATTTTCTCTAGATTAGACCACAACTGAGAATTCTATATTTAAAGATACTCTACTTATTATTTATTTACTTTCCAGCTTTGGTGAGATATTATTGACATATTATATATATATATATATATATATATATATATATATATATATAAAATTTGTTATTATACATAAACTCACTATGTCAATAAGAATATTTTAGACTAAAAGTAAAATGAAAAAATTAGCATTGCTCCAATATGGTCCATTGGATCAAAACATTCTCTTCTCTTTGGAAAGCCTTTAGCAAAAAAAAGAGGTAACCTTTTGTAATGTTCTCTCTAATTGTGGGTATAATAATTTATTTTACTGGTTGTAATTATTCCAGAACAAGGATATTTTTGCCTGCTTTGTAGTATTTATGCCTCCAGGGATCCAGCTGAAAATTTGTTTTAAATTGCTCTGCATTAGGTGCTTCTCATTATGGTCTTTCTTTTCAAAGAGAAGTGTCTTAGAATTTGCATCAGCATTTTGATGCTATACTTCCAATTTGCATTCTGGTGAATGTATGATCAGACCTGTGTTTTCTGCCAGTGGCAGTGACTCAACTCAGCCCTTTCACAACACAGAATTTCTCTATATTGGTTTTTTTTATTATTATTATTTTATTTTTATTTTGGTATGTGCCCCTGGCAGGAGCCGAACCTGGGACTCTCTGGTCCGCAGGTTGATGCTCCAACCGCTGAGCCAAACCGGCCAGGGCTCTATATTGGTTGTTATAAAAGAAAAGGTCTATGTTATTGATGGAGTTCAGGACATGCTACCCAAAAACATGGTACTTTGATATATTGAATATTTCAAGCTGAAGGAAAATGGCAGGTACAAGAAAGACCCTGACCACCTTCATCTCCCTTGAAGCAGGCAGGTCATAAGACCCTCATATGAGCGGTGGTCTCCCTATATCCAAAGGAAAGGAGCATCCTTATCTCCAAAGGCAGAGGGAAGCCTAAAGAAATTTGAATAAAAAGGTTTTGGTAAATATCTGCTCGTTTACTATCCTTAGCTTATACCTACCACACTTTTTGTATAACCTGCCAACCTTCATCAAACTTAGTATAAAAACACTTCGGTTTAACCATTTCTTTATTTTCACGTCTTTATTTAACCACATCTTTATTTCTTTATGAAGGCTAAACAAATATCTAGACTTTTCTCTCATTAATCTGCCTTTTGTCAGTCTGATTTACAGGGTTTCAGTTGAAGAACCTAAAGTGGGTAGGGGAAGAAAATGTTCTTCTTCTACATTGCAGTGTACTGAGAAGAATTATGGCCATGCATTTGAGCCCTGGCTCTTCAACTTAACAGCTGTACTGCTCAAGTACCCTGATAGTTTGTTTCTCCAACTGTAAAATGGAGATGAAAGTATCTTCTCCTCTAAGCTGTTACAATATCAAATGAGATTAGATTTGCTAATAGCTAGCAGCATTGTATATGACATGCATGGGAGGTGCTTTTGAAGTGGCTCCTATTCTTCATATTTGTGGATCTTTCTGTAGTGAGTAATTGGTATAAGATTATTCAATGCACTGCAATATAACCATTTAATCATTTCTTTTTAGAGTGAAATTAGGATTAAGTTACAATGCCAGGATATAATTTTATACAGTATGCTGTTGTATGGTTTTCTTCTTTTTAAATAGTGTTCTGTCCTTAATGGGAGGAGGGGGGAGAGCAAGAGAGAGAGAGAGAATTGACAGAGAGAGTTAAATAAACATAGTGTATTTTCTCCATTTAGAAACATAAATATCTAAAACAGTCCAGGTAAATTATTTATTTTACAAAAGAATGCTGCAGCCCTGCCAGTTTGGCTCAGTAGTTAAGAGTGTTGGCCCATGGACCAAAGAGTTTTGGATTTGATTCTCAGTCAAGGGCATGTACCTCAGTTGCGGGTTTGATCCCAGCCCTGGTTGGGGTCATGTGAGAGGCAATCAATCAGTATGTCTCTCTCACATCGATGTTTCTCTCTCTCTCCCTCCCTCCCACTGTAAAAAAAATCAATGGAAAATATCTGAGTGTGAAGATTAAAAAAACACACAAGAATGTTGCATACTATCCAAAGAAATAAATACCCCTCTTTCTAATAAACACAATCAGTCCAAAGAGTTGTTTGGAAGATAAGGTTAGACCCTTTAAAACCTTAAGCAGCTGTTGAAGCCATCTTGAGTAAATACGCTGTCTAAGTAACAACTCCATGCTATGCAAATACAGCTTTAAAACATGCCCCTTGGTACATCCTATCAACTAAATGGTTGGCCTACTTATGGATTTGCCAGTGCCTCTATCCATCACTAACACTTTAATTCTATGCTCACCTGCTTTTACTTACCTGTGCTTTCTTTATAGTTTCCTACTTGTGAGTGTTTTTCTTGGCACCTGTCTCATCACTATGCCTTTCCTTTTACCTACTTGCTCTATTCCTACTCTTACCTATAAACGCATGGGTAAAGAAATGGCCTAGGTCTTCTTTAATTCCAGTTTGAGCTTCAGCTTATTCTTCTAAATGAGTATCTCTAGTTCCACAGTTACACTAGGCATTTCATAGCTGTTATCCACAATCCACCCATTCTCCTAACTTTTTTTTTTTTAAATGATACCACTGTACACCTAGTGATTGCATCTAGAAAACTAAAATCTTATCCATCTTTTACTTTCCAATCAATCACCAAATCCTGCCCAGTTGACCTCTTTCCCCCACACCTGTTGCCTTTTTTCTTCAATTCCATTGCACTTGGTCTTTTATCATCTCCAACCTAGACAAATGCCATAGTTTCTTAACTTATCTCTTTTTCCAGATTCTGTTCTATTGACTCTTCTTTACACACAGAGCTGCCAAATTTAACACATGTATTAAGTCTATTTCATTCTAAATGAGTTTTACTAATTCACCATAACACATGGAATAAAGTTCCAACTCTCAAGCTCTACTCCACGTCCCCTATGCATCCTGCTTTACCACTTCCTTTCAACACAGCCTACCTTCTAGCCAAACATTTTCCACAAGTATCTTACAATCTTTTTTCTATGGTCTCTGAATAAAACACACTTTTTCTTCTTCCATTTCTTACTGTAAAGCCACTTATCCTTTGTCTTAACTCAAATGCCACAAGAGTCCATTTACTTTATTTCCATAGCAACTTCTTAAAATTGATCTTATAGAATGTATCGCATTCTACCTTGAAGAATCTATCCTCTTGTTTTTATCTCTTCTACTAAATTATAAGCTCCTTGGTCATCAAATTTGTTTTTATAGCAACTGACATCTTTGTACTACTTGTGGTATTTTTATTTTGTTTTTGTTTTTATATATCAAAAATAAGGAAGCAGACTAATTTTCAGTGCATAATCTGACATGGTAAGTAGTATGTTATATATTTTCCGCACTCCAAGAATAAGATGATTATGTCCATTTTATTGATTGGGGTAATTAGTAACTGTCACAGAGTTACGTACTTTTATTTTATTTTTTTATCCTCACCTGAGGACATTTCTCCATTTTTTTGTTCAGATAGAGTGGGAGGGAGAGAGAGGAAGAGAGAGAGAGAGAAACATCAAAGTGAAAGGGACACATGGAGTGGCTGCCTCCCTCACAACCAACCAGGGCTGGGGACAAATTGCAACCAAGGTACGTGCCCCTAGTGGGAATCGAGCCCGGGTCTCTCTGGACCGCAGGCGGACGCTCTAACCACTGAACCAAACCGGCCAGGGCGAGTTACATACTTTTAAAGTGGAACAGCCAGTCCTGACTCATTCCCAAACTCATTCTCCATCCTCTTTTCCATGCTACCTCTTGTTATTGCTTCCCCAGGTGTACTGCAATGATCTGCTTGCATGTCTGTCTTCTTCAATTGACTTTCGTTCCAGAAAAGAAAGCTAACATGTAGTAGGTGTATAACACAGGCATGTGAAATGGTATCTGACGAGTAGATGTAAATTCACGAGACATTGAAAATGGATATTATTACAAGATGGGGTTCTCTTAGATCCTTTTGGTTTTAGTTTAAAGTATTTACAAGGAACATTTGAGATTTCTGGTCAAATGATGCTCTTGCAATCTCAGAGCCTACAGCTTTGCCATGTAAAATGTGGTCCTTAAACCAACAGCATGAGCACCACCCAGGAGCTTGCTAGAAATGCCAAATCTTGGTTCTGTTGTAGATCTACTGAATCAGAATCTTTACTCTGCAAGAATCCCAGGCAATTCTTATGCACATTAAAATTTGTAAAGCACTACCTTGGATTGCAAGCTTCTTGAAGGTGAAAGTCACATAAATTAAAAATTCTGTGAATTTCCCTTGGATTAGTAAATTCCTGGAATGGTGTAGCATGTTTGTGAGCAAACGCTGAGGCAGCCAATCATCCCTTTCAATATAATCAGAATTAACAGGCTGCACAATCTACAATTACTGTCAAGAGACTTTATTGCTCCTCTTTTCCTTGCCCCTGCCCAAGCCATTCCATTAACTGAGCCCTGGGAAACATTTCAATGACAAGTGCAGTAAGTGGTTTGATTTCCCTTTCAGTTTATATTTGCAAGCAAAAAAGAAAGGAGGAGAAATAAAGAAAGAACATTACAAACAGCATAATGCAAATGAGGCCCCTTTAAATAGCAAGCAATCAGCATAGGTACATGCCTTATGCTGCAGTCCCAAATGCAATCATTAAACTGCTTTCTCACTAGGGGGAAGAGAAGACATTGAGTGCTATTGAACATTGCCAATTTTTATAGTGGATCAGCTTGAAAATATTTAGCACAGATGTTTCTGTAATTGTGACACACTGGGAAAATTCACATGTTCAATAGCCCTCTAACTCTCTCTTCCATCTGTGCACTGTGATGGTCCACAGTTACTGCACAGGGCCATTATATGAAACAGAGAGTAATGGGGTCTGGCTCAAGACCTAGAGAAAGGTTCCCTGGTACCATCTGTGCAACTCAATTTACTTGCAGGTATAAGTGTGTTTGCCCTTATTTATGGTTGTTGCTATCGCATACCTAAAAAATTGCATTTATTTCCTGTGTTCAGTGGTTAAGCAGAACTTTTCCCACAGTCAGGATCTAGAGAGAATGAGTGGAATAGGGAATTGAAAAGCAGGAACCCACTTTTCATTCCTTGGCTCCAGCCTTAATTCTAACTAAGGTCACTAATTGCAGGAAGATTTTTTGTGAGCTGCTGGTTGTTTGGTGTCTGCAAAGTAAGCTAACTGACCCATTTGGGTTCCCAGTGAACAGTTGCCCAAGTCACAAACCATTGGCTCCATGTTTTTTTTTTTCAGTCTGAGCAAAGAAATCTCCTAGCAGAGTGTTCTTTCTGAATATTCCAATCCTCAGTGTTCTCATTTTCTTCTCTCAAATCCAGTATTGCTTCTGTGTCTGTGCCACATGGTTTAGCTCCCAGTCATTCCCTGTTCTTTCTTGGCTGCTGTCCTTCCCAGACTCTTGTTCTGTTCCCTAGAGATTATAAATTATCTAAGAAAATGGGCCCTTTCTTCTGTTGCTCCTTTTTCATTCTCACTGTTGGCTACCGAGAAGTTCTCAATTTGTGATTCACAGAAGGTAAAATAAATACAAATATTAACTCTCAGACAAATGGAGAATATAGTTGAAATATACTATGGGGGTATAAAGATTGGACTATTTCCTCTTTCATGATTTGCTACATTTCTTCTTGCCTCTGGCCTCTAGTCACATTGAAACCAAAAAACTATTTACAAAATACCAAACAATTTATCTGACTTTCCTCTCCTACAACAAACTCCAAGGCCAATAGATTTTTAAAACCACTCAATCATTTTTAATGTGACCCCAGAACATTTTTAATACAGTATTTTCAACTTGAGCTATAAATGTTTCATATATTTTGTAAGTAATTTGCAGGATGAGTAAGCTATCCTGCCTAGATCGCTCATAAATTGAGGTATGCCTCATTATCATCACAGCCACCTTAGAGGAGCTACTAAGCCAAATTAGGGAGCTAATTTTATCTTAAACAATGTTTAGCAATTATAAAGCTTCAGAAAATATTATACTTGAATTCTGACCTAAAGAGATAAGGAACATTTCTAATTCTAGGTTCTATCTTTCCATAATTATTTTGCTCTATGCCACAGACTTAAGTCACACATCTATATTGTGAGTCATATGTTCATTTTTTATTTAAAAATTCTAAAATCCACCTAAAAGAGAATTTGAGAAAAATACTATTCTGTCTGCTGAGCTATATATGTTGTGAGCATATAGGAACAAACATAGGATTAACCTGTTGGCATTTTCAACCATGTATTTAATTTTCATTCAACACATATCAATTGCATATGTGTTATGAGTTAGGCACTAAGCCAGAGTGTTAATATACCAATATGAAAAATATTTAACTGATGTGTTATCTTTCTTCTTAAACATAATCTACTAGGGATATATATATATATATACACACACACACACACACACATATATATATATATATACACACACACACACACACACACACACACACAACTAAAACGCATGGACAATTTATATGTGAGTTGAGTCATTACACGGATAGTATAGGTTATCATGGAAGCCCATAGAAGTCACCTAACTCTTATTTATGGGACATACAACAGCTTCTCCTAAGATATAACATCTTACAGATATCTGAAGGATAAGTAGACATTTTTCAGGAGAAGTAGAGAGTAAAACTATCGAAGCAGGAGCATCTACAAAGCTCTAGAGGCAAGAGACCTTACACAGAGTAGTTATGTCCTGAAATTAGTACTGTATAACTTCAGATTAGAGCCACTAGATCAATATCCCAGACATAATACATAGAACATGGAAGAATCTAAAGGGCAACAGACTATACCACCCTAATACATGCCATTTAGCATAGGATTATTTTGAGCTGAACGCATTGAGAAGAAGCGATACAATAATAGCTCTCTGCCCTCTCCCCATTTGCCTAAAAGCAGAACATGAATTTGTAAAGTAGTCCACGTTCCATCTCTACCAAGGAGGACAGATATTGATTGTGGGAACTACTCCAAACTATTCCTAATAGTCAGGAGGTGGTACCAGAGGAATTTAACAAATCTTGCTAAAACTAGCTCTTTTCTGTCATTAGCTTTTCCATAATTTGCCTCTCCTGGAAGCCCAAAGTCCTTTTTTTTTTGTCTTGCCATTTATCTGAAAAATTATTATTCTTTTCTAACATGTTATATATAAGCTCAAGTTCTAACCACTTTTTTGAGTTACTCATCAATAAGTGTTCTTTTCTATATGTATTTGTGATGCCCATGTTAATAAACCTTTATTTGTTTTTCTCTTGTTAATCCGTCCTTTGTCCGTCTAACTTACAGGGCCTACCCAATGAACCTAAGATGAGTAGAGGGGAAAAGATATCTCTCTTTTTATGTGTATATAGCCGCATATGCATGCTATGCAAAATGTGCAAAAAAATCCACAATTCTTTTGGAAAAAATGGGATTAGAGGCACAAAACTGAAAAACCTCATCAGTGACACACAAAAACATAGACATCTAATAAAAAATGTTGGCAGTTTTACATGTGCTAAATGATAAAGAAATATATAAAGACAATAAACATGGCACTTTACCTTGAAAGTCAAAATTTGCTTGTGGAAGTGGGTATCAATCAGAAGGACTGCAGTTTGTGAGCTATTGTGAAATGCTGCATAAAGAGTTACCTGAAATCAGATGGAGAATTGTAGCACCAGATGTGGAGGGGTGTATGAGGTTTTCTTTGCTGCTGTAAAAATTATCACAGATTTTGCAGTTTCCATGAATCAGAAATTGGGTACAGGCTTCAGTGGTTCCCTGCTCCTGGTTTCAAATTCAAGGTGTTGATGGAGCCATGTAACTTTCTGGAAGCCCTGGTAAAGAATCCACTTCCGAGCTCATCCAGTTGTTGCAGAATTCATTTCCTGAGGAATATAGCCGAAGTTCCCGTTTCCTTGCTGGGCTGCCTTCAGCTTCTAGAGGCCTCTTTTTAGTCCTTTGATGTGTCTCCTACATCTCAGAACCAATAACCCTGTGGCAAACCCTTCAAATGCTTGACATCTCTCTGACTTTTCCTTCTGCTTTGTATCTCTCACTCCAGCCAGAGAAAAATTGTCTGCTTTTATAGGATCGTGTGATTAGATTGAGTCCACCTGGAGAATAGAGGATTATTTTCTTAGGTCAGTGATTAGTAACCTCAATTACATTGGCAAAATCCTTGTTATCATGGAATAATATATTCACAGTTTCCAGGGATTAGGGACTCTATTCTGTCTACAACAATGGGTATAGTTCATAAGATACATAGTAGACTGAGGTAACTGGTAGATGTTTGAAATGTGTCATTTTCTGTGTTACTATGTGAGTCAGTTCAGCTGGGTACCAAGTTCTGTGGTCAACTAGTACTTGTATAAACAAACATGATATTTGTGTTATGCCCATATCCTTAATATGTCAATTGCATTGGAACAAATTTGTGTTTTCAAACAATCACTATAACAGAGCTGATCATATATTTTTAAGGAAAATAAAATTAAAATTGGCTTATACACGTGTGGGTATGTAACACACTCATAGGCACAGTAGGCCTAAAAATCTGTCTGGTCTCAAATATATTCTAACTTTAGGAATCTCGGCTAATTACTACATTTATCTAGCCTTTAATTTCCTCATAGGTAAAGTAAGGGGTTTGGCCAAATAGTCTTATAAGTCCCTTCCAATTAAAATATTAATTTCCATAACAAATCTAAATTCTTATTAAGTGCATAAATCACTTATGAACAAGATTTGAAAAAGTGATGACAATTTTTATATTTGTGGATGAGTACATCTGGTCAAAGGCTCTGAGTTCATTTATCTTGTTAAATGATATTTTACATCCTTTAAAATCATAGGAGTATGTATCTTTAAATATATTTGAAATGAATATATTTTTGGCCCTGGAAATAAGAATGGAAAAAAAAAAAGTGCAAAAAAAAGATACAAAAAGGATGACCGTAGTAAATACTAGCTGGTGATAAAGGATATGTATTTTGTCTGGCCGGTGTGGCTCAGTGGTTGAGCGTCGACCCATGCACCAGGAGGTCGCCGGTCAGTCGGGGCACATGCCTAGGTTATGGGCCTGATCGTCAGTGGGAGACATGCAGGAGGCGGCCAATCGATGTTCTCTCTCATCGATGTTTCTATCTCTCTCTCCCTCTCACTTCCTATCTCTCTAAAAATCAATAAAAGAAAAAAATTTTTTTTAAAAGATATATATTTTTTCTGTAGAGAAATAAATGGTATATAGAATGTACTTCCCTCAGCTAATGCCATGGACTCTTCAATACAGATATTTTGAATCAGATATAGTTTTAGGCAGGCATTGTCAAGTATTGTCTCAGGAAACAGAACGGAGAGTCAGTCACCCCGGTGACAATGTTTCCCCTTACTTTGAGTCAGTTCATCATACTGGCCCGAAACTGTCAGTTAAGATCGTGACGATTTCTGTGCCCAAGTGTCCAGATAAGGTTGTTTAGTCAGAACTAACAAATGTTCTTCCTGGCAATGATGTTTTAATTTACTCAAATTTATTGAACATCTGTTGTTGCTTAGGTTTCTTGCTAGGTTGTATAGGGGTTTGAAAAAAATGCATGATCTTAGGCCCTGTAATCAAGAAAGTCACAGCTATGATAGAGCTCTTCCTCAATATCCCATCTTTTATATTTTAACCCACAGATAAGAGGAATGAGTCAAAGGAAGCGCCATTCGATCTTACTGAATTGTGATTGCCATGAGATTCCTTCATCAGCTATCAGTTCTGATGAGCTGTTGTTACAGCTGACCCTGGAAGCTTGCTAGCAGATTACATCACCCCACACAGCAGAGTTAGAGTCATTTAGCCCCTCTTTTCCCCTCTCAACGCCTTCTCTCTTCATCTCACTTCCTCCTCCCTAAATGCTTTGTTGCATTTTCCTTCTCTGGGTTCTCTCTGTGTCTTTTGATCTTTACTCTTAGAGCATGTGCTAAACTTACTGGTTTGCTTTTGTAGCTTGGAGACTCGACTACGAGCTGTAGGAGGGCAGGGACTATGTGTTGTGTCTCTGTCTGTTCAGCATGTGAAACTGACTAGATTGCAGAGTGTGCTCAATCAATGTGTGTTGAATAGATCGTATCAATAGTGGTGGTGCTGTCGATTGAGTGCATTGGAACCCTCTCCATAGACAAGGCTTAAAGGATTCAATATTCTTTACTGACAATCACTCTTCACAAAATGAGCCCTGTAGTTTTAAAATTTTTTTAGGCCATGGGCAAATGATTTCATTAGAGTTAATAAAAATGGGGAAGCAAGTTTATGTATTCTTAACCAGTGTGGCCAATTAACTTACTCAGATTTCACTCATATATCAGAGTATTCATGTCAAAAGTAGTTATATAGGAGAATGGACACAATTTATGACTATTTTGTGCAACCAATAACCACCAAAGCAAAACAATGCAACAGTCATATATTAATGCTAACCTATGTCAGTAAGTGTTATTATCAAATTTGAAGTATTTATTATTAAAATGAAAAAAATATGAGACTATATAGCAAACTTTAAATATTTTTTTCATGATAAGCATTAAAATAAGAACACACTCATATTTCTATATACAGTAAGATATCTGGTTTATGGATTAGGAAATATTTTTTAAATCAAATCTGTTCCATTATGCAGTGCTTCTGATTAAATACCAAGATGATTCAGAATAAAACTCAACAACAATAACAACCACAACAACATATCAATCTGTGTCTCTATGAGCATATAAAAATTTACATAATGATAGGTCTTAGATCTCAAAAGTGATGGCATCACAAACTTTGACTAAATCAATTTATTTATTTTAAAAATCAGTATTTATGGATCGCTTCTCAGTTGTTTCGCTCAGATCAAATGAAAAATCAGTATATGTAGAAAGAATTTTGGCTAGCAGAGAGAAAATGCTCAAGTTAGAGGTCATGAAATCTTTACTATAGCTTAATAGTTCAAAGTTTCAAGATGATTTGAACTCTTTATTAGTTGGCACATCTCAGTGTCAGTTCCAGCTCTATTGTTGCTGATTATTTAGTTAACTTGTCAGGTGACAGCTGCTCTTTTTTTGGACCTCAGTCTCCTCATGTGGAAAAGTAGAGGTCTGATGCAATGAACCCTAAAATCCCTTTCACCTATGTGGTGATTGCGGAGGGAAGGGGGTAGGTGCAGCTGGAAGAGGGCATAGAGGGGATAAAGGGTGATGGGACAAATAAAATAAATAGAATAAAATTTTAAAATAGATCCCTTTCACCTATAACATTTTATTTCTGTCTTTTCAGAAATACTTACATGTAATTTTATGAAATGAGGCTCAACCAAGTATTGCGGGTCTTCAACTTTCACTTCGGCCTTCCTTCCTGAATAGCAAAAGATAGCTTGATTGCTCTCCCTGCCCCCACCCCAAGTCCAGTCTCTTCCTCTCCCTCTGCCCTCACACTCACTTTTGTCCTTATGTGGTGAGGGGAGCAGAAGGCATGACTGCACTTTGGTGTACAAATTATTTTGAGCTGAAGGCAATCAGGACTCAACAGATTTATTTGTTTGTTTGTTTTACCTCTCTCTTAACTATCTGAAAGAACTGAGATAGGGGGCTTGGCCCAGAAAGAGAGCTATTACCAGATATATCTTTTATTTGAATAACCTACCTCTATGGCAGGACAAACATCTAATTACTGAAATATCTGCCTTTTTATTGCCCTCTGAATTGCCCTTCTCTGTTTAAACTGTAGGCCCTATCCCAGTCCTTAACTCAGGATGGCGTGTAATCCTCAATTGCTCTACCCATCCTTGGGGCCCTCATATACACATAATTTAATTTGTTTTTCTCCTGCTGATCTGTATTGTGTCAATCTCATTATTAGACCCACCAAAAGAACTATACAGCTAGAGAACGTGTTTTCCTCCCCTGCAGTGGGGAAAGAGAAGCCTCCACTCCAAAGACTGCAGAGGGCAAGAATCTCCGTTGAGACTCTGGTTTCGGTTAGTCAGGGTACCACAAAAAGGTAAATGTTACAGGAGTGTTTTGTAATAGAATTGGGTTCTCGGGGGCACCACTTAAAAAGCTGAGAGAAAGTGAAAATGAAAAGTGGATCTGGATGTGGGTTTTGTGGGAAGTGTAATGTCTGAATGAGATAATAAATGATTACATGGGTTTAGAGTTTAAGAGACATCTGAAGAGAACAGAAATGAATGGCATAAACCTAAACACTATTTTAGTGTCATTGAAAGAACAGGGTTTAGAAACTAGGCAGACCTGAGCTGGATGCTGTTTTATAGCTACACAACACTGACTAGTTAGTTTTCAACTTTATGAGCAACAGTTTTCTTATCTGTGAAACTGTATTAATTTTAATTGTTTAGGAGAATTCAATCATATGATACACATAAACACAACATGGCTCCTATCATTTTAAATTATTACAAATTTTCTGAAAGCAAATCTTATTACAGTTGCCCTCATAATAGTAAGGCCAGTGCCTTGCAATTTTCCTCACTGTGAAAGGAGAATCTTGGGGGACATTATTATTTTTAGAAATAAAATTTTATGATTTTCAATTCAGCGTGGCTCAATGCCCCTAGCAGTAGTCTTTCTGCCAGATATCCCACCTGTTTTCATATTATTTCTCAGTTTAGACTTCTAACACATAGGTAAAGGAGGTTGACTTCTCAGGAAGGAGAGGTGGATCATTCAATCATTCATTTACTCAGTAGTAGGTATTTATTGAGTACCTATTATGCTCTAAGGACCCTATTGTGTATGAAGACACAATAGTAATTAAAACAAATATTTCTCTACTCTCATGAAGCTTAGAATCCAAGGTTGGAGAAAGACAGTCAAACCACCACATACGTTAAATTGGTTTTGTGATTTCTGTAAAGGGAAGACACATAGTGCTTAGAGAATATATAAGGGAGTTGGTATCATATTGAAATAGTCAGGAAGGACTCCCGGAAGCTGAGGATGTAATGCTTGGGCTGAGATTTGAAGACTCATTAGAAATTTGCTAGGTTAAGACAAAAGGGAGTTTTTATAAGAGAGAGCTGCATATATCTGATAATAGGTCTCTTTCTGGGCCAGGCCCCTATCTAAATTCTTCTAGGTATTTAAGGGAGAGGTAAAAAAAATAAATTTAAATCTGCTGGGTCTTGATTGCTTCAGCTCAAACTGATTCATATGATAAACTGGGGTATGTTGGGGTCATGTATTCTGCTCCCCTCACCACCTAGGGAAGGAGCATGGAATTACGCAGAATTGACTGACGAGCAAAGTATCTGAAATTTAGAAAAATAAGGAGTTAACAGATAAGATGGGGGCAAAGAGAAGGATGTTGGAATAAGAACTACTTTATCCTAAGAGCTTTGAAAACTGTTGAAAAATTTTAATCAGGAGTGGAGGATTATATTGTCTGGCTTCATTGTGCAGAACCGAATGAAGTGGGGCCCAGGAAGGTAAGAGCAAGCCATTCTGAAGGTTATTTAATAGTAGATAAGTGGTTAAGATGGAGGTGGACTTGGTACCACTCGTGGGAATCAGAGATGGAGACCCCTTTAGAACCTCCAGGAAGAGTTGGTAAATAGGCAACGGCACTTACAAAACTGGACCTCAGAAAATTGGACTGGGATGGTGATAAAAATGGACAAGTCATCTCCATGTAGGTGGTAATTGAAGTCATATATACGAATAAAAATGAATTTATGAAGAGTGTAGAGTACGAAAAGGTGAGATTGACTATGAGACAGAGAGTGAATAAAGAGGAGAAAAATCAGAGTCTAATGAACTTGCCTATCAACGTCAAATAGCCATCTGAATACCATCTTTGATTAAGTTTGAATTAATTATTATGAAACCTGTTATGACAAAAATAGCAAGTTTACTATAGAAAGTGCCTCTGTAAAGTAACAAGTTATTGGTTGCATTAGCCTTTTATTCACGACTGTTTAGGAAACCTGAATAGATGTAATGAGGTACCTGTGATTCATTTTACATAACTGAAAACTTTGAAATTGAAGGCAAGATTTTGTTAGTAAAACTGTATTTAACTTAATTCCTTCCTTATTGTTAGCTACGTATTTCCCTGCTTTATTGTAAAATGTTTCTTTTTCCGTATTTATTATTTATTTACTGTTTAGTATGTTAGATATAGTGATAGACCTGTGCAAAAAATTTTTAGCTTACACTTTATGACTAACTGAAATCTTACATTCTTGAGGGAATTTGACTAAGAAATATATTTTCTACCAATGAATGGGAGAGCTTTGATAGATGAAATTTTAAGAGGAAATACTTTGAGACTGTAGATACGATGTTCATTTTCCACTCCATCTCTCCCCCTTCCAAGTTTGACAGCTATTAATAATCCTTGCCTGAATTAATTCTTAGTAAATGGGTGCTAAAAGATGATTTTCCTAACTCCATTATTTCTTTCTTTTTTTTTTTTAATCCTCACCTGAGGATATTTTTTCCATTGATTTTTAGAGAGAGTGAAAGGGAGGGAGGGAGGGAAGGAGAAAGAGAAACATTGATGGAGAAACACATTGCCATACCCACCCTGACTGGGGCTAGGGGTCGAACCTGCAACCCAGGTATATGCCCTTGATCGGGAATTTAACCTGCCACCCTTTGTTGCCCTGGCCGATGCTCTAACCACTGAGCACACCAGCCAGACCTAACTCCATTATTGCGTTTATGTTTTGACATTTTCTCTTGGGGCTTAGACTGTAAACCATTACTACTTTCATTTATTTTGGTGTGTATTCATATTTTCTCAAATGTAGTCAGTGAGAGCTACTTCAGGTTGACTTCTATATCCTTTTACCTTACTTTCATATTTATGTTTTAGTATACTTTATAATTTTCTGGTTCATGGACCTTTTCTAATCTGGTCCTAAACTCAGCCATTTCTTCAAAGATCTGTGGTTCCTTTGGGTAGGGAATGGAATTTAGAAACCAAGTGTAAACACTAGGTATGTTTTTTTTATCCTCACCTGAGGACATTTTTTTCATTTTTTGTTTAGATAGAGTGGGAGGGAGAGAGAGGAAGAGAGAGAGAGAGAGAAACATCGACATGAAAGGGACACATCGAGTGGCTGCCACCCGCATGACCAACCAGGGCCAGGGACAAACTGCAACCGAGGTAGATGCCCTTAGCGGGAACCGAACCCAGGTCTCTCTGGACCGCAGCGCTCTAACCGCCGAGCCAAACCGGCCAGGGCACTAGGTATGTTTTTAAGGCAAACGACTTTTAAAGAAAACTCTAACAACAATCTCTCTTCTAGCCTTCGGCAAATAAATCAACCAACCAAGAAACAGACAAACAAAAATGCTAAATCTTACACTGAGCTGATAAATGGTAGAATTGAAGTAAAGCTGCTGGAACATTGCCTGCAGATGTTATGGGACATTCATTGTTATAATTAAGTGCATCAAAAGTTTATCAGGATTGAATTAATTGTTACAAATATTAAACTAATTCTCAACTTACATTTGGATAGTTAGACTTTGAAATACTTAATTAGGATTTTAAGACTTTGAAAATTGAGTTCCTTCTCATCTTAAGAGAATTAAAACAATGTAAGATAAATTTAAATTTTTGTTAAACATGAGAAATCTTTTTTTTTTTTAAGAATCTAAGTTTCTTTCCAAAGCATGAACTAATTATACCATCTAAAATTAATAGCTTGGTTGTACACATCCTTTGGTTTTTTTTTTAATCCTCACCCGAGAACACTTTTGCACTTATCTTCAGATAGAGCAGGAGGGAGAGAGGGAGGAAGAGAGAGAGAGAAACATCGATGTGAGAGAGACACATCCAGTGGTTGCACCCACACAACCCCAACCGGGGCTGGGGACAAACTGCAACCAAGGTACCTGCCCTTAGCGGGAACTGAACCAGGTCTCTCTGGTCTGTGGGCCGATGTTCTAACCATTGAGCCAAACTGGCCAGGACTATACATCCTTTGTTAATAATTAGATATTTAACCCAGCTGGGGTCAGTGGATCAGTGGATTGAGTGTTGTCCCATGGACTGAGTGGTCCCAGTTCCATTCCTGGTCAGGGCACATGCCCGGGCTTGATTCCCAGTAGGGGGTGTGCAGGAGGCAGTTTATTGATGTTTCTCACATCGATATTTCTATCTCTCTCTCCCTTCCTCTCTCTCTAAAAAAAAATCAATAAAAACATTTTAAAAAATTAGATATTTAGCCCGGCCGGTGTGGCTCGGCGGTTGAGCGTTGTTCCATGCACCAAGAGGTCACCGGTTCGATTCCGGGTCAGGGCACATGCCCAGGTTGTGGGCCCGATCCCCAGTGGGGGGCATGCAGGAGGCGGCCAATTGATGTTCTCTCTCATCAATGTTTCTATCTCTCTCTCCCTCTCCTTTCCTCTCTCTCTAAAATCAATAAGGAAAAAAACATTTTTTTTAATTAGATATATTTAAGTGGGTGTAAAATGTGAACATGTTTCTACTAAGGCCTGCACTTAGACTCGTTACCTTTGCACTAAGATGAAAATATTACTTAGCTCATGAGAATTGAGTTAACTAAATCCAAAATCAGGTTGTGATACATGTGAAATTAAAAACACATTCATTAAAGAGGAATACTTTGTGATAAACTGTCACTCTCTGTCTCTTAATATAGCCCATTTATCAAGTATTTGTTGTTGCTTATAGCACTTAGCAGTACCTGATATAATTCAGTGATTTTTTTAAATTTCCTTATTGTCTTTAATCTCTATTAAAATGTGTGTTTCAGGAGGACTGGGACTTTTGTTTCCAGGCCCTAAATAGTACCCTACCTATAGTAGCCTTGAATATAGTGTTGTTTAATGAATGAATCAAACATACACAGTAGAAGGAATATAAATACAAAGTGGATTGTCATTTCTGTTGGAAAGATGTGTTATTGGAAGCTGTATAAAGGGACATCTGGAAAACCAAAAAGAAATTAAGAGGGTGGGATGGATGTGTGGGGAGAAATAGGTCAGGATATAAAGTTCGGGACAAATAGGTCAGGACATGTATCAAGATAAAGTAATACTCAAGTTCCTATTTTTATCATATTCTCAAGTGAAGTGTTCATATAGATAAAAAGAGTAAAGGTTTCCACTTTTGTGTTAGATTGCTTTTTATCTTAAATAAGTAAAGATTTAAACTATAATTAGAAATGCAGTGAAATTAATGTGTGAGCATGAAACCACTAAGTAGTTAAGGGAATTCTGAACCACAAGTGGAGATCAAATTAAAAAAAAAAAAAAAGAATAACGGGTTATAACATCACAGCATTACACATGCTGCTATAGTAGTATATGGTCTTTACGCATGCAAAAGAAATAAAAAGAACATCGTTTATATAGGTAGCACTATGTATATATTTACTTATATATATGTATACATTTATATATATCTTATTTAATCTGTACATACATCCGGTCACTATGTCCAATTTTAAGGCAGCCACAATTAACAGTTTTTCACTCTTACTGTTACCGAACTAAAAGGGTTTGTTTACCTGAGCTCCTCAAAGCCCAGTAAAATGCAAACAGAAGTTTGCAGCAAAGAAAGTAGAGGCTGATTTAAGGAAATGCACCAAACCCAGAGACACCAGTGAGTAATACCTAGCTCCCAGAGGGCCTCTAGTGGATAGATTATACAGGGGGGGAATCATTAATCATCAGGTCCCGATGTTAGCCATAGCACCTTTTTTCTGGTTTCATGAGGGTGTGGTTGGTAGGGTCATTCTGCTTTTATGGGCTGGGGGCTGACACACAACTTTAGTTTGGCCAAAACTCTATTTCTTTGATCAATAGACCTGAGGTTTTATTCTTAAAACAGTTTTATGATGACCAGAATATGATGACCTAAGAGCTTAATGATTAAAGGGGTGGACCTGTAGTATGTGCAAAGGTGGAAGGGTCTGGTTGAAAGGAGGCAAGTGAGTCACAGTGCTATTAGACTGGGCAAAGCCAGCTTGAATTTAGGAAAAAGTCATATTAAAGAAATGAAGTTCCTATGAGGTTACAGTACTGAACTTCTTCCTATTTCCAGAAGGCCAGTATCTGTACCTCAATGATTGTGAGCGTACTACTTCTTGTAACTGGACTTACTTTTTGTTTTCCTATTATGTTTGTTTTGTTTTTAATCTGGTGTGACCTGAGAAATACGCAGTGTAATCAGAGGATCAGTCTCTTTCAGAGGTTACAAATTGGAAATCATAGCAGATGTCCAAACAGGTGGTCTGTGAAAAGGAGGGAAGAGAAAAGGAGGATCTGGGTATGCAGCCAAAGTTCAGAGACCAGAAGGAAAACACAAGGGGAGATCTCAAAGGAAGCTGCTCAAAATAAGAAGGCTGGCTGTCTATAAATTGTCTTCAACCTATAAAAAATGGATCTGAGCCTGGCCTATGTGGCTCACTGGTTGAGCATCAACTCATGCACCAAGAGGTCTCTGGTTCAATTCCTGGTCAGGACACATGCCCAGGTTGTGGGCCAAATCCCCAGTGGGAGGTGTGCAGGAGGCGGCCAATCGATGTTCTCTCTCATCAATGTTTCTATCTCTCTCTCCCTCTCCCTTCCTCTCTCTCTAAAATCAATAAAGAAAAAATATGTTTTAAAAAATGGATCTGAAATAGAACGAATAATGGAGCTAACAGAAGCCTAGCATGGACCAGAGCACGTTTAATCAAAAGGAGGAAGCTGTCATTGTGCAACCAATTCTCAGCATTCCTGCCAGTGGGAGGAGGGAGCTGACACAGGGTGAGAACTGGTCTGGCTGAGGTTGTCAGGGTGGAATTAAATTTTCTAAACACTGAGTGTTAGAGAAAGGAGTTGCACATCCTTTGAGTGTGCATGAAGCATTTTCTTCATTAATAAGGCATACAGCATATGGAAAGTCATATCTTTTTTCTCATTAAAAATGACTACTTCCCTTCAGAGGTACATCATGGAGAAGGAAAACTAAACACCCTCTTTTTAAAGGCACCCCTCTTTCCTTCATACCACCGCTATCCCTTAAATGCCACAAATGCCTCAATCATGGGGTTTATCACATTGCACTGCAGTTATATATTTATATGACTTTGTGAGATAGCACTGACATCCCCTTATCTATTTTTTTTTTTAACTCTAATGCTTAGCAGAGTGCCTGGTACATAGAAAGTATTCAATGCAGTTTTGCTGAATCAATGAATTCTATTTACAGATTGAAAGGCATGGCAATTATGCAAGAGGAAAGGTCACTTTTAGAGCAGATGTTGTTCAAATTCTATGAGAATGAAGCCCAGAAACTGCCATTGCCATTCAGAACATTTGGTATCAGGAAATCCTGATTATTTGCTAGAGTACCAAAAAATAGCTTTATATTAACATGATACAGGGGAAGGTGTGTATGAATATTTTTGTGATTGTTACCTAGCTCATTAATAGTTGAGTATAAGAGGAAATCTCAGTAGTTACTTTTTTTTTATTAATTTGCTTTTGTTACAGATGTTTCTCCTTTTTCCCCCATTGACACCCTCCCCTCAATCCCCCCTGCCCCATCCCCAGCACTGTTGTCCATGTCCATTGGTCATGCACACATGCATATAAGTTCTATGGTTTATTTCCTCCCCCCAACCCCCCTCCTCTGAGGCCCGTCAGTCTGTACCCCACTTCTATGTCTCTGGGTCAATTCTGTTCATCAGTTTGTTTAGTTCATTATATTCCACAAATAAGTGAGATCATGTGATGTTTGTCTTTCTCTGATTGGCTTGTTTCGCTTAGCATAATACTCTCCAGGTCCTTCCATGCCATCTCAAAGGCTAAGAGATCTTTCTTTCTTACAGCTGCATAGTATTCCATTGTGTACATGTACCACAGCTTTTTTATCCACTCATCTACTGATGGACACTTGGGTTGTTTCCAGATCTTAGCTATTGCAAATATGCTGTTATGAACATAGGGGTACATGTATTCTTTCTGGTTGGTGTTTCAGGTTTCTTAGGGTATATTCCTAGAAGTGGGATCACTGGGTCAAATGGAAATTCAATTTTTAACTTTTTGAGGTAACACCATAGTGTTTTTCACAGTGGCTGCACCAGTCTGCATTCCCACCAGCAGTGTACTAGAGTCCCCTTTTCTCCACACCCTCACCAACACTTGTTGTTTGATGATTTGTTGATGGCAGCCATTCTGACAGATGTGAGGTGATATACCTCATAGTTGTTTTAATTTGCATCTCTCTGATGATTAGTGACATTGAGCATTTTTTCATATGTCTCTTGGCCATTTGTATATCCTGTTTGGGGAGGTGTCTATTTAGGTCCTCTGCCCATTTTTTAATTGGGTTCTTTGTCTTCCTTTTGTTGGCTTGTATGAGCACTCTATATATTTTGGAAATTAACCCCTTATCTGATGCATCATTGGTGATTATGGCCTCCCATATAGTGGGATCCCTCTCTGTTTTGATGGTTGTTTCTTTTGCTGTGCAGAAGCTTTTTAGTTTGATGTAGTCCCATGTGTTCATTTTTTCCTTTGTTTCTCTTGCCTTAGGTGTTGTATCAGTGAAAATTCTGCTGCATATGATGTCTGAAATTTTGTTGCCTACATTTTCTTCTGGAATTTTTATGGATTCCGAGTTACATTTAAGTCTTTTATCCATTTTGAGTTTATTCTTGTGTATGGTGTAAGTTGGTGGTCTAGCTTCATTTTTTTTGCAAGTAGCTGTCCAATTATCCCAAAACCATTTGTTGAAGAGACTATCTTGACTCCACTGTATGCTCTTGCCACCTTTATCAAATATTAATTGAGCATATAGTCTTGGATCAATTTCTGGGTTCTCTATTCTGTTCCATTGATCTATCTGCCTGTTCTTGTGCCAGTACCAGGCTCTTTTGATTACAATGGCTTTGTAGTATAACCTGAAATCTGGTAATGTGATCCCTCCTACTTTGTTCTTCTTTTTCAAGATTGCTGTAGCTATTCAGGGTCTTTTTTGGTTCCATATAAACTTTTATAGAGTGTTTGTTCTAGTTCTGTGAAATACATCGTTGGTATTTTGATGGGGATTGTATTGAATCTATAGATTGCTTTGAGCAGTAAGGACATTTTAATGATGTTAATTATTCCAATCCATGAACAAGGTATATGTTACCACTTTTTTATATCTTCCTCTATTTCTTTTTTCAATGACCTGTAGTTTTCTGTGAAGAAGACTTTTACTTCTTTGGTTAAGTTTATTCCTAGGTATCTTAATTTTTTTGCTGCGATGGTAAATGGGATTGTATTTTTACTTTCTCTTTCTGTGATGTCATCATTGGTATATAAGAATGCAGTCGATTTCTTGACATTAATTTTGTATCCTGCTACTTTGCCAAATTCATTTATTAAGTCTAGTAGATTTTTGATGGAGTCTTTAGGGTTTTCTATGTACAATATCATATCATCTGCAAATAATGACAGTTTCACTTCCTCCTTTCCAATTTGGATCTCCTTTTTTTTCCCTTCATGTCTAATTGCTGTGGCTAAGACTTCCAGTACTATGTTAAATAAGAGTGGTGAAAGTGGGCATCCCTGTCTTGTTCCCGTTCCTAAAGGGAATGCTTTTAATTTTTTCCCATTGAGAATGATGTTGGTTGTAGGTTTTTCATATATGGCCTGTATTAATTTGAGGTATGGTCCCTCTATTCCCACACTGCTGAGCGTTTTTATCAGAAATGGGTGCTGGATTTTGTCTAATGCTTTTTTGGCATCTATTGATATGATCATATTGTTTTTATCTTTCATTTTGTTTACGTGGTGTATCACATTTATTGATTTGTGAATATTGTACCATCCTTGCATGTCTGGGATGAAACCCACTTGGTCATGAAGAATAATTTTTTTGATGTATTGCTGGATCCAATTTGCTAATATTTTGATAAGGATTTTGGCATCTATGTTCATCAGGGATATTGGCCTGTAGTTTTCTTTCTTTGCAGTGTCTTTATCCGATTTGGGAATTAAGATTATGCTGGCCTCATAAAATGAGTTTGGAAGTGTTCCATCTTCTTGGAATTTTTGGAATAGTTTGAGGAGAATGGGTATTAGATCTTCTTTGAATGTTTGGTAAAACTCCCCTGTGAAGCCATCTGGGCCTGGGCTTTTGTTGCTGGGAGTTTCTTAATTACATTTTCAGTTTCCTTAGTTGTTATTGGTCTGTTCAAGTTTTCTATCTCTTCCTGGTTCAGTTTTGGGAGGCTGTGTGTTTCTAGAAATTTGTCCATTTCTCCTAGCTTGTCTAATTTGTTGGCGTATAATTGTTCATAGTATGTTTTGATCATCGTTTGTATTTCTGTGGTGTCAGTTGTTACTTCTCTTTCATTTCTAATTTTGTTTATTTGGTTCCTCTCTTTTTGTTTCTTGGTGAGACTGGCTAAAGGTCCATTGATCTTGTTTATCTTTTCAAAGAACCAGCTTTTTGTTTCATTGATCTTTTGAATTGTTTTTTTTTAGTCTCTATGTCATTTATTTCTGCTCTGACCTTTACTATTTCCTTCCTCCTACTAGCTCTGGGTTTTTCTTTTTGTTTACTTTCTAGTTCTTTAAGTTGTAGGGTTAGAAAGTCAATTAGGAATTTTTCTTGTTTCTTGAGGTAGGCCTGTAGTGCTATGAACTTCCCTCTCAGGACTGCTTTCGCTGTGTCCCATAGATTTTGTGTTGTTGTGTGTTTGTTTTCATTGGTTTCCAGGAAGTTTTTAATTTCTTCCTTGATCTCATTAGTAACCCATTTGTTGTTTAATAGCATGCTATTTAGCCTCCACGTGTTTGAATGTTTTTTGTGTATTTTTACTGTAATTGAGTTCTAGTTTCATGCCACTCTGCTCTGAGAATATGCTTGATATGATTTCAATTTTCTTGAATTTGTAGAGACTTGCCTTGTGTCCTAACATGTGGTCTATCTTTGAGAATGACCTATGTGCACTTGAGAAAAAATGTATATTCTGCAGCTTTGGGGTGAAATGTTCTGTAAATATCAATGAAGTCCAACTGATCTAGTTTGTCTTGTAAGGATTCTATGTCCTTGTTAATTTTTTGTCTAGAATATCTATCCAGTGGTGTCAGTGGCATATTAAAGTCACCCACTGTGATTGTGTTGCTATTGATCTCTCCCTTGAAGTCCTCCAGAAGTTTTTAAATATATTTTGATGCTCCCGTACTTGGTGTGTATATGTTTACCAGGGTTATATCTTCTTGTTTGATTGATCCTTTTAATATTATGTAGTGACCTACTCTGTCTCTTATTATGGACCTCATTTTGAAGTCTATCTTGTCAGATATGAGTATTGCTACATCAGCTTTTTTTTTCATTTCCATTTGCTTGGAAAATTTTCTTCCATCCCTTCACTTTCATCCTGTGTGAGTCTTTTGCTGTGAGGTGGGTCTCTTGTAGACAGCATATATATGGGTCGTATTTTCTTATCCAATCAGCTACCCTATGTCTTTTGATTGGATAATTTAAGCCATTTACATTTAAGGTAATTATTGATAGATAGTTATTAGTTGCCATTTTAATTTTATGCCTGTGTTCCTCTCTCTCTCTATCTGTTTCTTCTTCTTCTTACAACATTGCCTTCAGCATTTCTTGCAAGGCTGGTTTGGTGGTGGTAAATTCCTTTAGCTTTTTTTAATCCGTGAAGATCTTTATTTCTCCTTCAATTTTGAATGATAGCCTTGCTGGATAGAGTAGTCTTGGATTCAGACCCTTGCCTTGCATTACTTTGTACACTTCATGCCACTCCCTTCTGGCCTGCAGCGTTTCTATTGAGAAATCAGCTGACAGTCTAATGGGAACTCCCTTGTAGATAACTTTCTGTCTTTCTCTTGCTTCCTTCAAGATTCTTTCTTTGTCTTTAATGTTTGCCATTTTTATTATGATATGTCTAGCTGTGGGTCTTCTGGGATTCATCTTGCTTGGGACTCTCTGTGTTTCCTGGACTTGTGTGACTTTTTCCTTCACCAGTTTAGGGAAGTTTTCTGTCATTATTTCTTCAAACAGGTTCTCTATTCCTTTCTCTGATTCTTCTCCTTCCAGTACCCCTGTAATGAGAATGTTGTTATGTTTTGTACTGTCCCACAGCTCCCTTAAACTCTCCTCCTGCTTTTTAAACATTTTTTCCATTTGCTGCTCTATTTGGGTGTTTTCTCTACCTTGTCTTCTAAGTCGTTGATTTGGTCTTCAGCTTCTTCTAATCTGCTATTGAACCCTTCTAAGGTATTTTTCATAACAGCTATGTCATTCTTTATTTCCTCTTGATTTTTATGCATAGCTTCTACCTCTTTTTTTAGGCTGAAGTAGTTCCCAGTGAGCTCTTCATAATTCTTATTAAGTTGCTTGTAGTTCTCACCAAATTGTTTGAGCACCCTTAAAATCATTGCTTTGAATTCTTTATCTAAAAAGTTGCTGTCTTCCATTTCCTGTAGTTCCTTTTCTGGTGATTCCTCTTTTTCTTTCCTTTGGGTGTTGTTTCTTTGTCTCCCCATTTTAGCCGTCTGGTAGCTCTAGACCCGGTGATGGATGTTTGGATGTGTAGGCAGCTCACTGTATATCAAATAAGGCTACTGTGCCTCCCAGACTGTTGTGTTGCCTGTCGCCTCTTGCCCACTTGTGGATCCTGGAGGACTGACTACTGGGGGTTGGTATTGGTGTGTCCTGGTAGGTGCTGCTGCTGGATCTCGTGGGCCCCTCTGGAGCTGTGTTCCCAGATGGTCACTGGTGCCACCAGTTGCTGTATAGCTCAGGCACTGTTGGAGCCGTGCTCCCTGCCAGTAAGGTAGGCAGCTGTGTTGCACAGGCCTCACTGGAGCCCTGGCTCCCTGCCTATCTGTGGGCAGCTGGGTTGTACAGGCCCCGTTGGAGCCCCCACTTCCCGCTGATCCCATGGGCAGCTGGGTCACACAGGCCTCTTTGGTACCCCAGCACCCCACAGGTCCTGCAGGTGGCTGGATCTCACAGACCCTTTGGAGCCCTGTCTCCAAGCCTATCCTGTGGGCTGCTGGTTTGCACAGGCCTCTCTGGTGCCCCAGCACCCTGCAGGTCCCAGGGGCACTTGGATCGCACAGGTCTCTCTCCAGTCCCGGTTTCCCACCGCTCTTGTGGGCCACTGGGTCGCACAGGTCTCTGTGGAGCCCCAGGTGCCCCTGATGGAGGCTGGGGAGTGCTGCTGCCCCAGGGGCTCAGCTCCTGCTCAGCCTTTGCTGTGGTTTTGGGGGATGGGTCTCAGCTGCTGGTCTGTGCTTCTGTTGCCTGGAAATGGATGTCTGCTCCCCAGCCTCTGTTGCTGGGGGTATATTTTGACTTTGATCAGGCTGCTACTGTGGGGGATAGTGCTGGGCTCCAGCCGTTTGTGGCTTCCGCAAGAACTGGCACCTTGGCAGCTCCACTACTGTGCACTGGTCTGTGTTGACACAGGGGGTCCACTGGTCCAAGGGTGCCAGGTGCACTGGTGGGCTCAGGTTGCTGGGCCATAGCCGCTCCTACTGCCTCCTCCCAGGGAAGACCCGGGATCTTCCAAAATGGTAGGACCTCCCCGTGGCGCAGGGAGAAGCTCCCTGAAGGGCCGCTTACCATGGTAGCCGGCTGCTCCCGTCCACAGCACAGGAACCTGCTGCTCCGCGTCTCTGCACTGCACAAGTTTGGTCGTCCACCTTCACGTCCACTCACTCTTTCACACACTAGCTCACTCTCTCATGCACTCACCCTCCCTCCGGTCCTGCCGCCGCCATCTTCTCACTAGTTTGAAATGACATTTGGAAGTGAAAGCATGTACACACTTTTTTTTCCCCTAAGATACTATCTGAAGGTTACGGAGGTTTTTGCCATGACGATAGAGAACATGTGTCCTCTAGAAATATGCAAACACTGGATTGATATTGCTGGAAGCGCTTCTGTGAACTTAGAGAAATTTCATTTTGTCACTGTGAAGAGAAGCATAAAGTTTGTGAGTAAAAAAAACTTTAATTTATATACCAGTATTTCCTGAGATATGATGCCCTGAGACATTCTGATAACATAAAGTTTCATCATCATCTTCTCCAAATAATGGGATTGTAGATATGTCACAGGGCATTTATTTTCCCCTTGACATTTTGGAGTGTTTTTTTTTCCTCCCTATCTGTGGGGTAGTATATTGTGTGGACTATAATTAGAGACATAGCTTTTAGTTTACTTTCATTTGAAAAAAGTCCTCTTCCTGAAGATTGTAAGAGCCTCACCTGGAGTACAGAATGCCCTTTTTCTACATCTCTGTGATGCCCAAGGAACATCCTAACCAGGCACAATTCACCAGATCTTTATTGAGTGTTTGCTCTGGTCCAGACACTGCAGAAAGTTTTGGGGATGAGTGAAGAACAGGCAGGCAAGGTCTCCGCAGTCAAGGTCTCTGCAGACATGGTCCTGACTGCCTGGTAGGAAAGAAAGAACTCGAAAATGCCTTTGATGATGGGAAATGAAAATAAAGGGTGCTACCAAAGTGTAATCTGGGGTCATAACTTCAGTTAGGAGTTCTGGAAGGTCTGAGATGACTTCTTTGAGGAAATACTTGAAGGCTGAGGCTTCCAGCAGTAATTGTCAAGTACCCTAACCCCCTCCACAGGCTGGAAAGGGAATTCAGATTTTTAAATTGACCATGTGTTTCTGAACAGTAACTACTATTTCAATAACTTTAGCTATCTTTACTATATCTATTATATACAGCATAATATATATACTATATATTATGATAGATTAATTGTATATATATTTCTATATATATATACTATATATTGCCCATTAATTACTAGTAAAAGTTATTTAAATAATTTTGTGGTTATTAGGAGAAACAATCAGATCTTAGTTTTCAAAAAATTTAAGCAATATTTATATTATGTAAATATAAATCTATCTAATTCGGCATAATAATTCTAATTAATTCTCTTTTAGAAAAAATAAGCACTAATAGATTTTGTAAATGATTCACAAAACCTACATAAAAGGCACTGTACTCATTAAAATATTCAACTTATTTTCCAGATATATGATCAAAACAAAAAAGTTAGCTATCTTATAACGATTATTGGCCAAAAAAAGAGTTGAATTTATTTGGTTTCAGTGCTTATATTCCTTTGATATTTTAGACTAAGTATTGTTTTAAAGAAATCTTTGAACAAAATAATAGTAGCAATGGATCTCTCTCTCTCTCTCTTTCCTCCTTCTCCCTCTTCCTCTCTATAATAGCATAGGTTTTGAACAAACTTGTGTTGTATTAGGACTGAGCTACCATGCCCTATTTTCATCATGTCACATACCTAGCAAGAATCTGATCACACTTTCATCTACAAAATCTAGTATACTACTATAGTAGTATTTAAAACAGCAAAGGTTGAATACCTACCCTAATGATTTTATGACTGTGCCAAGCCATAAATAAATCGACATGCATGGATGGCCAAGAAAGCATCACTGAACAGCTCTGAGCCCACTGCTCCCACCATGGGCATTGTAGAGTACAAAGATTTGGTCCCTTGTTCTTTCTAGAGATTTTTTAAAAATATTTTTCTTTCAACTTTGAAAACTCATATTTGTGCTTTTTGTAGATACCAGTCATAAGTGACCATTTCCACAATAGAAAAAAAATTCCTAGCTACCTAGGAGAGGCGTTCAAGTCTGGAAGGGGCCTCAAAGGCCATGTAATCTAAACTCCCTTTCAAAGCTTGAGTTCTTTCTACCATGCACCTGACCAGTGGCAGTCAAGCTGCTGCTTGGATGCCTCCAGTGACAGGGGCCTTCACTGCTTCAAGGCAGCACCTTCCCCTCTGTCAACCCTGGCTTAGACATTCAGTCTTCTTTCAAACACAAATATATTTTTGTTAATTTCTTCCCATGATTAGTAGTGCTATTCCTTAACTTGGCCATGTTGAATGACCTGACCCTCTGACTCTCACTCCATGAGCCAGCCTCTGAGATCTGTGGACATGGCTCTTGTCCACTTGGGAGGCAGCAGTACTGAGAGCGATGACAAGTCAGGAGGCCAAGGCTTATGTATGGTTCTTTTTTTTTTAAAATCCTCCCCCAAGGATATTTTCCCATTTATCTTCAGATAGAGTGGGAGGAGGAGAGAGAGAGAAACACCTACATGAGAGAGACACATAGACTGGTTGCCTCCCGCACGACCCTGACCAGGGCTGAGGACCGAACCGCAACCAAGGTACATGCCCTTGACCAAAATCAAACCCGCAACTCTTTTGTCTGCAGGCCGATGCTCTAACTGCTGAGCCAAACCAGCCAGGGCGACTTGTGTATAGTTCTTGATGTGAGGGTCAGAGGGTGGGGAAGGCAGAGAGTTGCCTCTGAGAAGTAGGACGGAAGCATGAAGGCACTAGCCACCTGGGGAAGGTCCTCGGCAGTGATGAGTGAGAAGGATCAGAGCCTGCTAGTGGAGAAGTTCAAATGCGTACTTAGCTGACTTCACTGTTTGTTTAAGACTGTATGTAAAATTTATCATGTTAAAGTGATATTTTACTAAATGAGACCATGAATTATTGTCTGTCTCTTCTCTCAGTAAGAAAACCCCAAACACACTATTAGAGCTTTAGGTAAAATCAATATAATGCAAAAGTGGCTACAAGGCCAATGTACCATAAAGAAAAAATAGTGGTTAAGGAAGCAGACTCTGGGGTCAGACTACGTTGATTCAAATCCAGATTTTACTATACAGCCTGTTTGATCTGTGGGTCTCAATCTCCTCATTTATAAAAAGGAGATAATGATAGAAACAACTTCATTATGGAGTTCTGAAGGAGGGTTTAGGGAGTGAATATATTCACTGTGTATTCATTTCTTCCAACATTATTTTACACCTTCTGCAAGCCAGGTGTTCTGACTAGTAGTGAAGGAAGCATAAATTTAAATTTGTTTTTTAATAGAATACTTTGAATTCCACTGTTTTTCTCTATAAAATTCTCCTTGCTTAGTAATTTCAATAACTTTATATTAAGCCACAGATTTGGGTAATGAAATTAACTGGCTCCAGAATTCATGACAGATTAATTTAGTCAACACATCATTAACTGTTCCACCAAAAAATATTGACACATTTTAGGAAGAGAACATGAAGAAGTCTTTTGTTACTGAATTTTGTGATGGCCATTTTTGTTGCTTTGTTTCCTACACTGTCTTTGCTTGAAAAATAGATCCCTAAAAAAAACCTTGCTTTTAACATTCCATTTTTTATAAGAAGGGATGTCAAATAATTTTCAAGAAAAAAAAAATCTAGAGCTGAACTTAAATTGATTGAAATACATAAAATAACTGAACAGTTTTTACCTTGAGATACCAAGATCATTTATTTCAATTTCAATGAGGTTCTCTCTTGTAAACAATCTTTCTGGATTTCAATGACCTCTGTGAAGAAGAAAATAACATCTATAAACTTAGCTTATATCCTTAGCTTCTCCAGTACATACCACGTTTCATGAATAGATCAGCATTAATGCCTGTTGGTTTTGTTTTCTTAACAAAGAATTCAAGGACAAAATATACTTTTATTGGCATTTCTATTGTGTTAGAGTAAATAACTATAATATTTGTAGTTTAGAATATAACTGAATTAATTTTAAATTTTCATTGCCAACAAACTCTTCTGATTATTATTTCTTTCATAAGAATATGCATGTTTAGCAGACTGCTCTCTAAGTATGTGTTTTCAAGTATCAAGAATAATTAGGTACTTGAGCCCTTGCTGAGTGGCTCAGTTGGTTGGAGCATCATCCCAATCCCCAGTCAGGGCACATGCAAGAAGCAACCAATGAATACGTAAATAAGTGGAACAACAAATCTCTCTCTCCCCCTTTCCACTCTCTCTCTAAAAATCAACCAACAAATAAAAAATTTTAAAAAATAATGAGGTACTTGCTAAGATTTGCAAAGATATGTTAAAAAGAGGAAAGGTAATGAAATAACACACTGTACATTCCTACGTTTATGAGTATCTTTAGACTGAGGAAAGAACAATTGTCATGTCAACAGTGCAGAAAAGGCCAATACTCTTTCCTCCTACGCCATAACCAAGACCCAGCAAACTACAGTAAATCGTGTCTTACCATTCTTAGTCCATAACATAAATAGTTAATTCATGTTGCAAAATAACTGACATGTATGAAGTACGGAACAAAATGCTATATTTGGCCATGAATGCTACATAAAAAAAAATAATAATTCTTTTACATTGTACAATTTTTTAAATATGACAAATTATTATTGTTTCAGAGTGCTTTCTCAATTCATCGGAAGACTTGCCTTGCAGTCTTCCTCTTTGCATGTAGAGAGAAGGACACTGATGATCAGTGCTACTCAGAGGTTAGTTGATTCTCATTGTACCTTATTACCAGTGTTCACGGTCTCTTATCCACGTAGGAAGTGCCACTCAATCTAAGATGTCTTGAAGGTAGAACATTTTATGGAACCATCTGTTTCAACCACAGCATGGATGCAAGAGTCAACTGAGCTCCATGTGGGCAATGTAGCATAATGTGTAGGGCCTAGGTAATGAATGGTTGCAAAACTTCACTCCTGTTGCCTAGATGTTTGACGTGGGCAAGGTTGCTTTTATAGCTCACCAGGTCTCCTTACTTTCTTTGTTTATCTAATGATCCCTAAAATAGAACCACTCTATTGTGAGGAATAAATGAAGAAAAGCTTACATGCCCTGGCCAGTGTGGCTTAGTTGGTTGGAGTGTCACCCTGTGCACTGAAGGTTGCCACTTGGTCAGGGCACATACCTAGGTTGTGGGTTTGATCCCTATTGGGGGTGCGTAAAGAGGCAACCGATTGATGTTTCTCCCCTACGTTGAATGTTACATTGTGTAACATTCTCCTCTTCTTCGTGCTCTGGGCACTAATATGATGCCTGCTTGTGGAGTATCGGTTGCCTCACTATGAGGATGAACACATAATAGGATGGCACAATACAAAACTAGGATGAATCTTGGTATTTAACAACTTTTTTGAGCAACTACACCATCTTAGGATTTCATATTTCAAGGCTTCTTGTTACATGATAAAAAGGAAACACTATGTATTTTTTAATGTGAATCGATGTCCAAAGCAACTTCTTTTATACAGCATAAGGACAGCCACACTTAGGCATCTGGCTTAAGACAGTGGGGGTGGAAACAGGGATATTCTCAAAGTACAAGAAGTACTTCAATAACAGAAGCAGCAATATTACACTATATACTCTGAAATATTCCCGTCATGCATGCAAATTTCCTAGAACAGTGCCTATCACACAGTTATGATTTCACAAATTGAAGTTAATTGATTATTTTTAGAGGTAGGTTAAGGACTGAAAAAATCATGTCTCCTGTCTCCACTTCCATTACACCACTATGTGTATCAGTGACCCCAGAAGCAGGAAAGCCTAAAACGGGTAATTCACCATGTGAGTGTAACAACCATCACTTTCTGACAGCTGAAAGAATATAGCTCTCAGATTGGAAACTAGTTTAAAACTTTTTGTGGAAAACGAACTCAATGTCTTTTTGTTCTTGTTGTTTTATAGCTATAAACTTTTTTGTTAGTGTGATAAAGTCAATGGACTCTTCTTAGAATAATTCTTCTAAATACATGAAATATGTACATAGAGTTTTATAATGTCGAAGAAGTGAGATGCAGTTTTAAAAACATTTGTGATCCAGTGGTTTTTGAAACAATTCTTCCTAGAGTTGTCAGGCCTGACACTTTTGGAAAAGGTGTTTCTGTTAATAATGAATTATTGCCATTGTGACATAACACATTCTTAAAGAGAATCTAATAATCTGCCGTTAAACCAGGGATGCACCTTTTGTCAGACCTTCTGTGATAAAGAGCTAAATAGCTTTTATGACTACCAATAGTAAGATAGGTTTTCACAAGCACTCACATGTGAGTGTGTATGCGCGCGCGCACACACACACACACACACACACACACACACACACAAACTAAAAATGAAGTAGTATGTGAAGCCCATACCGAGCTCATTATCAGGTGTCTTTCGGTTCTCAGAAAGGAGCCAGCAGATGGAGCACTGCAAAATTACCTGATGACGAAGCAAGCTGTCTGTCTAGAGTGGCGCCTCCTGGGTTGCCTGATGGAATGGGTTATTTGAATTTTTTTCTTTATTGATTTTAGAGAGAGAGGAAGGGAGAGGGAAAGAGAGATAGAAACATTGATGAGAGAGAACATGGACTGACCGCCTCCTGCATGCCCCCCACTGGGAATCTGGCCCACAACCCGGGCATGTGCCCTGACCGGGAATCAAACTGGTGCCCGGCGACCTCTTCGTGCATGGGTCGATGCTCAACTACTGAGCCACACTGGCCAGGCAGAATGGGTTATTTGAATAATGGAAGTAAGATTAAGGCTTCAGTGAGGAGTAGGAATAGGAGATCATCCAATGTGAGAGAGGGCAAAGCATGTAAAGTCATTTTTGTATGTATTTGTAGGAATCCCAATGTTTATCAATTGTAAATGAGAGCAAAGGGTTTTCTAAGGGAAGGAATTGGCTCAGGTAAAATATAACTCGGTTACATATTAAGCCTGAAGTTATTTATACATTGAGATAAATTTATAATATTTATCCTTTCTCTTACAAATGATTAGTTATTTTATGTACAACATACAATTCTTAATCACTCAAAGCAACAGCAAGTACTTTTCCTGTGTCACGGATGTAGTATTACCTAATAAATGGCTGATGGGTTGTGTTGAGATCCTGACTGGTTCCTTTATGCTTCCTTGACAGTGAAGAAACCCAAAGCTCGCAGAGAGAGTAAAACAGTCCTCCTCAGAAAAGGTTTTCCCTCTTTCTCCCTGTCCCCCAATAACTGTCGTTCAAACCAAAACGACTGACTGCACTCAAATATGTCAGAATATTTTTATAGTTCAAGCTATGTACATACTCTTAAGGGGAAAATCTGTAAGAAATAATTTGTGCAGCAGTATTTTATAGCAGCCACGAAATTTAGCAATTTCCTTTTGACCCAGGGACCAGTGAATTGCATAGCTTTCCAACCTCCTTGCTCTTCTTGGTGGCTGGGGAAATCCCGCATTCCACCTGTAACTCTGGCTGTAACTTTAATTCCAGCTAGGAACTGACCCTCCTTCTAATTTTTTCCTTTCCTTTGTATGTCTTTCAGACTTCAGTCCTGACAGTCCTGGTTAGTTACTTTCTCAGCTTGTCCTTTTGTTGTTGTTTGGTTTTGTAATATTTTGGCCAAGAATTAACCTAGTGCCATCTTCAGAGGCCTGTCCAGCCACTCCAGACATGGGTCGGTGGAAATCAGGAAATAGTAGTGTCTAGATTTTTCCTGTCACTGGTTTCTGTGTCCAAATACGTGGAAACATTTGCCTCTGTCAGATTATATGAGGCTTTGATCTTGACTTTTCCTCTGACGTAAAAACATTGTATAACTGTGAGAGAATGTCTGACTATATTCTTCGAGTTTGTCATTCCATACATTTGATAATAGTAAGAATTTAAGAGGCTCCAAAGTTGTAGTTTGGCCATTTGGTAGTTTTATAAAAAATAAACTTGGTAGATTAAAATTTTCGGGCTTATACTACATCTTTGCAATTATTTGGGAAGTTTCTTTTAATTAAAATTAGATCATTCTGAATTTTAGTTCTGTATTGTCATACTGTCAGATTCATTTCAACTTTCAATGACATATAAACTTATTTATTTTCTTTAAGAACTCAAAATAGAAATATTTTTTTATTTATTAGATGGTATCAATTCATTTTAACTAAATTTTACAAATATAAGTTAACTAGTAAAATACGTAATATTATATACTACCTCTAAACCAAAACACATATGGCATTAATAAAAGAATTGTGTTTTCTCACAGTAGGATCATATTCTTTGTTTAAACACTGAGTAGGAAAAAAACTATCCTTATACAAACACACAGACACACACAAAATGAGGAAATACATCCAGGTTACAATTAAATGCCTATGGAATGTGAGTTAAAATAAATAAAACTTTTCCCAACAGACATGTTTAATATAGCCATAATATTTACAAATTGTTACCAATATTTTAAACAAACTTAAGTTCAAAGCTTTCTGCTGCATTTAGATACTATTAAACACACGGATGTCCAGTTTTTATTAATACTTCAAATACGAAAGGCATTGCTAGGGATCCTTGGAAGTATGTTTACATCACTGTCATATTCGTGCCAAAACTTGATGTAAAATGCACATGGAAATAAACATATACAGTCACATTAAAGGTGTTAGAAAGTAAAATGCACCTGATTTTTTTTTGTTGTTTTTTTGTTGTTGTTGTTCAGATAGAGTGGGAGGGAGAGAGAGGGAGAGAGAGAGAGAAACATCGACGTGAAAGGGACACATCGAGTGGCTGCCACCCGCATGACCCAACCAGGGCCAGGGACAAACTGCAACCGAGGTACGTGCCCTTAGCGGGAACCGAACCCGGGTCTCTCTGGACCGCAGGCCTATGCTCTAACCACTGAGCCAAATCGGCCAAGGCACCATCTGTTTTTTTTTAACTGGTGTATGTTAAAAAGAATCAGAACTATTTTATTCAGTCTAATTCCTTAAAAGTTTATTCAACAGACATGGTTGAGGAACACCCACTTTCTAGCCTTCATAAATTCATAGTCTAGTAGAATAAATCTGTACAGGAGCCATTGAAAGAATAATGTTTTAAGTGCTGTAATAGAGGTCTTAAAGGGGGAACATCAGAGGGAGAGGGCTGAGGATGGTGTAGAGAGAAGATACGAGAAGACACCAATATTTAAATAAATTAAAGATTTAGAAGAATGTACCATTCATGAAGTAAGGTGCCACTGGTGATTGGAAGAGCAATTGAATAAGGAAATAAAGAGTAGAGGTTGTATCTTTCATTTTATGTTAAAGAGTAGAACAACTAGCCCAACATGGAGTCACTTCTACTAAGCTCCCCATCACTAAACAAGATTTAATTATAGTTTCTGCTCTCCCAGAAACGGAATTTTAAGCCAGTCAGTCAGAAGTCACCTGATCAGCACTAATTAGTCTGCCTGATAGATCCCTACCATCCTATAAAGGAAAGTAATCTTTCGAAAAGCAGCCTTCTTTTTTTCTTGGTATAACTTCCTTGCTCCTGCTCCCTCCTGGCTATTCGTGTCTTATTTTGTACAGTTCTTTAGAGTCTCTTTCTGTCTGCTAGATTGGATGCTGCTGGATTTGAACCCATTTTTGTTCAAGTGAACTCTTAAACTTTTTTAATATGCTTCAGTGTATTTTTTTTAACACATAGGAGTGACCTTGGAAAGAGTAGGCAACACTTGTGACTTTTCATGTGTCAATTAAAGTTAATATTGACTATATCAATCATTTGCTGTAAGAATCACAGCAGATAATCAATATGGATTGCCTAGCAGAAATCCTAACACACAGTAACCACTAAATAAGTTTTTATTTCTTTTCTCTATGACTGAACATGTGAGTGAATGAGAATTCAGATGATTGTAGCCACCGATTGTGGAATACTCCAGATGAGCTAGATGAGGCCCCAGACACTGTGGAAAAGAGACATATCATCCTAGCTATGTATTGTCTAAAGTTCTGACACTCAGAGTCCATGAACATAACAAATACGTTTTATGTCACTTGTCATCCAACATTAGATAACTGTAAAACTCCCAAACCCCAAACCTTAAATCTGGATTCATTACTGGAGACTAAAGATGAATAGGATCATTACTATGAGTATAGCTCTATAAGTACAATGTTTGAACAAGAATGAGAAGGTTGAGGTGCTTAATAGCAAATGATTAAAATATTCAGTTAATATCTCAGATCAATACAAAGGGCATAAAGCCAGGGCTTGGTTCAGGGGTGAGCAATCTCAGAGTAGGTTTAGTGACACTTAGAGAATAAAATAAGTAGTATTGTATGTCTGTGTGGTCATAGAATGGAATATTAAAGATTACGACTCATTGATAAAGTAATTTTATTTAACCAAAAGTTCTATTTACTTTATAAGATATTGTCAAGCTGGCTCAATTGGCGTTTATAAGGAGTTTTGAAAATATTAGAAAAAAGATATTGAAGAAAAGTGTATTATTAGCACAGTAGATTTTGTGATGGCATTTATTAATGCTCACAGCAACTGTAATGATAATATATCACTCTTAACTTTTGCCATGGTCAAAACTGTTCAGCAGAATTTTGTTCCTTGCTCATTGTTCAAAAATAACAGAAGAAAAGACAGGAACAATGCCACCACCACTGATCTACTGTCATGATAGTCAACTAGAATACATCAGGCATGTTCTTATAATGATTGTCCGTGACTTTCTTAATGTGGGGAAACAATGACTGAGTGAGATATTTAACAACCTGAATATGAGTGCCAATGGACTTTCAGACTGTACAGTATGAAGAAAACAGAAATTACTATACAATATGCCACATAGTAACTCTTCTTCTTCTTCTTCTTCTCCTTCTTCTTCTTCTTCTTCTTCTTCTTCTTCTTCTTCTTCTTCTTCTTCTTCTTCTTCTTCTTCTTCTTCTTCTTCTTCTTCTTCTCCTCCTCCTCCTCCTCCTCCTCCTCCTCTTTCTCCTCCTCCTCCTCCTCCTCCTCCTCCTCCCCCCCCTCCTCCTCCTCCTCCTTCTCCTTCTCTTCTTCTTCTTCTTTGGAATAGCAATCATTGCACTATGCTTCAGGAAATAATATCTAGCAAAAACAGAAAGACATTAACTACAGAGGACAGTTCAATCCAGTTGTGCATACTTGGTAGTAGACAAGAACGACTGATGGATTACAACAAAAAGGAAAATTCCAGGGGAAAGAAACATGTTAACTGTGGGAATAAGATAGCCCTGAAAGAGGAATGGATGAAGAGGGCAAAGGTTCATGGTGAAGGCCTCACATTGGCAAAGAGACTATTATTCTCATATATCAATGAACAAAGAAACACTGGAAATGAATTTAGAGACACAGAGAGTTGAGGAACTTGATAGGAGGGAACCATAAATGCTATCTTCAATGACCTCTAGAAGAATGTAACTCAACTGCAAAAGCTGAGGCTCCTGCAAAAACTGTGTACAGTAAAGAAGACAGTTAATGATCACCTCGGAATAGAATTGTGGAAGAAGTTCTAAGTGATCAATAGCATACAATCCTCCAATAGCCAAACATGTATTGTCAAACTGAAGTAGATGTTCTGGACATAATTTCTAAGGAAAAAGAAAAAGAAATAGTATATAGTGAGAGGTAACAGGCACAACTAGCACATTTCAGAGGATTATATATCAAACACTTTTATACTAAAGAAAAGTTTGTGCCTGGCTGGTGTGGCTATGTGGTTGAGCATCGACCCATGCACAAAGAGGTTGCAGGTCTGATTCCCGGTCAGGGCACATGCCTGGGTTGTGGGCCAGATCCCCAGGGGGGGCATGCAGGAGGCGGCCAATTGATGTTCTGTCTCATCAGTGTTTCCATCTCTCTCCCTCTCTCTCTAACATCAATAAAGGAAACATAAATTTAAAAAGAAAAAAAAAGTTTGTGAAAATCTTAAGAAGTTCTTTCTAGTCACTTTGAAATTCTGTGACTCTGCCACACCGTCTTTTCTTAAAGGATCAGTGCCTTAGCCAAAAGTAGCATCTATCAGTTAAACACGTACAACCCAACAGCCTTCGAGATTATCTCAAGATAGTGCCATATGGGAATGATCCAATCAACTATCTCTCAAATAATGTGTTATCAAGGAATAAAAAGTAATAGTGAAATAGATATAGTAATAGAAATAAAATGTATAGCCATAGAGAGGCAGGAGTGGGGGAGAAACAGAGAGAAATCCAGAAATGGGCTGAGTCTTAAGAAAGTAGAGTCACTAGAAGAAGAAGGCGTCCACTTTCAAGCAGAAGACCTGATGCTGAGTAATCTGAAAGACCATCAGGATATTTAGGGTTGTTGTTCTTTCCAAAACTGACAGTCTGTGTCCTGTGCAGGCTACAGGGTGTGTGTGGATGGCTATAAACTGGTGTACAATGAGGTTACTGATCAAAACTCTATAACTTGGAATAATCTGTGCTATATTCAGTGTGACTCAACAGCATGGTTCATATCAGGAATCAAGTTTTTGACTGAACACCTGAACTGGAAAGTACAAGATGTCCAAGAATCATGAAGTTTGGATCCTATGCAAATTTTGGTTGCACAACTATTTCCTGCTATAAGGAATGGACTAACGAGTTTATACTCTTTGATCCAGTCCTTTCAAAATTATTTCTAAGAAAATGAGCAGACCTTAGAAAAAATATAGTCATATAAAGTAGATTTATCTTAATAAAAATGCGATGGTTAAATAAACTATAATATAGCTGATAATTTTTATTATATGCTAAATCAGTTTTTGAAGCATATACATTGAAAATGGTATCATGTTCAGAATATAAATTAAATAACAATAATGATTGGAATTTTAGTAAACTTTTGTAGCTACATAGAAATATAATTTTAAAAGTAAAGTAAATTCATCAACATTGATGCTAATGATAGCAAGTGCAGGGCTGGATAATAAGCAAGTTTCTTTTGTTTTCTTCACACTCTGCAGTGTATAGAAGTATTTGCTAATTATGACGTACTAGAAAGAGTCACTTGAAACTAAAAATTAAGGCAAGGATGTGACTGTCTTGCTTAAAGTACATGTTTTTAGTTAGGAATTACCTGCTCAAGTCCAATAGGAATATTAATTCTTATCTTTCCTGATCTTAGGATAATGTATCTCAAACTAAAATTAGTTTTAGGAGCTCCTCCCCAGTTCTTTCTTACAGAACCTTTATTTAGTGGCCAGAAATCTAACATCTAGGATGTAAAAATACTCTCAAGGCATTAATATCAAGTAAAGGTCAAAATGTTGGTAGATGAAGCACATAGTAAACACTGTTTCCATCCACACAAGGGGAGCAGCATTCTGTTTATTCAGGTCACCATCATCTCTCACTTGGTTACTGGAAAAAGCTAATTGTCTTTCCTGCCTTTACATTTGGAACCCTGTAGTCTATCTCAGTATGACACCAGAATTGTCCTTCTTAACTATAAGGATTATTTCACTTCTCTACTCCAAACTCTTTAATGGTTTCCCATTTCACTGAAAATAAATCCACCAAGTGTTACTAGAAAAGTTTTACAGCCCAGCCGGTGTGGCTCAGTGGCTGAGCATTGACCCATGCACCAAGAGGTCGCCAGTTTGATTCCCGGTCAGGGCACATGCCCAGGTTGTGGGCCTGATCACCAGTGGAGGGCATGCAGGAGGCGGCCAATCAATGTTCTCTCTCATCGATGTTTCTATCTCTCTCTCCCTCTCCCTTCCTCTCTCTCTAAAATCAATTAAAAGTTAAAAAAAAAAAAAGAGATGTAGAGTTTAATAACTTATTTGAATGGAAAGGAGTAAAAGGAAGAAGGAAAGTTGCCTGTAGAACTGGAAGCAGTTAAGCCTTAATGTTTTCAGTGTAATGGAATCAAAATTAAGCTTTTCCTGAGATAAAATATCTTCAGCAGTAACCTCAAGTTTTAATAAATACAATAAAAATTAGTATATACTGACAAGATTTTTTGCTTTAATTATTTGATCATGTCTCTAACGCACATTGATTTCTTTAGCAAATGAAACCTAGTATGTCTTATTGTAATTAAATGCTTACTTATGTGTCTCACATATCCTTCTGTGAATATAAATGCTTAGTATGCATTTTTAAGATAAAATAATAAATAAATGAGAAGATGTATGAATGAGTTTCTCCCATGATATGTACAAAAATAGCTAATAAAATATATCATTTTCAGATGGATATAAAAAGAATTCATAAACTTGTTCTTCAGATTCTAATCTAGGTCCCTTAGCTTTCTAAATTTTAAAGTTTCAAAAGAAAGAGCAAGCGCTCTTTCCTCTAGCAAAAGTTTGAATGCTTTTTCTACATATGGTCTTTCTGCTTAAGAGAGGAAAATCATAACCTTTTGTAGAGGTGGGTACTCCAAGTAGATGGATTAATTTAAATAAAGACTTGTAGGTATCACAACTATTCATAATTTCAGAAGATAGAAAATACAATATTTCACAGTAGCAAATTATCATAGTGGGAACATTTATAGATTAAAAGTTAGAATATATGTGTTCTACATCATATTGCACCAGGTAATTATAATGACATTTTGCTATTTAGAGTTCATAGGTTTAAAAAGAAATAAAAAATAAAAAGAAGACAGCGAACATTCTGTCATAGTAATTTTCAGGTAATTAACTGGATAAAAACTATTAAATTTATTTATGTTCTGGGTGTCATGAAAACTCTCTACTGCATTATTTAATCTACTTTTTGAATAATAACCAGGTTTTATTAGGCCCACTATTTTGTAACTATGGAAACTGAAGCTTACCAAGTTAAGTAACTAGCCCAAGGCTATGCTATTAGTAGTGCTGAACAAAGATTTGAAGTAGGGCCTCTGCCATCAGAGCCTGAGATCTTAGCCACTATGCTGCTCTGCTTCTCTAGTGCCAAAAATATATGTGAGACTGTCCCTTCACAATATATGTGCCCATGATAGCCATACTTCATTCACCACAGGTACTCACATGTAATTTAGATACTCATTTTTCTACTTAAAGTGTTTCTATTGCCTCTGTCTCCAATATCTACATATACAGACAACGTCTATTTATCATTCAAGACATGTCAAATACAATCTCCTTTATGAGGCATTCCCAGTTCATGAATCAAAAAAAAAAATCTATCTTTTATCTCTAATAACACTTTTAAAGTAATCCTCTATAATGAAAATAGTGCCTCTTCTGAATAAGAGATTTTAGCCAACTAGCTATCTATCTAATGAGAGTATGATTGTATAGTGTCCAGGAACAGTGCTGTAGTCATCTTTTTTTTTTTAACAGTTTTATTGAGGAATACTTGACAAAAGTTGTATATTTTTAGGTGTACAATATGATGTTTTGATATGCATATACATCGTGAAATGATTACCATAGTCAATCTACTTAACATATCCATCACCTCACATAGCCACATTTTTATATGTGTGTGGTAAGAACACTCAAGATCTACTCTTTGAGTAAATCTCAAGTATGTTATACTGTATCATTAACTATTGTCACCACGCCATACATTAGATCTTCAGAAAACATTCATCCTATATAACTGAAACTTTGTCCTTTATAACCAAATCTCCCCATTTCCTCTTCCTCCCAGACCCTGGCAACCACCATGCTACTCTCTGCTTATAAAATTTTGATATTTCAGATGCCATATAATAGTGAAGTCTTTAGTATTTGTCTTTCTGTGTCTGGTTTATTCCACTTAACATAATGTCTTTCCGTTTCATCCTTGTTGTCACAAATAAGATTTCCTTCTTTATTTTTTAAGGCTAAATAATATTTATATGTGTATATACATGATATGTATATCTAATATTTAATATGTACAAATATATGTACTATTTATGTGTATATAATATACATATAATATTTTCTTTATCTATTTATCTGTTCATAACACTTAGTTTGTTTCATATCTTGGCTAATGTTAATAATCATTCAGTGAATCTAGAGTGAAAATATCTCTTCGAAATACTGATTTCATTTCCTTTGAATATACCTCAAAGTGGGATTGCTAGATCATATGGAAGTTCTATTTTTAATTTTTTGAGGAACCTCTGTACTGTTTTTCATAATGGCTATACCAATTTTTATTTTTGTTGTGTACAACAGTGTACGAGTGTTCTTAGGCATCGTTTTTATCCTGTGGAGACTTGCTTAGGTAGGTAGTTGCCTATTGAATGACTATGGTATTAAAGCATTTTGAAAAAGCATAAGTCCTGAGCAAGGGGAAGGTATTGTCAATCATCAAAATTATTGATGAGTTTAACAAGTCTTCCTAAAATTCAAAATAAAAAATATACATATTATAGTGTTTACTCCTTGATATAGAGTCTATGCTATTTCCATTCAGCTTTAATAAAAATGTTTTTTGAAGAAAATTTCCTCAATAAGATTATCAATTTAACAATCTAAGTATCAGGACATGACAATGTCATTTCTCCAGTTTAGATCCCAGTTTAGAGTCAATTAAAAAATTCTTTAATTTCTGAAGCTAGGAAAATTGGCTTCACAGCTGGATGACTGGCTCATTCAGCAAGAAACCGGTCAACTTTCAAAGACCTGAACAAATGCATTTCACACAGTATCAAGAGTCATAAAGTTGCTGAGCCAAGTACGACTTAGAGAATTCAGGCAAGTTTGAGCTGGCTTGGTCAAATAAGAACAGATCAAATCTTCATTGACCCTCTCAAGCTAAACTAATACTATGTCTAACATCTGGACTCATTTCACTGAATTTTCCATTGTACACTTTCTTATTGTAATAGACATTCAGTGTTAAAGCATTCCGTTAATGACCTTCTCTTGAGTCATTTTTCTTGAGTTGCTCCTCGTGTTCTGTCAAGCTAGCTCACCTCATCAGCATACAAATTTCCCTTATTTTATTTTATTTATTTTTTGCCTTCAAGGGAAGAGAATGCTTAGTGTTTGTCTAGAATATTATGACTATAATGTAGGTAGGATGTGCCTCCTACCAGTTGGGGTGTGACATAAAATGTCTCCTCTCTGTCTTGCTGGGAAGTTGAGAGGAAGTTTGCCATTTATAGTGTTCAATGTATTTCCTGTAAATGTGTAGGAAATGCCTGTTTGAAGTTCTGAAGCAAACTACCTTGATGTTCACAGAGATGAGATAAACGGCTTGATGAAAGAAATCATATTCAAGAAGGACTCCTAGGAGAGGAAAGCAGACTGTTTATGTACGTGATGATCAAAGGAACTTCACATGAATTGAAACTACATATTTTTTCCCCTAAGTAATTTGCAAAAAATAATCTACATGGCTAAAAGAAAACTGGTAAGTCTTTAATGACTATATTTTGGTTTTATGTACTTAAAAAAATTACTAAGCTAACTAAAATAACATACTCATAAAAATTTTGTTTTCAAAGGAGATATTCTATACTTTCCATATTTATCAATATTAAATTATAATAAAATAAATTAAAATTCATTGATATTGTACTTTTTGCTTTTTAAGAAATAACCAACAATTGGGCTTATATAAACACAAAGAAAACTACACTTAATAAATAAATGTTATCAATAATTAAAGGCCTTTAAAAATCAAAGCCAGTAGAGAATTGTACAGAATTCTACAGAACAGATGCCAGGATAATTTAATACAACAAACAAAATTTCTTAAATACCCAACACCATAATGATTTGCTGCCTAATACCATATTCTTCTCTCTACAGAAGAATGGATGTTGCCCCCAAATGAGAAACTTGAGAGTGATATTTCCTGTGAGGGAAAACTACATATTCTTAAATCATTAGCTTTTTCCTTCATTTATGTAATCTACCTCCCTTTTCTCTCTGACTAAAATTAACTGAGCTTCAAAGAATAGGAAGGCAGGTAAAAATGCAACCAACTTCAAAAATTACTTTGCCACAGCACAGCAAAATGCATCCAATTAAAACATTAAACACCATACTAATAATTATGTTTCCTATACTGCCTTTTCATCAAAGATTTCAAAGTTAAATTTGCAATTCCTCAGTTTTATGCTGTGGACATCTCTAATTCTGATGGCCAGCAAGACTTCCTCCCTTTTCCCTTCCTAACCTGTGCTCAAAGTTCTAACGGAATTTGATGGACAATTATAGTATTTTGCCACTAAATCTGTAAGATTTGGTTTCTCCTTTGTCTTCTTTTGCCTTTGTTCAGCGAGCTGAGTGACTGATTCTTGGTAATTTGTAAGCACAAGTGGGCCAATTTTAAAATGTTAAAAAATTTTGAATGAATTTCTATGATTTTTTCTGCCATAAGTGCTTAGTTTGAAATACAGTACCAAAATTCTACCTTGATAGGCAACAGGTAATTAGCAAGGAACATAAATGAAGCATTTAAATTAGTGCTTTTAAGGCTCTTATAAACAATGGCATTTCTAAGCACATTACCTGTGAATAGGTACCACAGCCCTCATAGCCCATGTATTTTTTTAATACAACCCCTCTTTTTTAAACAGATGTATGAAGTTGTATTTGGCCTAAGCACTGTACCCATTATCAAAATTCCAAATTAGTTGGTCTAACTAAGAAAATTTTACTGAATAATGTTACCCTGTTTCTGTAATAATGCTACCTATCAATTTTAATCTCTCAACAGGTCCTTTGTAGACTTCTGCAACTAAATTTGTTTGGTTTAAAAAGTACTAACTATCCTGTCACATTTATATATAAATTTTTTTTTCTTTTTTTCTTTAAAACGAGAATGTCTGTCTACTTGTTTTGGTATGTGATTTTATTTTTCAGGCTTGGTTTTAAACTGCTCTGATACTCCCTTTTTTTTTGAAATTTTATTACATGACTCAAATATTTTTAAAGCTTTCCTTAAACTAAATCAGAATCCTTTATAACCATAGTAATAAAACCACTAAGTGTAAATCCCTAGATCATCTAGTGTCTAATTTCAACCTGTTATTAACTATCCATGTATTATTTAGCAATCCAGATAAATGCACTAGTACTTAGTGTCCTTAATGTTAAAACAAAGTGAGTGATCTTTATATATCTTTTTTTTTCTTTATTGATTTTATAGAGAGAGAGGAAGGGAGAGGGAAAGAGAGAGAAACATCGATGAGAGAGAACATTGACTGGCCACCTCCTGCATGCCCCCCACTGGGGATTTGGCCCACAACCTGGGCATGTGCCCTCACCAGAAATTGAACTGGCGACCGCTTGGTGCATGGGTTGATGCTCAACCACTGAACCACACCACTGGGCAATCTTTAAATATTAAAAAATGCAGTTCAACGTTAAAGCTTAATGTTGTGTGTTTTGAAGTTCTTGATACTTCATTAGCTAACATCAGTAATACAATACGTATTGAAGACTGACTCTCTACAAGGTCCTGTGCCAGTAGGATGAAGATAAACAAGAAATGGTCCTTCCTACATTCATTCTTACACCTGTACACTTTTTATCTGTCTATTTCCGTATATATTTTCTTATTTTGATGCTCATAATAACTTATGAATTAGAAAGGAAGCTATTACTTGTTCCATTTATGAGATAAAGGCAAGTAGTTTCAAAGATCAGGCAGTTATTAGAAAATTCTAGAGCTAGTGAGAGAGGCAGAACTTGAACTATGTAAGATGTTATTATTGTGATATATTGATTAGTGTGCACTATTCTTGAATGACATTCTTTAGGTCTCTCTTCCTGAACCACATAATATTGTCCCACTGTGAAAAAGGCATTATAATTTTGTATTTACCTCTAATGTATCTCAAAGGGAACCTTGTTTAATGATATAACATTTGTAAATCGCTTTGAATAAAGGAATCATTTAAATGCAAAGTACTCCTGAACATTATCCTCTGTACTCTCCCACTGGGTACATAAAAATCAAATAGCGCTGACTGTGATCTTTTAGGAACATGAGTGTCTAAATTGACTTTTTGCACCTTGCTACACCACCCCCTGGAGAAACTGTGCACTTCAGGCAGATCACTGAGTGAGGTTATGATGCCCAGGCCACCAGTCCTCCACAGAGCATAGCAGGGGAAATTGACAAGTTGAAAACCTTTCCTAAACTTGCACTTAGTCTCAAGTCAGCAGGTACTGGGAATTAGTTTCTCACATAGCTCAAGCAAATGCATGGACAGCGATCAAACTTGCACAGGAGGAGAAATTGTGGCTCTTGGAATAAAAATGATGCTGTGTGACTGAGAAAAAGAACTCTGCATAATTTACCCCTCCTGGTGCCATTGGCCATTACATGTACACAGGCCTTTAATGTGTTCAAATAACCTGGTACTGGTATCCGAATGGGTTTCCTGCTCAGGTTTCTTTAATAATCTAAATTTCCCGCAATCCAATGATCAATGATCCCTTCCTTGACCAGGGCATGCCCCTTTGTCTATTTAACATAATCCCCAAATTTCAGCTTAGGCTAGAAAAAAACTTCACAAGCAGTGTCTGATTTTCCTGTTTCACCCAGGCTTTTATTCTTATGACCCTTTTGCTTATTTAATGTTTCTCACTCATTTCTCATGCTTCCCATATTTATTTCAGCTTTGTCTACATACCAAATCTCTCACCAAGTTCTACTTAGACACATCCTTCATATTATTATAAATTTTTAAATTATTGATGGAAAGTTGATGTACAGTGAAAGGCACAGGTCTTAAATGAAAAACTCAGTAAACTTTGAAAAATGCATACATCTTGTAAACACCACCACAAAAAAGATATAGAGCACTCCCACCAATACAGGAAGTTCTCACCCAGTAAATTCCCGTAACCCCAGAAGGTACTTCTGATTGTTATTTCCCTAGATAACTTTTTCTGGTCAACAACTTCATGAAAAATGAATTCATACAGTATGTATTCTATTATATCTGGCTTCTTTGCAATTCCATATAAATTCTAGATAACATTTATCAGGTTGAGGAAGTTTCCTTCTATTTTAGTTTTGTGGAGGCCTTTTATCATGACTGCATTTTAAACTGTGTCAAATACCTTCCTGCATCTATTCAAATAATTATATATTTTTCTCTATTATTCTGTTAAGTTTTTATCAATTTTTAAAAATATTAAATCTTACATTTACAGGACAAGCCCAACTTTAATCTTGCTGTATTATTTTTTTACATATTGTTGGATTTAGTTTCCTAAATTTAAAAAATTGTATAACTATTCATAAATGATTTATATTTATTTATTTTTTTGTATTGTCTGTGTCCAGTTTGGTACCATGGTAATTCTGTCCTCATAAAATCAGTTGGAGAGTGTTTCTTCTCTCTTCTATTTACTTAAAGACATGTAAGACATAATTTTTCTTTAAATATTTGATATAAATTGCAAGTGCTGTCATGTTGGCTTAAAGTATTTGTTGTGTGATGGTTTTTAATGAATACTTTATTTCTTTTAATAAATACTATATTTTTAATAGAAATAGGGAGATCCAGATTTTTTATTTATTCTTGAGTCAGTTAATCTGATAATTTTAGAATTTCAAAATTTTTCATTACATCTAAGCTAGTTAATTTATTGGCATAAAGTTGTTTATCATATTTCCTCATCTACATTTTGCTGTCTTTATGATCTGTAGTGATGCTCCCTCTTTAATTTTGATATTGGTAATTTGTTTTATCTCTCTTTTTGTTCATCTGTCTAGCTAGAGGTTAATCAGTTGTAACTTTTAAAAATATTTTGGTTTTCCTCATAGTTGTCCATTTTCTATTTCACTGACTTGCATTTTTACAAAATTATTTCCTTCTTATATAAATTTGAATTTAATTTGCACTTCTCTTTTTATCTTTTTTTTTTCCTTTATTGATTTTAGAGAGAGAGGAAGGGAGAGGGAGAAAGAGAGAGAAACATCGATGAGAGAGAACATCAAATGGCCACTTCTTGCATGGCCCTCACTGGGAATCAGGCCCACAGCCTGGGCATGTGCCCTGACCAGGAATCGAACCAGTGACCTCTTGGTGCATGGGTCGACACTCAACCACTCAGCCGCACTGGCCGGACTCTTTTTATCTTTTTAATTGGAAACTTAGTTTTTTATTTTGAACCTTTCTTCTTATCTAATGTAAGTATTTAAGGTGTAATATCTCCTCTAAAATCTGGTTTAACTATAATTCACAAATTATATATATTATACATATACAAATATATAATACATATAAAACATATTTTGTATCTCATTTACATCAAGTTTAAAATATTTTCAAATCTTCCTTGTGATTTCTCATTAGACCTTAGATGTATTTTTATAAGTATTTTAAACAACTTTATCCAGATATAATCCACATTCCATATACTTCACCCATTTAAGGTTTATAGTTCAATGAAATAGCCTTTAGTATATAAGAGTTGTGCATCTGCCACCAGAATCAAATTTAGACTATTTTCATTATTTCAGAATGAAATCCAGTATCCCTTAACTGTTATTTCTCCCTCCACAGCCCTAACCAACCAGTAATCTATTTCTCTCTACATAGATTGGCTTATTCTTGACATTTCATATAAACGGAATCATATAATATGTGGTCCTTTGACTAGTTTCTTTCACTGAGTATAATGTTTTCAAGATTCATCCATGTGGTAGCATGGTGTATTTTATTTATCTGTTCATCAGTTGATGGACATTTCCTTTGTTTTCACATTTTGACTATTATAAAGAATGCTGCTATGTTCATTTGTGTACATGTTTTTTGAAATTTTTTTGTATCAACATATGTATTTATTTCTCTTGGATAAATACCTAGTTGTAGAATTGCTAGATCATACGGTAACCATGTTTAAATAACTGACAGACTCCTTTTCAAAAGGGCCGAAACACTTTATATTTCCACCAGCATTGTACGAGGGTTTCAACTCTCCATAGTCTCACCAACACTTGTTATTTTCTGTCTTTGTGATTCTAGTCATCTACTGAGTGTGAAGTAGTATGTCATTGGTGTTTTGGTTTGCACATTCCTGATCACTAATGATAACAAACATCTTTTTTTTTATTAATTTATTTTTGTCACAGATGTTACTCCTTTTTCCCCCATTGACACCCTCCTCCCCATCCCCCCCCATTCCCAGCTTTGTTGTCCATGTCCATTAGTTATGTGTACATGCATATAAGTTCTGTGGTTTATCTCTTCCCTCCCCCCCCACCTCTTCTTCTGAGGATTGTCAGTCTGTACCCTACTTCCACGTCTCTGGGTCTACCCTGTTCCTCAGATTGTTATGTTCATATATTCCACAAATAAGTGAGATCATGTGATATTTGTCTTTCTCTTTTGGCTTGTTTTGCCTAGGATAATACTACCCAGGTCCCTCCATGTCGTCTCAAAGGATAAGAGATCGTTCTTTCTTACAGCTGCATAGTACTCCAATTTGTATATGTACCACAGCTTTTTTATCCATTCGTCTACTGATGGACACTTGGGCTGTTTTCAGATCTTAGAGATTGTAAATAGTGCTGCTATGAACATGGGGGTACATATATTCTTTCTGATTGGTGTTTCAGGCTTCTTAGGGTATATTCCTAGAAGTGGGATCACTGGGTTAAATGGCAATTCAATTTTTAATTTTTTGAGGTAACACCAACAAGCATCTTTTGATGTACATATTGGTCATTTGTATTTCTTCTTTGGAGAAATGTTGATTTAGATCCTTTGTTCATATTTAAATTAGGTTGTCTTTTTATGGAGTTGTAAGAGGTTGATATATATTCTTGATAAAAGTGCCTTATTAGATATATGATTTGAAAATAGTTTTTACCATTTTGTGGGATGTCTTTTCACGGAGCCTTTGAAGCACAAAAATTACTAAATTTGATGATGTGTAGTTGATTTGTTTTCTTTTGTTGCTTGTATTTTTGATGTCACATCTATGAATTCATTGCCAAATCTAAGGACATGATCTCTCTGTTTTAATTGGTGGACTTTGAGAAAAGCAGATTGACCTCTATAACATGGGTGGTCCTTAGTTGATCGATTGAATGTTTGAATAGAACAAAAACTGGACTTCCTTGAGCAAGAGAAGATTCTGCAGAAGACTGTTTTTGGATTTTATATGCAACATCAGCTCTTCCAGGTTCTCACAGCAGCTTGCCAGCCTTCCTACAAACTGGAGTATTGGCTCTACTGGGTCTCCAGCCTACCAACCCACCCTGCAGATTTTGAACTTGCCAGCCTTTGTAATTATGTAAGTCATTTCCTTATAATAAATCCTTTTGTACATATATACATACATCCTGTTATTTCTGTTTCTCTGGAGAACACTGACTAATGCAGATTTTGATATAGAGATTGTTTCTACAGGAACAAAATTTTGATGACTTCTCTGAATTGATTCTGGGATTTCTAGAATGGTTGTCTAATCTGATTAAAGATACTAATGACTCTATTTCCATTAGTAAATAGAGCACTGATAGTCCATGATATGCTCTGTCAATAGAGATGAGCAAAACATCACCATTGTTTGCTCCTAATCGAAAATGTACAAGAAGCAAGCTTCTAGGTTACAGTGTATATGATACTTCTGACAAAGAACATGAGATTGGCTGTTTGCTCCTAATGATGGTGGGCAATGTAGTAACAAAAAGGATAAACTCAGGGATTAGAATTCCTTGCTCATGTAAATTACCTGAAGCTTTCATGTGTGCCCTGAAAGAGATCTTGTCACCTGGAGCCATAGGCTGAGATTGCAGAAAAACAAATCCAAAGTCTCAACCTGTTAATGGCTGAATTACAACACAAATTGAATTCTTAGCCTCACAGGGTATCTACTTTTAGCAAGTAAAAGTACTGATTGGAAAGAAATGGGATCCTCAGAATTGGAAATGGGATGTGTGAGAACATGATACAGCTGGGGACATCGAGCCCCTAAGTTTTGATGTGCCAGTAGAAAGAGCCTCACCACCCCATCTGAGGGAACTAACCTTGCATTGCCTAAAAAAACTCTAATGGCGTCCCCTTAAGCAGTTGCCTTGCAAGACATTGCTGATTCTTCTCAGGACTCATCCCCATTATCCCTTTTTGCTACATACCTATAACTAGATTCAAGTCCTAGCAAGCCCCCGAGTGAGGTACAAAGTGTGACCCATAAAGGAGGTGTGCTGCTCTCCAAAATTATGACTTTAATTTTCTAGTTAATATAGACAGAAATTCAGAGAATCAGTATGGGAATGAATATTAAGGGAGTGAAATAATGGTGGAAGAAATATAAAGATAGATCAGCCTAAATTTACTGATATGGACCCACTAAGCAGAGATTCTACATTTAATGTTGCAGCTCAAGGAATTAGAAAGGGCTCTAATCGGATTAGAAAGGGTTGGTTGGCTGAAACATGGACCAAAAGGTAGCTCACAGTAAAATAAGTTAAAAATGCCAGACCTCCCTTGATATACTGTAGTGAAAGGGATACAAAGGTGTAGGGAGATTGAATTCTTAGAGTAGATTTGTCATTTAAGACCTACCTGAAAGAATTCAGAAGGCATGCCTTTCACCATGAATGTAAGAAATAAATTTAATCATTTTTCAGAATTCTGCAATGGCTCTTCTCTATAGGCCAGATCTTACAGTGAGAATTGTGGTCACTGAATTGAGAAACTTAAGTGCAATGGGAGTAGTAATTGAATCGAGGGTATCAGGGGCCAAGTGGCAGCACTCAACTGCTAAAGTCAAAATGGATGTAGTTATCTTAATGGACAACAGAGTCAAAACAGCAATCAAAGTCTATGACTAGGGCAGACCTAGGGCCTTGGCTGCTTGATCAGGTTGTTCCTAGAAGTGAAATAGATACAAAAATCTACTAAATCTTTACTTGATCTGTATAAGTAGAAAAGCTTTAGGTTAAGTTATTAAAAGTCTAACCTGAGTTATAAAAAGAGAGAGTCATGTCCCCGTCAATCCATTCTTAAACATAAGCCAATTTACAGACCTGGAACACCTTGAATGAAGGGGAGACCAGCTCCTCTTATGAAAATCCCTTGGTACACTGACAAAAATTTATACTGTTAATTTTTCTCCCAGCCTTCCCCAAAAGTCCCTATGTCTTTTTACAAGAGTAACTGTGCATTGGGGAAAAGGAAATAATCAGACATTTCAGGAACTTCTAGACAGTGGCTCTGAACTGACACTAATTCCAGGAGACCCACGATGTCACTGTGGTTTACCAGTCTGGGAAGGGGCTTATGGTGGTCAGGTGATCAATGAAATTTTAGCTTATGTGTGTTTCATAGTAGGCTCAGTGTGTCCCCAACCACATCCTGTGATTATTTCCCAAGCTCCAAAATAAATAATTGGATTAGATGTGCTCAACCGCTAGCAGAATCCCTACATTGGTTCCATTACCTGTGGAATGAGGACTACTTTGTTGAGAAATGGCAAGTGGAATTCATCAGAACTGCCTCTACCTTGGAAAATAGTAAACCAAGAGCAATACTTCATTCATGAAGGGATTGCAAACATCAGTGCCACCAGTAAAGACTTAAAAGATGCAGAGGTGGACATTCCAACCACATCCTCATTCAAGCAGTTGTCTATTCAACTTGCGAGGAATAAGCTGGATCTTCGAGAATGACAGTGAATTATCACAAGTTTAACCAGGTGGTGACTCCAATTGTTGTACCAGATGTGATTTTGTTATTTGTGGAAATTTATACATTCCTTGGTAACTGATATGCAGCTATTGACCTGGCAAATTCTTTTTTCTCCATTCCCTGTTAATAAAGAACACCAGAAGCATTAGTTTTCAGATGTCAAGGCCAGCAATATGCCTCACTGTCCTACCTCAGGGGTATATCAAATGCATCAGTCTGCTAGGGCTGACATTAAAAAAATAATAATAACACAGACTGTGTGCCTTAAACAACAGAAATTTCCTTTCTCACAGTTCTAGAGGCTGGAAGTCAAGGTGTCAGCAGGTTTGGTCACTCTTAGGACTTATCCCCTTGGCTTGCAAGTGTTCTCACATGACCTTTCCCCAGTGCATGTCCAACCCTCGTATCTCTCCCTCTTTTCTTATAAGAACACTAGTCCTATTGAATAAGGGCCCCTCCCTTATGACATTATTTGATTTTGATTACATTCTTAAAGTCCCTATCTCTAATTATAACCATTTTGGAGATTAGGGCTTCAACATAGGGTGATAGGGAACAAAATTCAGTCCACAACATCAGTTCTCCAGTCCTATTTCAGAATATAGTTCACAGGAACTTTTGTTGTTGTTGTTTAATCCTCACCCGAGGACATTTTTCCATTGATTTTTAGATAGAGTGGAAAGAAGGAAGGGAGAGAGAGAGAAACCTCAGTGTGAGAGAGACATATCTATTGGTTGCCTCCCACATGGCCCCCGGGCCGGGGATCAATCCTGCAACCTAGACAGGTGTTCTTGACCAGCAATTGAACCCACGACCCTTCAGTCCACAGGCTGATACTCTAACCACTGAGCCAAACCCTCTCAGGGCTAGTTCATAGGAATCTTGCCTTTCCCTTTCGCGAGACATTGCACTGGCCCATTGCATTGGACTTAGCAAAGAAGTAGTAACTACTCTAAACTTATTGGTAAGATATTTATATGTTGGGAGTGGAAAATAAAACTGACAAAACTCAGAAGCCTTATACCTCAGTAAGATTTCTAGGGGTCCGGTGGTGTGAGGCATATCAAGATAGCCTCTCTAAGGTGAAGAATGATCTGTTGCATCTGTTACAGCCTACAATGAAAAAGAGGCACAACGCCTAAGGGGTCTCTTTGGATTTTTGAGGCAACATATTTCTCATTTGGATGTGTTACTATTCCCTATTTACCTAGTGACCCCTAAAGCTACCAGTTTTGAGTGAAGCCCCCCCCCCAAAGAAGGGGCCCTGTAACAGATCCAGGCTGCTATGCAAGCTGTTCTGCCACTTGGGCTATGTGATCCAACAGGTCCAATGGTGCTGAAGCATCAATGTCAGATAGAGATGCTGTTTAGAGCTTTTGGCAGGCCCTGTGCATGAATCACAGCCCAAGCCCTTAGAATTTTGGAGCAAAGGCCCACCATTCTCTTTGGATAACTACTCTCCTTTTGGGAAACAGCATTTGGTTGCTACTGAGCCTTAGTAGAAGCTGAATGTTTAACCATGGATCATCAAGTTACCATGTGACCTGAGCTGTTCATTGTGAAACGGTGTTATGTCACCCACCAACCCATAAAGTTGGGTGTGTACAGCAGCCCTCTATCATCAAATAGAAGTGGTATATGAGAGTAGGCACAATCAAGACGGATTACAACCAGAGTTACGGGAGACCTATTAAGATGACCTATTAGTATTCAGTAGACTAAAAGTGAGGAGATGGATAATAGTTGGTAGTAAAATAAAGAAATAAATGCAAGATTTGTTTTTATATAAGTGGCTGTTGAAGATGTAGGAGTGGAATGAGAGCCTCTACAGGTATTCAGTGATGAAACAAAAGTCCCAAGGATAAAACCTAGGGAAACAACAACATTATTTATAGAGACATTGGTATATGGGGAATGAGCAAAAGAACTTAAAAAACATAAGAAAGAAATAGCTATAAGAGTAGGTACTTAAAATCACTGAGAATAAGAAAATTACCCATTAAACCAATGAACTATTATTCATTATCCATCAGTTTTTCAAAATGTGTAAAGTTGGATAATGACTAGTGGTCATTGTCATGGAGAAAATCAGATGCTTTCGTGTACTGATATAGAAAGTATAGAGTTTTGAGATTGTTTGCAGAATAATCTCAGTTTTTACTCAATTCCAGTATTTGTGTATAATTCAGTGATTCCACTTCTGAGTTTATAATCTGAAGAAATGTTTGTTTGGTACTTATGGGACAAGTAGGGGATATTTATCAAATTGCCATTCGTGAAAGTGGAGAGTTAGAGACAAACTAATGCTACTATGAGGAAATGGATACTGTGGCAAGTACATAGCATGTGTGGCAGAGTATTATTGTTAAAATATTCAGTGCACTCCTTATAAGATCCTCCTCATTGGGCCCATCCTGTGGAAAAATTGGATTTCCAACCCAATCCGTGTCACATTGGAAATGTGACTTACCTTTACTGTTGAAGTATGAGTGGAAATGACATGTAGCCTTTCTAAGCAGAAGTTTTGAGAAGTATGGCATGGGTCTTCCGTGTCTCTTTCCTTCTGTCATAGAATGGCTCTGTTATAGACAAGGACTCTTCGTTCGTATAGATCCCAGTGTGAAGGGAATGTAGAGCAGAGACATAGACAACATGTGATGCAAATAAGAATTAAAGTGTTGCTTATATAAGTCACTAGAATTTATGTGACGGTGTGTGTGTATACAACCTTGCAAAAGCTAATGGTTACTCTGTGGAATGCCATGTAATAGTGAAAAGGAACTCATGCTTGGATCTGAAATACTTAGAGGTGATTAAAAAAAAAAGTACAGAGTAAGGTCTCTAACACAATATTAGTTAAATAAATTAAAAACATAACAAGTGAGTCAAATTACTTTAAAAGGGTACATACAAATTCAATGAAACATATCAAATACATTAGAACATTTGCCTGTGAGAGCTAAGGAGAATGTAAATGGAAAATAGAGATAAAAAGATATAAAGCAATAAATGAATATTAACCTATATATGAGTGTGCTTACATGCAAAATACATACATCCTTCGAGATAAGAGAGATGCTATAAATATGAATAATAATGAGGGATGTAATTAACCCAACCCTTTGTACCTAAGAACCAAAAATGGAAACAGAGAACAGTAGAAAACAATGCTGGGGTCCGGCCGGTGTGGCTCAGTGGTTGAGCATCAACCCATGCACCAAGAGGTCGCCGATTTGATTCCAGGTCAGGATACATGCCCAGGTTGTGGGCCCCATTCCCAGTGGGGGATATGCAAAAAGCAGCCAGTCAATGTTCTCTCTCATCAGTGTTTCTATCTCTCTCTCCCTCTCACTTCCTCCCTCTCTAAAATCAATAAAGAAAAAAATAAATTAAAACAATGCTGGGAACGGGGTGGGGGGTGTCGGGAGGAGGATGTCAATGGGGGAAAAAGGAGAAACATCTGTAACAAAAAAAATAAATAAAAATAAATAAAGAGAGTGAAATAAAAAGAAGAAAGAAAAAAAAAGCAAATTTTAAGGAAGTTCATAGAGAACGATGTTTCACCATGTTGGCAGAAATTTAACAGTAGCAAATGCCATGAAAGGTTGAAAAAGATAAGAATTGACAAGTGACCATTTGTTTTGCCTATTATAAAGTAATTAATGTAATCCATGTGTCTCTATAGTTATAGGTATTATGAAAGCATGGGGCTGCTTTAGAAAGGAAATTCAGAGGCAGTTTGGGAGGAAATGGTGAGTGCACCTACCCCTCCCTCCTAACCTTTTGCAGAGAGAAGAGGATCTGGCAGTGTTGATTGTTCTTCAAAGCTGGGGAAAAAAATCTCTCCACTGGTTTTATGGTGACAGCACATTGGAAGTGTTGGCCAACTTATAGGATTGTGTGGAAAGTCCCTTTGGCATTCACCAAAAATTGTTAGATCACTTTCTGTCTACTTTTTGAAAGATTATAGCTGTCTCATTCCAGAACGCATAATAGTTACTTTTAGATAAGCTTTTATTTCCTTCCTGCAATTTTTATTTACTGACCCCTGCACTGGGTCTTTGTCAGCTCAGTGCAGGAATAGGCACCTAGAAGGTATGGCTGGCTTCAGTGCCATTGTATTCTCCAGGTGTACTCTGTGTCCTTGGCAGAATATTGAAGGCATAAGTCTTTGTATAGCAATGCATGTAGAGCTTCCCTAGTTGAAATTTCATATTTGCTTAAGAGAATTGAGTCTGTGGCCAAATAAAATATTGTTCTGTACTTTTTCTTGAGATCCCCATGATCCAGTTTTCTATAGCTATGATTCTACAATTTTTGTGATCTTAGAGCTTCTGATATGATGCATACTTTTCTCTCTTTCTTCTTCTTCTTCTTCTTCTTCTTCTTCTTCTTCTTATTATTATTATTATTATTATTATTACTATTATTATTATTTTGGAAAGATGTTGGCAAATTTATGATAAGGAAGTATAGAATATTAATTTCTCAAAAAATGCACTTTTAGTTTTAAATTCTCAATAGGAAAGCTCTATGAGAAAAAGAAAATAATACAGAAAATGAATGAAGTAATTATTTTTTAAATCAGATTTGAAATTAGAAAAAAAATAAACATTTAAATAATGCAAGTAGATTATTGTATGTGGTTAGGTTGAAATATACAGGCATTTAATTCTTACCTTCAATTACTTCCACTTCCTATAGGATTCTCCCAAAATGAATAGTTTTATGTAAATTAGTTTGAGTTCATGATAAAACCATGTTTTCCTAAAGGTGGATTTAAAGAACAATAGTCCTAATATATCCTTTTATTATAAAAAGGAAAAATTATGCGTACTATATTATCTTGGAGACTCCCAATCCACATTAATATATTAAAAGCTCTAAGACAAACTGATTTAAAGGAAGTTGTTTTTCCAAACTTATTTGAACCCATAACTTTTTCTTCAATAATAGATATTCACATGCATCAAAATTAAAACTTTTGGGAACATGCTGTGGTAAATATGGCAAAGACACCTGAAAGTTAAAAATTTTAAACTTGATTAGTACAGTGCCCATAATATTCATTCAGTAAATATTTATTATAAATTTAATGCCAATGAATGCATATTAGTTAAGGTGATTATCTAAGTAATACCTTAAGATAATTGGGATAGGTGTTTTCATCCCTAGTGAGCAGAGGAGAAAATAAAACTTAGTAGAATAAATAACTTTTCAAAGATCACACATCTACTTAGTTGAAGAAATCAGAAATTAAGGGAAAATTTTTTTCTTTTCAATCGGTATTTTTTTTTTTTGCACCAGTGTCAGTATATGGGGCAAATATCTAATTTATTTAATAGTCATAGATTACCACATTTTATTATTAATCCCACCAAAGAATTTTCACAACCAAATGTTATGTTATAACAATATACAGTGATCAAAAAGAAAGTAACAATCAAATTTTGCTTAAGTTTCTAATGCATAGTACAAATATCAGAAAGAACTTTAGAGATAGGATAAAGATAATGTTCTAAATTAAGGAAAAGACAACTTTTAACTTGTTTGTTGCCTTTTTAACTTAGACTTTAAAAGAAGCCAAATACTGTAATCACGGCCTTCATTTTGGTATAAGACATAATGAGGCCAGAATATACTATTTTGCACTGAGCAGTGAAAATGGCACTCTGAATTCTTTTAAATATGAATAAATATTATAGTACATGCTAAAAGTCCCACCAGGATGAAATGACCTATAAATGGACATCAATTCTATAAAATTCTACAATCTTTCGGGTTTCTACACCCTGCAGAGACCACACTTTCTAGAAATGAGCTCTAGCTCATAAGATTAGCAAATAGGTAGTGGAAAACCAGGGGAGCATTCAGCTCAGACATGCTGGCTTACCTGACGGCTGAAGGAGCACCAGCCAGGGAAAGGCCACACCTGCATCCCGCCGGTGAGCACCTGGCTTCTCCATGGCTTTAGAAATATCTGATCAGTGTAGACCTATTGCACACAATTTAAATCTGCATTTAAATTCATTAATGTAGCCCAGAAGACCTCAATATTTCTATAAACTTTCACTATCCATTATGATCTTCAGTTCATTGTAGAGAACAACCAACATTCATCTAATATTATTCATGGAATATGTTTGTTTTTCACTTCTTGACTCTTTAGTATTAGCTTAAAATGGGCAAAATAGCATTGATGTCTTAATATTAAAAGTGGAATTCTTGCCAAACAAACAGCTTCTACAAGAATTTATTGCCATAACATTTCATAGACTTCAAAGAATCTAGTATAATATATATATATATATACCTAGCAGGCATTTATTAGTCTCATTTCCATTGAATGGTGAATGTGGCAGAACACTGGATGTGGTCTAATGTCCATTGTGCTTTGTTTCATTGTTAGGGTTTTATCCACCTGGCAATGGCTACCTTGGATAGTACTGTGTTTTCCAGTGTCTTTTATACCTTGCTATGGTACACATTATCAATTTTATCAATGGAACACGAACAAAAATTATATTTGACACTTTTCTGTTTTATCCTTAAAAAAAAAAAAAAATCGGCCACATACTCCCTTAGTCCCTTTCTCTATTCCTTTGGCTAAGAGATCAACTTGAACCTGAGATGGAGGCTACAGATGAAGATGGCAGATCTGTTCCAATGGCCTTGGACTGTGTACCTCTGAACTGTTACATGCGCGTGAGATAAACTAACTTCTTTAGTCAATGTATTTTGGGAGATCTTGTTACAGCAACTTAGCCCAGCATAGAGTGAGTTACATAGAAACACAAAAGGAAGTAAACATGGGTCCTTCCCCAAAATGCAAAACCAACAACAGCAGGAATAGGAATAAAATAACAATAACAAAATGACACTTCCCACTATCCTGTTATTTTATGGTTTAAGAAGAGTTTAATATTTAGTGTCAAGAAACTAACAAGAAACTATAGCTTTTTCTTCACTTACCACCTGTGTAACTGTGCATGCCACTTAAAAACTGTGCCTAAATGTCTACATTTGTTAAATGAGTATGATAATTCCACACAATATTGCTTTGAGTAATAAATAAATATCTTAAAGGTTGTATTAGGTAGACATCAATAGTCCCATTTTATGTAAATGAATACTGAGGTTCAGAGTTACTCTTGGATACCTCAATAATAATTAGCATGGCCTAGGCTAGAACTCTAGTCTTTTCTAATATATTGCATTGCCTCAATATGCTAAAAGGCTTTAGTTTATCTCAACCAGGGGTATCTGGAAAACTGGGGGTCCATGGACATATTCTCAGAAATATGTAATTTTTAAAGGGGTTTGATTATTATTCCAATTTGAAAAGATGGTTTATTAAATATGCTTTCCAGTTGAATAGATTATGTTTTATCTTTTCACCTGCCATTGCACCTAATATTACGATACGCATATAGTTAAATGAATACCTTTAATTGCATATTGCATGAAATACATCACCTTTAGAACCTATGACAATTAGCTGGTACATTGAATTATTTTAGTCTGTGGACATTTTATATTGTTTTTTAGGAGAGATTTAATTGTTACTTACAGATATGATTTTAGTGTTATTGTCTCACAGACAACTAAATGAGGCAAATAAATAACCTGGATAAATTAAATAAACTAACTCCATCTTTAATAGATTTTGTTTTTGCTATTTTGTTTCTGTGTGTGGATAAGTCACTCCCAGACTTACTCAAAGATTCTTTAAGTATATATTCTATCTGAAGCATATGGGTTCAGTTTTGAGCTATAGAACAGGGAATAAAAAGAACACTTTTAAAATTTATTGTGATTACATTGTTAATTTAACTCAGTATGATTTATTTCTTTGATTACTAGATAATGATTTTGAGGATGAGGCAGGTAAATAAAGAATGAATAAATGAATGAATGAAAGAGGATGAAATGCCATTACAATATTCCTGCCTTGGGTTATACAGGTGCTGCTTCAAAACCTGGATGTGTAATAAGAGCACACTCCCCTCTTTTCCTCACCCCACAATTTTCTAAGAATCATTGAGATAGAGATCCTGTTATGCTTCTTAAAAGACATTCTTATGTCTATCATGACTATGCTATGTTTCAGAGTCAGAGACTGCTATAGAATAAATGTCTGTGTTGCCTCCAAATTAATATGTTGAAACCTAATCCCCAATAGGGTGGTATTTGCAGGTGGGGCCATTGGGAGGTGGTTAGGTCATGAGTGTACAACCCTCACAGAGGGGATTAATGCCTTTATGAAAGGGACTCCAGGGAGCTCCTTCTCCCCTTCTGCCATGTGAGGTTACAGTGAGAAATTGGCCATCAATGAACCAAAAAGCAGACTCTCACCTAACATTAAATCTGCTGGTGACTTGATCTTGGACTTGCAGTCTAAAGAATTGTAAGAAATAAATTTCTACTGTGTAAGCCATCCAGTCTATGGTAATCTGTTATAGCAGCCTGAACTAAGACAGAGACTTACCTTTTCTCACAGCTGAGAGAAATGTATTTGTTTATTTCATGCGCTTATATGTATAATGGGGACTTTTCCCTTACTGTAATAATTGGGTATCAATATGAACTCTGTGTGCCAAAAATTGGTTATGGATCCTAACTGTAGTGGGAGGGGGAAAAAAAATCTAACAATCTTGCTTTATTTTCCTTATTCGCAAAGAAAGTTCAAAGCAAAGCTTAAAAATAATAGAACTGCTCCTTGAATAAAAGTTCTAAATCAATTTAAAAGAATCTCAAGAATACAGAAATCTGTTTATATATTAGTCTACTCTTTTGTGTGTATGATATTATGCTCTTTTAACTTCAGTTGGCAACCTATCCAAGATGTGAAGGAATTCCTGGTTTTCCCCAAATTTTCTAAAATTTGCTCACTTGAAATGCATTTTAATTAAAGATTAAGGAATAGAAGACTGTTTTAAAGTCTGTAAACTGAATAAAAGTTATTTCAAGACTATTTGAGGGAGTTGATTTGAGTATATATTTTTACAAACTTATAGGAAACAAAGGCCAATCACAAGTTCTGCACGAACATGTCCAGCGGTTGTACCCACTTCCCACCTGTAAGTAAGGTGCAGTCTTCGGGAGCAGACGCCTACATACAACCCTCAGCAGTTTCTCCATGTCCAAAGGGTGTGCCAGATAAGTAGGAGTTTAAAATGTTCAGAAGACTGAACAGACGGTGTGGCTCAGTGGTTGAGCATCGACCCACATGCACCAAGAGGTTGCTAGTTTGATTCCCGGTCAGGACACATGCCCAGGTTGAGGGCCAGGTCCCCAGTGGGGAGCATGCAGGAGGTAGCCAATTGATGTTCTCTCTCATCGATGTTTCTATCTCTCTCTCGCTCTCACTTCCTCTCTCTCTGAAATCAATAAAGGGAAAAAAATTTTTTTTAAGAATTTAAAATGTTCGGAAAACTAACCAGAATCTTATATCTGATCAATATCAGGTTCACTCCCTAGATGAAGGTAAGTTTAAAGACCCTTTTCAACTACCTCTTAAGGACTTTTGGTCAAAACGCTATTCTTAATCACTGAGGTGCCCATGTTTAGCTGAAAGTTTGCATGTTTTTGCTTTCAAAATTTCAAAAAAACTTTCCCACTGAGATCCTAGAAAGGGTAATGGTTAAAAATGTCTTTAAAACTCTTTGACGTATAATCACAATTTTATGCATTTGTTCATAGGACTTGACTGCTTATATTTTTTAAATATATTGTTTTAAAAAAATCTTTCTCAGCTTTACTGAGATATAATTGACATATAACATTGTGTAAGTTTAAAGTGTACCATGTGATGATTTGACATCTGTTTTGCAAAATGATTACAATAAGTTAACACATCCTTCACCTCACAAAGTTACCATTGTGTGCGTGTGTATGTGTGTGTGTGTGTGTGTGTGTGTGTCTGTGTGTGTGCTCACACACAGTAATAACTTTAAAGATTTACTCTCTTAGCAACTTTCAAGTGTTCAATGTGGTGTTTTTAACTGTAGCAGCCATGTTGTACATTAGATCCCCAGAACTTATTCACTATGTAATTGGAAGTATGTACACTTTGACAACCTAAATACATTTCCCCCACTCCACCCCACCCCACACCTGGCAAATACCAATCTACTCTCTGTTCATTTTTGTTAGATTTCCACCTATAAGTGAGAACATACGGTATTTGTCTTTTTTCCTGACTTATTTCACTTAGCATAATGTCCTCAAGGTTTATCCATGTTGTTGCAAATAGCAGAATTTCCTTCTTTTATATGGCTGAATAATATTTCATTGCATATATTTTATTTTATCGTCTGTTGACACTTAGGTGACTTCTGGTCAGGTGGTGTCACGGGCTGTGTTTCCTGCAGGTGATGGTACTGGCTGAATTCTGACTAAGTGAGCTCTGGGCTGACTGTGCAATCACTCCTGGACTGGTGGAATCAGTCCATGCTTCCCAGCTGGGTAATGCAGTTGGCTAGACTCTGCATTCAGGCGAGAATGCAGGCAGGCTCCATGTCTGGATGGGGCCTTAGGCTATGCTGGGTGATCAAGTGGTTGTGGCCTAACGTTGGGCGGGGCCTTGGGCTCTATTGAACGATTAGGTAAACTGCTGACTGTGCTCCATGGCTGGGCTGGTCTCTCTGATCAAATGGGGCTCCCAGCTGTATTCCACAGTTGAGTGGAGCTAGAAACTGTGCTCCAAGTTTGTGTAGAGTAGTTGACAAGGCTCCTTGGTCAGTGGGGGTGCAGGATAGACTACACAACTGAGCGAGATCACTTGCTAGGCTCACTGCGTGGGTTCAGGCATCCAGTGGGGCTATAGTCTGGGCTCTGCTGTGGTCCATGGCTGTAAGCTAGGCTCCAAGACTGCCCAGGGTCACTATTCAGCTCCCTGGTAGGGCCAGAGGCTCTATTCCACAGGTAAGCATGGCTCACTGCACAAGCAGGACTGTAGAATGGGCTGTACAGCTGCTTGGGTTCTCTCACCAGACTTCCTGGTCAGAGACAGGACTGGAGACTACGCTCGGTAATTAGACAGAGCTGCCGGCATGGCTTCCCTGACTGGCTATGACCATGGAACTGGCTCCACGGCCAGAAGGCCCTGTGGCTGGGATTCCAAATCAGGCAAAACTACCATCCAAGCTCCCTGGCCAGACAGGGCCACTGGCTTGGTCCTGCAGATGGGCAGAGTCACTGGTTAGTATCTCTGCTCAGGTGCTACTGTTAGCAGGAACGCAATCCATCAAGATCAGATCCCTGGTTACCATAACCCCTGCTCCCATCTCTGTTTCTATCTGATCCCCGTTTGTCAAACCCCGCAAATTCCCCCATTAATCCCCAGGAGCAGACCCATGTGGGCCTCCTGAGAAACTTCTGATGTTGCTGGGAAAGCTGGATGCTCACCTGGGGTCTCTTTTCTCACTGGAGAAACCATAGGCTCAGGGGACTCCTCTTAGTGTGGGTTCTATGCTGGCCTAGGGGAGGGGCAAATCACTCAGTGAAACCACGCCTCTTACCCTTCTAATGAGTTCTTTCTTGGACTCTGTGGTCTAAAGGGAATGTTTCGGCCTCTTCCAGGGGGTTGTGGTATTTTTACAGTTGTATCTTTTCTATGGAGAGTTGCTAGTTGGTCTTCTTGTAAGGGGAACTAAAACTGGGGATGACCTATGTTGCCATCCTGATAATGTCAGTTCAAGAATTGGAATTTGGAGGATCCATATCTGAACTTGTAGTTCTGAAGGCTGGAAAGTCCAAGATCAAGTTGTTGCCTCCTGGGGAAGGCCCTCCTGCTGGTTCATAGCCAGGGACTTCTCACTGTGTCCTCACATGGCAAAAGGATTAAAATCTTGGTCTGAATTATAAAGGTTCTTAATAACCTTAGTCTGTGTTTTTTTGACAGTAAAACAATTTTTGTAAAGAAGATCACATTGTTTAGATTGGGTAATCTAAACATTTAGATTACCTAATTTAGAGCATTTAGAGCATTTTTTGAACAGGTTTTATTTTTTAAAAATACATTCTGACTTAGGATTCAAAAGTATTACTAGCATAAATAATATTACTTTTCTCTTTTAATTACCTCATTTGAAGGGAGCCTAGTAAGTGATCTGGGCTGACAACATCAGGCCTCATTCTCTCTTTCTAGTGACAGATGTACGAATTTCAAGCATTCTTCCCAGAAGGAATTAAGGAGTTTTCCAGGGAGAACTAGCATTGTAATTTGAGAGCTATGATAACAAGCAAATGTCACAAGCATTAAAAAAAAACAAAATTCCCCTGAATATTTTATTTTTCCCACTTATAATTTAATTTGTCATTGACAATATGACAATTACTACACTTTCTTACAGCATGGGATAATGATGTTTAATAGCAGAACAAATATTTATCAGTAGTAGATAAGAGGACTATCAGCATGGTTTTTAATCACATTGGTAAACGATCCGGTGTGACTGGGTCCCAGGACATGGCCAGGAAGCAGAACCACTCAGGAGTTATGAAAGAATTAGATCTTCTCTTTCCTCTGTCATTTTAATTCCGTGTCTCTTGGTATACATATGAGAGTATGAATCTCAGATACAGTTTTTGTGTTTTCCCAGACAAATTGTTTTGATGAACTCTACATTATTGGGCTGCTGTGCTCTTCCTTAGTGCTCAAGTTTTACTGATTGCCTCATCAATAACTAGACTCATATGATTAGATTGGTCAGTTGATTTGGTTACTACACAAAGTTTTACAAGATAAGAAGGCAGTTATGTGCTTCAATCACAGTTACCAAAAAAAAAGCTTGCAACCTAAGAAAAAATATTTTGCTTAGAAAAAAAGGAACCAACAGTCTCCTATCAACCACCAACCATGCACTATAATTTTAAACAGTTTTTCAGCAGAGTATTTCTTTTCTACCCAATGACTGGTTTAAAATGTTGCTCAGCCTGTGGACCGAAGACTCTTGATTAGCTGTGTCAGATAAGTCCCCTTAGAAACACGGCACAGTTGCACATCAATGCTCCCAGCTTGACATATCCTGTTAAGGGTTACACAAAATCATCTGAAGAGGTTATTAATGAAGGAGGTTAAGGAGGAAGAGAGGAAAAAGCTCTGCGAAAAGTCATAGAATTTAGCAAAGAAATGGTAGAAATGTGGTAGGTTTGATCTCTGAATGGGGACGACGGTGATGGAATTGGAAGCACTCTTATCAGTTTGGATGTTATTTTTAACGTACTAAAATGTCAATTTTAGTGGCTGAGTAGTAGATTCTGCTTATGTATTCCCAAGTGAGAGTTACAGATGCAAAAATATGTTATTCTTATATTACATATGTCCGCCAAGGGTTTTTCTTATATAAAGAGGAATTAAAGCAGAGGATTAATTATACTAAGGAACTACTTTTTTGGAAACATCTTTTGATATCCTGTTCATTGCACTAAAAGATTGCACTGTGGCAATTTTGCAAGTGAATATTCATTTTTTAACTTCAGCTATGCCCAAGAAGTTTTTATTATATAATTTATAATTTTCTTCATCTTTCATTGTGAAACTTATTTTGATTTTCTGTCTTGTATCCTTTCATTGCTTATTACCTTTCTTTCTATATCCTTTTCACCTCCTTTTTCTCCATCCTCCTTCTCATTCTTACTCTTCTTTTCTTTTTTTTTTGTTCCATTGTATAAAATCAAAATTGAGTGAAGAAGGTGTTCCTTTTTAAGAACTAAAAAGTGATAGTTTTATCATTTGAATGATAGCTCTAATTCTCCTTAGATGTTTCTAACTAAATACACTCAAAAACAAGATAATATATTACAGTTTCATTGGAGTTATAGATATATCCCTCAAGTACTTAAAAAAAGAGCGAGAGAGATAAAATAATGCCTGAAGCAGTCCATGGCTTATTCTGGCCTTACCATGGCCTTACTAAAAGTCTTGAAAGATCAATCAGAGCCTGAAAATAAGTATTAACTTCCTTGCTGGACACTAAAACCCCTTAATGATTCGGTATCTGCTTACATGTTTATAATATTTTCAATGGCTTCTCCATACAGTCTGAACGAGAACCACATGACACAGTTTGCAGAACATCCAAGACACGTTCTTCTAGGACACCATGCCACTTTATACCTTGATCTTCCCTTCTACCCACTTTCTGCCTGGGAAAATTTGTTCATTTGTAAGATTCAGATAAGGGGGAAACTTACTTCTCCACCCAGGGAAAATGAGTTCCATCTCGGCCCTGGCAGCCCCTGATCTCTGCCTGAGTTCTAGCAGCTAATCACTGCACAGCTTTATATCTGAAACATAAATATGTGAAGGACACACATTTACCTTGCTCATCTTTTTATTCATAAGGTTTGAGTATTACAGCGCCTTGCATGTGGAAAGGGTTGATAAAGTGAATGCTGAGTGACTCAAATGAGAAAGAATGACAGTTATGTTGTAACAAAAATGTATATAGCACTTACTGCAGGCCAGGAGCTGCTCAGAGCATGTTACATGTTTTACTTCAATAAATTTCATTCTTAGAACCACTATATGTGGTATTTTTCTTACGTTGTAGGCGAGAAAACTGATCAGCTTAACAGAGACGTTAAATAATTTCCCCAGGGTCACAGTGCTAGTGGTTAATGAAATTATACAGGCTTCAGGGGCACAGTTCTACAGCACATCATCTGTGTACTGCATTGTGTGTTCACCCCGAGTCAAGCCTCCTTCCATCACCATTGATCCCCCTATACCCTCCTCCACCTCCCCACCCCACCCCTACAATCCCCACACTGTTGTCCATATCCATGCTTTCTTTCTCTCTCTCTTTCTCTCTTTTATTTTTTATTTTTTGTTCAATCAGACCCAGCATTTGAATCCAGACAGCATTTGAATTCCAGAATCCAGATTTGTAACCCTTGCCAATCAGTTCCTGACTTAAGATCATTTGGTATCTCCCCATCCTAAACAGAATAAATTTCACTGTTATTAGCAGAAGAAAAGAGCCCCCTTCATTTTATTGCCTCTACATAGATTTTCAGATGCTTACCTTTCAGATCCCCAAAGCTGGCTCTCATATTGAAATATTTGCCAGTCTGTTAAAATACACTGTTTTGCCTGGCCGGTGTGGCTCAGTGGATTGAGCATGTCCCTTGGACTGAGAGGTCCCGATTCAATTCCTGGTCGGGGCACATGCTCGGGTTTCAGGTTCGATCCCCAGTAGAGGGCGTGCAGGAGGCAGCAAATAGATGTTTCTCTCTCACATGGATGTTTCTATCTCTCTCTCTCCCTTCCTTTCTCTCTAAAAAAAATCAATAATTTTTTTAAATACACTGTTTTATCAAGCCACTATGTGTATAATTTTTCTCCTCTTGGAAGGATGTCTACTCCTATCTCTGCATTCATCTGACTAGGAAAAGCCTTGTCATCTTGTGAGAATGTTCAACCATCACTGTTTCTTTGAAGACTTCCTAGACAGTTCCTCCTGAGATTTACATTTCTTGATGCCAAAGAATATGAAGAAATGCTGGTCAGACAGAGGCAAATTTTAATAACTACTGCTCTTTATTGTTATATGAATAGATAATTATATTAGAATTAGAGTTTGGAGAGACAAAACTAGCATTAAGATGCAATAAACCAAAAATAAATAAATAAACACGCGTTTTGGGAGAACCGAAAGTGCCAGTTGATTCCCTTTTGTTGCCTTTGGCTTAATTTGTTGGAAACACAAAATTTTACAACAGGCATAGTAGAATAGCAATAAAGATCAAGTTGTCAACATATGGCTTCCTATCTAGATAGTTTGTGAGATTAATGCATCTGCCTATGGGTTATGCTTTGCTAACTCCAGTTCTACAGAAATGAAACGTCATTAGCAGCTACGTGTGCTTTATTGCTTAATGTGTGACCTTCCTTTGGATGGCACAGAAAATCAATGTCCTTCTATTAGTTTCCATATTTTGTTTTATGAGTTCCATTTCTGAACTGTCTGGTCATTGATGAATACTTCATGTTAAAAAGCTGGTCATCTAATGAAGAAAGCTGGGCACTAGGGATTAGAAAACTAACACCAGTAAGAGGGTAATTAAAGGTTATATGCAGATATTTTGTAGCCCACATAGGAAAGCAAGACTGGATTGTCATTTTTAATGGCAAGAAAAAGGCCAAATGAAATACAAAATAAAACAAAATAAGCAAAATAAACAACAAAACAGAAAAATCAACTTACTATAAAAAAAAAGATACAATTTAAGACTTCACTCTAGAATACTGCCTATATTCAAGCATGTATACCTCTTCATTTTCAGGTGGTTCCCCCCCCCCCTAAAATTCTCTTAGGGAGTAATTGCTAGAGATTCTTCACATGTAAAAGGAATGGAATTTGAAATCTTGTAATGGTAATGTTTCTAGCTAAATAAATACCTCTATCACTAGATTAGGGAAAGGGGAAGAATTATTGCTATTGATGATGAATTTATAGGGACTGTTTCTGGTGCCAAGGGTCATAGAATAAACTGTACAAATTTCTGCCTAGTCTTTATGGAATCCAATGAGGACTTTCTCAAATGGCAAGAGAATATTTTGTCGTCGTAGTTCCATTGACCACTCACTATTCTGTGCTTTGGAGTACACTTAATTGTGTAGGCGTAGTAAAGAATAGTCAAACGAGTATGAATTTTGGAGTGAGACCTGCATTTTCATTCTGAAACCAAATGTTACTACCCAGTTTTATGAATTTGAACAAGTTATGTAATCTCTTTGAGAGACAGCTGTTTTACCTACAAAGTATACATTCAGAAAGAGTTAATTTGCAGATTAAAAAATAACTTAAGTACAAAATCTGGCTAATAAAATGCATCAATTTTATAAATATTTTACTAATACAAACAAAACAAAGCAGAACTTGTAACTATTTTCTTCAGAAATAATGAGGTCAGCAACCTAAACTATTAGATTAAAAGAAAAACTGAAATTGTTTATAATGTTAATTTAAAATAAACAAATTTAGGAAGCATAATTTCTTAAGAAAAATAAAACATGAGAAATTATATTCCCGATGAAGTTATTATTCTATTAAGAGATATTAAACAGTCAAAGATGTACAGAAATTAAAAATTTTGCACTATTACTGTGAAAAACACTTTAAGTACTAATGCTATTCTGTTTTATTCTCTGCCATTTATTGCAACAGTGAATCAGCTAATTCTAAAAAATTGTAATTGAACTAATTCTGAAAATTTTGCCTTTTGTTGTCAATTTGTAGCTTGGTGCTCTCTCTCCTCTATCCCCAACTTTAGATAACCCCGTTTCTCATGTGACCATTTGCATTTTAACATTTATTGATTTGATGGGGTTATAGAATACTGTCCTTTTGATTTACAAGAGACCATTGTTAGTTAACCAGAGATCGGTATTGTAAGAGATGAGGCTGAGAGGTTGGGTTATTAAGACAAAGGTAGTTGCTCTGATGTTAATATGATGCAGCAGAATAGAAAACAAAGCCCTCCGCATGTTGCTAAAAGTGATCATACAAACCCAGTGGTGATGCTGGCTCTCTTGCAAAGGTGAATGCTGGATTTGTAAGGTCAGTGTCCATTTCTTGTAAATGTACTGATTGTAGACAACTGTAATTTTATGTGACTGTCATTTACTATTCATAGTGATTGTGATACAGATGCAATTCAAACTCAAGTTGCTAGATGCTTTTTAACTAGCAAAATCCCCTCAAGGATCTTTCAGATGTAATGACTCTTGAAATAATACTGAAAATGTTTTCTGCTACAGACAGTACATACATCTGAATTCGGATTCTTCATTCCATTTGTACCCTCTTTGTGCACAATATAAATATCTTCCTATGAAACCAAACTTTTTCTGTTTTGCTTTGTGCCTCATTTCCAATAAATAAACAGTAAAGGTATATTTACTGTGAATAACATTATGCTAAATAAGGAACAATAAATTAGTCTTCAATTTAAAGCACAAAAGAGGGAATATCCACCAAGCACTTCTTTCATTATCACCCTGCAGTTAAAATAATGATCAATGAATGCAACTGCCAGTTAAATAGAAAATATGGACCTATTGTATATCCGTATATATACCTACATGGTACAATAATTAAATATATTTTTATGAGTTATTCTGATCTAAAGAGATGGATATGAGAAAAATGAAAACAAAACTCTTGGAAATAAAATGACCAATTTTTTTAAGGAAAGCCTTTGCATCTTTTAAAATAGTATCCAAAACAGAGAAAAAACAATGACACTGTTAAGTGTCCTTTTTCTGGAGTAGCATTAGTTTAGAGAAATGAAGTTTCTTTATTGCAAAAGAGTGAAAGAGAAAGTTGGGATACGTTTAAATCACTGTCCAAATGCATTAATGGCAAAAGAGAGGAAAAGCAATTGTGAAGAACTCAGTCATTTTTGACAATCTGATAAATATAAAGTGAAATATTATTGTACTTTTAATATGTAATTGCCTGATTAACATTTCATTGAAGTATTTTTATTGGTTTATTGGCAGTTTGGGTTCATTTTTCAGTGAATCTACTTTTTTTCCTCCTTTACTACTGAGTAGTTTGTCTTTATGCTTTTGATGGCCACATTTATTCTGGATACCAATTTGCTGCCAGTTTATGTGAGTATATATGTCAAACAGGTATCTACATGCAAATATGGTGTGAAAAATATGCAAGAGATGCTCTGGCCGGTTTGGCTCATGGGTTAGAGCATTGACCCGTGGACCAGAGAGACCCAGGTTTGGTTCCCGTTAAGGGCATGTACCTCAGTTGCAGTTTGTCCCTGACCCTGGCTGGGGTCGTGAGGGTGGCAGCCAGTCGATGTGTCTCTCTCATATCAATGTTTCTCTCTCTCTCTTCCTCCCTCTCTCCCTCCCGCTCTATCTGAAGATAAATACAAAAAGGTCCTCGGGTGAGGATAAAATATATATATATATATATATGAGATTTCCGAGTAGCCTTGGAAAGGAGGAAAGGAAATGAGTTGAGTGAGGGTGTATATCAACCTTATATTTGTGAAAGTTTATAAAGGAAATATGGCAAAATAAGACCCGTTAAACCTGCCTGAGAATGGTTCACATACCTCAGGGATGAGGGGCTTGGTGGTCCACCAGGTAAGTTCAGATTGGCATAGTTTCTAATAAAGGGGTGCAGCTTCTGGAACTGGATGTAGAAGAGGGAGAAAATAAAAATCCCATTAGAGCTTGAGACCACTGCAGCAGCACAAGCTGTATTTTAGTCTACTGACTTTCCTCTTGTTAGTTTTTCCAGGACAAGAAACCAATCAAAGTCCTGGAGAAGCTGCTCCCAAATGCGTTAAACTCACTATGCAGCAGGTAGGTTCAAGCATCACAAGAGCTAGATTGCAGTTTATGTTGTGGTTCATCATCCAAGTCTTCCAGGATTTAGGTACTCTTTGACCTAGAGCTTGACCTCTGTAGAAGCCACCAGCTGAGCTCGGCTGAACTCTGGGGTGACTTCTATGGTTGGCATCACCTAGACTTCATGGCTTCTCCTTACATTTGACCATTAGGACGCTCCGGGGAAGCCATGAAATCTAGGTGATACCAACCATAGAAGTCCGCCCAGAGTTCAACCGAGCTCAGCTGATGGCTTCCACAGAAGTCAAGTTCTAGGTCAAAAAGCAGGTTGGAGAAGGTTGGAGAATACACAGGGATGGAAATAGAGGTTACTCGGTATAAATTCCAAACTGTAGAAGAGGAAAAATAATTTTCTCTCTACAATTCTGAGCTCTTTACTGAGACTCCTGTAATAAAAGATAAACAACAGAAAAACAAATAGAAGTTTATTAACATGTATAACTCATATATACACGGAAGATACCCAGGGAAAAATAAGTAAATCCCCAAGTTGGCTTACAACTCAGAATTAAATAACATCTTAATAGGGAAAGAGAGGAGGATTGTAGGTAGGCCTCTTTGGAGAGAGTAAATGATTTTCAGGAAGATGAATGAGCCCTTAGAAGAATAGATGGGAGGTACCACAGTTTGTGACAAGGTTTATATAAGGGTGGTATCAACTTCTAGTTTCCTCTCCTGTGATAACAGTCAATCTTCCCTGGTTGATGAAACTTCAGGGGAGGGGACTCTTGACAGCTGAGTTCCTTTGGAGAATGTGTCTTTAGGCAGATCAGTGGAGTTCAGAGAAAGCCTTTCCCTGCATTTGCTGTTTCTCAAGTGCCTACAGCTCAAAATAAGCAATATATCAAAGTAGCATGTTTTTGGGGTGTCATGGTCTGCTACCCTTTAAAACATCCATACAAGACAAAGCACACAGTCCCCTCTTTCTCCCTCCCTTCTTTCCTCCTCCTGCCTTTTCTTTTTCTTCTTCTCCTCTTCCCTCTCCTCCCCTTCTCCCTCTCTCTCTCTCTCTCTCTCTCTCTCTCTCTCTCTCTCTCTCTTTCTCTCTCTCTCTCTGTCTCTCTCACCAATAAAGCTGAGACAAATTATTGAGGACATAAATTATCCATCCCTCCTTCTATATTATTCATCTTCTCTTCTTTTTTTGGAACATATTCATTATAGTTATTTGAAAGTCCTTGTCAGCTAACTCTTTGATTTATTGGGTCACATGTGATCTACTTCTATTGTCTTTTATTTTCTAACAATTGAATTTTTTTTGTATATTATGTGAGACCTTATGTATAAAAAAATCTTAGAGGATTCACATGGTGCTTCCCTCCACCTCGGAGCATATCTTCCTTCTGTGGTCAGGCCGATAGAATAGATGGGGGCTGCTCTATTCAATCAGGAATTGCTCTGGGTTGGGGTTAGATTACAGTTTGGGTAAAACTCAGTCTATCTCTGTTTACTCTGTTTGTAAGGCATGGCGCTTCCACAGTATTTATCTCCTAAAACTTTAAATGATATCAGGAGACTGAATTTGTTCCTGCAGAGATTTTCAGCTTATCTCTCCAGCTTCTTGACCTAGGAAGCTTCAAAATTTGTGCAATGTCTTGTAAGGATGGACAATCACATATTAAAGTACACACTCCCTCTGTTCAGTGTGTTTCTATTTTCTGATCATTGAAAGATTGAAGGAAATTTGCTCTGTCGTTAAGGAGAGTTCAGCTGAGCTCTCTGCACTGCCACAGTGCAGCAGAACTCAGCAAGGATCTGTGTATTTGATTTTGTTCAAATGTCAAATTTGCCACTCAAGTCATAATTGAGAACAAAAAGCTTTTCCAGTTTCTCTTTGCCCCACGGCAGACTCCTTCTGCTTAGGCTAATGTGATCTGCAGTGCACACCCAGAGCTGATAAATGTCCCCACACCTAAAACCACCTGTGATCATCACCTCACTTGGAGTGGGTCTCTTTTCTCTAGCATTGTAGTTGACCTGTCGTCATTGCTTTCCAGTTCTTCAATGCCTTTAGACAATGAAATTCATTTTGTAATTTTCTGGCTTTTCTCAAGTTGATGCAGTAGAAGCACTGGCTTTTCTGACTTACTTTACCACCAATTTTTAATGTCAAAAAAATTATAGACCATGTTCCCCCTCAACATGATAATAATTTTGGTTTCATCATTCATTGATTTTTAAAATACCTAGAAATATATTATTCTGTATTAATATATTTTTTTGTTAATCCTCACCTGAGGATATGTTTCCACTGATTTTTAGATAGAGTAGAAGGGAGAGAGGGAGGAAAAGAGAGAGAGAAACATCAATGTGAGAGAGACACATCGATTGGTTGTCTCCGGCATGACCCTGATGGGAGCCAGGGATCGAACCTGCAACCCAGGCATGTGCCCTTGACTGGGAATCAAATCCATGACCCTTCGGTCCGCCGGCTGAGCCAAACCAGCCAGGGCTATTCATGTATTAATATTTTTAAATAAGTTTTAATTTTACTAATCATAACAGAATTTATAAGCATTTGAAAAATAATACTACACACAAGTTATATTTTCAGTCTGTGGGCAAAATATTGTGGCATGTAGTTTTATAACACACTGGCATGGCCACAAGTTATACATTGGCAATCATGGGATTCGGTGTTTTATTGAAACACACTCAAATTCCATAGCCTGGGCAGTGTTAAAAGATGAACCGAGGCATAGTAAGTTTTTTAAGAGTTTATCTGAGCAAAAATCAGTTTGAATGAGGCAATGCCAAAGTGGAAGTGGTTAGGAGTGCCCTATCAATAAGAGTCAGGGGAAAGGCTTTTTACAGAGAAAAGGCAGAAACCAAGCAACAGCGTTATTTGACTGACTAGAGCTTAAATGTTTGCCTTATTTGGGAAAATTCTGTTGCCTGTTTGTGATCGATTGTCCTTAGATTTTGATTTCTCAATCTTGAGGCATTTACAGGTTTAGGTTTTGATTTTCTTACATAGGCTGCCGAGGTATTAGAACCACCTGAGTCTAATGACCTCCTTGTTTAATTAATTTGAAATAATCAACCTCCTCATATAAAGGTGACTTTGTTAGCAAATTAAATGTTGGTATTATATTTCACTTATGTGAAAAAGTTTCAGGTTTGAAAAATTTTGGTTTAGTAACTGGACCGTGTAATATTAACTGCTACATGGCATCATTATCACTATTAGGAAATGTACACTTTCTTCTCTTTTCAAATTAAATAACGGTATGGGATGATTCAGGAGATGGTAACCTCTGGTTGTTGTACTACTTCTAATAAGGAATCCAGGTTTTTTGGTGCATCCCTGGCTGAGAGGATTTCTGTTGTTAAGCTAAAACACAAGTTGCTCTCAGACAATTTATTTTCTAGGCTTTGTTTTCTGGATACAGGATCCCTGCATGGGATAACGCTAAAGCGGACAGGGTGCAGGGCGTGTACCTGGGAGTAGGAGGAGACAGGGCCCGGTGAGTCCTGTTCCTGGGTGAACCCCAGGGAAATGGCTGGGACTGTGAGAGGATTGGCTGCTGGAACCAAGGCACAGGTTCGTTTTGGGTTTTTTCCCCCGGAAGGAGACCCCTGTCATCCATGGTGGTGTGCTTTTATGTAACCCATACGTAAGTGACCTTGTAGACTTAAAAAAGAGGATATTATTGAAGGTTCAATGATTAGAGGCTTTTCTCTAGTTCTCCCATATCCAGACAAGTTTCCCCAATTCTTGTATGACCCTAGAGAGAGAAAAAAAAAGTGACCATAACAAAGAAACTTAAATTTCTTAGCAAATCAGTCCAGTAGGATCTCATAGTCTCATTTAAATAAAAATTCTGCCCGGCCGGTGTGGCTCAGGGGTTGAGCATTGACCCATGCACCAAGGGGTCACTGGTTCGATTCCTAGTCAGGACACATGCCCAGGTTGTGGGCCTGATCCCCAGTGGGGAGCATACAGGAGGCAGCCAATCGATGTTCTCTCTCATCGATGTTTCTGTCTCTCTCTCCTCCTCCTTTCCTCTCTCTCTAAAGATCAATAAAGAAAAAATAAAATAAATAAACTTTTGAATTTTTGCTTCCCCGATTTTATAGTTTCAAAATTGGTAGAAAAAGAAGCACCAGAATGGACTTTCTATACATGAAATTGTTTGTTAGTAACAACATAGATGTAAGGGCATCAGCATCGGTGGATGCTTGGACTTTAAATCCAGCCCTTTCCCCAAGGAAATTGCAAAAAGAAAAACCAGAATCTTGAACCACACATTAATCTTCCCGAATTTAAACATTTTTAGTATTTTCTGTGTGCACACATGGCTAATGAAGCCTCATTGAATTCTTGAAGCACTTTGTAATGACAACAGTAGGAATTATTAAAGGGAGTTTCAGGACTGGCCCAGCAAGGAGCTGAAAGAGAAAAAGTTGGTTCAGGGTCTGTTATGGAATGAAAGGGCGATGTAAGATATGATCACCCCACACCAGTATTCATCCAAAAAAACACCACACCCTGGGTTGAAACTTACATATTAGTCAGTGAAATGACAGTTCCTGAAGAGTTAATATTTTGAAAGAAAGAAAAAAAAAAGTAGAGGAGTTTCCTTTAGAAATTATTTGCAAAAATAAGTCCCATTGTAAAATGTAAGGATTAATGTATTAATCAGAGCTTTGTGAACTCTCAAGCAGCTTTGTTATGCTAATTCACTTGTAAATGAAGAACGATTCTCCCATTTATTGAATATCATTCTCAAAGGCCTGATTTAGAAAAATAAAGATGTCCTTTATGCTTGCAAAGGATGTTAAATTTTAGAGCAGGAGTCTATTTTAGCAAAAATGTCACCTTATTTTTCCAAGTTGCTACATATCCCATAAGCTTTGTATTTAGTTTTATTCAGTCCATTAAGTTTATAAAAGAAATATCTGCTCAGTAAGGAAATAACACAAGTCAACCTTGGAGTTTCTTTAATCGCACTCTTCCATCAAAAGGCCAACACAGTCCAGCTGGTGTGGCTCAGTGGTTGAGCATCGACCCATGCACCAAGGGGTCGCTAGTTCAATTCCCGGTCAGGACACATGCCCAGGTTGTGGGCCAGATCCCCAGTGGGGGGCATGCAGGAGGTGGCCAGTCGATGTTCTCTCTCATCGATGTCTATCTCTCTCTCTCTCTCCCTCTCCCTTCCTCTCTCTCTAAAATCAATAAAGAAAAAATAATTTTTTTTTAAACGCCAACATATCATGAACTAAGGGTACACCAGAGGTTGTCAACCTGAAATTTTAAAAATCCTAAATAAGAGGCAATAAGCATTTATTTGGGATCAAAGAATTGCACATTTGGGAGCACAGATTCAGGCAAAAGCCCAAGTAGTGTCTGGATTACAGAATAAAGGCCAGGGGTTTTTATGAGACAAGGAAAGAAATAATTGCATGAAAGGAAGAAAGTACTTCCATGGGTGCTGATAAGCTGAACTACTCTTGGCTGTACATTACTGATTCTGTCTTCCGATAGAGCGTTTATCATCCTCAATCCCCGTGGTCAAGATGTCCACTGTCTTGTGGCTTTACACACAATTGTCTGTAAGACAGTGTTGGTTTGGCCCAATCCAAACAATCCAAAGGTTCAAAGAGAAGACATGCCAAGCAGTTTTTCTGGAATGGCTGCTCTGGTCCTATTTTAAAATGGTTCACTCTGCCAACTTTCACCACTTCAAATGCTGCTTTGAGGATGATGTAGTCAAAAGCGGTGTATGGTTTGGTTTACTTCTGAATGTTTTGCTTTGAAATCCTGTATTGTAAATATTTACAAATTAAGAGATTGTATATCAAAATCCTGAATTCTGGATTTTTGTGGAAAATTAGAAGGTTTAACAATACTGGGTAAAGTTCAGACCTGGTAACTATCACCTGGAGTTGAATAGCAACTATTGTTACTAACCTTTTCTCAGTTCATGTCAAATGTTAGGTGCAATATATCATCACAGCTATAACTAATTCACTATGTCTTCTATGTGTAGTCATGTTCAAACATTTTCAATCTGAACTGTACATTACTATAAGGTACTTTTAAAAAAATGTTTTTCTGTATTGATTTTTAGAGAGAAAGGAAGGGAGAGGGAGAGAGAGATGGAAACATCAATGAGAGAGAACATCGATTGGCTACCTCCTGCATGCCCCCCACTGGGGATCTGGCCCACAACCTGGGCATGTGTCCTGACCAGGAATCAAACTGGCGACCTCTTGGTACATGGGTCGATGCTCAACCACTGAGCCAACCAGACAGGCACTATATGGTACTTTTATCATCTTTCCTTATATTACTTTTAGAGCTTTATACAGATTTAATATATATATATATATATATATATATATATATATATATATATATATATATACACATATATATGACACATAACATGCCCTGGCCAGGTGGCTCAGCTGTTTGGAGCATCACCCTATGTACCAAAAGGTTGCAGGTTCTATTCCCAGTCAAGGCACATAACTAGGTTGCAGTTTCAATCATCCTTTGGGGCATGTATGGGAGGCAACTGATTGATGTTTCTCTTACATCAATATTTCTCTCTCCCTCTCCCTCTCTTTTTTCCTCTCACTCTAAAAAAAAAAAAAAATCAATGAACACATATTCTGTGGTAAGGATTAAAATGTATATATGTATATAAAATATAACTGTAGGTTATTATTATCTTTGCATTCCAGTTTAAGATAGAAATTTGGGGATTAAAATATTTGTAATAAAAAGGTTTTAAGTCTGATAGAGTTTAGAATCACATTTTTAGAAACTTGTGAAAAAATGTGATGATGATTATAGGTGTATTTCTAAATTATTTTAATTTAATGCAAAATTGGGAAGTTGAGAATTATTTAAGTCTCCAGATGTAGGAAAAGTTGACAATAGAGAAGAGACTTTTAAACATACAGAAGTTCAGTGTATGTAGTATTGATTCAAAGGGATGGCACCAGATGGTTAGAAATATTGTTGCCCTTATATCCCTAATTATAAGGTATACCTGATAACTCCTGTATTAGTTATCATCTGTATCAGAGAGACCTAGTGTCTATTTCTGAATACTTTGTTGCTGTTTTCCATGTTATCATTGTCTCCCCCATTTGACCTTGAACTGCTGAAGTAAAGGGAGCCATGTATTTAACCACGAACATTTCGGAGTAGAGAAGTTGACTGTGTTAAAGCTCTCATAGTTAATTGCCCATTTGAGTATGGAGACAGATGCTGGATGCAGAATGGTGATGGGATAGAGAGCCTGAGAGAGAGAGAAGACACAACCAATTTTGTTAACAATGCAGCTATCATTTCCTCTATTTTTTATAGTTGACTTCAAAATTTCAGAGAATGGATGAAAGTGGGGTCTCAACCAAACATAACAGATGACTTAAATTTGACCTTTGCAAAAGTCAAGCTTTAAGTAATAGATGTGACTGGTGGGATACATTTTTTTGGCAGTAGAGGGCACCTACCCCATGTGCCAGATCAGGTTAAAGTGACTATGTTTTGCTGTACTGTCTTGATTCTTCTTTACACCAAGGCTTTAGAGCTATTCACATTTTGATCCTAACAGTAATAGCAGGAAACTATTCTTATCTCTGTTTTTCAGATGAGGAAACTCAGGCAGGAGGTTATATGACTTTGGTAAGATCAGTCAAAAAATCATTAGGTTGGAAACAAACATCAGATCTCCTGAGATCAAAACTTTGTTCAAAAAAGTCATGCTATTAAATCATGCAGAAATATAATAATTGAAAAGAAATATCTGTGAATTTATTCTTCCAGATTTTGATCACTTGAAGTCAGGTTAAATGAAATAGCAGAAGCCGTAGAAACTTATATAACTTGAAAAACATTTACTTTCTAATATTAAATAATGTGTAGCACTCAGAAAGCACCTTCTTTGTCACGTGTAAGTTGTGCTTGGCACACTTACTGAAATTAGAAGATATGAATTCTGTTTCCAGATTTAACACTAACTCATTTGATGTTGCTCTGATCATTTTAATTATTTAGATTTCAAATACTGAATCCATACAGTGAAAAATATATATGTATTTCCCTTTCAAAGCCAGTACATTTAAAACACACTAATCAGAGTGCATTTCGTGGGACCCATCTAGGAGTTGTTATGGGTCCCTTATTACTTACCATGATTTTAAGGACAGAGATAAAAAGAAAAGGTAGATAGCAGTCTCAGGAAAATAGACTGCAACCCTTTATGATGAGAAAAAGTTTTAACATTTCACAGAGTCTATTAGATACTCATTTGTACTGTAAGACCTTAGAGTATCAAATGATAAAAAACACCATCATTGCCATCCTCCAGCATGCTGTTTTTCCTTCCATGTTTATGTTTGCCTATGGCATTTGTCACCATATGATCATCATGTATCAGAACTGTAAACTTCATGACAGAAAAGAGTTTACCTTTATTTTTCCCTTTCCATAACCCCTGCACTTAGAAAAATGATTTGCACATAATATGCACTTAAAAATATTGATTGTGTAAGATGAGTATAAGAAATTCTGAGATAGATTGCTTTAAAAATACGTTCGTATTGATTTTTTAGAGAGAGAGGAAGGGAGAGAGGCATAGAAACATCGATGTGGAAGAGAAACAGTGATCGGCTGCTTCCTGCATGCCCCCTACTGGGGATCAAGCCCACAACCCAGGCACGTGCCCTGACCAGGAATCGAACCGGGACCTCTCAGTCCTTGGGACGGTGTTCAGTTCACTGAGCCACACCAGCCAGGTTGAGATAGATGAGTTTAATCAAGACTTTTCTGGGCTCATGCCCTACAGAGAACTCCATGTACATGACCTCTGTGTACAGCTACATATTGATCACGACCGTATGGGCTTTGCCCTGCCCTCACGGAGCTGCAATTCTGTACATGAAACAAGGAAACGACTGAATCAAATACAATTGTCGGAATTTGTCAACCAGACACTAATAATAAATTCATGTTGAAGAACAAGTGGATATTTTATTAATGTAAAGGCTTACTTCCATGGAAAAGAAAAGAAAAATAGAAGAGGAAGAGGAAATTAGGAAAACTCTGCCACATATAGCTTAGGAGCTAACATGTTTAGAGTTATATCCTGTTTAGGTTTTCATACAACGAGCTCATAGACAAATGTTTTCAGATTTAGACATAATCTTTCCAATATAGAAAATAATATTTAAAATCATTTCAGAAAGCATTGAACTGATATGGTCATACATCTCTCTCTTTTTTTTTTTAAATAAAAAAGTCTATTATGCTTTTTTTTTTTCCCTGAAATTCCAGACAAGGTTGTAAATTCTAGAAGTCAATGCAAATACTCTCTCTTTTTTCCTAGAGCCATATCCTAGAAAGAAGCACAGCATATGATTACTAGCTGTATAATAAATCCTTACTACTTAAATGAATTAGAAAAAGCCAAGAAAGGAAAAGTTAGTGATTTTCTCCAAATACTATATATGAACGCAATTATATTATTCTATGTCATTTTTACTGCTAATGCATCTGCATTGTCTCAATCTATATGATTATTATAATTATACATATCAATTACATTCAATAAGTTACAGTAAAAGAATTAAACTCTGCCCTTCATCTATTCAGACAGTATTTTCTGAGTAACTGTTGTACTTACTACTTATTTCTTCAAAGGGCTTTTAGTGAAGAAAACACATTACAATATAGATTGATAAGCAAAAAGCTAGGGAAATAAAGATATTATGGGCACTCAACCTTTTCTTTGGAAGTCAGGATATTAGTCAAGATAGACTAGACTTCTGCTACATAGAAAACAACCTCCAACTCTCAAGGCTTAACACATAAACATGTATTTCTTACTCATGCAGAGTTCAGTGTAGGTATTTAGGAGGTCATTCAGAGATCCAGTTTGAGAAATGCTGGGCCATCTGGAGCACTGCAGGTTTCCCAAGTATAAGAAGACAGAGATTGAAGAATCAGTCACGGTCTTTTTATTGTCTCAGCCTGAATGTACCACACATCATATATCTCACATTTCATTGACCAGAAATGTCCAAAGGCAATTTGTTAAAACAATAGAGGAAACTAAGCTTCAGAAAAAGAAGACAAGGCATTGATTCCATTTTTTTAAGGATAGAAAATAGTGCCAAATAATTAAATAAATTCTCTGAAATTAAAAACATAGGTGGGACTTCTATTTCTTTTCAAGATAGAGTGACAGGGAACAGATTTACTCTTCTACTTGAAACAACCAAAAACAGACAAGATATATGAAACAATGGATGCTAAGACATTGGACATCAGACAACAAAGTACCATCATCCGAAAACTGAGAAACAAATAAACTGAGCCCTATAATAAGCCCAGCTATTGTTTTGAAAGTGTTTTCAGGCTGTGGTACCAGGAGGAAGAACTCAAATAGAGTCTGGAAGATCTCCTGATTTGAGGGTGGGGGAAGGACCTTAAGAGAACAGTCTCTGCGGAGAACAATCCAGATAGAGTTCAAGGGCAGAGTACTGAAGAAGAGAAAGAAGCTCAGAGGGGGAACCCTAGAGATCTACAGATAGTTGCCTTCAAGCGTTTGGCAGAGTCCCGATTAATGTGATCTAAAGCTGGAGAAAGAGTCATCTGAAGCAGTGATATGTAACTGTGCCCCATGCTCACAACAGGACTGCAAAATAGTGCCTGTTTCCACCCTCCAGGCAGGAAAACCTCATGATTTGGGGTAAACTGAGTCCACAGAAGGGTCTTGCCTTAGGACCGAGAAGGAACTAGCCGTAGATTGAGTTTTGCTCCAGTTCCACGTAGCAACCCTTAAAAACGAGACCAAAAGAACTAAACCTTTCTAAGTAACTAAACCGTATCCCAGAACAAAGACTAAGAATGGTTATAATAATACAAACATATGTAACATCAAAAAAGGTAATATTCACACTGTGAAGCACCTAATAAAAAATTAACAGTAATAAAAAGAAGTAGAAAAATAAGGCCCATAATGTGGAGAAAAACTAATCAAAACTGACCCAGAACTAACTTGGATGTTAGAATTATCAGACAAGGACATTAAAGCAGTCATTATAATTGTATTCCATGTGTTTAAAAAGTTTAAGTAGAGAAAGGAAAGATGTAAAAAAGACTAAGATCAAACTCTCAAAAATGAAAACTAAAATATCTAAGATGAAAAATACACTCAATGAGATTAACAGCAGAAGAAAAGATCAGAGAATTTGAAGATATAGCAAAAGAAGCTTTCCAAAATGAAGCATAGAGAAAAAAGAGAATTTTTAAAAATGAACAGTAATTGTGAGATGTGAGACAACTTCAAGGGGACCTATGTATGTGTAATTGGAATTCCTGAAGGAGTAGGGAAACAGAAAATGTCTGAAAAAGTAAGAGCTGAAATTTTTCAAAGTTTGGCGAAAACTGAAAACCCCCAGATCCACAAATTTCAATGAATCTGGAACCCTAAATGTCTTTTTCCCTAAAAAAAAAAAAGCTAGACCAAGTTACATTATTATCAAATTTCTTAAAACCAATGATACAGAGTAAAATTTTAAAACAGCCAGAGTACAAAGATACGCTATATACAAAGGAACAAAAAAGGACAGAAGTAGATTCATTATCAAAAGCAATGCAAGCAAAATATCGAAAAAAAAGCCCAAAAAACAGAAAACCTGTTATCTTAGATTTCAGAGAGAAAAAGAACTACTCTCATGCAAATAACTGATATTAAGAAAGGCATTGAATCCCTAATTGTAACAGCTAAAATTAAATGGCAGCGACACATTGCCCTCAATGTTTGAAGTGAATATTATTTCCAGCTTTGAATTCTTTACCCAAACTACTAATCAGTTTTGGAGGTAAAGAAGATATTTTCAGCCATGCTCAAAGTTTTGCCTCCTGTGTTCCTATTCTTAGGAACTTATTGGTGATATATTGTATTATAATCCAAAATACTAGGAGGGGAAAAATGGGACCCAGGAAACAGGTGACTCAATATAAAAGAAAGGAGAAGAAAATTTTAGGATAATGTTAGTGGAAAGTCCTGGAGAACGTGTACAGCAAATCTAGAGCAACGCAAAACCAGGCTCCAAGTGAAAAAAAAAAGAAAAAAGAAAGATACTGATAATTAGCTTCCATGTTAAGAAGAAATTCTATTGAAGATTTTGGAGTTAAATTAAGAGAAAACAAAGCAAATAAGTAAGAAGGTTATTAACCTCAGTGAAAACAGAAAGTCATAGAAAAAATGATTGATTATATCATTTTAATATACTACCTTGCTTAACTGTAAATAAGATTTTAAGTCATAATATGAACACTGATTATTAATTAACAAAATTATTATATTATTACACTAGGAGGATGTAATTATATATGTGCAGTGTCAGAATGTTAAATCCTTGCATTTTATTTTAGTGTAACTAATAATATTTAATACTGGTAAAATATGAGTGGGTTTATTATGCATTATTTAGATATTTCAGACAAGGTTGTTCAAACAGTTAAAAGTGATTGTTTCTGTGGCAGTGCCGGCTTCATGGACATTTAACCTGTGCAATCACACAGGACCCCAAATCTGAGGGGCCCTGTGCTTGGTCTAGTGCTCTGCTGCTGCAATCTTGAAATTTTTAATAATTTTATCTTTGAGCTCAGGTTTTTGCTTTTTTAATAATTTTTCTTTATTGATTTTAGAGAGTAAGGGAGAGGGAGAGAGAGACAGAAACATCCATGAGAGAGAACATCGACTGGCCACCTCCTGCATGCCCCCCACTGGGGATCGGGCCCACAACCTGGACATGTGTCCTGACCAGGAATCGCACTGGCGACCTCTTGGTGCGTGGGTCGACACTCAACCACTGAGCCACACTGGCCAGGCTGAGCTCAGGTTTTGTAAGTAAAGTCTAATGGGACAATGGAGCATGTGTGTAAGCAGGAGATGCACGCAGCATAGGTGTCCACCCTTCCTTGTCAACATATTTGCATATAATGCTTGAGATGCAGACTTGAGAGCACAGACTTCTGCTGGACCCATGACAGGCGGGAATTCAGCAAGCTTCAAGTGAGTGGGACGTATGCCTGTGACATCTACCACTGAGTCAGTGGAAGTAGAACATCCCCGAATTAGCTAACCACTTACACTGAAAATGATGGCGAAGGAAAGGGAAAGGAAAGCCGAGGTACAGAGGTAATAGAATATGTATGCACGAAGAAGTAAAATAAAAACAATTGAGTTTTGTGCAGTATGTCCACCGTTGGTAAGAATTCAATGCATGTTCATATACAGGCTATAAAACACACTTTTGTAATTTTGAGGATTTCAAATACAAGTTAAATGTTTTTGTGTTTGCATTTAATATTGTCATTGCCTCGTATAAAAATAAATGGCAAGGTTCATCTAATAATTTAAACTTTTATTTAAATTACATTAAATAAAAATAAAAATCTCAGTAAGTTGAGAGACTACAGAAGAAAGAAGAAAGCTTTATATATCAGTAACTTCAACAAAACTTTTTTCTTACTTTTAGAGCAAAAGGTTCCATATTTTCATTTTGTACCAATTATGTAGCTGGCTGTGCTCTAGAGAATTAAAACTCAAGGGTGTGTAAAGAAGATGGGGAAAGGGGAAACTTTTGTTTTTCATATAATCCCATAGATTTTTTAAAAATATAAAAATATGTATTGCATTTGAGGAGGTAGAAGCAGGTTAGGCAGTGAGGGACGGGACCATGGGAAGGGAAGGCTGAGATATGCAGAAGTTCGAGATGACTTGGAGCTCAGCACACAGGCAGGCAACTCAGTGCACAGCATATCTGGAGGTTGATGCAGACTCTATATCTCAAAATAAAATGAATTCAACACGGGCATTATGTTCCCAGGCCAGAAACTCCCAGGCCCCATTTATAGAAATGTAAAGCTCCTGGAAGGAGCACAGGTCAATTACATAAAAAAACAAAAACCCAGAAAGTCTGCTTTCAAGCAAGGCAACAGGATTGCTGAATGAGTTCTGCGAAACTATAGAGTGTGTTCCTATTGCAGAAAACCAGGTCACCTGAAAAAGGATTACAGAAAACCAAAATTGGACTTATAAAAGAAACCAACAGCAAGTATAGGTTGCTCCAAGGGCATTTCCCCTCCTCCTCACTAATAGTCTGGGAGAAGTTGAAATGATCAAAAAAGGGAGGCCCCTAAGGCCCCTATAGATGACCTAGGGCTGAACCCAGTCAGGTGAGAAACAGAAGCTTTAAAATGTATGGATGTTGCCCTGGCCGGTCTGGCTCAGCGGTTAGAGCGTCGGCCTGCGGTACAGAGAGACCCGGGTTCGGTTCCCGCTAAGGGCATGTACTTCAGTTGCAGTTTGTCCCCGGCCCTGGTTGGTCGTGCGGGTGGCGGCCACTCGATGTGTCCCTTTCACATCGATGTTTCTCACTCTCTCTTCCTCTCTCTCCCTCCCACTCTATCTGAACAAAAAATGAAAAAATGTCCTCAGGTGAGGATTAAAAAAAAACAAAAACAAAAAAAATAAAATAAAATGTATGGATGTTGCCCTGGTCAGTTTGGCTCAGTGGTAGAGTGTCGGCCCGCGGACCAATGATTCGCAGGTTTGATTCCAGTCAAGGGCACGTACCTCAGTTGAGGTTCGACCCGGCCCTGGTCGGGTTCTGGGGAAGCAACCAATCGATGTGTCACTCAATGTTTCTCTCTCTCCCTCCCTCCCACTCTATCTGATGATAAATGTAAAAATATCCTTGCGTGAGGATTAAAAAAGAAAAAAATGTATGCATGTTGTTAAGGCAGAATTCCTTGAAAGAAACAATCAGAGGCTAGCAAAGTATATTTCTACCCCTAGACAACGGAGTCTATCTTTCAAATAAACTTTCCTATTTCTTATTCTTGGTCTGTGAACTCATTCTTCGATTTCGCAAGACATCAAACTCTAACACAGCCGCTTGGTTTCACATTGAAGGAAAAAAACATTTAAATTAAAATATTAATAGTAATAGGTACAATTAGCCAGCTAACAAGAAGAGGGAAGAACTCACCATGTATGAACCGTGGATGAAGATGATACGAGGTGACAGTGGATTCTGACAACCAAACTTTCTGAGACAGGCCAGGGCACAGAGTAAGAGCGTGACCAGTGCACAGTCTGAGGGGCAGTACGGGACAGATTATGTCAGGTTTTATGATACATTCTAAAGAGCCGGGATTTGATTTTTTTGAGTGATGGATGACTTTGGAGAATTGTTAAACAGGTCAGATTTCACAGGATTGAAGGAGAAGCTACAGAGGACAGTTATACTTTTTTAGCCCAGGCCATTTCTAGTAATTGTAATCCATGATGATGATTAGAAAATTAGATATTTGAATGAGCCATCAGTGTATCAGGATTTATTTTTAAATGATGTGTGGGAACTAATCAAAGTGATTACAATTGACCACAATGTTTTCAGCATCAAAACAAAAAGAACACTGTAGTTTTTCAAAAAGAAATATATTTTTATGAGTAATTATTTTTACTTAACCTACATAGCATACTATTTTATTCTAGTTATTTTGTAGAAAAATGGCCAGAAAAAGGTTTCAGATCTTTTTCCCATATCACACCGCTATTTTCTTCCAATTCACCTACAGAAGAATAATTTTATTTCCATTGTGCAAATGTCTTAGGATTTTCTTAAACAGACTGATTATTGCCTAAATACAATGGCATCTTTGCTTTGGGGGGAAGGACTAAGCACAGAATTATTCACCTCAACTGAGTAAATCATTCAGCGCCAACTCAGTCACCAATTAGTTAAGGTGACTTACATTTCTAGAGATGATGAATATAGGCAAAGGCAAGGCTACATTTCCTTTGGGGCAATCGGGGAAGATGAAAATCATCACTGAGCTGCTAAAGAACAGAAAAAAATGCAAATATCCCTAATTCCCCTCAAATGATGTGCCAAAAATGTATTTAAAATGTTAAACTATTGTTGCAATTTGAAAGCATGAAAATTGTATAAGCTGCAAACAGAAAACGGGAGAGAGAATTTAGAATCACAAATTCGTGGATTTTCCCTCTTTTAATAACTGACAAAACCTCTTTGATCAAATGGATTCTGTTGACAGACTTTTTGCAGCAGATGGAAGCTCTTATCTTGAAGCTATGAAACAGAAAAACTGTTCAGAAAGATTGCTTTGAATGTCAGTTTCCCTGTATTATGTAAGTTTAGGGATTTGAAACAGACAAAAATATGTGAGATAAAAGATACAATGCAGCTTGTATTCTAATACATGATAATTTATTGCCATTTTTACCATTAACACATTCTTGTAGCAAACGTTGCTTCCCATTCAGAAGTTATACCACTGTTTGTAAGCTAATTTTTCTATTAAAAAATTATTTTGTACATTATGAATTTATCTTAAAACAATACATAAAACCTGTTTAACCTAGTTGTTTCCCCTCTTAATTCAAAGTTCTTTTTCTTTTTGTTAATCTTCACCTGAGGATACTTTTCCATTGATTTTTAGAGAGATTGGAAGGGAGGGAGGGGGAGAGAGAGAGAGAAAGAGAGAGAGAGAGAGAGAAACATCGATTGGTTATATTAGTTACTTCCCAAACAACCCTGGTGGGGGATTGAACCTGCAACCCAGGGATGTGCCCTTGACCAGGAATCAAACCTGTGACCCTTAGGGCCAACACTCTGACCACTGGGCCAAACCAGCCAAGACTCAGCCCTAGTTCTTAAAGCTACATACATATGTTTCAGTACTAGTTGCCTGGCTATAAAGAAGATGGAAGAAATGAAACATTTTTATGGTTTAAAGAAAAAAACAAGACCTAAGGTGAAACTTTCAGCTTGTTAAAATACTAATATCAGATTTTAACCATGTTTTGTAAGGGGAAGCTTTCTCTTTGCATTCATTAGCTAAATTGGCACAGTGGAAGTTTTAAGTGACCTTTCATCTTTGGATATGGAATTGCAATTTTAGTTTTTCAAAAATAGTAAAATAATTTAATGAAGTTAAATATTCCAAAGGTTGTTTTAGTAAGAAAACACAGGGTTGCTGTTTTTTTTTTTTCGTCGCTGTTTTTGTTTTTTTGGTGTTTTTTTTTTAAGAGGAGTCATTATAGTTTGGCCAACTGAAGCTTTTGGAATCAAGTAACACATTTTTATAATCAACTGTTTTAGGGCAGATATTGTGGTTAGGGGTCAGTCACTAAAATAATTTTGAGGAGTGAATCCTTCAGAGGGATTATTTTCTTCCTACCTGCTGGAGTTGTGTGTGTGGTGGTGGGGGTGTTAGGAATGATATAAAGTGAACCTCCACCACTATGTTGCAAGTATAACATTTGAATATTTACTCAGAAAAATTCTAATTAAAATGAACAGTAATATACTATATGAGAGAAGATATATGGACATGATTATTAGATGTGCATTTTTTATAAAGACTTTTGAGCTCTGTGGGTGGTTTTTTATTTTTATTTTTTAAAAATTAAAAACCCAACATACAAAACCCTCAGAGAAGTAAACGGGAATATTGGAAGAAATTGTAAGCCCTGAAGTTTTCATGGCTCTTCCAAGGGCAGAGAGCGCAGGACATTGTGATATAGAAGTGCTTGGGTAAGCGTGCACAGGGCTTTTTATTTGGGTGTTTCTAGAATAATTGGGGAAATCTTGGGATGTTCCATTTCCAGTTTTCTTCATGATCCAGAGATCGATTATTCCCTCTTTCACTCATAAGAATTTGGTGATGTAACCAGTTGATGTTTTTTAAAAATCTGCTCTTTGACCACCATAGACACACCAGCTTCCAGGGAACCATTAATTACAGAAGGAGAATAATTCAACAAATAATTTTAGTTTAACCAGCTGAAGACACTGAGCAGCAAACGCCAGTCAATTCCTTACCTACTAGGTCTTTGTGGAGAAAGTCTAAGGGGAAAATCAAGCAGGATTCACTTCTAACATCCCATCCGCCTCTCCAGTTATGGCTTCATTTCTTTTCTTTAAATCTTGTCTTTAAAGCTTCCATTTCTCTTTAGCTTACGATTAAATCTCTCATTGAAAGCCATTTATTTTACTTTGGATGATAAATTGCTTGTGGAAAGAAATTGGACTGCATTAATATATCTACTGTTCCATGTATTCAGAGAATCTTGTAATCTACAATAAAATGTCACAAAGATCAAAGAAACATTATATCTGCTGTGGAAACATTTCTATACCTAAAGTTTACTACAAAAAAGACCTTAAAATACCAATAAATATTTCATTTTATTGATAAGCACACTAAAATGTAAAAATATCAGGTGTGTACATATAGAGACAGTTTTCTATTTCAGTAAGTATATATTTTTTTACCAGTTATGGTCACACATGCTAGTTGGGAGAATGGAGTCTCTCATTAAAGACGGGCTTATCATTTACATAGATGTGCCCAGTCATAGATGAGCTCAAGAAAGACAGATTTACTTTTGCATACCACACTGTTAGTACTATTGGAGGTTTGTTTGTTTGTTTGTTTAAAACACAGATGACTCCCAATTATTCCAGGAAAGCAACAGTTGTCATGATAACCCAACTCTGCCATTTTTAACCTGGTAATTATTTTGAAGGTGCAAACTCCTAGGGTGTGCTATTTCCATAATGAGCTAACATTAATTTAATGCTTACTACTTGGCTAGTGCTTTCACTATATAAACTCATTTAATAGTCACACACCCTAGAAGCATTATTGTCCTCTCCATCATCAGATGCAAAACTGAGGCAAAAAGAACTTTGGTGGATGCTCCAAGGTGGGAGCTAGGATTCAAACTAGATAATCTGAGTGCAAGCTTATACTTTTAATTACCTTGTTCTACTTTACTCTCTCATCTAACCTGAACCTACCTCAATCACTGTCCATGTGTTAATGGGAAGGAGTTACTTTATTTTATCCCTATTTACAATTTATTTATCCTCATCCATTTGGGCTTCTCTGACAAAATACTACAGACTGGGTAGGTAGTTTTATAAACAATTGAAAAGAGTTTCTCAAATTATGTTTCTCTCTCTCTCTCTTTCTCATATACACACATACACACACAGTAATGCTTTAAAGTACATTTTTTGGGTAACTTATGTGATAATATAAGGAAATAGTTTTGAAAGACTATGTTTAAGAGGATAGAGTGGTCTCAATTTAGGTATAAATTATTTTCTTTTAAAATAATTTTTAGTCCAGCCAGTGTGGCTCAGTGGCTGAGCATCAACCAATGCACCAAGAGGTCACCAGTTCGATTCCCGATCAGGACACATGCCCAGGTTGTGGGCCCCATCCCCAATAGGGGGCATGCAGGAGGCGGCCAATCGATGTTCTCTCTCATCGGTGTTTCTCTCTCTCCCTCTCACTTCCTCTCTCTCTAAAATCAATAAAGAAAAAAATAAAATAAAATAATTTTTAATTTTTTGATTACAGTTGATATACAATATTACATTAGTTTCAGGTGTACAACCTCATGATTAAACATTTATATAACTTACACTGATAAATCTAGTACCCATCTGACACCATATATAGTAACTAAATGACTACATTCACTGTGCTCTATTTTACATCCCTACGACTATTCTGTAACTACCAACTTATGCTTCTTAATCCCTTTACCTTTTTCATTCATCCCTCCAACCCCCTCTCATCTGGCAACTGTCAAAATGTTCTCTGTATCTATGAGTCTGTTTCTGTCCTACTTGTTTGTTTGTTTTTTAGATGCCACATGTAAGTGAAATCATATGTCATTTGTCTCTCTCTGTCTGATTTATTTTACTCAGTGCAATACCCTCTAGGTCAATCTATATTACAGATGGCAAGATATCATTCTATTTATGGCTGAGTTATATTCTATTCTTTTTTCACCATTCATCTACTGATGGACACTTAGGTTGCTTCCACATCTTGGCTATTGTAAATAATGCTGCAATGAACATGTGGATGTACATGTCTTCTTGATTTAGTGTTTTGAGTTCCTTCAGATAAATATCCAGAAGTAGAATTGCTAGGTCCTTCTTTGTTTCTTGTTATAGCCTTTGTTTTAAAGTCTATATTGTCTGGTATAAGTATTGCTACCTCAGCTTTTTTTGTTTATTTCAATTTTCATGAAATATCTTTTTCCATCTCTCTATTTTAATTCTGTGTGTGTCTTTCTACATGAAGTGAGACTCTTGTAGACAGCATATGTAAGGTTCTTATTTTGCTATTTATTTAGCCACCCTATGTCTTTTGATTGGAGAATATAATTCACTTGCATTTTAATTAATTATTAATAGATATGTATTGTTACCATTTTATTATTCTTTTTTCTTCTTCTTCTTAAAGAAGACCTTTTAACATTTCTTGTAATATTGGTTTGGTGGTGATTAACTCCTTTAACTTTTCCTTGTCTACAAAGCACATTATCTGTCCTTTGATTCTAAACTATAGCTCTACTGGGTGGAGTAATCTTGGTTGTGGTCCTTGCTTTTCATCACTTTGAATATTTAGTGCCAATTTCTTCTGGCTTGCAAAGTTTCTTTTGAGAAATCCGCTAACAGTTCTATGGGATCTCCTTTGTCAGTAATTGACTGCTTTTCTCTTGCTTCTTTTAAGATTCTCTCTTTGCTTTTAATCTTTGGCATTTTAATTATCATGCGTCATGGTGTGAACCTCTTTGGGTTCATCTTATTTGGGACTCTCTGTGCTTCCTGGACTTGTATGTCTAGTTCCTTCACCAGGTTAGGAAAGTTTTTATCATTATTTTTCCAATAAGTTTTCAATTTCTTGCTCTCTTTCCCCTCATTCTAACAGCTCTATGATGCAAATGTTGGTACACTTGAAGTTGTCCCAGAGGCTCCTTAAACAATCTCATTTTTAAAAACTCTGCTTGGGTGTTGTCTGCTTTCTTACCTTCTAAATCGCTGATTTGATCCTCTGCTTTATCTACTCAACTGCTGAGTCCCTATAATGTATTCTTCATTTCAGTTATTTTTTATTTCTGGTTCTTTTTTATGTTTTATACCTCTAGTTTTACGTTTCCTATCTCATTGTTGAAATTCTCTTGCCTTGGCCGGTTTGGCTCAGTCATTAGAGCGTCAGCCCACGGACCAATGACTCACAGGTTTGATTCTGGCCAAGGGCACGTACCTTTGTTGCAGTTTGTCCCTGGCCCTGGTCAGGGTCGTGCAGGAGGCAATCACTCGATGTTTCCCTCTCATATCAATTTGTCTCTCTCTCTCCTTCTTTCCCACTCTCCCACTCTATCTGAAGATAAATAGAAAAATATCTTCGGGTGAGGATTAAAAAAAGAAAAAGAAAAAAATTCTCACCAAATTCCTATACTCTTCCCCTAAGTTTATTGAGCATCCTTATAACTAGTGTTTTGAACTCTGCATCTGGTAGACTCCTTATCTCCATTTTGTTTAGTTCTTTTTCTGGAATTCTGTTCTATTGCTTCATTTGGGACATGTTTCTTTGTCTCCTCATTTTGGCTGCTTCCTGGTGTTTGTTTCTATGTGTTAGGTAGAGTTGTTACATCTCCTGGTCTTGACAGAGTAGCTTGTGTAGTAGATATCCTGTAAGGCCCAGTGGTGCAGCTTTTCCCATCACCTGGTGTGCACCCCCACCCATGGGAGCTGTATACACACTCCTGTTGTAGTTGAGCCTTGAATGTTGTTGGCACATCAGTGGGAGGGGTTTACCACCAGGCCAATCAGCTGCGAGTACTGGCAGTGTCACTGTGGAGGATCAGCTTTGCAGGGACTGACCCCATGGAGTAGGACTCACTTTAACAGAGCTCTGGTGTTTGCTGAGTCAGACCCTTGGAGGTGGTTGGATGGTGCTTCATCGTAGTCTAAAACTATCCTCTGGGTACCCTGGCTCTCGGGTCTCCAGGGAGGTACAGGCCAAGGTCAGCTACTACTTGTGCTCTGCCTGGAGCCACCAGCATGAGCTACAAAACTATCTGCACAGGGATGCTACTTGTGCTGGGCTTAGAAGTTCCTGGGAGAGGCCAAGCTGCAAACCAAGACCAGCTGCTGCTAGAGCCAGGCCTGGTGCCACTTAGCAAGAGGTTCGGGCACACTAAGGCCAGATGCTGCTTATTTGAGCAATTTTAGAAAAGTCCATAGCATGAGCCAAGACAAGTAGTTTATATGGAAAAGCCACTGGAAATGGCTTGGGTGGACCCAAAAATTAGGTTGGGTGGTGTTTCAGGGAATCACCTGGGCAGGGAAAACAGTGTTAGTCAGGTTGATAGATACCCAAATATGGCACTTGCCTGTCTGCTCTGCATGAGGAGGGCTCAGAAAAAGGACAATGCCCTCTGCCAGCACTTCTGTCTGGGATAAAATTGTCTCATCATCTCTTGTCCTGATGCCAGGCAATTCAGTTCCTCCTCGTATGCCCCTGGTGCCTTTTTTGTTGTTGTTGTTAATCCTCACCTGAGGATATTTTTCCATTGATTTTTTTTTTTTTTTTTAAGAGAGTGGATGGGGGCAGAGAGAAAGAGAGAAACATCGATGTGAGACATACACATCAATTGGTTGCCTCCCGCACAACCCAGGCTGGGGATTAAACCTGCAATCTGACTCCTCTCACCCCCGCCCCTGCCCCTGGTGCCTTTTGAGCTGCTGTGCAAGTGCTGGAGTTCAGAGTGAGTGAGTCTAAGTAAGTCCACGTGTAGGCCCTTTAAGTAGAATGCCTGGCATTCCAGAAGTCCTTTGTCTCATTCAGCCATAATTCCCACTTATTTTCACATATAGAAATTATGAGGACTTGACTTCCTAGCACTGGGACACTGGTCTGGGGAGCCTGGTGTGGGTCTGGGACCTCTCACTACTTAGGGGAGACCTCCATAGTTGAGATATTCCTCTTGATTTTTAAACATCACAGGAGAGTGTGGGACCACCCTATTTCATGTCTCTGCCCCTCCTACTAGTCTTGCTGTAGCTTCTTCTGTATATCCTTTTTTATAGGACTTCTGTTCAGGCAGATCTGAATGATGGTTGTTCTGTAGTTTAGATGTAATTTTGATGTGGTTGTGGGAGCATTCAAATACCGAATTTACCTACTCTGCGATCTTAACAGGAATCCCTATATGTAGATTTTAAAGAGAATTTTGCAACAAGCATTATGTAATACTATCCCGATAAAATCAAGGGATGGCAAATGTTTGCTCTCAGCATGTCTCATAGAGTTGCAGCACCTGGTTGGAATAACAACAATCCAAGATGTGATCGTCACTTTTCATGTCCATATATTGGATTGTGTCCGTGTGCTCAAGGATCACTCTTCCATGAATCCCAAGCACACCAGAGACTATTGTATAAATGAAGTTGTGAGTGAAATAATTTAATATAAGAATTATAGCTGTCAAATAAACTACATCTTTCATGTTTACTGGTCACAGCATTATTTCCCCATTGGCCAATTTATGTTTGAAGACAAGTTATAAACTAAGTGTTGTTCACTGAACACAAAAGAAGAGATCAAGGAGAGTTAGACAGGATGTCCAAATCTAATGTAAGTTGGTTGTCACATTCTGGTGACTACTCAAGTGCTCATTCCAGTAAGGAGAGGACCCAGATTATAAAGAGCAATTTTTCTTACCACTTTCTTGTAATATTTTGTGATTTTGAAAACTTCTCATTAATTAAAATATTACTTTTTTTTTAAAACTAAGCAATCTATACTTTCATTAATTTTATGAATATCTAAAAATTTATGAGTATGCATAATAGTTTCAAAAACTATTATTAATGTTAGCTGTTTTAAATTTAAGTTCTTCACAGAAGAAACACCATGGAAAACAGTATATTTGTGGGAAAACCCTTTCTGCGCACGGGAAATATTTCATTACATTCTGGTGCAGGGCTAGATAATAAAAATGGTGTGACTCAGAAGGAAATGCAAGACTCCTTTTTATTTACCTATAACTTTCATTGTTGTCTTTCTACCATTTGAATTTTGTTAAAATTGTCATTCAATGACTTTTTAAAAATTATTAGAGGCTTCAAAGCATTATTGGATTTGGAGCAAATGTGAAGCCAACAAAAAAATAATGTAACTGACAATTGCTTTGAGTATTCATTTCTTTCCCAATTCTCAGACAATCAAATTTGTTCCCACCTTGTGAAACCCAGCCATCATCAGTCACCTTGGTCTCTCAAAACAATCAATCTACATAATGGGAAAATGTAAAAATCCCAGGGTCAGAAAAGAGTTCTTGCTTCTTGAAAGCAACAGAATATTTCATTAACATATTATAACAATTTCAACCATGCATTCAGCATAAGTTGGAGAAATATTTGCTGTGCTCTACCCTTCTTTCCAAATGAGGTGAAAAATAAGAGTGTCTGAGGTTATCTCTTTGTATAAACTTTCTTGAAAAATAATTTCTTGATGTCCCACCATCTTTTTAATCTATAACATGGGTATATTTTTAAAATGTATTCTTAAAAAAGGGTAGGATAAAGTATTGTAACTTGACCCTATACTTAAGTATCTATCCTATTTCAATATTCAAATCAGTGTAGAAAACAAAATATCAGTTAATATTTAGCAAATAGATAATAAGACCTTTTTAATCATCTATGCTTACCAAAGGTTACTGAGAGAGGATTAGTTGATCTTTCAAGTTCCAACTCATAGACACAGACAACAGTATGGTGATTACCAGAGAGAAAGAGGGGTGGAGAGAGGTATAAGAGAGTATAGGGGAATAAATGGTGATGGAAGGAGACTTGAATTGGGGTGATGAATACACAATATAATACACAGATGATGTATTATAGATTTGTACACTTGAAACCTGTATAATTTTATTAACCAATGTCACCTCAATAAATTCAATAAAAAAGTAAAAAAAAAAAAAGTAATGGAAAGATTAAAAAAACAAAGTTCCTTTTTGTGTTTCTTTTTATTATAATGTCTAGCAAGTATCTTCAATTTTAAAGTAAACAAATTGTTTAAGAATCAGAGAAGGAAGAACTGCAGGGGGAAAAGATCCTAAATTAATTAAGTTTCAGATTTTAAGGAAGAAAATGATAAATTGGCAAAAAGAAAGACATCTGATTTTCTAAAAGAGACGTTATAGTGAAACCAAGCAATGGTGTTCAGGTTCATTTTCTCCCCAAATCGAAGAATGAGTTAATGGACCAAGGGGTATGGGTTGCTGGTGGGGCTCTGTTGTCTAGGGGTAGATACATACTTTGCTAGCCTCTGATTGGTCCTTTCAGGGAATTCTGCCTTAGCAACATCCATACATTTTAAAGATTGTGTTTCCTGCCTGACTGGGTTCAGCCCTAGGTCATCTATAGGGGCCTTAGTCGCTTCCCTTTTTTGGTAATTTTAACTTCTCCCAGATTATTAGTGAGGAGGAGGGGAAATGCCCTTGGAGCAACCCTATGCTTGCTTTTGATTTCTCTCCTAAATCCAACCTTGGTTCCCATAATCCTTTTAGAGATGACCTGATTTCTGCAATAGAAACACGCTCTATGCCGCAGAACTCATTCAACAATCCTGTTGCCTTGCTCCCAGAAACCAGTAGGTATATTAATTGGGATGGGTCAGAATCACCAGCACTATATTCTTTAACAGTAAATAAAATTCTTTCGCAAACCCATCAGGGTCCCAGAGAAAGCAATGGATATAATTGCTGTTCCCCTCTTGCATGAAACCAGCCTTTCTGGTTTTTTTTGTTTGTTATGTAATTGACCTGTGCTCCTTTTAAGTGTTTATAATTTGCATTTCTGTAAGTGGGGGCTGGGAGTTTCTGGCCTTTGGGGTCGAATTTGCCATGCTGGTTTTAGTTTTATTTTGAGATCTATAGAGTCCAAATAAACCTTCAGATATACTGTGTGCTAAGCTCCAGGCCATCTTAAACTTCCCGTGTGTCTCAGTCTTCCCTTGCCAAGGTTCTGTCCTGCACTGCCTAACCTGCCTCTGTCTCCTCATTAGCGCTAAACACAGCAGGGCTTATCATGCTCTGAAAGAATTTCTATATATTGACTCATGCATGATAATTATTAAATAGATAAGGTTTTCATATTACTCTAAGTTATTTGATCTCAAAATAAGTCTCATGTTTGGAAACTGATTTGGAGTCATTTACATTTTTCACATAATAACATATCAGGGTCTTTTGACATAAAAGGGGCAAACTCAGTGAGGTAAATCAACAGAGCCAAACAAGGCTGAAATATAGTAAAAACTGTGTTAGGAAGAGAGTTTCAGATTGGGAAGCACTATCATGGAGAGCATTTAATGAAAATGCTACCAAGAAACAAAAACTACGGCACAGATCTCTTCATGAAGAGGGTATTTAGATTGTCTTTTGAAAACCTGAAGAAAAACTTGGTGCAAGAACAGAATGCTATCACAGTTCTTGGCAAGAATGAGGAGTTGGCGATAGAGCTGAAAATGAACCTGCAGCTCTAAAAGGAGTCCAGTTTCTGTGCAAAATGTTTGAAAAGCTTTAAAACTACTCAACATCTTTTAAGGATAATTTCAAGCAAGAACCTTCTTGAAATGTGAAAGGAATGTGCTCAGTGACTCATCAAATATGAGAGCAAAGATGTGCAGTGCCAAACTGAGGACTGTGTTCTTGTTTCTCTGATATTCTCTCAGCCTCTCAGGTCCTGAGAAAGCGATTGCTTTCTTCTCCCAAACAGCATTCTCATTCTCCTTTTAGGCTTCCTCTCTTCTTTCCTTTCTTTGTGTAGATCCTTTATTTAAATATTTGTTGCACCCCAACTGTATGCTAGTCACTGATGTCAAAAGATGTGGAAGATGCAGTCCCTAACATGGAAGAACTTACACACTGAACTAACTGCCAACAAAACAAATCAACCAAACCCTAAACCTCTACTACAGACCCATTTCACTGATAACTTACAACGCTGGACTCTTATGCACGTACGCATTGGCCATCCATATACGTATTTTTGGTGGAGTGACAGTTCAATTCTTCTGCCACTTTTTCCTGTGTTCTTTATCATTTTATTATTAAATTTTAGGAGTTTTTATATATTGTGAATACAATACCTATGATCAGTTTGTGTGTGTGTGTGTGTGTGTGACTAATATTTTCCTCCCATCTACCATTTGCCTGTTTATTTAATAAATGGTGTCTTTTGTTGACATTTTTGTTTTTACTTTCAGTTTTTCCCATTTGCCTTACATTTGTTCTCACTCTCTGTTCTTTGGGGAGTTAGTCAAGAATATTTTCAAACTGTATCTGATATCCTTTGTTGCCATTTTAGTTACATCTTTTTTGTTATTTTTTAGTGGTTGCTAAATATATAATTTTAACTTATCCAACATCTACTTTCAGAAATTATTTTACTATTTCACAAACACATATTAACTTTTTTTTTTTTTTATCCTCACCTGAGGACATTTTTTTTTTCATTTTTTGTTCAGACAGAGTAGGAGGGAGAGAGAGAGAGAAACATCGACGTGAAAGGGACACATAGAGTGGCTGCCACCCGCACGACCAACCAGGGCCAGGGACAAACTGCAACCGAGGTACATGCCCTTAGCGGGAACCAAACCCGGGTTTCTCTGGACCGCAGGCCGATGCTCTAACTGCTGAGCCAAACCGGCCAGGGCAACACATATTAACTTTAAAATAGCATATTTATATTATTATACTAATTTATCTTCTATGTACTTATCATACAGTATTCTTTAATTACATTATACATCCCTCACTACATTGTTATTTTACCTTTAAACAGTCAATACATTTGGGATTCCAAAATGGCAGAAGAGTGAATGGAAGGTACACAGACCATCTCCTAGAACCAAACTGGAATTACAACTAAAATAAATACAAATCCTCAAGAAAAAGCAACAGAAAAGCAGCTGGAGAGGACCAATATAACGAGGGACAGGACAAAAGGACACTGAATCGAGCCTGGTAGGTCTGCAGAGGCACGAGAGGGTGGGCTGGGAGCCCACTGGACAGCAGCGGTTTTAGCTGTGAGCAGCTCTCTCAGGGTTCAAATCCCAAGCTGGCTCCATAGCAGAGGGCCAGGACAGAGCACTAAATTAGCTACAGCCACTCACCTTGGGCTCCAGCAGACTAGACTGGAACTGTGAGGGGACACTCAGAATTTGGAGGATGCTCAGAGTTTTTGCTAAGTCACAGCTACACGAGATTGTGGCCATCATGCTCTGGGAGCCCCTTCCTGGAGCTCTGAGGAGAAGCAGCAGCCCCTCGCTTGGAGATTTAACCTCACCTAGCTGGGCCAGAGAAATGCAATCCTCTTACACTGACCACCTGAGGGGGTTTTTCATTCAGCTGAGGGCTACAACCTAAGGTTCATCAAGTAACTGAGACTAATAGCCTCCAGGCAAAAAGTTAGAGGATAACTCAACCTTTCCTGGGCTTGCAAATCTACCCAGGAAAGTAAGACTTGACAGTGGTGTTTAACATGGGTCCTCCCACATTCATCCAAACCCAGTAGAGGGAGCCACAAACAGCAGAAAACCAGCAGCCACAGGGAAAATTTGGCAGGCTCCAAAACCCACTGAGATAGCCAAAATGGTGAAACAAAGAAACAAATCCCAAATGAAAGAACAAGAGAACTCTACTGAAGATGAGATAAATGAAATGCAGTTAAATAAGTTATCAGAGATAGAGTTCAGAGCCATGATCTTGAGGAAGCTCAACAGCATGACTAAGGATGTCAACACCATGAGTAAAGATATAGAAACATTGAAAACCAACCAAGTAAAAATGAAGAATGACATAGCAGAAATAAAGAACACATTGGAAAGAATAACCAGCAGAGTTGAGGAAGCTGAGGACTGGATCAGTGAATTCAAAGACACAGTAGAAAAAAAAATCACCCAATCAGAAAACCAAAAGGAAAAAAACAATTAAAAAACAGGAAGACAGCTCAAGAGAACTGTGGGACAACTGAAAACATAACAATATTCATATCATAGGAGTTCAAGAAGAAGAGGAAAATGAACAAGGGTTAGAGAATATATTTGAAGAAATAGTGACAGTAAACTTCCCTAACTTGGTGAAGGAAGAAGACATTCGAGTTCAAGAAGCACAGAGAGCCCCAAGTAAGAAGAACCCAAACAACATATATATGGATCATGACACATAGTAATTAAACCACACCAAGACACATAGTAATTAAAAGGCCAAAAATTAAAGACAAAGAGAGAATCCTAAAGGCAGCAAGAGATAAGCAACAGGTTACCTACAAAGGAACCCCCATAAGGCTATCAGCCGACTTCTCAACAAAAACACTACAGGCCAGAAGGGAATGGCATGAAGTAATCAAGATCATGAAAAACAAGGATCTGAATCCAAGACTACTCTATCCAGCAAAGCTATCATTCAAAATAGAAGGTCAAATAAAGAGCTTCCAAGACAAAAAAAGGCTAAGGGAATATATTAGCACCAAACCAGCACTGCAAGAAATGTTAAAAGGACTGCTATAACTAGTAGAAGAAATAGGAAGAAAAATATAACCACACTAAACAAAAATGGCAATAAATAAGTACATATCAATAATCACCTTAAATGTAAATGGATTAAATGCTCCGATAAAAAGACACAGAGTAGCTGATTGGATAAGAAAGCATGACCCATATATATGTTGTTTACAAGAGACCCACCTCACAACAAAAGACTCACATAGGTTGAAAGTGAAGGGATGGAAAAGAATCTTCCAAGCAAATGGAAAGGAATAAAAGCTGGGATAGCAATACTCATATCTGATAAAATAGATTTCCAAATGAAGGCCATAACTAGGAACAAAGAAGGCCACTACATAATATTGAAAGGATCTATCCAATAGGATGATATAACCTTGATAAACATATATGCACCCAATACAGGAGGACCAAAATATATTAAAAATCTTCTGGTGGACTGCAAAGGAGAAATCGACAGCAATACAATCATAGCAGGGGACTTCAACACCACACTGACATCACTGGATAAATCTTCTAGACAAAAAATTAACAAGGAAACAGCGACTTTAAATGAAGCACTAGATCAAATGGATTTAATAGATATCTACAAAGAGAGTTATACCCCAAAACTGCAGAATTCACATTCTTTTTAAGTGCACATGGGACATTCTCAAAGACAGACCGCATGTTAGGACACAAACTAAGTTTCTACAAGTTCAGGAAGATTGAAATCATATCAAACATCTTCTCAGATTACAATGGCATTAAACTCGAAATCAATTGCAACAAGAACATGCAAAGACATTTGAACATATGGAAGCTAAATAGCATGTTATTAAACAATGAATGGGTTGCCAAGGAGATCAAGGAAGATATTAAAAACTTCTTGGAAACCAATGAAAATAAACACACAACAACACAAAATCTATGGGATGCAGTGAAAGCAGTTGTGAGAGGGAAGTTCATAGCACTACAGACCTACCTGAAGAAACAAGAAAAATTTCTAATTGACTATCTAACCTCACAACTTAAAGAACTAGAAAGCAAACAAAAAGAAAACCCCAGAGCAAGTAGAAGGAAGGAAATAGTAAAGATCAGAGCAGAAATAAATGACATAGAGACCAAAAAAACAATTCAAAAGATCAATGAAACAAAGAGCTGGTTCTTCTAAAAGATAAACAAGATTGATGTACCCTTAGCTAGACTTTCCAAGAAACAAAGAGAGAACCCAAATACACAAAACCAGAAATGAAAGAGGACAAGTAACAACTGACACCACAGAAATACAAAGGATCATTAACAGATACTATGAACAATTATACGGCAACAAATTGGACAATCTAAGTAAAATGGATAAATTTCTAGAAACACATAGTCTCCCAAAACTGAACAAGGAAGAGATAGAAAACTTGAACAGACCAATAACAACTAAGGAAATTGAAGATATAATCAAGACTCTCCCAGCAAACAAAAGCCCAGGCCTGGATGGCTTTATGGGGGAGTTTTACTGAACAGTCAAAGAAGAACACCTATTCTCCTCAAACTATTCCCAAAAATTCAAGAAGAAGGAAGACTTCCAAACTCATTTTATGAGGCCAGCATAATTCTAATTCCAAAACCAGATAAAGACACTACAAAGAAAGAAAACTACATACAGGCCAATATGCCTGATGAACATATGCCAAAATCCTTAACAAAATACTAGCAAATCGGATCCAGCAATACATTAAAAAAAGTGTGCACCATGACCAAGTGGGATTCATCCCAGTGATACAAGGCTGATACAATATTTGCAAATCAATAAATGTGATACACCACATAAACACACCACATAAACAAAATGAAAGATAAAAACCATATGATCATATCAATAGACGCTGAAAAAGCATTTGACAGAATCCAGCACCCATTTCTGATAAAAAATCATCAGCAATGTGGGAAAAGAGGGACCATATCTTGACATAATAAAGGCCATATATAAAAAACCTACAGCCAACATCATACTCAATGGGCAAAAACTAAAAGCATTTCCCTTAAGAACAGGAACAAGACAAGGATGCCCACTTTCACCACTCTTATTTAACATAGTACTGGAAGTCTTAGCCACAGCAATCAGACACGAAGAAACAATGAAAGGGATCCAAATTGGAAAGAAGGAAGTGAAACTGTCATTATTTGCAGATGACATGATATTATACATAGAAAACCCTAAAGAATCCATCACAAATCTGTTAGATTTAATAAATGAATTTGGCAAGGTAGCAGGATACAAAATTAACACCAAGAAATCAATGGCATTCTTATACACCAATAATGAACTCACAGAAAGAGAAACTAAAAAAACAATCCCATTTACCATTGCAGAAAAAAAATTAAGATACCTAGGAATAAACTTAACCAAAGAAGTAAAGGACTTATTTGCAGAAAACCACAGGACATTGAAAAAAGAAATAGAGGAAGATATAAAAAAAGTGGAAGCATATACCTTGTTCATAGATTGGAAGAATTAACATCATTAAAATGTCCATACTACCCAAAGCAATCTATAGATTCAATGCAATCTCCATCAAAATACCAACAATATATTTCACAGAACTAGAACAAATACTTCAAAAGTTCATATGGAACCAAAATAGACCCCAAATAGCCACAGCAATCTTGAAAAAGGAGGACAAAGTAGGTGGGATCACAATACCGGATATCAGATTATGCTACAAAGTTACTGTAATCAAAACAGCCTGGTACTGGCACAAGAACGGGCACAATGGAACAGAACAAAGAACCCAGAAATTGACCCAAGACATTATGCTCAATTAATATTTGACAAATGTGGCAAGAGCATACAATGGAGTGAAGATAGCCTCTTTAATAAATGGTGTTGGGAAAATTGGACAACTACATACAAAAAAATGAAACTAGATCATCAACTTACACCATACACAAAAATAAACTCAAAATGGATAAAAGACTTAAATGTGACTCGTGAATCCATAAAAATCCTAGAAGAAAATGTAGGCAACAAATTTTCAGACATCATACACAGCAGAATTTTCACTGATACATCACCTAAGGCAACAGGAACAAAGGAAAAAATGAACACATGGGACTACATCAAACTAAAAAGCTTCTGCACAGCAAAAGAAACAACCATCAAAATGGAAAGGGAACCTACTATATGGGAGAGCATAATTGCCAAAGATACATCAGATAACGAGTTAATTTCCAAAATATATAGAGTGCTCATACAACTCAACAAAAGGAAGACAAAGAACCAAATTAAAAAATAGGCAGAGGAACTAAATAGACACCTCTCCAAAAAGGACATACAAATGGCCAAGAGACATATGAAAAAATGCTCAATGTCACTAATCATCAGCAAGATGCAAATTAAAACAACTATGAAGTATTACCTCACACCTGCCAGAATGGCTGCCATCAACAAATCATCAAACAACAAATGCTGGCATGGGTGTGGAGAAAAGGGGACTCTAGTACACTGCTGGTGGGAATGCAGACTGGTGCAGCCACTTGGAAAACAATATGGTGTTTCCTTAAAAAATTAAAAATTAAATTGATATTTGACCCAGTGATCCCACTTCTAAGAATATATCCTAAGAAGCCTGAAACACCAATCAGAAAGAATATATGTACCCTAGCAGCACTATTTACAATCTATAAGATCTGGAAACAGCCCAAGTGTCCATCAATAGATGAGTGGATAAAAAAGCCGTGGTACAATGGAGTACTATGCAGCTGTAAGAAAGAAAGATCTCTTATCCTTTGAGACAACATGGAGGGACCTGGAAAGTATTATGCTAAGTGAAATAAGCCAATCAGAAAAAGACAAATATCACATGATCTCATTTATTTGTAGAATATAATGAACAAGGTGGGCTGATGAACGAAATAGACCCAGAGACATAGAAAGGAGTATGGTTCAGACTGACAAACCTCAGAGTAGGGGGGCAGGGAGGATGGATGAGATGAACCAAAGAACTTATATGCATGTATGCATAACCAATGGACATAGACAACAATGCTAGGGGGGTGGGGGGTGGGGGGGAGGTGGGTGTGTAGGGGGGTAAAAGGAAACATCTGTAACAAATATAAATTAATAAAAATTGGAAAAAAATAGTTACAGTCAATACTTTTTAGAGAGCATTAAAGATACACACACATGCACACACACATATCTATGTATATATGTATGTATAAAATAATTTTAAAAGTCCCTTATGTTAAACAGTTCCTTATGTTCTTTGATCCATCTTCCAGAATTAAGTTTCTATATAGTGTCATATTCCTTTAATCTTAAATTTTTTAACTGAACTTGGGTTGCAAATTTCATGGACAGAATATTTTTTTCAGCTTTTATCTAGCTGAAATACCTTTCATTTTAAAATGAAGGCATAATATACATATAATAAATGTCCCTTCTGTTAGTATATGTAAGTTGGTCACTTCTCATCTTTTGCTAGCTCTTAGTGTGGGCTGTGAGCTGGGTTTGGGTTTGTTTTTACTTTGGTTGCATTTTATTTATCACGAGTTTCAAATGTATCCAGTCATACCATGTGTTGATAGTGGTGCTGGTTCGTCAGCTGGCTTTTCTCAATGTCATTTTGCCTTCAGCTTCGGTGTCCCATTGCACTCGTGCTGCAGAAACGGTTTCCTCGTAGTCCATATCTTGTTCCATTACTAGAATAGTGTTACTTGTTACTTAACACCTGTAAGCCTAATGGTAGTCGGGGCTGTATTTTGTTTAAGCTTTAACCTTAAACAGGCATTGGATCTCTGGATATCAAAGATGAGACCTTCTTAGGGATTCTGTCCTTTCTTCAGGCATAGACCTGGTGTAGGCCAGCAAGGAAATGTGTCTATTCTTTCTAAAGTGACATCCAGAGCCATCATGCCAGTTTTTCTATTTTAGCATCCTGTGTGTTTCATTCACAGTACTTTTTGGAATTTATATATTATTATATTTATTTATTTGTTTGTCCATTTTTGTCTGTTTTACCCATAAGATAATAACCCATTAAGGAGAGTAAGTCTACTTTTTTGACTTTCATATCCACAATACTCAGTAAAGGGCTTAGATTGTAGTTGCAACTCACAAAGTATATTTAAATGAAATAAAGAATGCCTGGTTTTGTTTTTGGTGAAAGATTAATTTTATTTTTTATGTAACTTTTGTTTTTATGAATTTCAAACATACAGAAAAGTTGCAAGACTAATACAAGAAAATCCCATATAATGCAGCAAGGGCTTCCCTAAGCTCCTCCATGGCATCGAATTTGTTTGGCCAAGCAGCCTGTTGAGGCTTTCCACTGACATGCTCTTCATGCAAATGCATGTCTGCAGACTCACAAGAAAATGTAAGTTCCTGACAGGACTTCCCCAATAGCCCTTGTGATCAATAGTCCCCCCTGCCTTCCTTTTGTGTGCTCTTTAGATGAGACTCCTATGTGGCTTATGAAAACCCCACTCTTTTTTTTTGGTTTGAATTGACCAAACAAGCCTCAGGTCAGGAACCCCAAAACATCCTCTCAGGGACCCTAATAAAAGCATGTTCCCCATCTTGCCAGTGTCTCTATGTGCACTCTGCCTTCACCTCCCTGTGTGGCCCCCCAGCTATGTCATGCATCTCCTCCAGGACTTGTGAGTAATACACTTCTTTATTTCAATGTGTCCTATGGTCTTTTGTTGGACAGAGGCCCATCATCTAGCATCTTGTGTTCTATTTAATAAATGTTAATTTAACAAACTTATAACATACCCATTACCCCCATGTATTAATTATTTACATATTGCCCTTAGATTTAGCGTGCCTATTCTCTCTCCTTTTGTGGGTTTGTATATATAAAATTTTTATTATATATTATATATTTTTATTACATATAAAAAATATATACATATATTATGTATATACATTTTTATATATAATATACATTATATATACACATTTTTCTGGACTATTTAAAGAAATATTTTATAGTTAGTGCTTAAATATAGCAGTGTGTGTTTTCTAAGAAAATGACTTTATTCCATAGCAAGAACACAATTATCAAAATATTAAATCCTTTAATTGGAATAAATAGAAAAATCAATGTTAGAATGAATTCCAAATAAAACAGTAATAAAACATATATAAACTAAGTATTGCAATTAAAGGATAAAGATCATCTGACTAAGATAAAATAAACAGTAAGAAATGTGTTTTCTGTTGACAAGAGACATGTATTAACAAGAAAAAGCAAAGATAAATTGACTGAAAAAGGAAAATTGGAGTATAAAAACAGTAGTTAAAAAAAAGTTGGCATATTTAAATTAATACCAGACAAATTATAAAATAAACTTAAAGGCAAAATGTTTAACAAGCTTCAAGTACAGAAAGCACAAACTGAAAGAATTAAAGGGGGAAACTTTAGTATAATTCTGTCATTTACTAATATAAGAATTAGATTAAAATCATTATATAAATGATGTAGAAAAAATTTCCATAAAATTTTTATAGAGAGAATTTTACATGCAACAACAGCAAAATATATGTCAAGTGCACAGAAGATTTTTATCAAAATTGATAATATGCTGCATTAAGAAACTCAGAATAATGACAAAGGATTAAAATTAGATTTTTATTTTGATTACAGTGGACTTAAGGTACTAATCAATTTATAAAGTAACTAAATATTCCAGTGTTTAAAAGTGATCAATATATTTCCACATAAGTTATGGGCTAAACAAATCACAATGAATTTAGAAAATATTTTAAAGTGAAAGGTAATAAAAATATCACATATTAAAATGAGTGAGATATAGCAAAAGCAGTATTTAGAAGAAATTTATAGCCATGAATAAATGTGTTAGGAAAAAAGAAAGAACAAAAATCTGTGGTGTTTATCTTAAGAAGTTAGGTTTGACAATTAAAATAAAGAATGGATAAGGAAGGAAAACATAAGAGAATAAGTATTTGAAGTAGAAAATATATGTAAAATAGAGGAAATCAACAAAGTCAAACATTTGTTCAATTAAATGGATAATATAAATTAATAAAGTACTTGAAACTTGATAAAAATGAGATAAATGAACCAAATATTATCAAATAAGAAATAATAAAAGGGAGTTTGCCACAAATCATAAAGACATAAAAATAGATATTATAAACTATCTTTGATTATACATTTGACAATATAAATAAAATGGACAAATCCCTAGAAAAGCAAAACTTACCAAAACTGACAAAGAAGTAGAAAATGAAAATGCTCTTTTAACTATTAAAGAAATTGAATCTGTAATTGGAAAAAAAAAAATCCCACCATAAAATCTCTGCACTAGATAATGGCTGTATTGATGAGTGTTCCAAACATTTATGCAATGTATAAAACACGATTACACAAACTTGTCTAGAAATGTTAAAACGAGGAAACACTATGCACCTTGTTTTATAAGGCTGCTTCAACTTTAATACCAAATAAAAATTTGTGGCCAATTACTCTCATGAATATAAAGGAAAAGCCTAAGTAAGTTAGTAAATCAAATCCGTACGAAGTAGAATTCAGCAATATACAGAAAGATCATAAGTTTTTTAGGCTGAGTTGAGATTATATCAAGAATGCTAGCAAACAGACCTTGCAGTTTATTGGCCTACGGCTAAATCCCTTTCATTGATGTGCAAATCGAAATCAAGTCTCCATTACAAGATGAGGTTGTACATGAATTCCACAGTGGGGAAGGGAGGAGTGCACTTGAGCTCCCGCTTGGGTGATAGGGGAGGCTGTGCCACTAGATTCTATAGGACATCTACTACATTAGGCCACTCTACCAAGCCTGGGAGACCTAGCAGCTCTACCTAACACATAGAAACAAACATGGGAGGCTGCCAAATTGAAGAGACAAAGGAACATGTCCCAAATGAAAGAACAGCACAAAGCTCCAGAAAAATAATGAAAAAAAATGGAGACAAATAATTTACTAGATGCAGAGTTCAAAACATTGGTCATAAGGATGTGCAATGAACTTAGTGAGAACCTCAACAGCATAAAAAAGGACCAGTCAGAAATGAAGGATACACTAAGTGAAATGAAGAGTAATGTATAAGGAATCAGCAGTAGAGAAGATGAAGCCAAGAATAAAATAAGCGATTTGGAATATAAAGAAGCAAAAAACACCCAATCAGAACAGTGAAAAGAAAAAAAGTATTAAAAAAAAATAAAGATAGCGTAAAAAGCCTCTGGGACAAATTCAAGCATCCAACATTCACATCATGGGGGTGCCAGAAGGAGAAAAAAGAGAGCAAGAAATTTTAAACCTATTTGAAAAAATAATTACAGAAAGCTTCCTTAACCTGGTGAAGGAAATAGACATACAAGTCCAGGAAGCACAGAGAATCCCAAACAAGATGAATCCAAAGAGGCCCACACCAAGACACATCATAATTAAAGTGCAAAAGGTTAAAGACAAAGAGAGAACCTTAAAAGCAGCAAAAGAAAAGCAATTAGTTACCTATAAGGGAGCTCCCATAAGACTATCAGTTGATTTCTCAACAGAATTGCAGGCTAGAAGGGATCGGCAGAAAATAGTCAAAGTGATGAAAAGCAAGGGCCTACAACCAAATTACTCTACCCAACAAAACTATCATTTAGAATTGAAAGACTTATAAAGAGCTTCCCAGACAAGTAAAAGCTAAGGGAGCTCATCGCCACCAAACCAGTATTACATGAAATGTGAAAGGGTCTTTTTTTAAGAAGCAGAAGGAGAAGAAGGAGAAGGAGAAGGAGAAGAAGAAGAAGAAGGAGGAGGAGGAGGAGGAGGAGGAGGAGGAGGAGGAGGAGGAGGAGGAGGAGGAGGAGGAGAAGGAGAAGGAGAAGGAGAAGAAGAAAGATCAAACTTTGATTAAATAACTATAAATACATATCTTTCAACTGAATCTAAAAAACAAAATGAATGAACAAGTAGAACAGAAACAAACTCATAGGTACAGAGAATGTTTTGATGGTTGCCAGTTGAAAGGGGGGTTGGAGAGATAGATGAAAAAGGTGAAGGGATTAAGAAGTACAAATTGGTAGTTACAGAATAGTCATGGGGATGTAAAGTACAGCATAATGAATATAGTCAATAATATTCTAATAACTATGTTTAATATATTCTAATAACTATGTATAGTATCAGATGGGTGTGAGTTTTTTTTGTTTGTTTGTTTATCTTCACCCAAGGACATTTTTTGCATTTATTTTCAGATAGAGCAGGAGGGAGAGAGGAAAGAAGAGAGAGAGAGAGAAACATCAATGTGAGAGAGACACATCGAGTGGTTGCCACCCACACGACCTCAACCAGGGCCAGGGACAAACTGCAACCGAGGTACATGTCCTTAGCAGGAACCGAACCCGGGACTCTCTGGTCCGCAGGCTGACGCTCTAACCACTGAGCCAAACTGGCCAGGGCTGGGTGTGAGTTTTAATGGGATGATCACTGAGTAAATTATGCAGTGTCTAATCACTGGGGTGTACACCTGAAACTAATATAATAATGTATGTCAACTGTAATTGAGAATAATAATTTTAAAAAAGAATGCAAGATTTTTTAAATTTTATTTTGTAATGAAGTAAAATGTACATACAAATGTACAAATTACTCCATGCATTTTCATAAAGTGAACTCACTTGTACAATGAGCATCCAAATCAAGAAACAGAACAGTACCAGTACCCTAGAACACACCCAATCTGCCCTCTCCCAATAATTGCTTCATCTAAATAACTAGAATCCTCATTCCCCCCCGAAACCTTATTGAGAAATTATTGACATATAACATATGTAAGTTTAATGTACACAAGGTGATGATTTTTTAATAATTGAAAAACGAATCAATATAATCTACCACATATATAGAATAAAGAGAAATATCATATGAAATACCCTTAAGTGCAAAACAATAACTTGATAACTTTTGAACATAGATTTATAATATAAAACTATAATCATCTCTGCAGATACCAAAATCCACAGATGCTCAAGTTCCTTATATAAAATGGTATATGCCCAGCTGGTGTGGCTCAGTGGTTGAGCATCAACCCATGCACTGAGAGGTCACCTGTTCAATTCCCGGTCAGAACACATACTCAGGTTGTGGGCCAAATCCCCAGTGGGAAGCGTGCAGAAGGCAGCCAATAGATGTTCTCTCTCATCCATGTTTCTCTCTCTCTCTCTCTCTCTCTCTCTCACTCCCTTCCTTTCTCTAAAATTAGTAAAGAAAAAAAAATTTTAAATGATATATAATGAACACACATCTGCATATATATATCTGCATATATCTGCATAGAACCAACACATGTCTCCTTTATAGTTTAAATTATCTCCGGATTACTTATAATACACAATACAATGTAAATGCTTTGCAAATAGCTGTTATACTCTATTGTTTAGGAAATAATGACTGTTTAGGAAAAAAGTCTGTTTATGTTCAGCACAGATGCAATCATCATAGGCCTAACTACATAATGCATGTCAGCAACAATATAACTTTTTCAAAATTATTTTTGATACATGGTTTGTTGAGTTCACTGATGCAGAACCATGGATATGAAAGGCTGACTGTACCTGACATTTTAAGAATTGCAGGTGACATCTTAATCTAATAAAGTGTTTTTAAAAAGCAAAATAAAGATAAAATATTAAACCTAAAATTTTAAACAATACAGGGTGCTCACTATCACTATTTCTATTTGTTTGAGGTTATAGCCAGTAAAGACTTTTTTAAAAAGTATGAATTGAAGAGGTAGACATAAAACTTTCTTTTAGGGTGCATAATGACTTCTTCCCAAAGAGTACAGGATGAAAAGGGGAAAATTAGAGTAACTTTATAGTGTAAAAACATGACAAACACTACCTCAGCCAGGTAATCAAGTTTAACATCAACAGTCATAAATAATATAGATAGTATGTACCCTTGATATGATGTGATGAAAAATAGCACATTTACTTCTGCAACTTGCTTCCACAAAACCCATAACCTCAATATAATGATCAGGAAAGTATAAGACAAATTCCAATAGAAAGGCATCCCTCAAAATACCTGATCAGTATTTCTCAAAATTGTGAGGTCACTGAAAATAAGAAAAGTCTGAAGAAACTGTCACGGCCAAGACGAGCCTTAGGAGTCATAATTACAAAATGTTATACAATATCTAGAATAGGATCTCAGAACAGGTAACAAACATGAAAAAACTAAGAAAATTCTAATAAACTTCAGACTTACATTAGTAATAATACATCAATATTGTTCATTAATTATGTCAAATGCACCATACTAAAGTAAGATATTAATAATAGGAGAAGCAGTAGTGTAAGATATACAAAAACTCTGTACTACTCTATAGGTCTAAATTTGTTCTAAAATTTAAAGTTTATTTTATTAATATATATTTAAATTTTACTTTAAAAAAAAAAAAAAAGGTCTGTATTGAAAACATTCCTTCCAAAGGGAGACAACATTTCTTCTAGAATAACTGTTGTAACTTTAGCTGATCTGGGTCTATGTATATGCTATAAATAAGGTTAAAGACTCATGAAATTACTCATACCACAGTCGTCAAAGGTGTGGGTTAGACTTGATCGATATACATGACACATTATGAAAAAAAAAGGCTGTTCTTCAGGAAAAAGTAAAATTAATTTTCCATCACAATTTGAATTATTTCAAATAAAATGGTAATCTCCCATTGGAAACAAAGCCATTTATATCACGCTTGTAAAAGCTGGCTTTTAAAAACAGGTTGCATTGTGCTGGCTGGTTTGGCTCAGTGGTAGAGCCACTGAGTCACGGGTTCGATGCTGATCAAGGGCACCTACTTCGGTTGCGGTTCATCCCCGACCCTGGTCAGGCTCGTGCGGGAAGCAACCAGTCAATGTGTCCCTCTCACGTCGATGTTTCTCTCTCTCTCCCTTTCTCTCCCTCTCTCTCCCTCCCACTCTATCTGAAGATAAATAGAAAAATATCCTCAGGTGAGGATTAAAAAAATAAAATAAAAATGGGTTGCATTAACACATTTCATTGTTCGTCTTTTAGGAATCTATAACATTATATGTCAGCTTGATGGTTTTATTTCATCATAAAGCTTTTAAATTAGAGTTAATTGGGTCATAAAATAAAATACAAATAAAGGGGGAGGCTTGATATATTTAGGGGTGAAGTTATTTCTAGCAGGTGTTGGTAGAGGAAATTGTTGGCTGTGGAAAGTTCAGGCACAGATTTAAAAAAGATCTTTTGTGACATTTATTAAGCATAAATGTTACAGAGATTGCAATGAAAATTTAATGAAGACACATGGAATTATTTCAAAGATTGACAAACTTGCATTCAGAGCATTTCACCCCAAAGCAACGGAATATATGTTATTTTTAAGTGCACATGGAACATATTCTAGGATAGACCACATATTAGGGCACAATACAAGTCTTGATAAAATTAAGAAGTTTGAAATCATATCAAACATCTTCTCTGAACATAGTGGTATGAATCTAGGAATCAATCACAAGAAAAAACATGAAAACTAGACAAAGACATGGAGGATAAATAACATGTTGCTAAACATTACTTTGAATAATAAAAAATGGTTATCTCAAGTGCCCATCAGTCAATGAGTGGATGAAAAAGCTGTAGTACATTTACACAAGGGAATACTTACTCAGCTGTAAAAAAAGAAGGAAATCTTACCTTTGTGACAACATGGATGGATCTGGAGAGCATTATGCTAAGTGAAATAAGCTAGTCTGAGAAAGACTCATATGATAAGATTTCACTTACATGTGGAATCTAATGAACAAAATAAACAAACAAAATAGAAACAGACTCACAGATATAGAAACCAGTCTAACAGCTGTCAGAGGGGTGGGGTGTTAGGGGTTCTGAGTAAAAAAGTGAAAGGATTAAGAAAAAACAAAAACCTTAAAGACACAGACAACAGTATGTGATTATAAGAGAGAAAGGGGGTGGGGGGAGGTAGAAGAGGGTGATGGAAAGAGCTTGATTTTGGATGATGAACACACAATACAATATATAGTTAATGTATTAGAATTGCACACTTGAAACCTATATAATTTTATTAACCAATGTCACCCCAATAAATTCAATTAAAAAATTGTAAATAAATAAATGTTACTTATGATGCTCAGCCAACATGGTACATGTTGCCATATATTTCTTTAAATTTTTATTCTGTCTAAATTTAAGTCTGAAGATAAAACATGCATACTGTTATCTATCATTACTATGTAATGGCTAAAAATCAATTTATTTGTTCCTACATAAAATTGTAGGACATCATATTTATTAACATCCTATGACAAAGTATAACAAAGTATAATTACTTATTGGATGTGTTTGGAGAGGAGACTTCATGCCCTCTTCTGTTGCAAAATTTCCGTTCTCCTCTCTACAAGGTCAACATTTTTGAAGGGTGATTTTGGATCTCTTGCTTCTTCTCATGTGAGAAATGAGCCATTAATAGTCCAAATTTATTAGCTACGATGCATTGTGGTTTACATCCCCATCACCCAGCCACCTCTTCCTTTCAAAAAGACCCTGAATATTCTGACATTCAGATGGGAGTGATCACTCAGTTCTAAGGATGGGCCATTTCTGGTTTAACCATATCAGCATATTTTCACACTTTCTTTTCACAGTTTTTGGTTCAAGATTGGACATGGTGACCAGATCCAAAAAATAGCTTCTTCCTAACCACAGTGATTTACTTAATAATGAGATTTGAACTTTGTCAAAATGGTTGTGTTAGATATGTACAATTGTATCATCACTCCATCTCTATCTTGAGTATTCTCTCTCCACTGCCTCTCTCTTCCTTTAATCTCTCTCCATGTGGATGAGAAATCAAGTAGCTCCAAAAGCTGCACATTGTCATGTACAACCACAAAAGAAGGTAGCTATGAGATAACTGAACCCACAGAAAGCTGAGAAAAAGTAGATCTTTGGAATTATACTAACCCTAAAGTCCACCTGACTACTAGTTTTTCTAGTTCCATGAGTTACTAAAGCCACATATTACTGAAAATGAAAATCTCGCTATTTGTATTTATCCAGAAAATTTAAGACTTTATGTAACTGATTACTCAGAAATAAAAAAATAAATTGATGTATGAGCTGCAGATCTAGAAGTAAATATTGCTATTTTAAATGGCTAATTAATAGTGACTTATAGGACTAAAACATGGCTTTGTGCTACTGAATTGGTCTGAAAACACAGGAACATTTTCATAAATTTTAATTTCGTATTTCACATTTATCTATTATTTGTCAGGATATCCAAAAATTCCTTTTTTTGGTCCACAATTCATTCCTCTCTAAGTCTTTCTGTGTTTTGTTGTTTAATTTAGAAAAGGGAGTCTCTTGGGGTTAATACTATTTCTTCTAAATGAAACATATGGCTTAGCTTCTTTTTTCTCTTTATTTAACATGTATACAATGTCTCCCAGATTTATTTTACTAGAAAAATATATTTTATTAATAATGGAATTGCAATTTTCCCTTCAAAGATTGTACATATGGAATGAAACATATGAATAACATATATAGGAGTTAGAACTATAGATAATATTTTACGTAGCTCATCACATCCAAATGAGTACACCCACTTATAGGAAAGGTAAATTCATCAAGATATATATTGGGCCACTTGAATTAGACATTTACTGTATAACTCAAGAGTTTCTTGAACACTTAATCCAAACTGGCATGGCAACCCAATTAGCTCAGTATTTATGCTGAAACTAAAAAAATAAAAGTCTGCTTAATACCAACTCAAAAATAAAATCAGGTGAAGTAAGCAATATTTTCTATTTTGCATCTATTTTGACATTTTTATTTTAAAAAGCTAACTTATGCAATCATAAAAAATTAAGCACTCAAATATGCTTTAGAAATGAAATGTGAGGAGAGTATAGTTTAGGATTAATTTACAATAAATAAAGAGTAGATTGTGATTTCTGCCTCAGACTAAGATGCAGAATTAAGGATTGGATGTATCCTTCCTCCTGAAATAACTAAGAAAAATAAGACAAAATATACGAAACAGTAGTTCTTAAGACACTAAACATGAGACAATGAAGTGACCCCTGAGAGACACAAACAAGTGAAGCAAGCCCTCTGGTTGCCACAGCTTAAAGCCTTGAACGAGTTTCTGGGAGGGGTGCAAAGAGAGGTAACCCAGTCATAGCCCAGTAAGCTCCCTGAGTTGAGCTGATGAAGCTGAGTCCAGGAGACCAAAGAGGCTGTCATTTGCAAGAGAGAGTGCAGGAGAGGGTGCTGGAGGGGAGAGAGCTGCAGAGAGAGAGGACCTCAGACACCTGCAGAGGATCCACCTTGAGTATTGAGCAGAGTGCTGATTGGTGCATTCATGTGGGGAAACTACCTGGGGCTGGGGAAAGAATCATCTGAAAGGGCCAGAGGGAACTGTATCTGGTGTTCCAAAGAGCTGGAAATAATGTCTGTTTACACTTTCTAGTCTAGAAAACTTCCTAATTCACTGGACATTGGGCACAATACTTAGAAGGATCTAACTTTAGTATTAGGGCATAATTTGCCCTAGATTTTATGTTGCTCTGATCCTGATTAATGAATAGGAAAACCTGAAAGGATCAAGTTACTTTCAAGTAAGGTGGATGTATCCTAGGAAAAAGCTCTAAAATACTTATAGGAATAAAAGAAATCAGCATTCAAGAAAGTAAAATTTACACATATGTAAAAGAGAACACCTTTCTTCTTAGTACTACTCACAAGACTTCTGACACCAGATATGTGAGTTTTTCCACACCAGGCAGTTCTCCAATTCTTGGTGGGCACTGACCTGGCATCCTACAACTGAACACTCTTGAGATTTGAGATTTTACCTATAGGACTTCTAATGTATTTACAAGTACGTTGTTTACAATAATTTGCATTAAATGTTTTACCTTTTTTCTAATTTATACCATAAATAATGATATTATAATTAGTAATAACTGAATAACTAATAGGGATATAAAATTGCATTTACTCAAAATGGATTAATAAGTATTTTGAAGTATTCAATTTATCGATATAATCAAACATTTTGATACTATTTGCAATTACTTACTTTTCCCCTTATGACATTACCTGAAAGCTCAGAATTTAGAATACCATCTTTGGATTTCTCTGATGTAGTAAGGTGACCAGAAGAATATTAACACAACTTAAATATACAATATTATATATGGATTTTTTATAGTAACTTTTGATACAGAGTAATATTATATATTACAAGTAAAATATATTTTTTTAAATATGTTTTTATTGATCTCAGAGAGAGGAAGGGAGAGGGAAACAGAAACATCCGTGAGGGAGAAACATGGATTTGCTGCCTCCTGCACGCCCCCTACTGGAGATTGAGCCTGAAACCTGCACATGTGCCCTGGTGACCTTCTGGTGTGTGGGTCGATGCTCAACCAGCTGGACCAACAGGCTGGGCAAGCAAAATGTATTTTTTAAAAAGTATGTTAACTAGAAGAGCAAATAATTTCATTGTAAATAAAATAATATGTTTTATTATGAATAAAAATACAAAATCCAAGCAATTCTGTTATTTACCTTTGTAATAATATACAGGCTTATAGGGATATGTCATTATGTATATAATATATACACCTTTCCAATATATCTATTGAAAAGAAAAAGAAAAAATGTGGATCTCACTCATTGTTTTGTACAAATTCACTTTTGAATATAATTATCAATTCACATTTCAATACGTGGTTTAATATAGAAATCTTCAAGTGTTGCTATAATTTCTGAAAGACAATGATATAGAAAGCAAAAAAAAAAAAATAACCAATTGTCATATAGTATGAATAGTCAGAATCATTTGTATTGTTCTTTACAGTATACAAGCTCTCTTGTATTTAGCACCTTCCATGCTGACAAGAACATAGGTCCGCTGGTGGTACCACAGTTTTTGCTTTGCTCTTTAATTATAGTTATGACTTCATTTCTGATATATATCTTTCTATGATTATAAGAGAGACGATATATGAGGAACCATTTATCTGCATCATGACTGATAACATTCTTGCTTGTTGCCACAGAAACCCAGATCATGGGCATATGTTACTATGAAAATAGAAAATATGAGACTATTAAGACTTGCAGCTTTATTGCTTAATTCTTGCTTTATTTCGACACAAAATCAGGTCTTTATTTGATTTGACTGCCTTAATTGCATCACATATCTTATAGCCTACTTTCATTCATGCTTTGTTCTGCAAAGAGTATGTCTTGGCAATTTGCACATTGGTAAATGGATTAGAGCTCACTGTGTCGAATAATCTAAAAATATGTGCTGGACAGATTCTTGTCATTCTAATGGCCATATCATGATATGGTAAAAATTATGCCGACTCTATCTGAAATACATTAATACTATAAAATTATTCAAAGCTTAGCAATTTTATCAAAACTCTTCACTGACCATACCTTCAAATAGATTAAACTTATTTTTACTCCCCTTGGCAATAAGTTATGTAGGTCACAATTGCTGGATAACTTTTTCTGACTCATTTTATGGTTCCTCACATAACTAAAAAATGTGAAAAGGAGGCCCAGATTTGCTTGACTTTAGATTTTAGAGAGGTTTTTGTCAGCGTATCTTATTACTGACTACTGTTTGATGACTAAAACATAAATCTTTCAACATAAATGTAAATTGTCTACATGTGTGCCCCGTTTTCTTTGCTTCTAGTAATATAAAAGCCTCTGGGAATTACCAATGAAGACAGGCTACACAACAGTGAGTACATACAACAAGAATTATTTTGAACATCCTAAAAAAATTGTTTATGTTGCATTTTGATTTAAGAAAGTATGTGGCCAAAAACTAAAGTAAAACTAAATCTCACTAAAGTTCTTTCTGTGGTACATATACACAATGGAGTACTATGCAGCTGTAAGAAAGAAAGATCTCTTATCCTTTGAGACGACATGGAGGGACCTCGAGAGTATTATCCTAAGTGAAACAAGCCAAGCAGAGAAAGACAAATATCACATGATCTCACTTATTTGTGGAATATAATGAACATAACAGTCTGAGGAACAGGGTAGACCCAGAGATGCAGAAGTAGGGTATAGACTGACACCCCTCAGAAGAGGGGGTTGGGGGGGAGGGAAGAGATAAACCATAGAACTTATGCACATGTATGCATAACTGATGGACATGGACAACAAAGCTGGGGACGGGGTGGGGGGATGGGGAGGAGGGTGTCAATGGGGAAAAAAGGAGAAACATCTGTAACAAAAATAAATTAATAAAAAAATAAAAATAAAAATAATAAAGTTCTTTCTGCCATAATTTTTCAGTAAGAAAAAGAAATTTGTACACATTTTTTTTATTCTTAAAACTTTATTTAGCTTAATTGGTCTAAATTTTTCAGGTTACCATGTTCTATAGTTTCATGTAAGTAGAATTATACCTGCACTATTTAGTGTCTTGCTTCTTTAACTTAATGTAATGTTTGTGAGGTTTGCATATGTTGTGTGATATCTTTTCTGTAATTGCTGTATAAATTACACCTTTCTATAAATATGCCACATTGTGTTTATCTAATCTTCTGATAATGTATTTTTATGTTGTTTCCATTTTTTTTTTTTTTGCTATTATGAACAAAGGTGTAATGAACATCCTTGTAAAAAGTTTTTATGATGAATATGTGTTAATATCCTTTGGAAATAAATATCTTGGAATGCATGCCGTCTCTGAATTTATAGCCTCTCTGTTCCTAAGTCACAAATTGGACTGCTCTATAAAGATGGAACTGTTATTTGGATATTTTTCCTTTGTCCTCTGGCACCTTTACATTTTGTCAATAGGGGGCGCTAGATAAACATTGCAAGAGGAAGAGGTTTGCTTCAGGGTTCCCGATCCCTCCTGCATGTTTCTGCAATGGAGACCATGTCTCCATCCTCTGGCTTCCACTACTCTCGGGAGCTTCTGCAGCACCTGACTTCTAGTTCATGGCTGACAGTGGCACCTGATAACCAACAGCCCTCCCACCTGGGAAGTTTTGGAGGAGAATGTCTCCTGTGATAATTTTCCTCAGACTCTTTAAAAATTTTTTTTATTGAGGTATAATTGATATATAAAAAATGTTGCATGTATTTCATGTATACAATTTGATGAGTTTGGACATAAGCATATACCCAATGACACCATGACCATCATCAAAATAATAAACATAACCATTATACTAATTGAAATAAGTCACTTACAAAAGGACAAATACAGCATGATTCCACTTACTCAAGCATCTAAAATAATCAAAGTTATAAAAGCAGAAAATAAAATGGCGGTTGCCAGGGGGTGGGAGAGGAGGAAATCAGGAGTTGTTCAATGAGTATAAAGTTAGAGTTATGTAAGATTAATAAATTCTAGAGATCTGCTGTACAACATAGTGCCTGTGGTTAACAGTGTACTGCTGTGTATTTACTCAAGCCTCTTATTTTATTGAATTTATTGGGGTGACATTGGTTAATAAAATTGTGTAGGTTTCAAGGTGTACAAATCTATAATTCACCAGCTGTGTATCGTATTATGTGTTCACCACCCCAAGTAAGTCTCCCTCCATCACCATTTATATACCCTTCACCCTCTTCTACCTACCCCCCCTCCACACCCTTTCCTTCTGGTAATCACCATACTGTTGTCTGTGTCTATGAGTTTTTTTAAGCAAAAAAAGAAACAAGCACCAAAAACAAACAAACAAACAAAAAAAATACAAGACTCTTAAGAAATTGATTCCCAGCAAGTTCTGCCAGTACAGCATCACAACACTTCTCTGCCATCCAGTGAGCATCGCACCTGTGAGCTGGGTGCCTCTTGCTTGGGTGCTCTGTCTCAGACCCACAAGAAGTGACTACTCCTTGTTTGTGTTATTCCTATAATCTCTAGCAAACTCTTTACTTCTTGAATCTCTAATTCTTGTTATGCTTAATCATTATACGTTAAATTTTCCCTGTTCAAATTGCTCATGGTTTCTTTCTTCTGACTGGACCAAAACTGATAGTGGGTAAGTCTTATCCTGCCGAATCTTATCATAGCTGCATCTTTAACATTATTAGAAACTGCCAAGCAGTTTCTCAACTTGATGGTATCATTTTACACTCCTACCAAAAATATAGGAATGTTCTAGATACCCCGTATCCTTTCTAGCATTAGATATGATGAAGTCTTTTCAATTTTAGCTATTCCAATATGTGTGGTTTTATTTACAATTCCTTGAAAATAAATAACATTAAAGCTCTTTTCATGTGCTTATTGGTTATTTATAGGATATTCTTTGTGAATGCCTTTCCAAGTCCTTTGCCTATTTTTAAAAACAGTTTATCTTTTCATTACTTGTTTATGGGAATTCTTATATATTCAGTATACCAGTCCATTGTCAGATAAATGTATTATGAATATTTTCAAGCACTCTGTGTCCTAATTTTTATTTCTCAACTGTGTCTTTTGAGAAATAAAAGTTTGCAATATTGATGAAGAACAGTTTACACATTTTTGAATTTAGGTTTTTTTAAAAAAAATTCTTTCCTTGCCAGTGTGGCTCAGTAATTGAGCGTCGTCAACCCATGTACCAAGAGGTCACCAGTTCAATTCCCGGTCAGGACACGTGCCCAGGTTGTGGGGCTGAACTCAGTGGGGGCATGCAGGAGGCAGCCAGCTGATGTTCTCGCTCATTGATGTTTCTCTCTCTCCCTCTCCCTTCCTCTCTCTCTCTAAAATCAATAAAGAAAAAAAAAAATTAATTTTCTTTAGGAAATCTTTGCCTAAAATAAGATCACAAAGATATGTATTCTCCATGTTGTCTTTTAGGTGCTTTGTACTTTAACATTTTAATAGGACTACCTTAAATCCATGAATCTAATTAATTAATCTACCTAAAAATTAATATTTGTGTACAGTGTAAGTAATGTTTAAGATTCATTGATCCGCCCTGGCCGGTTTGGCTCAGCGGTTAGAGCCTCGGCCTGCGGTCCAGAGAGACCCGGGTTCGGTTCCCACTAAGGGCGCGTACCTCGGTTGCAGTTTGTCCCTGGCCCTGGTTGGGTCGTGCGGGAGGCAGCCACTCGATGTGTCCCTTTCACGTTGATGTTTCTCTCTCTCTCTCTTTCTCTCTCTCCCTCCCACTCTATCTGAACAAAAAATGAAAAAATGTCCTCGGGTGAGGATAAAAAAAAAAAAAAAAAAAGATTCATTGTTCCCTCCCAATATTGCTATCTTGTTTATCCAGCACCATATAATGAAGACTTGTCTTTCTCCATTGAATTGCATCAAGACCTTTTGATTCCTTTTCTTCCATTACTGCAAATGGCTATAACCAGCAGGGCAATGCTGAATAGAAGCCCCAAAACTAAACTTCCTGCTCTCACCCCAAACTTAGGATAAAAGCATTCAAAATTTACTAGTAAGTGGTTTCTTATTACAGCAGTAATGGGGTATACATGACATACACATAATATGTATACATATACATTTTGACATACACAATAATGTACAATTTAATAAGTTTTGACATATGTGTATACACCTGGAAAGTCATCACCACAACCAATATCATAAATATATTCGTTACCCTCAAAAGTTTCCTTATGAACCATTCCTTCTACTCCTCTCATCTTTTATCCTTGGGCAACCTTAGATCTACTTTTGGTCAGAGATTAGTTTGCATTTTCTAGAATATTACATAAATAGAATAATTTTGTATGCAATTCTTTGGTCTCTATACTATCACTCAACACATTTATAGATAATTCCACACTGTTGCATGTATAAATAGTTCATACTGTTTTATTTCTGAATAATAATCCATTATATGGATATATAATTTGCTCATCCGTTCATCTATTGAAGGATATCTGGGTTATTTCCAGTTTTTGTCTACTATAAACAAAGCTTCAATCAACTTTTATGTACATTTTCATGTGAATATATGCTTTCATTTCTTTTAAGTAAATGCCTAGGAGTTGAATAGGTAGGTCATAGGATAGGTGTATACTGAACTTCTAACGACACTCACAAGCTGTCTTCCAAAGTGATTATACATTTTATATTACTACCAGCAATGTGCAAGAATCCACTTGCTCATCATCTTTGCCAACATATGGTATGATCACTCTTTTTAATCTCAGCCACTCTAACAGGTGTGTCATAGAAGCTTGTTGTGGTATTAACTTGCATTTCCCTAATAACTAGAGATGTGACCATCTTTTTATGTAATAGATTGTCATCTATACATTAACTTTGATCACTTGTCTGTTAAACCACTTGTCCATTCTATTTCAATTAAATTGTTCCTTTAATATCATTGTTTTTTTCTGGGCTCCTTATACACCCTGTATAAGATGCAGAAAACAAAACATGAATCTTTTAACATATTTTAAAATACTTGACTTGCAAGTATTTTCCCCATCTTTGGCTTACATATTAATTCTCTGAATGGCCTCTTTTGAAGAACAGAAGCTCTTATTCATGATGAAGTGTAATTCATCATGTTTTTTTCTCTATAAACCATGTTTTCTGTGTCATATCTAAACTCTTTGCACAGCTCTGGAGTTTTAGAGCTATAGATTTTTTTATTTAGGAATGTAATTCATTTTGAGTTAATTTTTCTATATAGGGTAAGGTATGGATGAGGTTCATTTGGAGGCATATGGATATACCAATTTTTCCAGCATCCTTTGTTGAAAAGACTATTCTTTCTCAATTGAATTGTCTTAGCTTTCTTATAAAAAATCATTCTACCTTGGTTAGAAGCCAAGATTATGGTCAAAGTCTCCTTGAGGTGCCTGTTCTGGCCACAGCCCTTGGTGGAACCTACCTGCAGGCCTGTCAAGAGGCCCAACAGCTGCAGCCACAGCTCCCTGAATCAAGAAATTTGCCATTTACTGATGGGACTCAGAGAAAACTGGAGATAAATCAACTGCAAACTTATGAAATTGATTTGAATAAATGTAGTCTGTATATTTTAATAAAGTTAAAAATGAAATTAATTCTACCTTGACCTTCTGAATATCATGTAGAGAAGATATCTGTGGCTCTTGTTCAAGAACATCAATAGAGGCAACACTCTGACTTGCACCCAAAGGATTGATACCAACCTCAACCAAGTCTCAAAAATCCACCCTCTTTTACTTCTGTATTTGATAAAGGATCCTGATTTGAGCAACTCCTTTCCTCAAAACCAATCCACTGAGCCTTATTTGAAGAAGAGAGATGAATCTCAGGAAGGCAAACAGTGGTACATGTAATTTGAGTTCCTTCACAGGTCTTGACTTTCTATGAATATAGCATGTATAATACAAATTTTAAGAAATAAATAAATGTTATTCTATTTTATGAAAAACAACAAATAAATCATTTGACCTTATACATGAGGATCTACTTATGGATTCTTAATCATCTCAAGAGATGCAGAAAACAAAAAAATGAACATCCAGTTATGATTTAAAAAAACAGCAAACATAGAATTTTACTTAATCTGATAAAGGACATTCATAAATACCTAATATACATATTGTATGTAAAGGTAAAATATTTTTAATGCTTTTTATATTCACAAAAAAGGCAATGAAGATTATTATCTAATCAGTATGGCAAGGCAAGAAAAATAAATAAAATTATATGTATTGGAAAGGAAAAAATAGACTTTCATTTTCATAGATTATGTAGTTATTTAAGTTGAAAACCTACAGTGATTATAGAAAAGCAATTACAATTTATAAATTTAGCCAAGTCATGGATATATAATTAATTTAAATTTTTAAAAATTTACATATAACTTACGTAATTTAAAAGTATTACTGACGTTAACCAAATATAAGTCTTACAAAACATATAATGTCTATTACAAAGAAAATTATTGAAAGATTTATTGAATGGAAATATATACCATGTCTACAGAGAGAAAAAGTTAGTATGATATTGCAAATGCTTTACAAATGGATTTATGGATTTACTTTAATTCTAAGTAAAAATTACAAAATATTTTTTAGAATTTTAATAACTCTAAAATTTTTATTTGAGAACAAGTGATATAGAATAATCAAGGTATTCTTGACAAAGAAGAAAAGGGGTGGAGACTTACCATGCCAGATATCCAGAGTTACTGTAAAGCTAGAATGACTAAGAGATTTTACATTAGGGCAAATAAGGCAAACGGATGAATGAAGGAAGTAGAAGGTGAAGAAACACACACACACACACATATATATATATATATATATATACACACACACACACACACACACAACTTACATCTGACAAAGATAGCAATGCAGATCAGTTACAGAAAGGATGAACTATTAAATGGTTTTTGGCAAAACTGGTTATTTATATGACAAATTTTATTGGATCCTTATATCATTCCTATTTTATTATCATTTCCAAAAGAACCAAAAATTTAAAGTAAAATGTATAACTATAAAGGTTTCAGATGACAACATGGAAGACATACTGTCTTGGAGTGGGAAAATTACTTCCTTAAACAACATACCGAGAGCATAAAACATAAATTAAAAATGTAAACATTTGACTTGCATTAAAACAAAGAACATCTATTAATCAGAAGACTAAAAGTTAATCACCAAGTTGGAGAATATATATGCAACACCCATGCACATATATACATGATAGGTTATTATCCATAGCTATATATAATAGATTATTATAGAAGATATATAAATAATTCATAAAAATGATAAAGAAAATAAATAAATAAACTAATAATCAAAATAATTGGACATGCATTTCTAGGAAGAAGATATATAAATGTTCTCCACCAAAAAATGTAAAAAATGAAATTTAATTGGCAAATTGGCATTAAAAAATACAATAAAATACAATTTAATCATCATATTGGCAAAAAACAAGTCAAGAAATATAAAGTTTTAATGAAGCTATAGAGCAACAAAGACTGCTGTTGGGACCACAAATTAGAACAATCAACTTGAAAAATAATTTGTCATCATCTAAAGTTGAAGAAGTGCATATACTGTAACCCAGCGTTCTATCCTAGGCATTTACCCTGCAGAAAACTTTAACACATGCATCAGAAGACATGCTAGAGAATATTCATGGGAGCTTAGCTTGCAAAAAACAAAATGAAATAAAACAAAATTCTCCCCAAAAGATGCTGTCAATAAGAGAAAACAATTCAAGACACTTTATAGTAATCCTATTATAGATACTACACAGAAATGAAAATAAATAAAATGCATCTCTAGGTGTCAAGGACTCAGGAATATAAAGTGCAGTAAAACTGCAAGTCATTTAATTATACAGCTAATATCATTTATGTGAATGTCAAACAGTAGAAAACTAAATACATTATGTGATAAACACCCAAAAGTAAAAGTAAATGGAATGAAAAACACAAAGTCAGGATTGCATATCTTTAATACATGTACAGGCAGGGGTGGGCCTTTAAACACATCTAAATTTCTGTTTCTCACACTATGGCAGATACATTAATGTTTATTCCACTGTTATGCATTTTAGCATACACATGCATTATAAATTTCTTTGTATTTAACATGTATTTAATAAAATATATAGGGTGTCCCTCAAAAATGTATACACACTTTAACAGCTGATAACTCACTTAATTCTCACTCTTTTTCAGTTTTAACTAATTTGAAATAATGGGTGAAGTCAGACTACGCTTTGAACCAAGAAAATGTATCCACTATACTTTTTTTATGGGGAGACATAAAAGATAAAGTTTACGGTACAAAACCAGCAACAGCGACGAATGGAGGGCAGCTATTGAAAGATAATGCGCACAAACCCTGAATGAAATGATTCTTGATGTTTGCTATTCCATTGCTGCCCGTTATCAGCACTGCCTGGACCAGAACGGACATCAGTGTGAAAATAGGTGCTGATAAAAAAATTTTACTCATTTCTGTAGATTCTTTTAAATTTTGAAAATGAACTATATGTTAATAAACAATGACTTTATAATCATTCAAATTTTGTATACATTTTTGGGGGACACCTGTATATTATATTTTAATATAATACATAGTAAATGTATTTAATTATGTAACATAGTATATTCATTTTATATTATATATAAATTCTATAATTATCTTATATCATATAATGATATATTATAAGATATTAGGGCCCTGGCTGGGTAGTTCAGTTGGTTGGAGCATCAGCCCCATATGCCAAGGTGGCGGCTTCAATTCCTGGTCAGGGCACGTACAGGAATCAACCTATGAAAGCATGAATAAGTGGAACAACAAATCAAAGTCTCTCTCTCCCCCTGCACCGTCTCTCTCTAAAATCAACAAATTTTTTTAAGTCTTTAAATAAACGTGTTGTGTTAATATAAGATATGAAATATTATATATAATTATATTAAGTGTAAACCTGTATTTTCTTTAAATATAAAATTAAAATAAAGACAATGGGGTAATATTTTCAAATGTTCAAGGAAAATTTATACATAGATTAAATTATATGTAGTTAAATTACCATATAAATATGAAAGTGGAACAAATATCCTCTGAGTGATAGTCCTTAGAATTTTTATCACAAAAGGTTTATTTTTGAAAGTAGCAATCTTGAAGAAAACATTTCAGCAAGAAAGGACATTACCTACATTAGGAACATTGAAAAACAAGGATTAAGCATGAATAAAAATTAGAAAATGTGTTGCAAAATTAAGTAGAATTTTATGTGGAAAAATAAATAAATTTCAAGTTCTTTACATTAAATGAAACAAAATGGAATTAAGAAATATAATTCATAGATTAGTCAAAATATTTTAACCAAATACCACAAAACCAGTGTGTGATTTTCATGTGTTAACATGTATTGTAGTAATTACAGGTAAGATGGCATGGAGGGGCACATGTTAACTTATTAGTGTGACCATCTGTTGGCAGGAGAAGATTCAGAATACCAATAAAGTATGAAGGTGACAGGAGCACATCAGAGGAATAGAAGATAAGAAAAGCAGTGGAGACGTGTGAGAAAATAAAATATATATTGGTCTCTATCTCTAGCTCCTGACACAGGGCTTTTGAAACCCTTGTAATTTCCTGGATGATAAGAGTGTCTTTTGAGGTGATTCTGAGTGGGCTCCTAGAAGCTCCTGGACCAGGGCTGGCCACAAGAAAGATCAGGCCATGATTAGAAGTTTGGAATTTTCAGCCCCACTCCCTATTCTCTTAAGAAGAAAAAAAAAAAAAAAGAAAGAAGGACTGAAAATGGAGTTAATGATCTGTCCTGCCTACACGATGAAGTCTCTAAAATCCCAAAAGTATGGGGCTCAAGGAGCTTCTGGGTACTGAACACATGAGGGTGTTGGACAGTGGAACACTCAGAGGATGGGCAAGCTTTATGCCCTTCACATATCTTGCCCTACGGATTCTTAATCTGGCTGTTCATCTGTATTCTTTATCATATCTTTTAATATACTGTTAGACATAAATGTTTCCCGAGTTCTGTGATCCGCTGTAACAAATTAATCAAACCCAAGGAGGGGTCGTTCGAACCACCATCACAGTTGGTCGCTAAGAAGCACAGGTGGTAACTTGGGATTGCAACTAGAGTCTGTGCTGGTGAGGGGGAGAAGGCAAGGGTCCCTGGGGCGATAACCCGTAACCTGTGGGATCTGATGCTCTCTCTGAGAGATAGTGTAAGAACTGAGTTAAACTGTAGGACATCTAGGGGGTGGCAGAAATTGCTTGGTGTGGGGAAAAACCTGCACACGTTTGGTGACCGGAAGTGTCCCACGTGAAGTGTTCTGTGTGCGTGTGGCAGTCAACGAGACACTCAGGAAACAGACTGAACTGAGGTTTTCCAACACAAGAAGCATCTTGTGTACCCGTGAAGGTGTACAATGTACTTAGTTCAACCATATCTACCGGAAGGGAGGAAAAGGCAATGAAATAATGGACCTATGAAGATGGACATGACTTGAGCACTGAAAAGAGAAGCAACAGATCAGGTGGAAAATTAGTCTGACTGGATGATGAGAAGACTGGCTTGCCTTTAGGCAGCGGGGATTCAGGGGACCTTTTGAAAGGGTAGTAAGGTGAAAAGACTTGTGTTTTAATAAAAATCACTCTTTTGTGAGGTAGAGAAAGGCTTGTGAGATATGAGAAGAGGGCCTAAGGCAAAACTCAGAGAACAGCAAATGTAAAGACTAGAGGGAGGCAGAAGAGGTTTTGAGACAACAAAGAGACATGAACTTAAAGGTATGAGCCAGTGGGAAAGAGCAGCAGGAGACAGGATGGGTTACCCGGGCCAAGGTGGAAACTTGCAAGGCAGCGAATGATCAATAGTGTCCAATGCCTCGGAGACATAGAACTGTTTTCAGATCCTTGGGTTTTGCAATTAGGAAGTTATGGGTGAATTTTCCCAATGCAGCTTGACTGGTATGTTTGATGTGGAAGCCTTATTTTGTGATTCTGCTGTAAGTGGGATTTGAAGACGTAGCCCCAGTAAATTTAATTTTACCTGAAGACAGGAGACAGAGGGAGGAATTGACTTTAGGGTAAAGCAAGATGAAGGTAAGACTTTTCTCTGCTTTTTATTTAAAAATAGAATTTTCTCATATTCCCAGAGTACATTTTTGAAAAGCCTCCTGCTGAAGCATTTATTGTGTTTGCCTTGTTAATGATAAATTTAAGTATGTATTTATGACTGTAATCCCAACTAGTTGATGATCTCTTAGAGGACAGGAATTATATTTTAGTCATTTTCTTCTCCATTGCATGTAATTTCTAGGTACATGAGAAATAAGAATGTAATAAAACTTAATTCATCAATATGTAGTATTTCAGCTTTCAAATGATTCTCAAGTATTTTATCTTGAATAGCAAATCTTGTCAGTATTAAAATGTAAAACACCCCAAGTATGGCTTTCTAATGAGAGGCAGCACAGTTCAGAGTGGGGTTTCCAAAGTATAGTCCTCAGACCCATAGCATCAGCATCACCTGGGAATTGTAAGAAATGCACGTTTCAAGCCACACCCAGACCTACTGAATAGAACTCTTGGGGTTGGGGCCCAGCAATCTATGTTTTGCCTCCACTTGATTCTGTGATTTGCCCTAACATTTGAGAACCATTGATGAAGAGAAATAAAAAGACCTTTGGGTTTAACCAAATCTGTTTTCACATCTCACTTTTGTCACCTATAAGCTGTGTTGCAGAGAAAAAATAAAAATTCCTTCTACCCTTCTAGGTCCTTTGGCTGGTTTAATAATTACATTGACATAAAACAGATTAACAGGAGAAAAACAAATTTCATTTTGTAGAAATAGGAGCACGATAAAAATCTGAGACCCAAGGGCAAATCTGGCAGTTGAAGCTCATAGGCCATCCTCCCCTAAGGAATGGGATGGAGACCTGGGGTGTCAAAGGGGAGGAGGGCAATTCATAAGACCATAAGAGCAGATGTTTGTAATTAGATGTTTGCCCTGCCATACAGATAGATCTTTCAGATAAAAAGGTATCTTTGGTAATAATTCTCTTTCCAGGCCAAACCCCCTATCTAAATTATTTTAGGTAGTCAAGAGAGAGGTAAAAGATTTTCTTGAGTCGGCTGAATTTTGATTGCCTTTAGATCAAAGTAATTCTCATGCCAGAGTAGCATTTTGCGGGTGTCAAAGCCAGCTCCCCTTCAGCTGAGTGCAAGCAGCATGTTTTGAATAACCCCAGAATAGGGTTTCCTTCAGCAGGATGTGGGGGGCTACTTGAAGAATCATTAGAAGAAGGGAGTGGTACAGTAGGTGAAAGCAATTAGCTGATTGTCTGATACAATGCCAATGTTAAATAAAGGTGAATTTTCCTACTTAATGTGGAATGTATTGCTATTATGGAATTATGTTTTCCTAGAGAAACCTAGAAATAATGTAGTTAAGAAGAGGAGGAGCTAGGAATTAATGTAGGTTGAGTACTTACTTTCATTTGGCAATTGTCCTGGGTGTTTTTTTCAAGCATGTCATCTAGCTTCCAAAGGCTTGTCTCACTTCAAAATCTATTTTATTTTTAGCATCACTCCAAGTTCATTGTGCCAAGACTGAGTTCATTAACTGCAAAAACAAGCAAAGCAAAACAAAACAAAAACATATCTATAAGGAATTCCAGCTTTTCACTTAAAAACTTCAAATCCCTTTAAAAAATTTTTCAAATGGGGGTGGGTGGTGGGGGATATACTATAAAAAATGTTTTAATAGCAAAATTCTAAATAAAGAACATTTCTCATATTAATATTTTGAGTAAATGAATGCACTAAAGCTTGTTTGCCCCATAAATGCTTTTTATCATCCAGGCAGGAATGGACCCATAAAAGGATCAATCCCAGGGAAAGGCATGCAGTTTTCAGGGCTTTGTCTCTTTGTATAGTTCAGCTTTCGCAAAGGTATTAAAACAGCTTTCTATAAACAGCACTTATTCATACTGCTCACACTTCCATATAGCTTTTCCCCCACCCTCTATCTTTAAATGCAAGGTCAGCTCTCCACTGTTAGGAAGAAAACTGTATTGAAATCACACCTCCCCCTTTCTTTCATGCCTCAAATGTATCACTGAGCCCTGTTCTTGAATTGACATACATTTAAAAACAATTCAATCATGGATTGATCAGCTGATCCAGTGACACACAGACTACAGCTTGCTCTTGCCATTGTTTCTTTGTTGCTAGTGGGCCTTTGTTTGAATCCTGCAGCATCAGCCCGGACTGCAATAATTGATTGACTGAGCTCTGCCACGGGGCACAGAATAACAAAGGGAGAAAAATATGAACAGTTAGTGAAAGAAGCTCTGGGAAAGACATAAATAAATGTGGTGTACCTGAATGCTGCAGCGTTGGTGGAATCCTAACGGAGGAGAGATAAACCAGGTGACTGTATCTTTATTTCACTGTTTAGGAGGTGAATTCAAGGAGAGACATTGTGTTCCAGGAGACATGTTAATCCTTCAAATGATCATTTCCTAAACTAATGGGACAAACACACCCACACACAGATAAATTCTGAACCTAAATGGTCTTCACCGTTTGAGCTCCTTAGATAATATGGTAATGAATATTTTAGAAAAGTCTACATAGATAATAGTCATCAAGTCAATAAATACAGACTGGCTATATCTCTGGTGACATTAGCATATAAATCCATTTGAATAAACCATTCAGAACTCAGCATTTAGCCTTTTCCATGAATTCGAATGGGACCTAATAAAACCCTTTAATTTTCTGTGAGGTTCATAAATATATGAGGAAATTACAGGCTTCTGTATTCTCGGGATCGGAAAGGACTTTAAAGATCAGATAATCCAGTTACCATGTAATGAGCTGTTTGGGAAAAAGCAACATTACCAAGTTGTATCTATTGTAAACTCACACATAATTGGTAATTTGGGCAGGAGCTCAGCATCTGGGGCACTTTAATTGATGACAATTCATGCAGCAAGGATCAGGTGAAATTATTTAATTAGTGAAAACGATTATTTTGAGCGAGGTGCCTTTTGCAAGAAGGCACAGCATTTATATTGTATTAAATGAAGAGAGTTCCTTAACATGTTCCTGTTTACGCAGATGTGGGCTGGCTTCTTATGACTTCCTGCTTTTTCCTTCTTCTCATTCTTCCTTTCTTCTTTTCTGTCCTTTCTCCCTCTCTCTCTCCCTTTTCTCCTTTCTTCTTCTCTACAAGATAAGACTAGTTAAAAGCTAATTACAGAATCCATCTCAGGAGTTGTTTAGAAATACATTTAATAAAGCTATTTAGCCAAGAATGTGAGACTGAGGTCAGTTGGCCCCAGCTAGACTGCCCTACTAAGAATTTGACAGGATTTGCTCTTCTGGGAAATGAAGAGAACCTGAGAAATTGCTTTGCAATATCTTCCTGTGAAGAATTCCCAGAGGTCACAATAGTTACAGACTTTTACGACCAGTGATATTTCAATTTTTTTAAATGTTTGCTGGGCAGTGTTGTAATATAATGCCTTTTTATTTCCTCAAGACTTTAATTAAGTATGCTCACATGAAATCATCTTGTGTTAAGTGAGGTTGGGTTGAAGGAAGATAAACAAGCAAGGCTGTGCTTCAGCTCTGGATTAACACAGCAGAGAGAGAAAAATCACAGATAATGAGAAATGATTAAGATCAAGATTTCAGCAGAAACAGAAATTAATAGCTTACATTTATGGAGGGAAAGGGCAAAATACTGTGTCATCGGCTTATGTGAATTTTCTCCTCTACTTACTCTATGGAGAGGAATTTTTTTTTCTCATTCTCTACAATAAGAAAATAGAAGCACAAAGAAATTAAGTCACTTCCATAAAGGCACGTCGTTAATAAGTAATGTGAATGAGTTTTGAACACAGAGAGTCTGACATCAAACACGGAAAATAGATAAATAGATAGAAAATAAATAGATGAGGAGGAGGAGGTAGAGGCAGGTTAGGCAGTGAGGGATGGGACCATGGGAAGGGACCGCTGAGATACATGGGAAATTTGAGATGACTTGAAGCTCAGCACACAGGCAGAACCCAGTATATAGAAGATCTGGATGTTTATTCAGACTCTACAGATCTCAAAATAAAACTAAAATTAACATGGGAGATTGTGCCTCCCAGGCCAGAAACTACCAGCCCCCATTTATAGAAATGTGAATTAGAAGGTCCTGGAGGAGCACAGGTCAATTACAAAGCAAAAAAACTGAAAAGCCTGTTTCAAGCAAGTGGGGGAACAGAGATTGATTGTATAATTCCTTTTTCTGGGTTTGCAAAGGAATTTTATTTTTAAAGAATATAGTGCTGGTGGTTCTGCTGGGAGCAAGGCAACAGGATTGCTGAATGATTGGATTTGGGGAGAAACCAAAAGCAAGCATAAAGTTGCTCCAAGGGTGTTTTTGTTTCCCCTCCTCACTAACAACCTGGGAGAAGTTGAAATTATCATAAAAAGGGAAGCCACTAAGGCCCCTATAGATGACCTAGAGCTGAACTCAGTCAGGTGGGAAGCACAAGCTTTAAAATGTATGAATGTTGCTAAGGCAGAATTCCTTGAAAGGACCAATCAGAGACCAGCAAAGTATTTATCTACCCCTAGACCACAGAGTCCCATGAGCAGCTCACTTGGGTCCCCTTCTGCTGCGGGGAGTCTGTCTATTTTTCAAATAAACTTTCCTATCGCTTACTCTTGGTCTGTGAACTCATTCTTTGACTTCGTGAGACAATGAACCTGATCACTGCTGCTTGGTTTCAATGATAGTGATACCATCATAATGAACTATTTATTAACAATAGAAAAAGAGCAAAGGGGAGGCCAGACATTATAAACATGGTAATTTGTTGAGCTTCACCAGGAAACTGCAACTTTAACTCCCCAGGGAACCACTGGTCCATTCCCTGCAAAGCACTGGGGGAAGGGACTAGACCCAGGGGAAGATGGGCATGTGCACAGTTGGTCACAGTGACATAGGAAAGGTGCTTGTCAATGAAGGTGCCTGTCAGTCAAACCTGGGAACAGAGGTGGGCAGGGCCAATAAAAGCCTGTGAAATTTTCCAGATACATAATTTCCTGGAGAAAGGAACTCTTGCTGTCTTGGTGCTCTTGGCTCTTGCGTGAGGTCCCCACATGCAATGGACTGATGGACTGCAGTGGGGAACACAAACTAAGCTAGCCTGATACTGTATTAGACTGTGCAGACATGGGATAGAAACTCTGGGCAACAGCTTTAATCCTAGCTCTGCTGAGAGCAAATGGGACTTCTTCCTTGACGGGACAAAGAGAAATGGGACCTTGGAAACTCAGGGGTGTAATTCCACAGAAATAAAGCTTTTTACAATATCTCATCCTCCCATGCCAGTCTCAGAAAATTTCTTTTCTTATATCACAAGAAGCACACTCTCACAAGCAACCAGTGGGGATGAGGAGAACTTCCCACAGATAATAGGTAGATGGATAGATAGATAGATAGATAGATAGATAGATAGATAGATAGATAGATAGATGATAGATAGATAGATAGATGATAGATAGATAGATAGATAGATGATAGATAGATAGATAGATAGATAGATAGATAGATAGATAGATAGATAGATAGATAGAGTGAGTTATGGACTGAATGTTTGCATCCCTCCAAAATTCTATGTTGAAATCCTATTCCCCAATGTAAAAACATTAGGTGAGACCTATGGGAGGTGATCAAGGTTAGATGAGGTCATGAAAGTAGAGAACTCATGAATGGTATTAATACTATTAAAAGGGTCACTAAAGAGCTTGCTTTCTCTCTCTGCTCTCCACTTATCTGAGGAGTCAATAAATCAGCAGTCTGCCATCCAGAAGACACATTGGCACACTGCTGGCACATTGATCTTGGATTTACGGGCTCCAGAACTGTGAGAAATACATTTCTTTTTTTCCTTTAATTTTAGGTATTGATTTTAGAGAGAAAGGAAGGGAGAGAGAGAGAAACATTGATTTGCTGTTCCACTCATCTGTGTATTCATTCATTGACTCTTGTTCCATTTATCTATACATTCATTGGTTGCCTCTTGCATGGGCCCCATCTGGAGATCCAACCTGCCACCTTGGCATATGGAGATGATGCCCTAACCAACTGAGCTACTGGGCCAGGGGGAAAAATCAATTTATTATGATGATAAGCTGCTCAGTCTATTGTTTTGGTATGGCATTCAGAACCAAATAAGATAGCTAGAGGCTAAATAGATGGATATTAGTTAAATAAATATTTTTCCAAGTAAAATCTGGGTTATTCTGACTTCAAAAGATTATCATTAATGTATGCTATAGATACATAATGTGTTTTAAAACATAACCATCGAGTTATCTTCTGTGTAATATAACTGCTCTCACTATTGGATTAGTGGTTTAATGAGTGACTTAATCTTTACCATTTTGACATACTATATTATTAATTCACACATGAAAAAGTGGTAATGAGAAGGCAAGCCAGGTGCAGACAATCCCCTTAGGCAGTGCAGAGACCCCGCCCCTGGTCTTTGTAATTCCCTTACATTCTCCAACTGCCTAAACTATAGCGGAACTAGAAAGCCCCAAATACCCAGAGGCTTATCATGTATAAAAGGTGGCTGGAACCCAGCGCAGGGCTCAGCCTTTGGAAGTGACTCTGACTCCGCTGGGCCAGCACCGGTGTGCATTAAACAGTCATTTTCTAATCCTCCAAGTGTGTGCAGTCTGTCTCTTCCCGCCGACCGAATTTCTGCCACAACAATAATAAATTTAAAAGGCATTTTGTTTGTAGATATGAACCTAAAGTATATAATAGCAGGTGATATTGCTTCTTCAATTTCTATTTTATGCAACTCCAATTAGGTCTAAATCACAGGTATGCCAATCTCTTTTGTTCCGGAAAGGGATTTGTAGGGGCTTTAAAGTACTACTTTTCCTCCCACCTCCTAAATTTGTATAGCTGGGCTAATAAGCAAATTAACATGAGACAGATGAACAGAAAACCAAATTTTAATACATGTGCATGGGGAATCTACATAAACATAAAATTCCAAAGATATGCAACATAAGGTATACATGACATTTTGGACAAAAGAGAAAAGATGGGGACTGGGGTTTTAGATTTCCGAAGTGAAAATGGATGATTTACAGGTAGTTGAGAAAGCCGAACACAGAGAAGCAGGACAATTTTTGCTAGGCAACTCACAAGCAACGGGTTATCTAGCTAACAACCTCTTGCCTGAAGGCCTCTTATTTACCATATTATATTCAAATTAGTCAAGGTGAGCATCCTAAAATTTCCTTTCTGAAGCAGATTTTTCTATCTTAATCTCTCAGGCAAGAAAGTAGAGAGGGACAAAGCTTCTTTCTGAGTCTTTTGTTTCTTAATAACCAGTTTAAAATCAATATCCCAAAAGGCAAAACTTTTGGTCCCCTTCAGGTTCCATGCCTTAAGTGCTAAATTACTGATTGCAGAAGGAATATGAAAGTGACAGAGATGTGCCTTTATTGATTGTAGTGGCTCTCAGAAGGGTTTCAGTAGACTAAAGTAATAGGTTTGTCCATTGACTTTTTCATAGGTTTTGTTTTTAATATATCTTTCCATTCCCAGGTACTACACACATGAAAAACTTACCTTTTTACACATTTATGATCTTTTCTAAAGAATAGAAAGTTTCTTTTAAGAATCATCACAAGAAAAGTCAATACAGAAGATTTAACTTCAAAGAATTGTTATGAAAGTATAAAGGGGGTTGTAAAATGGCATATAAAATGTTGTTCATTACTTCAAATATAAATGTATTTAATTCTGCTTCCATCAAGAACAGAAGTACAATAACTGGATTTATCCTCTTTCCTGAAACAACTAGACAATGAGCAAAAAAATACATGTAACAACATTCTCAGCCATCAGCCATCCATCAATGAAGGCCAGTGATTTCTGAGAAACGGGACACAAACAAGAAGATGCCTATCATTTCTACAGATTCAGGTGCCTAGAGAAAGCTTCAAGGCTGTTGAGCAGAGCCACAGGAGGTGGAATGGGATAGGACACAGGCAGAGATTGTCTTCTTCCTGAGTTGAAGAGATTACGTTCAGGGAAGACAAGATGGTCAGAGTTCACAGGTCAAGTACGGAAGAAGAGAGAATTGAATAGAAAGAAAAGTCTGAAGATTTGCAGAGTGTTCCTTCAAGGATTTAGCTGAGTACTGATGAGCATCTACATGTGAGAAAAATACCTGAGGCTGGGAAAGAACCACATGAAAGGACCAAGGGAATGCTAACCAAAGCGTATACAAAGCTAGGGATAGTCTAGTACTTGTCCCCCACAGCCAGAGTGGAAATTCTTGTGATTCATGGGACATTGGTTACAGTTAGACTATTAAGAAGGGTTTTGTCTTTGGGAGGTACTAGATTAATGTATAATGTATAAATGGAGTCCTGGAGAAAGAAGGAGAGGCAGAAAAAGTATTTGAAGAAATAGTAAGCCACACTTTTCCAACTTTGATGAAAAGCAGTTACATGTCTGTGAAGTAATGTGATATCACTTTAACACACATTCAGATTACTTATAGATATAGATGATAAGTTCTATAGCAACAAATAAGCATAGAAATTTATAAGTAGTGAGTTAACAAAGGCAATAAAATTGAATCATAAAAAGTACACTATACAAAAGAAGGGAAAGAATAGATGGGACAAATAAAAAAAGATGGCAGATTTAAACCCAATCATATTGATAATCATTAAATATTAATATTCTGAACATCTCAATTAAAAGACAGAGATTGTTGGATTGAATAGAATGCAAGACTGAAATCTATATGAATCCCACAATAAACTCAATTTAAATATAAAAACACAAATAGGTGAAAAGTAAAAGAAAAGAACAAAGTATAAACCATGTTAACACTAATCATAAACACTGGAATTGCTATATTGATATCAGACAATGTACATTTCAAAATTAAGACTACTCCAGAATTTAAAAACAAACAAACAACTTTTAAAGAGGATATAAGAATCCTAAATGTGTATGCACCAAATAACAGAGCTTCAAAGTACATGAAGCAAATACGAATAGAATGGCAAGAAGAAAAAAGACAAATGTGCAAATAAAATAAAATACTGTAATATCTCTCCTTGAATAGGGAAAAAATGAGCAAGATTATAATAGACTCAAATAACACTATAAATCAACTTGACCTTATCAATGTTATAGAATACTGCACCCAACAACAGCTGAATACACACCCTTTGAAACTGTCAAGACACATGTACATATTGAGGGCCATTAAACATTTTTCAATATATATTAAAAAATAAGTTATACTAAGTTAAGTTCTCTGACCACAATAGGCTTAAATTAGAAATCAACACAGAAGATCTCTAAAAATCCTCAAATATTTTTTCATTCACTCTTCATAACCCATGAGTCAAAGAAGGACTAAAAGGTAAGTTAGAAAATATTTGAACAGAAGGAAAAGAAAACAAAATATATCAATATTTGTGTGATGCATATAAAGTAGTACTTAGAGGGAAATTTATAATACTAAATATCTATTAGGAAAAAAGTCTTAAATCAATCACATCCATTTCTACCTTATGAAAGAAGAAAAACAATAGCAAATGAAACCAAATATTCAATAGAGAGGAAATGACAAAGAGCAGAATGAAAATCAGCGAAACTGAAAATACAAAACAGACACACACAAAAATAAAAACAATGAAATCCAACTTGATTCGTTTAAACAGTTAACAATATTGATAACTGTCTAGCCAGATTCATCAAGAAATAAAGAGAAAAAGATAGAAATTATCAACACCAAGAATGAAAGAAGTGATACTACTACATATGGTACAGATAGTAAAAAGAATAATATTGGAAGATTATAAAAAACTTATCCAAATAACCCTAGCCAGGTAGCTCTGTTGATTGGAACATTGTCTCATACACCAAAAGGTTGTGGGTTCGATTCCCCATCAGGGCCCATACCTAGGTTGAGGTTTCTATCCCTAGGTGGGGCATGTACTGGGGGCAACCAATCAATATTTCTTTCTCACATTATTTTAGCTTATCATTTGTAAATAAATCAATGTAATTTATTATATTAATAAAAGATAAAAACCATACAATCATCTCAAGACACAGCAAAAGCATGTTACTAAAGCAAAATGAAATAAAAAGGAAGAAAAACCCCTTTCATAATTAGAAAAATATTATAGGAAACTAAGAATATAAAGAAAGTTTCTCAACCTGATAAAGGGTATCGAAAAAATCCAAAAGTTAACATACTCATTGAGAAAATACTAATTGCTTTATTTCTAAGATTAGGAATAAGGCAAATATGTCTACTCTTCCCACAAGATAACACTGTACTGGAGCTTCTAGTCGGTGCAATAAATAAATAAAAATAACACCTGCAGTAATGTCAACATTAACATTTTTTAATAAAAATACATAAATGTCATTCAGATGGAAAATGAAATAAACTTCTCTTTATGTACAGAGAAAATAATCCTTTATATAGAAAAATCATGTGGAATCTACAGAAGTGCTACTGGAACTAGTGAGTTTAAGAAGGTTGGAAAAAGATACAAGACAAAATACAAAAAATAATTTTATTTATTTGTTAACTACAAACAATTGGACGTGGAAATAAAGCAAATCATCCATAATAGTAACAAAAACCATGAAATAGAGATAAATTGAGAGAAGCTAAGTTTGTACATAAAAACCAGAATCATACTTACCATGATCATGAAGGTGGTTTTCCCAGGGCAAGGCTTACCCATTGCACACCGGATGCGCTGACCCCTGAGATTTCCCCAAATGTGGGAAACTCAGCTGCATAATTTGTGGTAGTGGGGGACTGCATTCACACTCTCCCCTATTTTCCTCAGGTTACAAATGTTGGATTATGTAGTTTTCTTTTGTTGTGGGTAGGATTCTGAACTTGTAACACAAAAACAAAACAAAACAAAAGTAATAATAAACAAACAAACAAATAAATACTATAATCAGTGCTGAGAGAAATTAAAGAAGTCCTAAACAGAGAGATCCTCTATGCAAATGATTCAGGAGAAAACATAGAAGAAAATTTTTGAGACTTTCAGTTAAGGAAAGATTTTTTGCATATGACACCAAAAGAATGATCAATCAAAAAAATTTAGAAACTGGATTTCATCAACCTTCCCTTCTACTCTTTATAAGATTCTGATAAATAACAAGAAGACTAATAGTCATGGGCTGGAGGAAATTTACATGATAAAGTGCTTGTGTCCAGAATATAAACTATACGGATATCTATGCAAATTTTGTGTATGTATGTAATATTTTACACTGCATTTCAGTACAAATTCTGATACATTAATTTGAATATACATGTACACATTTATATATACATTTGTGTACTTATACATGCCATATTTTATGCTAAACTAATGAAACAATTTTAATTTGTTGTCTATTGGCATGTAAACTATATGTGAATATTTTTCAACTGCATGGGAAGCTCTGGAACGTATAATTGGTTAGGAGGCATAAAAGAGGTAAGTGTGAATTGATACATGTGGACTTGGTCAATGCAAATTTTGCAAGCTGTACATACATTTTGTAGAACTAATGAGTTTTGAAAACCATTTCCAAGTCTGTTTATGTCTCAGGTGGAAATCTAAATGGGATCTTACAGAAACTGGATTAAAGAATTTAGCTCTTGTCAAATATTGCTGGTCTCTGCTTTTTAATTTTTTTTCTCCTCTTGCCTTTAATACATGCTTAGCTTTAGTAGGCCAAGAGTAGAACTCACTAGCTAATTTTTTTTTTCTATTGTGCAAAGGGATTCTTTAATGCTTACATGGTCATTTGAGTTTTGCTGTAGAATGCTGTGCATTGCAGTTTTGCTTTGAAATGAATAATCTTTTTTGTTTGTTTCAAGATAAACAATTTTCTGCAGTGTTTTTGTTGCACATTGTTAGAAATCATTCTATTGCTTAGATATAGAAGGGGATTTTTTAAAAATCACTGCTGCGAACAACTAGCTGTTTGATCAGCAATGCATTTTTTTTCTTTTTTTCCTCCCTTTTGTATTGGTCTTAGTCCCTGTCTGGTCTCTATGACACATCAGGATATGACTAGCTGGTACCACTCACAGTGAAAGCAATTTAATCTTTGTTAGAAAAGTACCCTGTTTCTCAGAAGTCACATAAACATCTTAGGAAGAATGGTTGATTAAATTGTTTTTACCAGCAGTTATACTTATCTGACCACGTACTTCCTTTGTGCAGAATTCAGAATTTTCTTTTCCCTTTCACTTTAGAGGGTATAATCAGGATCAATTTCTCCCTGTATGTGCATGCTTTGTTCTTTGAGCATTTTCCACAGAAAGAGTGAATTTCAGTTGTTCTGGACTTATCTTTCAGTAGGAAAACGTAGTTATTGTTCAGCATTTTAAGAAGCAGAGATAATACCCTAGCTTTAAACTTCCCTTTGGAGCTTTGTCTTCTGGCCAGTGAATAAAATGATCATATTTCATAAATGGCATTTCATCTCACTGTCGGCCTCATTTCTGTGTACATATTAAAACTGGGTGAAGGATTTGGTAAGAGATTGATATGAACTAGCTAAAAAATGATGTAATCCCCTGCTAAGAGCTTAGTCTAATTTACTCTACTTTTTCCTGTAACTTGAGAGAAAACTGATAATAGATGTTTTCTAGGACTGGTTTTAAAGATGATTAAGGAGAACAATGGGTATTCTCCAAATACAAAGCAGAGATAGAAGTAGAGGTATACAAAATATTTCATATTTTAATGAAAGGCTAAAGCAGGAAAAAGATAAAAGAACTTTTTATTATTACAAATACTTTGTGAAAATAGGTGCATTTTAGTTAATCTATATGAACGAATAATTTGGAAAAAAGTATCCTTCTCTGATGAAGTGTTAAGCACTTATATGGATTTATAGATATTTTGTGTACAATTTCATAGAACTCATAAATTAAATTTATGTACTTGTACTTAGAGATAGTTCAGCAAAATATAATAATATTTTAAGTATACAAAAGCTTGAGCACTGAAGATGAGATGCTAACTTATTTAAAAACCAAAGGTAAGTCCTGGCTGGTTTGGCTCAGTAGTTAGAGCGTCGGCCCGCAGACCAAAGTATGTCGGATTTGATTCCAGTCAAGGCCATATGAACCTGGGTTCGATCCCGGTGGCCCTGGTGGCCCTGATGGCCCTGGTTGGGGTCATGCATGAGGCAACCAATCCATGTGTCTCTCTCACATTGATGTTTCTCTCTCTCTTTCTCTCTCTCTCTCTCCCCATCCCTCCCTTCCACTCTACCTAAAAATCAATGAACAAATATCCTTGGTTGAGGATTAAATAACAAATAAATAAAAACCAAAGGTAAAATAAATCTGCTAAATATGCTATTTGAATTTGAAGAAAATTTCAAATAGTTTTATAATATTTAAATTACTGACTAATAAAGGAAATAAAATCTAATAAAAAATAAGAAAAAATGCATCATTATGAAAAATTCCAGAGTTTTCTTGTTGGTTGATACTACTAAAAAGGATTAGGAAAAAAAACTGTATAACACTTTGGTACAGGGGCCATTGAAAGAAGCACGATTGATTTACAATTGATATGCTGATCATTTAAAAGAATTTAAATGCCCTAGACAGTTTGACTCAGCGGTTAGAGCATCAGCCTGCAGACCAGAGAGTCCCGGGTTCCGTTCCTGCTAAGGGCACGTACCTTGGTTGCAGTTTGTCCCTGGCCCCAGTTGAGGTAGTGTGGGTGGCAACCAGTCGATGTGTCTCTTTAATATTGATGTTTCTCTCTCTCTCTTCCTCCCTCTCTCACTCCTGCTCTATCTGAAGATAAATGCAAAAATGTCCTCAGGTGAGGATAAAAAATAAAAAATAAAAAAAGAATTTAAACATTTATAATGAGAATATTTGTCACACGTGTGCAAAGATGTCACTCCATTTTCTGTATTTCATGTTCAATGTGCTTAATGTTCTATGTTCAATATGCTTTCTCCTATGTATAAAACAGTCATCTTTAAATACGCATTTGATTCAATGCTGCCATAATAACATTTCACCCAAGACACTTTTTTCTCATGATGACAAAAGAATACATTCTGGTTGTAGCCAAAGGACCTTCATTTTTTTTGCCTTGTGCAGATATCTATAATATTCCTCTATATTAGTGTTTCCTATCAAGATGGCAATTTTGTGTTCCTTTTGTGAAAATGGCTTTGAACACAAATAAATTAGATTTTACTTCTCTGGAACCAGGTGAGGAGATTATTTCTGCACTTCTCCCACCTCATATTCCCCATCAGTTATTTTTGATATCTTAACTATGTTTTTGCACACTTTCTTTTTCATACATACTTCCTTATAATCCAGCTTTCGCCCACTCCTCTCCATTACTGGGTTAGTATTTGTTTCACTCATCTGTATTCATGAAGCACCAGTCATTTCTACTCAATAAGTTGTTGCTTCTCAAACAATAAGAATGCTACAGGTTTTTATTAGCTGTAGCTAAAAATTAGCTATAATTCATTAATTTCATCAGCCACAGCTCATATAGCTAATTTATAAGAAGCCTCATGAGACAGCAATATTATTTTTTCATTTATAGTCTCTTAGGCAAAATCATGTTTTCTGTCTGTAATATAAGTAGATGAAACAGAGCTTACATCTAGCTGCTATAAGTTGGAAAATAGAAGTGTTTTGAACCCTATAGAAGAAAGAGAAGAATCATATATCATCACACTTTCAACCTTATCCTCTTTTTACCAAACGCCTAGTTGTTGTTTAGGTTTTGTCACTTTATTTTTGGGAATTCTTCTGGAAGTTCAGACACAAAGCAAAGAGGGATATTAAAAAATACTGGGACAGTGATTCTCTCCTCTCTGATTAAGAATAAATAGTACATAATCTGTTACACATTTGTGTGGATGAGGATCACTGAAAGAATATGTAGTAAAGAATTTCTCATTGTGCCCGACCGATGTGGCTCAGTGGTTGAGCGTTGACCCATGCACCAAGAGGTCATCAGTTCGATTCCTGGTCAGAGCACATGTCCAGGTTGTGGGCCTGATCCCCAGTGGGGAGCATGCAGGAGGCGGCCAATTGATGTTCTCACGCATCGATCTTTCTATCTCTCTCTCTCCCTCTCCCTTCCTCTCTCTTTCAAATCAATAAAGAAAAAAACATTAAAAAAAAAAAAAAAGAATTTCTCATTGTAACCAAATTAACAAAGTCTATTACTGGGGGCTATCGTATGAATTTAGCGTATTACAGAGTAAACCACTTCTAATAATATTCATTAGATTGGGGATTTTTAGACAATACATGAAACTATGTTTCACTAATGTATATCTGAGAGATAAATAATACCAAGTCTTTAATCTTAGGGAAATTATGATTTTCATTATCAATTATTATTCAAAAATTTTAAAGGACATCCATTTTTGTTAACTAAACTTTTTTATTTTGAAATAATTGTAACTTTACATGCAGTTGTAGGAAATAAGACAGAGATTTTGTGTATCCTTTATCCAATTAACTCTAATGGTAATATCTTGCAAAACTTTAGTACAATATCATAACCAGATATTGGCATTCATGCAGTCAAGATAAACAATATTTCCATGACTACAGAGATCCCTCTTGTTGCTCTTTTATAGCCAAAATCACCCCCTAGACTTACCCATTGGCAATCGTTATTCTGTTCCGCAGTTCTATAAATTTTCAATTCCAAAAATTTTAATTCAGTTTGTTTAACCTAAAAGCAACACCAGTTAACACATTTCTTCAAGTTCAACAGCCCTGCCTCTTGCAATCACCAGTGTACCTTCTGCATGTATGAGCCTATTTTATTTTTCCAGTGTTCACATGTTTAGAGAGATCATTTGGTATTTTTTCTTTATCTGACTTATTTTACTTTGCATAATGCTCTCAAGGTCCACCCATGTCACAAATAGCAAAATTTACTTTTTATGACTGAATAATATTCTATAATATATCGTAATTCTTATAAAATGTTAAATAAATAAAATGCTACATTGTGAGATAACTTCTAGGGTGGCTTTTTTTTTTTTCACTAAGCATAATTCTTCGAAGATTTATCCAGGTTGTTGCATTAACATAAGTTTTCATTTTTCTGGGGTAAAAGAGTGTAATTACTGGCTCATATGATAGTTGCATACTTAATTTTTAAGCAACTGCCAAACTGTTCTTTAGAGTGACTGTATCATTTTACATCACCACTAGAGATGTATGGGCGATGTACTTTTTCTGCACCCTCACCAACATTTGGTGTTTTCATAGTTGTATACTTTAACCAGCCTGATAGATACAGGTAGGAGCAAGTGTAGGTTTATAGTTGTGAGCACATGAAACAGAGTTTATTCTCGTATTATTATTAATTAGTTATTGTATTATTTTTTACACAAACAAATGTAGACCTACTTTTGCCACACCCTGTATATAGTCATATCTCATTGTGGTTTTAATGTGCATTTCTCTGATGGCCAGTGATGTTAAATAACTTTTTATGTACTTATTTGCCTTCGGTATATCCTCTTCAGTGAAATGTCTCTTCATTACTTTTGTCCTTTATCTAATTGGATCATTTATCTTTTTATCATTGAGTTTTGAGTGTTCTTTATATATTCTAGTTCTATGTAGGGTATGTGGTTTGCAAATATTTTCTCCCACTCTGTAGTTGGTCTTTTCATGCTCTCTACAGGGTCTTTTGTGGAACACAATATTTTAATTTTGATGAAGTCTAATTTATCATTTTTCTTTTTTTGGATAAATATTTGGTGTTAAGTCTAAGAACGCCTTGCCTAGCCCTAGATTGCAGTGGTATTCCACTACTATTTCTTTAAACATTTTATAGTTTTTTGAGTTAACATGTTGTGTTAGCTTTTGTATGAGATCAAGGTTCAACTTTTTTACCTAAGGAAGTATAAATGTCTTAATATCATTTGTTAAAAATGTTATCCTTCTTCTATTGAATTAAATTTTCACTTTAGTTAAAAAAGCATTTGGGTATGTTTATATGAGTCTTATTTCTAGGTTCTCTGTTCTGTTCTATTGATTCGTGTCTATCCTTCATCAATACTACACAGTCTTGAATAATGTAGCTATAATATATAATAGGTTTGAAAATTAGGTATATTCTTTCCTTCTTATTTTTTTTCAAAATTGTTTCACCTATCCTAGTTTATTTACCTTCCCACATATATTTTAGAAAATCTTGTCTGTATTCACAAAGAGTATTTATGGGATTTTGATAGAAATTTTGTGAAATGTGTATATCAGTTTGTGGAGAATTGGCATCTTTACTTTGTTGCCTTTCCAGTCTTTGAAAACACAGTGTGTTTCTTCATTCATTTAGGTCATCTTTGGTTTATTTCATCAATATTTGTCACTTTTAGCATAAAGTCCTGTACGTGTTTTGATAGATGTACACTTATTTCTCTCTCTCTCTTTTTAGAGGTTATAGATGGCACTGTATTTAAAAAAATTTTTTAATTGATTTTTAGAGAGGAAGGGAGAGGGAGAGAGATAGAAACATCAATGAGCCTGCCGGTGTGGCTCAGTGGTTGAGCGTCAACCCATGCACCAAGAGGTTGCCAGTTCGATTCCCCGTCAGGGCACATGCTCAGGTTGTGGGCCAAATCCCCAGTAGGGGGCATGCAGGAGGCAGCCAATCGATGTTTCTCTCTCTTTCTCCCTTCCTCTCTATCTGAAAACTCAATAAAAACATATTATATACCACATCTTTTTATTTGTTTTTATTGTTTTAATTGAATTTATTGTTGTACCATTGTTAATAAATTATATAGTTTTCAGGTGTACAAATCTATAACACATCATCTGTATATTGTATTGTTTATTCACCACCCCAAGCCAAGTCTTCCATCACCATTTATCTCCCATTTATCTTTTTCTACCTCCCCCTCACCCTCTTTCTCTCTGTTAATCACTAGATTGTTGTCTGTGTCTGAGTTTCTTTTTCTTTGCTTAATCCCTTCACTATTTTCACCTAGCCCCACCAAGCCTTCTTTTTTCTGACAATTGTCAGTTTATTCCCTGTTTATGAGTCTGTTTCTGTTTTGTTTGTTAGTTTATTTTGTTCATTAGATTCCATGTATAAGTGAAATCATATGGTACTTGTCTTTCTCTGACTGGCTTATTTCACTTAGTATAATGCTCTTCAGGTCCATCCATGCTGTTGCAAAGGGTAAGATTTCCTTCTTTTTTACTGTGTCACATCTTCTTTATCCACTTGTCTATTTATGGGCACTTGGGTTGCTTCTATATCTTGGCTATTGTAAATAATGCTGCAATGAACATAAGGGTGCATATATCTTTTTGAATTTGTATTTTGGATTTCTTCAGATATATACTCAGAAGTGGAATTGCTAGGCCATAAGGTAGTTCTATTTTTAATTTTTCTGAGAAATCTCCATACTACTTTCCACAGTGGCTGCACCAATCTGCATTCCCACCAATAGTGTATGAGGGTTTCCTTTTCTCCATATCCTCACCAACACTTGTTTGTTGATTTATTGATGACAGTCATTCTGACAGGTGTGAGATGATATCTCATTGTTTTTTTTGATTTGTGTTTCTCTTATGATTAGTGACATTGAGCATCTTTTCACATCTATTTGCCATCTTGTCCTCTTTGGAGAAATGACTGTTCATGTCCTATGCCCATTTTAAAAATATTTTAGAAATCCATATATCTTTTATTTACTTTTAAAACTTACCTTATTACAAATCTTCCATTACTATGTTTAATAAGATTAGTGAGAGTAAAATATCTCTGAAGTATCCCTAGTCTAAGGGGGAAAACATCTAGTCTTCCTTCTTTTAACATTTGGTAGTATTCTACAATGAGGCCATGTAGGCTTGGAGAGTTTTTTTCTAGAAGTTTTAAATTATAAACTCAATTTCCCTAATAGTTACTGATCCATTCAAATCATCTATTCATATTAGGTGAGTTTTGGTTATTGTGTTTTTGAGAAATTTATCTTTTTCATCTAAGCTTTCCAATTTATGTGTGCAAAATTGTCCATGGTATTGCTTATTTCCTTTTTGATGGCTGCAGAGACTATAGTTATATGCCTGTTTCCCGCTATTGGTAATTGTTTGAGATCTTCCTTTGAGATTTTGTTGGTTCCTGGAATGACAAGTGATTTTATATTAAAATCTGAATATTTGGGGTAATATGTAATTAGATCCTTGATTTACTTTAAATATTTCTCTTGGATCTCTCTGATTCTTCTCTGGCTCCACTCTTGAATAGGAAGGTATCCAGATCAGAGGAGGGTGTCATCTCATTATATCCAGGTTTGGATTCCCCAGTTGGTCTTTTTGACACCAGAGATAAGGGAGTTCTCCCTGTTAGTACTGGAAGGATGTGGGAGGACTGGCTCCCCACTGGGACACTGATGCTGCCATCTTGACTGAGAGGGGTTGGAGTGCCTTGTTATTGCTCCCCACCTGGCCTCCACTGACACCCTTGGGGGTGTGGCCTCATTTCCACTGAGCAATGGTAAATGTTCTGACTTTTTACTGACTATTAGAGGGCATCAAATATATGAAAATGAAACAATCATGAAACATAATCATCTATCAGAAAAGAGTGAAATAAAACAATATGGTTTTCAAAACAAAGTTTAAGGAAGGATTCAACTGCACACTAAGCAAACCTAATTGGATTAAGATAATTTACAATAAGGGAAAAAAGAATAAAAATTAAAAAAAAAAAAACAAAACAGATCCAATAGAAAGATCAAGAGATGGGCAGAACATTTAACATCATTTCCATGGGGGAGAGGTAAAAAATAATAATAATTATAATTAAAAAGTTTAGAGTTTAAGGAAAACTTGAAATTTTAGACTTTTAGAATTTCCAAAGAACTATGCAAACATAATTTTAAACATCTGTAAAAATGTTCTGAATTTTAAAATTCTCAAAAAAATCATTAAGACAAGAAAAATATAAGACATAAAAGAAGGGAATTAAATTCTTAATATAATCATAACACAATATGATTTTCAACTTAGAAACTTCCAGAGAATTAACTCCAAAAATAATTCGATTATTAAGACAATTCAGTTAAGTGGCCACTTTCAAATACACCGAAATTTTTATATTATTTATATAATAATGACAACAATGACACAAATTATTTAGCTTTCACTGTGTGTCAGGACCTTTAGAAGAAATATTTTACATAGATTATCTCACAGCAGCATTATGAGCCTGTTATTATTCCCACTTAACATATGAGAAAATTGAGGCATAGAGAGAGGAAATAATATGTACAAAGTCACACAGCTGAATAAGTGGTACACAACCGTACACAAAAAGTTTTTCTCCTAAAAACATTAAAATCCACCTAGATTCTGACTTATAGTAACACAAGACTATGTCTTATTGAAAACATGGCATTAATCACAGAAATGAGGAATTGAGAAGAGGGACAGACTTGTTGATCAGGCTCCCTAGGGAAGATCTTCAGGTGCTTTGTTTTTGCCCTATGAATCTTCATTCACAACATCTGGAAAGTAGAGTAGATTGGTCTGGTTTGAGACACATGTTCTGGATTGGTGGTGAGAGGAGGAGGCAGGTTCGAAGTTGGTTGATTAAAAGTCTCACTACAACTACATACAGTTGGATAAGCAGAGTGCTGCAAAGGTAAGGGTATAAGCAGACAAAATTCCATGCACATTGTTCTCTGGCGGGAAAGACTAGAAGAGTTGGACAACAGCAAGAGGTATAAATTCACTCCCCCAGTAATGAATGGATTGATTAGCTGCTGAAATCTGAACATATTATCAGCTTTAAAGATTACTTGAAGGCACATTGAAGAGTCTTATGTTGGTAACTTTCTATCTAGGGTACATTATAAGTGGCTTTTACTCTTTCATTTTGAGTCAAAACAGAGAGATGACGCTGAATGAAAGTATGCTGCAGAGAGTTTGAGGGATCCAAATATTGGTTTTCACTTGGTCAAACAAGGAACTTTTGAAAGTATATTTATTACAGCAACATCAGTCATTGCGTAGAAGTTAACAGTCATAAAAAGAATTGAATGCCTAATTAAATCACTGTTAGATTAGTGTAATTTGTTTAACAGTGTTAAGAACAACTATTGTAGACAAAGGAGAGATTTCTGGACAACAAAATTACCAGAACATCTTAATTACACACTGTAGAATATTGCCAAATAAAGTTAAAAGGACAAAGTTCTACCTATTTAAAAGAAGGACTAACCTTGGTGTTCTGTAGGAGCTCGATATGACCACTTTTTGATTGAAAAACAGTCCTAGGGAGTAAATCTCAACTGTGAATACATAGTTAGAATCATCTGTGGGATTTAAAAAAAATTATGATGTTTAGATTATAATCTAGAAAAATTATTTCAGACCCATACATTCCCCAAGGGATTCTAAGATATAACAATCTAATATGCACAAATCTGAAGTTATTGTCCTTAAAAGTCCACCAAAATCAAGCTCAGGAAAATGTGCAGAGATTTACCGCATCTGGAGTCTTGCCTGGTTATTCACATGGCCACGAGAATTGTACTCTCTGAAAAAGGTGCAGGGACAACATGCCTCAGGGCATTGCTGCAGTGGTTTATAGCACTGGGGGTCTATATTCCAATCGGATGATCACTAAAACAAACTGAATAAAGGAAATTTACAGATTAACTAAAGGATTCTCTGATAAACTGGGAGCTCAATTATTGATATAATCCTATATGGGTCCAGGCATTGCACCAGTTTATTGGAAAGCTAGATAACATATTTTCAGCATCATGGAAGATATCCTGGGGCAAATTTCAGGTCATTGTTTGTTATGGTGCTATGCTAACTGTCCTGGATTGAACAGCAGACCTGATTTATTGTCCATCTCCAGCTAGCCTATAGATCTCACTCCACTATGTGCTTCGAATCAATTCTGATCATAGGAGGACTTAAAACAATCAAGAGAACATATAAACTTTAGATCAATATACCAAGGACTTACAAGCAGTCAAAAACTTTGAAACTATAGATGTTCTGAGTCAGGTTCCTCAGAAGTAGAGTTTTCCATGTGATTCTTGTTCCAGTGATTTATTTATTAGGGGTTACCCTCAGGAGACAAGGAATGAAGAAAGGACAAGGCAGAGGAAGAAAACCAAGCAAGATGTAGTCTCAGCAGGAGACAAGTTATAGTCTTATCCTATAAGGGTGACACTAGAGACAAAATTACAGTGCAGAGATATGCAAGAGAACCAGCTTTTGAACTCCCTGTCAGTCAGTCAGTGGCTGATTTGGAGGGAAGGGAAATGTCTCCTGAGATGCAGTTTGGCTGAGTGCAGTTCTTTGGAGAAGTATCTGATTTATTGTCAGCCAACATGCACAGCAGCTGGGCGACGAGTGTATCACTGGTGAGGGGAATCTGGGCAGACCACCAACAGCATCCACTAAAGTGTACACCACAATGATTTCCTTTCATATTTTCAGTTGCAGTATTCTATTTTAAACATAATTGAACCAGATAATGGGAACTGGTAATATAATGTTAGGATAACTGCATTTCTCAGCACCTTAACCATTTGTAGTCAAAACGTCCTTGTAATTTTCAGAGAGCCTTTTGAGACATAACCAATCAATGCTGGTGCTATACAGCTCACTAAGATCACCTACTTCCTAATTAAAACTTTTATAAGGCTAATCTTCCTTTTTTTCTTAATGAGAAACAAAAATCCAAAAAATAAACAAATATTTCATAGATTTGAAATTTAGGCATTCACTTACTCAACAAATATGTATTGAATACCCTCTACATACTTCACAATGTTATATAATTTGGGGATACAGAAGTGCAGAAAATAGGTCTGAAGGCAGTTCTCATGGTGCTTTCATTCTAGTTGAGAGAAAAAGGAGTCAACAATGAGAAGATAACAGTTTAGGTAATACGTGCTATAGGGAAAAATAAAGCAGGTGGGGTATGAGCACTGGTGGAGATGGGAGTGGGCAGGTGCCGTTTAGATCAGATGTGAGATCTCTGATAAGCTGACAACTGAGCAGAGCTGAACGAAGTGATAGAACAAGCACCGCGGATACAAAATTTCCTGGCCTAAAAATGTTCTGTTGAAAACAAATAACACAAAATGCTTTAATGAATGCAGCGTGGTTTTCCATTAATGAAGGTTAAGGCACAGACTACTATTTTAGTAAGCACTGTGTTATAGCATCAATAGTCACCCATCACTGCCAGTCTAATGACAGGATGTCTCTGAGATGCACTGAGTGAGTGAGGACATCACTCACTGGGTTTGATTTGAAAAACAAACATGTTTATGAATCTATTGTAAGAAACTGCCAACAGTATGTGATAGGGTATTAACTGCTTAGAAGTCTAATGCACACTTAATGTAATACATTTCCTTTATTTTACTATAATTTTATAGGTGTAATTTTGTTATAATTTAATGTTTATAAACTTATTTTTTTTTCTAAAAGATTTAGGAGTATAAAAGGGGCTATTGATTCTAACATGCCTCACTTAGAAGGACATTACAGGTTTGACCTTAGGAAAACAGAAAACAACGTAACCTCATTTTACGATTATCAGAAGCGGTGAAGGATGAAGTCAAATGAAACTGTTCATAGGATCTCATAAAATGGATAACATTTTGGATTAAATTGTGAGCAGTGAACTGAATATCAATTCAATTTATTAGCTATGTAGGAACTAAATTTTAATAATTTACAGCACTTTTCCACTTATTACCTTATTGACTGTTAAAGCTCTTAGAACATCCTGATGGAAAAAGAGATTTTGAACTCATTAATTCACATCTTCAATATGAATAGCCTCAAGTATTTGGAGGAGCTTTTAGAAACTCAGCCACCTCTTAAAGAAAACGAGCTTTCTTTGCAAACATTGTAATGATTTTTATTTCCTTAATCACACTACATTTGCTAAAGTCAGATAAAAAAAATGTGTCACATGCAATAGAGTAAGTTATGGATGGCATTATTGAAGGATTGTTGGACGCTTTGGCTGTTTACCAAAGAAGAGAGTTTTGTTTTCAAGAATAATATTAGAATAACCTAATTATTAATGGAAACCGAAGCCAAGTTCTTACTACACTTTGCTAGATTTCTTAGTGAAATAATGTCCTTGGAAATAAATGGAAATATTTAGTTTCTAAAATATCATCTTTGTGAGTCAATTTTTTAGAATGTCACAAGCAGGTTATTTAATCAGAGAATTGAAGTATGTGGGCTGGTCCTGGTCCTATATCACTGACAATACATTGCTTCACAGATCTAAAAGGCTTCTGTGAATTTTTACTTCTGCACCAGAAATCTTATGCTGCTGAAATAGTTATCTTGTATTTGGAAGAGCCTAGATTGTGTGTGCTGCTGATAGGATATGTGCCTCTCTTAAGGCTTTACTTCTGTCATATCTGTGCTTTAAAAAGTTAGAGATTGTGATACATAAATTATTTCCAGAATCTAAAATATTCCTCTAGGGTTGAGCAAACCTCATTTACTCAAAAGTGCATTAAACCGATGATTTCAGAATACATATTTCCACATTCAATGTTAATTATGCCTTTTATAATGAACATTTTAAAAGTCCTGGAATGAATAACTTTAGGACCTTGAAAAGAAACTCCATCTCATGTTCGCATCCTCAAGTGAAATATACATGTCTTCAAATGAAAACCCTCTCTAAGTCAGAGATATTACCAATGAAGATTGTATTCTGCTTCTTATTAGAAGAATAAGTCTTCCTTACAATAGGAATTTTTTAAACAATCTTAGTGTCAATTTTTAAAAATGTTTTTATTGATTTTAGAGAGAGAGGAATGGAGAGGGAGAGAGAGAAAGAACAATGTGAAATAGAAACATTGACTGGCAGGCTGCCTCCTGCACACCCCCTACCGGGCATGGTGCCCAAAACCTGGGCAAGTGCCCTGACTGGGAATTGAACCAGCAACCTTTTGGTGCATGGCACAATGCTCATCCAACTAAGTCACACCAGCCAGGGCAGTGTCAATCTTTTGTTGTTGTTGTTAATCCTCACCTGAGGATATTTTTACATTGAGTATTAGATAGAGTGGAAGGGAGGGAGGGAGAGAGAGAGAGAGAAACATTGATGTGAGAGAGACACATCAATTGGTTGCCTCCTGAACAACCCCAACCAGGGCTGGGGATTGAACCTGCAACCCAGGTATATGCCCTTGATCAGGAATTGAACCCGAGATCCTTCCATCCTCAGGTGGACACTCTAACCACTGAGCCAAACCAACCAGGGCCAGTGTCAAATTTTTTGACACTGGAAATAAGCAGTTTAAACATGTACTTATGTACTTAAAGTTTTGGAAACAGTAACAATTGATTAGTAGATTACTAATACTAGGTATGCATTTTCTAATTTTCCCCAAATGTTCACATTCTTTAAATAAGGTATTGATTTATATAACATGAGTTAGAATCCATGACAACTGTGTGATTGGTAAGTATACAGTACAGTATATAGGATTTGCACATCAATTAATGAGGTTCCCAAATGCAGATAAAAGAATATAATTAAGCCCTGGCCAGGTGGCTCAGTTGGTTGAAATACCTTCCTGTGCACCAAAGGTTTCCAGTTCAATTCCCAGTCAGATAACTGATCAATGTTTCAATGTTTCTCTCTTTCTCTCTCTCTCTCTCTCTCTCTCTCTCTCTCTCTCTCTTTTCCTTTCTCTGTAAAAAACAAACAAACAAACAAAACCAACAACAAAACCAAAATAAAATAGATCCTCAAGTGAGAATTTTTTTAAAAAGAATATAATTACATGTGCAAACACCAAAGAACATTTTTTGGTCACTAAAGCATAGTGAGTTTTTATTTTTCTTTCAAGTGGTTAAAATGGAAAGCGCTGTGACTCACTTTGAAATGGTGGGAGAATTTTAGAGATTTGTGAGTGGTTTACAGGGACTGAAGGATATGACTCTATAGACTGTATCAAATTATACAGATTCCATCTGAATCTATTCTGCATTGAATGTCTAAGTACTCAACATTGCGTCAGGTGATTATTTTTTTAATGGGAAGAAAAGTCCAAATTCTCTTAAGCAAAGGCCTTTGGTAAGATAGCCTTATTATTATTATCTTTATTAATTATTGATTATTATATATTATACTATTTTATTATAATGATTATGTATACTATAATAACATAGTGAGTAATATATATTATGTATTGTTATAACCTATAACATTATACTAATAAATTACTATTACATAATATTACATAATTTTATTGTTATATACAGTATATAATAATGTATAATAATTAATATTGTTATAATGTTACACATAATATATGATTGAATTTATATAATAAATTTCCTATTTATATAATTTCTATTAAGTTATATATGTAATTTAAATTTATATATAGTAATTTAATAATATAATTATTAATATACAATATATGATAACAGTATAATTTATATTATTATAATATTATTACTATAAAACCTCAGGCAAGTTTATTTAGCATCTAAATTGAGAATCAAATATGACTAACTTGAGAAGCTAAGAAAAGGAGAATGGAGAATGATTTGTCTAATATTCTGAGGGTTCTGTATTCTTTAATATTTCTGAAAGATGATTAATATACAAAACTTGGAAATTTTCAGAAACTCTAAGTAAACCACAGTAAACACTCAGCTAACAACTTTAGATAGAAAACGTATAAAGGAATGAAATCAGAAACATGATCAGGAAGTGTGGCATGTTCAAGTGGATCACTTTGTCCACATTTTCAAGTAGTACACTTTTATAAAAATTTATGTTGACGTAAAATTTGAGAAATCAGTATGTATAAAACAGAAGAAGCAACAATTGAAAGGTAGTGTCTTTCTTATATAATTTCCCTCACTAACTAAGGATTTGGATTCCCCCTCCCCAGGCTCTCTCACACTGATTTTTTATACCACGATATAACTCTGATTGGAAATTTTTGACTTGAAAACATAGAGTTGATGAGCAAAAATAACAAATTTTAAGAGCATGAAGATCCTATAGTTTTGAATATAATTGTTCATTATTGTTACTGTTATAACTAAAACACAGTGAATCAGAGTCTCTGGAGGTGGCCTCTGGGAAGCTGTAGCTTCAACAATCTACTGAGCTGATTTAGCACCTTGAATGGTGTTGGTGACTTTGCCCCAAGAACCCCCGACTGTGATGCTTAGGTCTTATCCTTTAGGCACAAAAAGACCCAAAAAGACTAATCGAAGGGAAATAGGAATATTTGTCCAAACCTAAATGCAGTGAAAGTCACCTTACAGAGTTTCCACCTAGTAATGTTTTCATTGTCAGGGTAAATGGTGGCAATGAGCATCAGGCACAGGCCCAACCCTAACATTTAAGATGCATATGCCCTGTGTCTAAATACTTTAAAGTGATAAAGGAAATTAACCATTTGTTAAATAAAATGTTTCACTTCCTTCTTTGATAATCATTCTGTCATAACGTTCTGGGAAGCCAGTTACGATATAGAATTTTCAGATTCCTTGACGTTCTGTGTTGATACCTGGTGACTCAGGCAGAGCCACCTCTAGACCCCCAGCTTCCAACCCACAGCCCACCCCTTCTTGTCTCAGTCTGCCCAGACCCATACTCTGAGGCGTCTCATTCACATAGAAGTGGACACCGCATCCTGCAAGTGAAGGTGCCATCATCCTTAACTACACAAAGAGTTACTCCTTGGCCACAGCCAGTCTTCAGGCTTCACATTTGTCCCTGGGGGAAAAGACCCTTGCAGCTCCTAGAAGTGAGCTAGGGGCTACTTTACCTGGGAATGGAACCCCAGGGTGCTCTCAGAGGGAGTGCCACTGTACTCTTGAAAGTACATCTCCTTGGCCTGAGGACTTCTCACTCTGTGAGAAAGGGTGTGGCTGGGGGAAGGCCAGACCAAGACTTGATAAAGCACAAGGATCATGGCAAAGACTCATGGAGATATCTTATGTGTACAGTTCTTAACATTTAAATATATAGTCCAAGTTTCTGGCTGATTTATTCACTTATTCTCCAAGTATTTATTGAGCTATATGGCAAGTATTAGTCTAATCATTTGGGATACATGAGTGAATAAAACACACTAAGCCTTTGCTCTTATGGAGCTTACATTCTAATGGATTCTTAAATCCTTTCCATAACATCTAATATCTGTTGTCTGAGGTCAGCTTGAACATATCCATTGATGAGCCATTGAGTTTCTTTCATTGTTAGAGTTTTTATCTGACAGTTTTTCAATTGGATATATAGATACTTTCCAAAGACAATAAAAATTCCTGCTGGGAAAACCTTTGTGGTTAATTCATTGTACAGGGAAGAAATTACTCTTTCAAGGTCTTTAAAGCCAGGAAAAATAAAGAAAAATAAGTGTTATAAAATTGTATTGTAAACTGCTCCTTGAATGTGATTATATGTGATTATGACATTCCAATTAATTTATATTCTGAACTTGTTTTTTTTAGAGAGAGAGGGAGAAACATCAATGAGTGAGATATATCAATCGGCTGCCTCCTGCACACCCCCTACTAGGGATCAAGCCCTCAACCCAGGCATGTGCCCTGACCAGGAATTGAACCGGTGACCTCTTGGTGCATGGGACGATGCTCAACCAACTGAGCCACACTGGCCAAGGCCTTCTGTAATTTTTGAATTGAAAATACTTTAATCATTGTTTAAAATATGCAAAGCCGTGAGTTATTCCCACAAAGAATAATTGGAATACCCAATTCTATGTGAGAAATTAAGGTTTAGATATTTTAAATATTTAAATAGTACTGCTGGGTTGATTGATAACTCTCTAAAATCATCACCAGGAAAATATGTTGACCCAAAAAAGGTAAGCTTGACTTAGTAAGTGCACTCCCTTGACAGTGACTTTGAAGTGTTTCAGAAGTGAGATCTCTGGAAAGATATTGATCATGTTTGGAGCCTTGGCTGAATACTTCTTAGGGGTTTAGGACCTGAGCGGGGACTTTACAATGGATCTTGCAAGGTGGACCACTGATTGGGATCGGCAGGGTTTGTGACATGGTGGCTTTGGATTGGCAAGCATAACAAGAGGATCTTCAAGTGTCTTCTGCTGAGTAACATTATGTTAGTAATTCACCGCCATATTGTGGGAGTTCAGAATGAGTCACCCCAAGATGTGCCTCTGTGATATGGTGATTGTTTTGAGCTAAAGGCAACTTTAGCCTCTGGTTGAAGAGAAACTTCTGGCCCTCCCTTAACTACCTAGAAGAATTTGAATTAGGGGACTTGCTTATAGCAAGAGATATCAAAGATAACCTCTTTTGATCTATCAATAGGGCAAGGCAAACTTCTATTGACTAAATATCTGCTCTTATCATCCAAAGCACCTTATCTCATCCCCAACTCAGAATATTTTACATACACATTTTCCCTTTCTTTCTTTGAACCTCTTCTGTATGTGGGGTCTCTGACTCTCCCATGTATGAGGGGTTCCCATACATATGTATGTATTAAATTTGGTTATTTTATCTTGCTAATATGTGTCAAGTCTATTTGATTGTTAGACCAAACAGAAGAACCTTGAGGGTTGAGGAAAGTTTCTTCTTCCCCCACAATATCTTCAAAGAATAAGTATTTCTTGGAAAAATTAACTAGATTATTTTTACCTAACCCCTGTGTTACTTAGATTGTTTAGGACAAAACCAGGAGTATGCTTTGTTCCAGAATAGATTAGCATGATTTCAGGTCTCAATTGAACCCCAATATTTTTTCTAATAAGTCACTGTTGTAGGGAAGTTGCAAGTTATCAGCTGTAGTTCATATAATACAAAAGGAAACAACAGCCTAAGCCTTTTATCATTTATATGAAAATGATAAGATGCCTTATTAGAGGGGCTGTACAAAGTGAAAAGTTTTAAGGCTTGCTGGTACAGTGGTGAGCATAGCCTTCCAAAATGAAAGACTTTTATAGACAGAAGGAGGGTGGGGCAAGGAAGTTATTAGCAAAAGAACAGAAATAACTTTTTCAGGTCAGGACATGTGTTTTTAATGGGGAAGGGAATTGCCTTATCATGTAGATTACCTCACTAGAGCTAATTGGGAAATTTTAGTTTGACTGTTTAATGGTCACATTCCTGGGAGAAGTTGAAATTGCAATTAAGTCTTCATTTGCTGTCCTAGGGGCAAATGACTAAATTTTGGGCCTGTTATTTCTTTTTTTTTAATACCTCTTTTTTTTTTTTTTGATCTTCACCCAAGGATATTTTTTCCATTGACTTTTAGAGAGAGTGGAAGGGAGGTAGAGAGAGAGAGAGAGAGAGAGAGGGAGAGAGAGAGAGAGAGAGACAAACATTGATGTGAGAGAGACACATAGAATTGGTTGCCTCAAGGGTTGGGGATCGAACCTCCAACCCTGGAATGTGCCCTTGACCAGGAATGGAACTTGAGACCCTTTGGTTTGCAGGCCTATGCTCAAACCACTGAAGCATACCAGCCAGGGCTTAATACCTCTTTTGACCAGATATGATGCTGCTATAAGAATAACTTCCCGCCCTGGCCAGTTTGGCTCAGCGGTTGGAGCATCGGCCTGCGGACCAGAGAGTCCTGGGTTTGGTTCCCGCTAGGGGCACATACCAAAAAAAAAAAAAAAAAGAATAACTTCCTGGCCCTGGCTGGTTTGGCTCAGTGATAGAGCTTTGGCCCTCAGGCCAATGAGTCCCAGTTTCGATTCCAGCCAATGGCATGTATCTAGGTTGAGGTTCCTCCCTGGCCCTGGTCAGGGTCGTGTGGGAGGCAACCAGTCGATGTGTCCCTCTCAAGTCGATGTTTCTCTCTCTCTCCCTCTCTCTCTCTCTACCTGAAGATAAATGGAAGAATATCCTCATGTGAGGATTTAAAAAAAGAAGAATAATTTACTGTAAATAAGGAAAATAATTCAATTTTTTCGTTAGACTATCAGCTTTTGCTACTGGACTAAAGAGGTTCATTTGCCTGTGTGCATCAAAACCTATTAAGACACCAACAGGAGTTTGCAGTCAAGAAAGTAATGATTTATTAAGGAGTTATGCCTGGAGTCACAGGTAGCTCATGCTCAAAGTCCTGGCTCCCCAATGGCGTCCCGGGGATGGATTACATAGGGAGAAAAATCATTAGTCATGGTGACTAATAGAGTTAAGTTCATGGTTTCCACTGATTGGTTGGTGCTAGGAAAGGGTACCACTGCATTGATCATTGCATTTGGTCCTGATGTCAGCCACAGAGTTGTCCTGTCCAATTTCGAAAAGATTTGTTCTGTGGGATCATTCTGCTTTCTGGGGTCTGGAGCTAAAACACCGTTGAGGCCATAATATCATGTTTAAGTTGACTGAAAACTCTGTCTCAATAGTCAATAGATCCAGGACCCTGTTTCTAAGACTACTGGATGCTGACCAGAATCTTACTGTTCTGGCGGCTTAATGATTAAAAAGGGAGAGGGAGGTGGGTGAGTCAGGGCACTAGATGAGGCCAGTTTGAGTCAAAGGAAAAAGAAAAAAATCAAAATCAAAAGCCAGATTAAAGAAAATGAGATTTCTGCACAGTTATACTTTAAAAAATTAACCGGAGCCTGCCCTTGAGCTGAAATCAATGTGTCAAGAAATCCCTTGCCTTTCCTTTACTTGACTCAGAACCTAATTAGCATTAGGTACACAAAGCCATTGCAAGAACTGTATCAACTCTAGCTATAACCACATAGAAATTCATTTTTTTTTATCTGACCTTCTCTCCTTTCTTTCTTTTGAATTCAAACTGGCCTCATTCAGCACCCTGACTCACCTGCCTCTTCCTTTTGCCCTTAATCATTAAGAACCACGCCCTTAATCATTAAGCCCTCAGGACAATGTGATTCTGATCAGCATCAATAATCTTAGGAACAAATCCTGGATCTGTTGACCCCGGAGATTGTGTTTTGGTCAAACTAGAAATAACAACTAGGCATCAGATGTGTTTCAGTTCCAGGCCCAGAAAATTAGGAAAACCAGATGAAGCTATGCCATGGCTGACATCAGGAGCAGATGCAATGACTAATGATCCCCCTGCCCCAGAGCTGACCAATCAGTAGAGACCACAACCCTGACCATGACCCTAACTCCCTTAGTCCCCATGTTTAATGATTTTTTCCTCTATATAACCCATCCCCTGGAAGCCTTTGGGGAGTCAGGTCTTTGAGCATTAACTAAACTGTCTCTGGGAGTGGGCCACTTACTGAAAATTCTTACTTTATTTGCTGCAAACTACTATTCATTTCTTATTGGGCTCTGATGTGCAAGGCAAACACATTCCTTTAGTCCGGTAACGTAGTTGCTTTCCAATTCTTGTCTAAGAAGCCTCACTTGAGTTACTTTAGGTAAGCCATAGTTTAAGTTAGGCTGGATTGTAAGAACTTTAAAAATAAGCATTTAGGACATTGAAGGTGATATTAATCTGTTAAGAGTGATAAAACTTTTGGCCTGATCTTATTTTGTAACTATTTTTATGGTCTACAATTTTAGTTGTATAGTTTTCTCTTGTTTTGCATATTTTTAGTAGTGTTATTGGTTTTTAGGTTTTGCTCTTAAGTCCTTTAACAACAAATAACTTTTTTATTCATTCAGGACTTTTCTGTTTTAGTTTTTTTTTTTTTTCATCCTCACCTGAGGACATTTTTGCATTTATCTTCAGTTAGAGCGGGAGGGAGAGAGGGAGGAAGAGAGAGAGAGAAACATCGACGTGAGAGAGAGACATCAACTGGTTGCCACCCACATGACTCCAACTGGGGCTGGGGACAAACTGCAACCAAGGTACGTGCCCTTAGCAGGAACTGAACCCGGGACTCTCCGGTCCGCAGGCCGATGCTCTAACCGCTGAGCCAAACCAGCCAGGGATCTGTTTTAGTTTTAATCTGTTCTAATGGGCATATTAAGAGAATATTACATTTATTTGCAAAGTGTGTTGCAATGCAATGAGAATTACAATAGGAGGCAGGCAAGCTGAGTTCTCTTCCTGGCAATTCAAAGGACTAATGGTATAAACTTAGGAAATCTCTATAAGGCTAAAGTTTTTATTAGAACAAATGAAGGTAATGGGCTAGTTGATTAATAAAAATTTCCCATGTCTATAAAAGTTTAATTTAGCTTTAATTATAAAAATATTCATAGTAATTTAGATTACAAGTGAAAAAGGATGTGAAAAAATTAATAAGTCAAAACATGATGCTTTTAGTGTATTATTGGTAATAGGATGTGTAATGGATTTATATGTGAAATATGAAAGAGAAACCAAAGGTCAAATTGAAATTAAAAAATTTTAATCAAATTAAAAAATTAATAGAGATCTAAAGTATTAAGGGAATGTAACCACAGAATCAGCTCAAAATTGTCCTATCCTATTTAACGCAATACTGAGTTGCTTTTAAAAGAAAACAGACCAAAACCACAAAGTCATGCAGAAGTATGCACAGTATGACCCCCAGGTGCACCAGGAACCAAAGTCTCATCACCCCCTCCTTGAACCAAATGACCTGGACAAAACCGGACTCAAACAACTGAACCCTTTCAGAAGCAAAGGGTCTGTTGTCCAGGAAAATCCTGTGTAGACTCTGTTTACTACAAAAGCTCCTAGGTCTTCCAAATAAAACTTGCCCTGACAAAGTTTCCACATACTTGTTTCCCCTAAACTCTTATAACATGCCCCAAACTCTGGATCATGGAGCTGACTTTTGAGCATGAGCTTCTCCTTCTCCTGGGTGGCTCCGTTCATCATAAAATAGCCAATCTTTTTCCACTGTAATTCTTGGTGTTTAGTGTTTGGCTCTGCTTGTGTGGGGTGGATCAATTATTTCTGCTCTGTAACAGGAACATTTGAACAAAAAGCTGTAGTTGGTAAAATGAATTTAACTTTGAGCAAATCTAACATGGAGAACAATACAATGTTCCTAAATAGAAACCTCTTTTTTTTTTTCTTTCTTTTTCTTGACAATTGAAATTTACCTGGGCCCTGTGCTCTATAAAAGTGATGGTTAAGAAATCCCCCTAAGCTTTTGTTATCCAAAATGCCCTTTTATGTGACATGGGAAATGGTTTACCTGGAAGAACCGCCCTTTCCCCATGAGTTAGATAAGGCCTACTGTTCACCTTTTCTCATGACTCCCATAAGATCTGCAGATGACTCCCTTGTTTACCTGTGACAAGGTCCAACACAGACCTTTCTGTTTTGCCTGAACCTGCTGACAAAGCCAGACACAGACCCTCCAATACATTCCTTGTCTCATGAATGATTAGCTTAGAGCAGAACTGTTTGTTCCCTTTGAAAATAGCTAGACACAGGGATAAACATTTTCATTTTAGCTCACTGACTGAGAATCCCCAGATTACAGGGGGAAAAATCCCAACTGTGAATCCCCCCACCTTTAACTTGTCTGTTCCTCACTATTAAAGTCTAAGGCAAAACCTCACTGCTCAGACACTGATGACACAATTGGGTCTTCCTATTGCAAATGCCTGAATATAATCTATCTGCTCACTTTGATTTTTGTCATTGTCATTGCCTTCAAGCCTTCCTTTTGTCCTCTATTTCTCTTACCCCTTCTTTAAAATTTTTGTTGGCTATCCACAGGGTTTCTCAGATTTTATTCAAGGTGAAGCTGGAAACATAGAGAAGACACTTCCCTTGCCTTGCTAAACAGTAAGAATGATGAGTAGCAGATGGGCATGTGTCTACTAAAATGAGAAAAGAAAAGATTAATTGCATGCTAAAAAAGATAATGCTTCTGAGCTGAATAGTATTTTAAGGGCCACACAGCACTCAGTTATGATAGAAGAGTTAAATTTGGATTCATCATTGTAAAAGCTTGGATTGGAGATTTCTGATTATAAATTCCTCAGAATAATTGCATTTCAACCTTACCAATATACATAGAAGTATATATGTCAGTGTTTGTGTTTGATATCTATTTATTTTTTAGTATAAATTCCTTCAGATTGGAGGCCCAAAATAGTGCGTAACTAACCCTGACAAGCTCAGTGGGGCCTGCATGGCGGCCTCACAAACTCAGAGACCTAAAGTAACCACATAGAATGACCTGAAATGGAAACTTCTTAACTAAAAGCCAGTCATGGTAAGTAGTCATGTCCTAGGCCTATATCTTTCTTGACAAAGGTCAATCTTTACCTTAACTAAACCTGCCTACTTCTTTTTGCATCTAGGATAACATAACTTTGGAATGTCAGAGTAATCCCCTTTTCCCAGAACCCTCAGAGTACAATCTCCCACCAGATCATGAAAACACAGAATCCCTCATTTTTATCTTGCTTTCCCAAATACCACCTCTATGTGTTATAAATATTGTTAACTATTCTATACCCACTGATGTAAAAGAAGCATGTGTTTATTTGTTTTACTTTTTATCCCAGAGATTTCCCCATTTTGCTTTCTCCTGCCTCCCTAATCTATCACCAATAGATTTCATTGGAACCCCTATGTCTTTTCCTTTGATTCTAATATATAAAATAAGTGGTAAAACTGCAATTCTCTGGAGCATTTTCTCAATCCTTTGAGATTTGGCAATTGCTGTCAGTTTGGTTCAAATAAACTCATAAAAATTCTCTACAGGTTTAGATGTTTGTTACACTGACATATATGTGTGCATATGTGTTTGAGTGTATAAATTTTAATTTGTTTCCATTGAACTTAAAATATTTAATTTCTTTCTTGATTTGTGTGTGATACACACAATCATATATAAAGTATGTAACTCCTTTATCAAATTGAGGGGCAATTCAATATACTAGAAATTTTAATATGGTTTCAGTTTTAATGAAAGTCCTCTAGAATTATTCTATTTTACATTCCTTCAATCTGTAAAAGTAACTGATTAAAAATATACTGGTTTAAACTTCTGCTAGAGTTCTTTCTAGTAAATTTAACTCTCCATGTTCTTCCGTTTTACAGCATTTTTACCTCTAACAGATTTACAGACAGAAAAATCTCAAAAGATTTTATTTGGTTTGGCAGCAGAAAAACATAAACATTTCTATACTTCTCATATTATAAAGGAATTCCGCTCCTTCTTGTGCGGGCACACTACTCTAAGTGATGAGGTTCGTGACACTACACAGCATGATTTCTTGGCCCAAAACCAGATCTTCAATCCCAACACATCTCGGAGTATATTTTTGATGAATAAATTACCAAACTAATGAGACACACTAAGAGGTTAAGGATTGATCAAGTACTTAATCTTTTTAATGAAGGACACAGCATGAAACACAATCCACCAAATAGATACAATAAACAGTCTTCTAAAACCTAATTAGAATAAAAATACAAAGGAAAGTACAAAGTCTTAACAATTTGTCTACCAAATAAATACTAACTTGGCATTTTCTGCAACAAAGAAAAAGCTTTAAGTCATCAACTTTATTTATATTTGAATCAGGTAGGTCCCAGAAGTTCACCAGGATACAAGAATGGTATTTTAATATGGAATTTTAATATGTTTTGATGTCTGCTGAGTCCATGAAAATTATTTCAAAATATGGCTTTGGAACTTTTATAGAACTTATTGGGCCTTGAGAAGATGAGCAAATATTTTAGAAATCTTCTAAGTACACAATTACTGTGTGTATCTGTGAGGTATCTGTGAGCTGGATTTAGCCTTTGAGTGTCAAATTTTTTTTTTTTTTTTTTTGCATTATTTAGGATTTAATCAAGTTTTTGAGTCCTTATTTACTTTAGTTTGGATATTAAAAATAAGTTGTATAATTTAGTGAGAGGTTCACTGAAAACTTTCAGTAACAAATCAAATAGTTTTTCACAACAAATCTTTTCTAAAAAATGATAATAGCAACAAGGGATCGGGTGGCACATTGAGCCAAGCAACCTCCTTGGATTAAAAATATGTAGCAAAAAGAGTTACCACTTACAGAGGGTGAATCTAAATAAGACCCTAACATTTGGGTTGGTGATGTACTTATGTACATAATACTTCCCTTTTCAAATAGTGAAAGTGTAACAGATTAATGATTAGGTATCATTATTGGTGATTAATTATACCGTGATACTGTTATACAGTATGCACTGGAGTAATACATTTTTATTCTCTAAATTTCACACCATCTGTTGAGTTGAATATTTAGAATATATTGTTAACTGCATCTACTCTAGATATCATCACCATAGTATTTAACAAATCACAATTGTGTAATTCAATTTTTCTTCCAAAGATTCTGAAATCTGTTGTAAATCTGTTTAACAAAGGACTATGTCCCAATTGTGGCATCAGTAAGCAAGATTTTACTCCCTATTGATAAGAACACATGAGCTATATCTTCATAAGGTAATGGATAATAGGAAATTTAAACTCGATTGAACATACCCAAAGTGGTACTGGATTTCAAATATTAAATGGACTTTTTAATAAAAAATCAGATCTCTGTCTAGTAGACTAGTATCTTCCCAGTAAAACTTAAATCATTGATTATCATGGAATTGCAGTGGTTTGGGTCAAAGAATAAAAGGAGTAATTTCAAATGAAAGTAACTGCAATATGCCCTTACTATGTTTCATCAGGAGGTCACTGGGTATTCAGTATAGGATCTATTATTAGGAGAAAGATAGACCCCTTTTTTTAAAGTTAATAAATATAACTAAATATTTCCAGTTGTTTCAAAACAACCAATATTTTGCCCTAGAGACAAGTATTTAGCTCTCACGTAAATTAATGTGTTTTCATGCAAAATAATGGACACCAAACCCTATTTGTGGAATCACTTCCCCTTGTTTATGACTCTTTGCTGTAGAAGTTACATTATAAATGCTAATCAGTTTATTTCCCTCAAATATTAGAATCCCAGCAATTACTTTGAGAATACACTTGTTTTTAACCTGTGCTCTAGAGTTCTAGGGATTCTATGAGTACCATGAAGGGCTGCCTAAGACTGGTAAACAGATGCCTCCCCATGGTTCATACCAAGCTGCCAGGTCAGATTTTATTTAAACAGAGAGCTAAAAAACCAAAATCAAACCACAAAACCCTTAAATCCCCTGAATTAGAATAGTACGTAGAGAAAAAGGTAAAAAGACAAGCAATAACAAGTGTTGGTGAGGATGTGGAGAAAACGGAACCCTTTTGCACTATTGGTGAGAATCTAAATTGGTGCAGCCACTGTGGAAAATAGTATGGAGGCTCCTCAAAAAATTAAAAATAGAGCTATCAAATGATCCAGACATTCTACTTCTGAGTATTTATCTGAAGAATATAAAAATACTGACTCAAAAAGATATATGCCTCCCCACCCATGTTCACTGCAGCATTATTTGTAATAACCAAGATATGGAAACAATCTAAGTATCCATTGATGGATGAATAAATTTAAAAATTGTAGCATACACACACAATGGAATATTTTTCAGCCACAAGAAAGAAACTGGATCTTGTTACTTGTGACAACAACATAGATAGACCTCAAGGGCATTATGCTAAGTGAAAGAAGTCACACAGAGAGTGACAAATACCATATGATGGCATTTGTATGTGGAATCTGAAAACAAAAGCAAAAAAAAAAAAAAAAAAAACCAAGTTTATAGATACAGAAAATAGATGAGTGGCTGCCAGAGGCAGGGGAGGGGGACATGAAATGGGTGAAAGAGGGTCAAAGGTACAAACTTCCAGTTATAAAATAAATTAAGTCATGGTGCTCTAATGTACAGCAGCATGGTGACTACAGTTAATAATACTGTATTGCACATTTGAAAGTTAAGAGCATAGATCTTAAAAGTTCTTAACAGAAGAAAAATGTTTGTAACTATGTAGGCTCATAAATGTTAAGTAGACTTACTGTGGTGATCATTTTGAAATATGTACAAATATCAAATCATTATGTTGTACACCTGAAACTAATACAATGTTATATATGTCAATTATACACCAATTAAAAAAAAGAAAATTCAGTAGATATCTGTTAAGATGTATCATTGGGGAAAAAAGTCATGGTATAACATACATTTGTTTCAATACCTTTTTTTTTTATTTTTTAAACTTTATTGTTGAATATATTACAGAAGTTCCTCCTTTTTCCCCTATTGATCCCCTCCTCCCCACTCCTACCCCCTCTCCTGCCTGTCCCCACACTGTTGTCTATGTTCATTGTTTATGCATATATGCATATAAGTTCTTTGGTTTCTTTCTTCCCACCCCCCCATCCCCCTTCTCTTTGAGGTTTGTCAGTCTAACAACCAATTTGTACCTCTTAATCCCTTCACCTTTTTCACCCATTCCCCCAACTCCCTACCATCTGGCAATCAACAATATGTTCTCTGTATCTATGAGAATGTTTCTGTTCCGCTTGTTCATTTTGTTTGTAGATTCAGTTGTCCATAGATATGTATTTATTGCCATTTTGTTTGTTCATATTTTTGATCTTCTTTTTCTTCAAGAAGACTCTTCAACATTTCATATAATAATGGTTTGGTGGTGATGAACTCCTTTAGCTTTTTCTTGTCTGGGAAACTCTTTATATGGCCATCGATTCTAAATGATAGCTTTGTAGGATAGAGTAATCTTGGTTGTAGGTTCTTGCTTTTCATCACTTTGAATATTTCTTGCCACTTCCTTCTGGCCTGCAAAGTTTCTTTTGAGAAATCAGCTGACAGTCTTATGGGAACTCCCTTGTAGGTAACTGCTTTTCTCTTGCTGCTTTTAAGATTCTCTCTTTGTCTTGAACCTTTTGCATTTTGATTATGATGTGTCTTGGTGTGGGCCTCTTGGGGTCATCTTGTTTGGGACTCTCTGTGCTTCCTGAACTTGTATGTCTGTTTCCTTCACCAAGTTAGGGAAGTTTTCTGTCATTATTGTTTCAAATAGGTTTTCAATTTCTTGTTCTCTCTCTTCTCCTTCTGGCACCCTCAAGATGTGAATGTTGGTACACTTGAAGTTGTCCCAGAGGCTTCTTACACTATCCTCATTTTTGTGGATTCTTTTTTCTTTTTGCTGTTCTGATTGGGTGTTTTTTGCTTCCTTATATTCCAAATTGATGATTTGCTTCTTGGCTTTGCCTTCTCTACTATTGAATCTCTGTACATTATTCTTTATTTCAGTTAGAGCATCCTTCATTTCTGTCTGGTCCTTTTTTATGCTCTTGAGGCCCTCAATAAGTTCACTGAAGTTCTCACTAAGTTCATTGAGCATCCTTATAAGCAGTGTTTTGAACTCTGCATCTGTTAGGCTGCTTATCTCCATTTCGCTTAGTTCTTTTCCTGGAGTTTTGTTCTGTTCTTTCATTTGGGACCTGTTTCTTTGTCTCATTTTGGCTGCCTCCCTGTGTTTGTTTCTATGTATTAGGTAGAGTTGCTATGTCTACTGGGCTTCCTAGGGTGGCCTATTGTAGTAGGTGTCCTGTAGGTCCAGTGGCACAGCCTCCCTGATCTCCCAGCTGGGCCCTCAAGGTGCACCCCTCGTGTGGACTTTACACCCTTCTGTTGTAATTAAGTCTTGATTGCTGTTGGCACATCAATGAGAGGGGTTTACTCAGGCTGATCAGGTGCAAGGACTGGCTGTGCCCACTATCCACCGACCTCTGACTACCTTGAATGATCAGCTATGCAGGGGCCCACCACACAGAGCAAAACTTACTTCATCAGGGCTCTGGTACCCACTGAGTCCATTCCTTGAGTGTCTCACCTGTGAAGGTGGTTGGGTGGTGGTGCTTCGCAGTGTTCTGAAGCTGTCCACTGGGTGTGCTGGCTGTGGGGCCAGGTCAGCCACTGCCTGTGTTCTACCCGGGGCCACCAGGCATAGGCTACAATGCAGTCTGTAGATAGATGCTTCTTGTGCTGGGCTTGGAGGTGCCCAGGAAAAGCCAAGTTGTGAGTCAAGGCTGGCTGTTTTTAGTGCCAGGCCTAGGGCCACTTAGCAAGAGGTATGGGGTTCGCTGAGACCAGATGCTGCTTGTTTGAAAGAATTTAGGAAAATCTGAAGCAGGATCCGAAACAGGCCATTCCTTTGGTAAAGCAACTGGCAATAGCTTGGGTGGGCCTGGAAGTTGGGTGGGGCAGGGCCTCAGGGAATCACCAGGGCAGGGCAAACAGTGTGAGCCAGGTTGCTGGAGTCCCAGATATGGCGGCCGTCTGCCTGCCCTGTGGGGGAAGGGCTCACCAAAGGAACAAAGGCCTCTGAAAGCACATTTGTCCAGGAGAAAGCCACCTTTCCAGCCCTCGCCCCAATGCCAAACAACTCAGTTCTTCCCTGTATGTCTCTGGTAACTTTCGAGCTGCCTCCCCCATGCTGGAGCTGGAGGGTGCGAGTCTGAGTAAGTCCGTGCGCGGGCCCTTTAAGAGGAGTTGCCTGGGGCTCCAGCAGCCTCAGCCTCAGTTCCTGCTGGTTTTACAGCCAGAAGTTATGGAGACTTCTCTTCCTGGCACTGGAACCCTGAGCTGGGAGCCGGGTGTGGGACGGGGACCCCTCAGTCCTCAGGGAGGACCTTCACAGCTGAGGTAGCCCCCTGACTTTTATCTGCCACATGGGTGTGGGACCAGCCCTTCTGCCTCTGCCCCTCCTACCAGTCTCGATGTGGCTGCTTCTTTAATTTCGTAGTTGTAGGACTTCCATTCAGCTTGATGTCAGGCGATTCTGAATGATGGTTGTTCTGTAGTTTAGTTGTAACTTTGATGTGGTTGTGGGAGGACACGATACTGCGTTTACCTACACCACCATCTTGACCGGAAGTCCTGTTTCAGTATCTTAAAACATTTCTCTTTAAAAGCATCTGAGTGTATTGGACAGGTTGATAGAAGACCTGAGTTAAACAGCTGATTTTGTATTTATCTGATTGCTGTGTGTGCTAACTTTTGAGTCTAAGGCTCCATATCTGTGAATAAAAAGGTTGGTCACTCTGATAACCTCTAGCTTTGAAATAAAATTTTTGTTGTTAATCCTCACCTAAGGATATTTTGTCCATTGATTTTTAGAGAGAGCGAAAGGAACAGGGAGAGAGAGAGAGAGAAACATCAATGTGTCTTCAATTAGTTGCCTCCTGCCTGTGTGGTGACCGGGGCCGAGGATCAAACCTGCAACCTAGGTATGTGACCCAGGAATCAAACTCAAGGCACTTCTGTGCATGGGCCAACACTCTAACCACTTAGCCACACCGGCCAGGACCGAAAAAAAAAATTAATAAAATAAACAGTAATAATCACAAACAAATTGCTTTTGTTCTTTATGGACTAAAATATAGCTCAGTTTTCCTATGTTATTAATACATAATTACCTCATATGTCATTCACTGTTAGTTAACATGATGCAAAATTAATTTTTCACTCATTCAGATATTAATAAATAACCTCCTATTTATTTCCAGTGATCAGTATTTGTAACTGGGATTATTTCATTCTAAACTATGATGTTTTTAGGCCCAGTGAACTATCAACAATGTCTTAAATAGTACTAGTTTCTGTAGAAGCCTGAAAGAATTTAGAGAATTCAGAAACTTTTTGAAGGTGTCCAATTTTCTTTCCCATATTACTCTATAATTAAAAAACAAATTTGGCTCTTTATAATTTATGGTTTTGCTACTTATCTAATTTAGAATTGTCTCTGACAAAGTTCATTTCACACATTTTATAAAAAAACATGGGGTATATTTTCTTAAAATACATTACTTCCCATAATTATTGCTTTGTGGATTTTTATGGCTATAAAACTTAGCATTTTTTCAGTTCCATTTTGCCTTTTAGGACTTTAGGTAATGAGAGGCAGCCATAAGTATCTAAATCATGAAAACTCTAATTAGTATGTTTTCCTTTTAAAGTTCTACAAAGCATGTCTCCTAAAAAATTTTGGAAACATTGGTTTTTGGTTGTTCTCTCTTCCTTTTCTCTGAAATGGCACATGTTACAAGTATACAATTGAATGAATCTCACAAAGTGATTGCATCCCTATAACCATTTCAGAAAGTAGAATATTACCAGGGCTCTAGAAAATGCTGTCAGGGTCCTTTCCAGTAACTGTCCCCTCCAACCATGACATGTAGTATCAAAGAACCTACCTGCTTTTAAACTATAAAAACAGAATCATACAGCAAGCCCTATATTGTGTCCGGTTCCTCCAGCTCAACTGTCTGTTTTTTTAACTTGTTCATGAATTGTAAAAAAAAAAAAAAAATGTGAATTGTTATTATAGATATTTTGACAGCTAATAGTAAAATAAAAAATTGTAGTTTAACTGTTTAGGGAATAAACGTTCTTACAAGTGATGTACAAATGTCTGTTCTTCATTATTACATATTATCTCCAACTTATGCTGGATCTTCAATGCTAATATAGTAAAGTCTAGCTGAAAGTGAATGATGTATAATCTGAGAATAACCTAACCACGACCAAATATAACAAAGCCTCTCTTCCCACAGCATTCAATTGTATGGCTTCAACTTTATCTTAGAGATTCTGTAGAACGTGATTTCTCTCCTAAAGTAAATAACGAGACAGATTGCAGAAAATAAAATAATTTAATACATGTGACTTTTGAATTGCAGGAGAAACTTAATCAAATAAACTATATGATATGCTAATTCCAGATGAGCATTTATACATTCTCTTCCTTTTCAACCTTGCATTTTGAATGTAAACCAATTTTATTTCTACTGCTTGACTGTGTCTAGGTTCTTTAGGTGGGAAGGCATCTGTGTCTAATTTATTTTATCTCTCAAACTTAGGGTAACTTTGTAAACCAAAGTAGGTACTTATTGTCTGTGGTCTAAATGAATAAAATGCCAATATTTCCATTTTTCTAAATCATGCAATAATAATCAGAACCTCTATTTTTAATTTAATTTATAAAATGATACCTTGAAAATAGATTTTGTCTTGATATCAATTTGATACATTGTATTGTATCAAATGTATTTGATACATTGTATTGTATCAAATTGATTTGATACATTAAAATCTATCATTTCTGAGTTACAGGAATATTTTTTGTTCTGTATAATATAAGTACTTGTGTTATTCCTTTTAGAGTAAATAAACATTTCAAAAAATATTCTTGAATTTTCAAACAATGACTAAAGCCAAAGAGCTGTTCCAAAGCCCATGAACTTCTCCTTTGCCAATAAAAAAATATAGGGTGTCCCCCCCAAAAATGTATACACAACTTTGAATAATTATAAAGCCATTTTTTATTAAAATACATTTCATTTTCAAAATGTAATGGAATCTACAGACACCCTGTATACATTTTTTGGGACACCCTGTATATATAAGAGAAAATGGTAACTGTACCTTAATCTCTAAATCAATATATAATCATAGCCCCAAATTACTGAATTCCAATGGATTGATAGGTACTACTCTAGAATGCATCAGAAGGTGCCAACCTTTGCCATGGAAACAGTGAGAGAACAGGCCAGTGGGCTAGAAAAATGTTTTAAAGAGAAAAAAAAGATAACCAATTGGCTAAGTAATTCCACCTCATGAGAAAGAAATGATGAGATATATTAAATTCAATCTTCAGGCATCATATTGCTAACTCTCAGAAAGTCGATATAAGAAAGTCAACATATTTGCTAGTTTTCTTTTCTTTCTTTCTTTTTTTTGGTATAGTTCAGTTCATGAAATAAAAATAAATTGGAAGAGAAAATAAAAGGAGTTATTTTTCTGTTTCTTCTAGTCACAGTTGGTTTGAAATTTGTTCCATGAGGCAGACAGACATTTCGTCAGAAGAATTGGATCTAAGTGACTCAGGAGTTTTTGTCCTATAAGAAGAATCTCCATTGGAATTCCCAGCCTAGTGTTTTTCTATGCATACCAACTTCTTTAGACATAGTTAACATCTTCTAAGCATTAGTAGTCTAGCAAATGATATCATGTACAAATCTTTCCTTTTCAGCTTGGGAAGTTATTAGTTAAAACCATCCAGGCAATATGGCAGAGATTAGTCTTCTCATCTAATCTTCTTCGAACTGGCAGCCATGCTTAAGCTGTGCAACAAAGCAGAGGAGGAAGCGGAGGAATCAGAGAAGCCAGCAAGCAGATGGCCTAACTGTTAAGTCCATCCTGTCCATCACTGGGCCATGTGCTATTTTGGCTGTCCCGGAAACGTTGTTTCTAGGAAAAGCATGAACTGCTGTTAAAGCCAGCAAATACACATTTGTGGTAGCACTACTGGCCAGTAATATTTAATGCCACAGCTGGTGATAATAAGAATTTTATAGCACAGGTAGGAATATTAAGTGTAGGACATCACAGATAATGATATTATGTACTTAACACAATATGTAGTGATACAGATGCCTTTCATTCTTACTCCAGCCTAAAGACAGAGGTAACGCAAAGCAATCCTTGTGTGCTGTAAAATCACTTTCAAAATGTAAGCTATACTTCTGCGTTTGTTAAACATCACCATAACATTCACACACATGTTTAATTCCATTGGTAATTTTTACTTTTAACTTGAAAGTTTTGAGAAATAGCTATTTTCCCCCGGGATGATGGAAACTTATAATAGAGGACTGTATTCTGTCATAGTCTGGTAATATTAAAATATTTGTGCACAGATTAGCTCACACAAAATGATGAATGAAAACCAGGTTGAAACGAAAGCTTCATTTTTTGCTATAATTGTTTTGAAAATAAGTAATAGTAAACAAATGGATTGAAAAGAAGAATACTGCATCACTCAAAGTGTCTATATTTGCTGAGCTGGTGGTGTTGTACATGAAGAAAGCAAGAGAGAAAGGGTGCAGGGATCTGATATATTAATAATACTATTTTAAAAATTCAGCTTTGTAAAGTAGTTAATATAAGCCCATTTGTAAAAAAAAAAAAGATATGCATATATAGTTACTGTCTACAGATATTGAAAACAATACAAGAGATAATAATTTGTTGTCAAGAGGGAAGAAAAAAGTCAGTATCTAGTATAGAATGGTATGTAAACTGTTGTGTCTATTTCCTTGGCAAATATCATATTTGCTTTCCTTGAAATAACAAGAACTTCATGTCTAGATGTTCAGATAGTTATCATACAAAGGCCATCATAACTGTTGTGAAAATACAACTAATATTAATATATATTCAATACCATAAAAATGGAACTTTTGAATTTTTATATTCTTTTAAATTAGAAAAAAAAGTCCTCTAATATCTATTTTTGAAATATTTTCACATCTGCAATCTATTTAAATAGGATTTAAATATTCACATCTATAAATTTTTTTTGTGTTTTTTTCTTAAAGTAACACTTCAAAAAAAGCTTTTGCAGTCATGGCCTCTTTTTGTTCCTATTGAACAGTAACTCAGTCCCAAACCTATGACCGTGTTATTGAGAGAACAAGGAATTGATGACTCTAAGGTTCCACACAGGGTCTGAGCGTGGGCATGTGTGTGAAAGAAGATGTGACTAGCAACTGTCAACTGCATGTCAGGCATCCTTGTCATCAAACCCAAGGTTCCTAGTTTTCTGAATCATGGGGTCTAACTCTGAGTCACAGTCCACACCGCTGAGCCTGGTCCTCCATCAGTCCTCAGAGCAGTCCCTGAGGAAAGGACTGAGGTGCAAGTGATCTGTGAAGGACATCCCCCCAGGAGAAAGCGGAGAAGCAGAGAGGGAAGGGGCCACACTCTTGTGTGACTTCAGCTGCATCCCGGACTCAGCCCAAGCCCTCCAGCCTGCAGTGTGATGACACTCGGGGGTCCAGACTTGAGGCAAAGGAGCAGCTGTCTCTCATCCTAGTGAGTCATTGTTAGGGATCCTGGCTAGGCTGGGGGCATAAATGTCCCCCTACTTCTGACTCTCCAGGAGGGTGAATGCCAGGCAGCAGGTCCCCTAGGGTAGCTGGTACAAGCAGTCAGCTGCAAAGTGCCCTGAAGCCGGGAGGCAGTTGTGCAGAGATGGTGCACCAGTCTGAGGGGATTCGGAGGGCAGCCCCGTGTGGGCTTCTGCCCATCTGCATGAGCACAGAAGGTCTGGTCCCCCCTTGGTTATTTCTGAGGAATCCCAGCAAGGGTCTGTCTTTTCCCGGCTGTTGCTTTTTTCCTGTCCCTTCACGGCGACTCCTCTGATGCTGTCAGCGTGCCCCCCTGACCATCTGGTGATGATGACTCCACGCTGTAACACTGCTTCTCTCAGCTTTGCCCTGTAATCCCAGTAACACACTGGATACAAGGCAGGGCAGGGAATGGACTTAAGTAGTAAATCTTTAAGATAACATAATACAAGCACGAGGTTTTTCTTCCTTGTAGGGAAAACTTAGCTGGATCCTAAGTGCATGGCTCGGCCATTCCTTAGAGTGACACCGCCCACCCCCTTTTCTCTGCCCTGCCTCCCTGTTCTTGAGGTCTAAGCTGTCCCCTGCCCCCAAATAAGATACGAGTCCTCTTCTTACTTGGCACATTTAACAAACCATATTTAAGTCACAATAAGAAGTTTAAAAAAGTTATTATTCTCTTTTCAGAGGAAAAGAAAGACCACCATAATATCTTATTTATTAAATAGAATTCCTAGAGTCCTGTCTCCAGTGTGTACATGTGGGTTATTCTCTGTATGCATATTTTTGAAAACAAGAAAGGCTAGGCCCTTGCCTTACCTCTGTACCACTAGAAAGGCACAGGAAAGGCTTACCCAAGACAGATTTCAGCTTAGACCCTAGAATGCAGAAACTGCTGCTCTGTAAAAATCGGCACTGCTTTCCCCTGTCCTATCTATACATTCACATGTCACTGCAAATTATTTTGTAGAGTAGGAAGTTAAACCTTAAATCTTTAAGGAACTTTTAGAAGTCACATGGTTACTACATGGCAGAACTAGGGTCCTGCTTTGGATCATCTGACTCCAAATATACATTTCTTTATACATGAAATTCTTAGTTTATTAATCCTCTCATGAAGAATCTGCACAATTGCCACAGGTAAAGTCACTGAAGAATCTTTACTTCTTTCTGCCAGCACTAACCCTGGCTTTTGCAGTCCCCTGACTTTCTTCATTCTGTTCTCACATTCCTTCCCCTGTGTTCTTGAGGTCTTCTTCTCACATAGACCATGTCTTGCAAGTCTATGTTTGGGTTCATTTTTCTTTTCTTTTCTTGATTTGAGAAAGAGAGAAAGGGAAACATTGATTTGTTGTTCCACTTATTCATGCATTCATTGGTTGATTCTTGCACGTGCCCTGACCCTGGATTGAACCCACAGCCTTAGAGTATTGGAACAACACTCTAACCAACGGAGCTACCTGGCCAGGGCCTGGGTTCATTTTTCTTTGCACAATCCAAGGAATCCTAAATTATGCCAAAGCCAGTTGTCTTGCCACCAGTAAAATGGGTTCTGAATCCAAACACAAAGATGACATCTGGTGTGGTCTTATACATTTTGGCTAGTTTTCCCCAAATTTCTGTCTCAGCTGCTTTTGCCTTCCCAGGGTGAAGGACATCAATGACCATTTGTTTCCAGTGAAGTAGTCTGTTGGCCACAAACTCCCTGGTCTGGATAGTTACTATGTCGTTCATGATGGTGGCCGATCTTCAAGGAGCCAGGGAAGAAAAAGAGCCAAATGTAATTTTTTATACCATTTCACTTTCTTATGAAAAAGGTATTATAATGCCAAATTCTCTCTTATGTTTTTGTACCATCTTTGGGGGCTTTAGAGACCATTTGCCACATAGTTTGGCCTCTCAGAATATTCTGTAAAACTCTCTTCTGTTGACTGCCCCTCATGATGAATCCTGCCTTTGTAAAACAGGAACTCCACCTGGCTTCTCCAGTCTTCCTCATAACTTAGGCACAAGAATGCAATTCAGGAACCAGCAGCTCAAATGTGAGACTTTGCTGCAGAAGAAATCAATATAAAGAATCAGGCAGGCCCTGGCCAGTTTGGCTCAGTGGTTGGAGCGTTGGCCTGCGGTCCAGAGAGACCTGGGTTCGGTTCCCGCTGGGGGCATATACCTCGGTTGCAGTTTGTCCCCGGCCCGGGGCCGTGTGAGTGGCAACCACTCGATGTGTCTCTCTCACGTCGATGTTTCTCTCTCTCTCTCTTCCCACCTCTTTCCCTCCCGGTCTATCTGAAGATAGATGCAGGAATGTCCTCGGGTGAGGATAAAAAAAAAAAAGAATCAGGCAGGGCCTCACAGAGCCTATCTTTGAGAGAGTGTGGTGGTAAAGGTGGCTGGCTTTTGTTTGCAGCATTGGTGAAGATTCTGGCATTCAGTTCCAAACTTCAGTTCTGTAAGCAATAGACTCATTTCCAAATAACTAATTTGGGGATAAATGCGTACTTACCTGTGTGAGTGGTTAAGAGGATTGCATGAGATAATGCATGCACAGTGCTTAAAAGTATGCGTGGTACAGAATACACCCTCAATATAAATTAGTCTTTATAGTGGTGATGATGATGATAATGATGATGACGATGACAATGAAGTCATTCTACTGAAACTATTTAGTTTTTTCCCAAATTTTTCAAGATAGAAGTCAAACTCCATAGCTCATGCACAAAGGCCAATATTAACAGGATTTTGCCTCCTTTTTAAATTTTTCCTTCCTCCACATCAGATACAGGGATTTGTATGAGCTATATCCACCTGCTTCCAATTTCTAAATATATAGTATTTTAAAAAGAGCCTTCATGCATATAATCTTCTCCCAGAGTTGTCCTATTCTTGGCTATAAAATGTACTTGTCTTCAAACAGAAATCTCTCTGGGAAGCTTATGCTGATGCAATTTGAATTGATGCTCCCTCCTCTCTGCTGTCATAGGATGGTGTCTGTTTCTCCATCTCAGTGTTAATACTACACAAAGTCATTTGGACTTAAAGATTTATCTCCCCACTATTCTCCTTGGGAGTATGGAATGTGTCTAATTAGAATGGTCCCCTTGACCCCCTTAATCTTAGAGAACACTATTACATCAAAACCATTTAATCAGAGACTTTTGGTAGAAAAATAGGGAGACCATGAATCAAAATGGTTGAAATGATGAGGGAAGTATTCACTCCCTCCCCAAAGTGTAAAGAGAACAATCTATTATCTATTGTCAAATATGTGAAAATCTTCCCTATTTAAATGTAATCACAAAATAAATACATCAACGTACCCTTACAAAGCCACTGCTCTCTCCGTCCCTTGCCGTAAGTTTTCTATACTCACCATGTCTACTTCTCTGCCTCCCAATCCTTGTCAGCATCCCCATCACAGCACCACAGAGTTCTTACCAAGGTCACTGATAATCTCCAGGTCAATAATGAACATTTTCCATTTCTTTACTTGCTAGACTTTTTATCTACATTTAAAAAAATGTTGAAACATTCTCTTCTCCTTGTCTCTGTGCCATAACACTCTCCTGGTGTTCCTCTCATCTATCTGTACCCTCCTTTCCAAGCTCAGCCTCTCCTAGTGCCTTTAAATCTTAGAATCCTTTATGGCATAATCTAAGGCCTATAGCTCTTCATGTTTGATATCCAAAGAAATTTCTTCTAAGACTATAACATTAGTATGCTCTAGCTTTGTTGACACCCAGAGCCTAGAACAGTGTCTGACACACAGTAGGCAGTCAATTTCTATTTGTTCAATGCATGATTGAGTAAATGAGTATAGCATTGGAAAGCTAGAGTGAGTGCCTTTTTATGGTGCCCTGAGTCTTAAGATGAGCAGGAAAGACCCCAATGCATCTTGTACAATAATGGAGGACCATTGTAACTATATTATGTGACTAGAATCTGTGATCTGAGATTAGACTTTGTGGTTTGTGAAAAATAGGTATCTATAGTAGGCGTGTTACTTACTAACTCACCCCATCAAGATATTCTGTGCATAGTTTGAAGCCCATGCACCACTCTGGGCAGAATTGACCATACATGGCTGTTCACCTGAAGCCCTGAGTTCAACTGCAGGCCTACAGAACCAGAAAGATCGTTAGGAGGTTGAATTTTCCTCAGGGAAGAAGTAGGTTTTGTGAAACACAGAGACCTATAGAAGGGTAGCATTTTGTTTGGGATGGCCAATGTGCAAACCTGAGGAGAAAGGATCAAGAGTAAAAGGAGTAAGGGCACCTTCTTATTGTCTGTTGTTTACTTTAACACATAGACGTTATGATATCATTTGTACTAGATAGTTCTCACTTCAATGTAAGGGCAGTGAATTGTCTGAAATGAGAATACACACTTTAGGGATCTTCATTAGCAAAATATCAGAAAGGCAACACTCCAAAAAATATACTACATGTAAGTACTACATAAAAATTGTATGTACTATGTACAATATATTATATAATGCAAGAGACAAGACACATGCCAGAAACCAAATCTGATTTCCCTAGAATTAATCAGAATCTGTCATTTGTTGATGAAACAGAGGTGGGTAAGGAAATACCTAGGTTACATGAGCCGACCATTCAGAACATGTCTAAGACTTAGAACACAGCTTTGCACCGAAGCCTTCCAAGTACTCAACAAATGCTTTTGGATGAAGAAATGAATGAATTTAAGCTTTAGTTTTTAAAGGTCAGTATTATTCCTTTTGCAAATTTTAACACAGAAGGGAGTCTTCACCAGTAGTTTGATTCAGTGCTTGGGGACTGGCATTCTGGTAAGTGCTTAAATATGTTTATTGGATGAATAAATATTTACTGGAAAAAAAATCAATGAATGAATAAATAAAAAAGTAGCAGCTAGATTCTAAATATTAAAGTGTATCACGATGGGACAAGAAAATTACACTATGCCAAACAGATGAAACATACATTCTTTATATTATTTAAGAAGCGCACTCATGATTTTTTTCTTCTGCTAGATAAGTAGAATGATGATAAAACAATACATTTCAAAAAGTCATATATTTTGCACAAGGGTTACATAGATCAAGATTAAGATCAATTTTAAAATATTGCAAACAGGTAATATCACATTGCTAATATTAAGGTAAGAGAGAAAAGGAATGGTTTCCTTTGAAAGGTTTCAATGCGTTAGTAGTAGTGCCTTAGCATGGGGATGAATATAACAGTATTTTCACGCTGTTGTTTTTCATCTTGCACTGTTAAAAGCTGTTACCAACAAGGCTTTTACCAATTTCTTGAGCAATGGAAGAGATAATGCATTTAAAAAATGAAAAGTTGATGATGTCACGATGTCATCTAGAGATACTAAGTGAACAGTGTAACTTATTCTTGAACAGTATTTCTTGGGTCATCAGTTGGACTTGATATTCTAAACCAAAAGTCTAGAAACATGATTACTGTCCAGCTGTTGAAAGTGGATTAATGTAATGGAATTAACACAAACTGATCTCCAGGTTTCCTATGTAAAACAATACCAATGAATAGTTTTGTATTACTCTCCCACTACTAGAGACTTTAGAAAACTTGAATTTGTAAATATAGAGTTACTTGGTATGCATGAAATCAGAACAAGGAAAGCGGAACTTTTAGGGAAGCGCTTTCTCTATCTAGAATGCATTACCCACTGTTATAACAGAGCATGTATCTCCACTGGCTGGAAAGTTCTTGTCCACTAGGTGTGGCAGGAAGGAGTAGAAAAATTATTAATGAATGATGCTAAATGTATATTTTCAATGTTTGTAGAAGATTGAAAAGAGACTGAGCTGAAAATGCATGCCTTGCTTATATATCTGTAATTAATTAAGTAGTCATTATTTAATTGGCTTAAGTTCCTACTTAGAAATTTAGGAAACATAGACTAAGCAGAGAGTTAACAGAGGTATTCCTTACCCTGAAAAACTCAGAGAGCACTGTATAAGTTCATTCTCATTGCTCTAATGTGAAGACTCTTTCTTAGCCTTATGTATTGCTTGCCCCTTTTGGTTCTGTTATGGTTATAATCAGCTCTGCCTAAATAATGCCAATTACTCCTCTCTACAGAGAGAACTCACCTGGAAACTTTGTCCCTGAATGCTTCCATTTCAATTGACCTATACACATAGTACACTGGCTCTCAAACTTCAGTGAATATCACAATCATCCAGAATGTGCAGTAAAATTTCTGATTCCTTGAAGAAACTCCACAGTTTCTCATTCAAAGGTCTGGCTGAGACTCAGGAATCTGAACTTTTAACAAGCACCTCAAATGATTTTAGGTGAGTAGTCCAGGAAACAGCATTTGGAAAAACCCTCATGTAGTGATTTCACTGTATACCAGAGTATCTATCGATTCTACTTCCCTTTAATGTTGGCTGGGCTGGTGTCTCTTCCCATTAAGACGACTAACTGTTTTTTTCTGGAGCTAATGATGTGGCCTGAAGCTTCTGGTGCCCACTGGTACAGTTACTGGAGTGTTGAACCAGCACATGCTGACAGGGAAGGCATCTATACTGATCAGCGCTGCTCTGATGTACTGCTTAGTATTTAAGTAGTGCCCCTGCTAAGAGCAGATCTTGGTCCTTTTATTTCCTGAAGGAGAATCCTTTCTGACTTGCCTCTGAAACAATCTTATTTTTATCTTTCACTGGGGAAATATTTCTACTCAGATCTCCCGAGAACCAAAGCAAATTTTATTCCAAGTCAATAACCAAGATACATCTTGTGATTTCTTTAAGGTAGGGTTGACCTATGCACACATCTGTGCCCCAAATTTGACAATTAACGAACCCAGTTTCTTCCAAAGGTGTCATGGTTATTTTGGGCACATTATGCAAACCATGAAATGAAAAGTTCTCTACAATTAACATGACCTGCCTACAGAAAAAAATATTGAATTTAGAATTTATTAAGAATGATGAGTTGTCAAAAGCCAGGAAATAGTATTCGAAGAGGCAGTAGATTGCTTTGTTCTCTTTGGTGGCATATGATAGATTTCAAAGGAAGAGTTAAGCAGTTACCTCTCTGGCCTGGTGAGAATGCAGCTGGGTGGGGGTGAGGCATGGAGGGAGTACATGGGATCTGAAGACCCCGTCCAGCCTAGGGAAGCTTTGTCTTTGTTCTTTCCCTATGTTTAGATGTGGCAGTGATAGATGCTATTTCCACACAGTACCACGCCTGTAGCGGGTACTGGGACCACATCTTTTAATGAGCTAAGTGCAGCCCTTTGCTTTTTACATCTTGGCTACTGGTCCATTTAATACAGACTGAAAAAAAAAAACAAACACATTCAGTTAATGTGTTGAATCTTCTTTTTATAAATATGGCTTTCAGAAAGCTGTGCTCTGAAAAGTCTATAAATTGTGTATATTTAATCTGATTTCAACAGTACATAGTGTTTTATTTTATAATATCTGTTTCTTAACATATAATGCTCCCATTCCCTTTCCTGGCCTTTTAGACTTTAGCTATAATTTAAATTATTACTTTAACCTTCTCCATCTGCTAACTTGAAGTAATTAATTTTATGATATACTTAGAAGTAGTTGCATATTCAAACGCTAATGAGGCTTATATTTATCTCTGTATTTTGTTGTTTTAAATGCCATCTAATTAACAAAGGGGCACAATGTAGGAATATATACCAAGCCCTCACAAACTTGTGCATTTTTTTTTTTTTATGGTGTGAGGCATATATAACATTTTGAAGAGAGAGAACAGTTAAAAGGGTGAAAACAACAAAAGACAAAGAAACAAGAAAACCTACAGATTTTTTGTGCATTTAAAAAATCAAACAGCTAATAGTGTAAAAGCTCTAAACATAGGAATGAAATTAAACATTTTTCTTCTAGGAAAAAAAAAAAATTTCCAGAAGCTTCTTCCTTTTTTTGTAGGCTATTTTAACAATTCCTTGGAGCACTGCAGTTCGTCTCTGCTCCTTGGTTTGAAGCTGACAGCAGTACTTGGAACTTCTGTATCAGTGTGCTACATACTTTTCCCTTTTTCAAATATTCATCATCATAATTTTGAAGTCTGAGTGTTGAAACTGTTTTAGGGTATAATTGGATAGTACTCTTAAAATTTCCCTGAAGGCAATGTTGTTCTGATGTGCTCGGTGGTGAACTTGGACTCACTGACATAATGGTGGTATCTGCGCTGGGCAGTACACAATGCCTTTTTACAAGATTCTAAATATTCTTCAGATTAAATTGCTTGCCAGAGTTCTCTGATTTTACAGAGTCCGAGTGGGCGTTTCTGTTTCTCTTTGTGGTTTTAGTCCCCTAAATGCTGATTTCTTTTCAATTTCAAAGCTGTGAGATAACTAAGACAAATTCTTGCTATTTACCTACTGATCATTTTTTGTTGTGCACTCTGAAGCACCTAGATATGAGTAACAGTAGAAATAAAGAAATGCGTCTTCTTTTTTCCTTTTCATGATCATTTCCTTTGAACCTATAGGACTATTGCACAAAGGCGTGTTATACTGCCAGTCATGTGAAATCTTATCTAAATAAATGTTTGTTGCTTAAATGCCGTCACTTTAAAGGCTAGGCTCTCATTACAAGTTGCAGTTGCCCCGCACAGCTTGATCCAAAATGTTAGTATTGTTTTCAGATCCAGAGCAGATTTATATTTACACGTTTTTTTTTTTTTCATTTTTTTTTCCCTTCTGTCTTTCTTTCCTCCTTCCCACCATTCCTTCTTCCCATTTTTTTTCTTCCTACCATCTCTTTCTTCTGTTTTCTTCCTGGTAGTGTTCCTGGAGGCAAAACTCACAAAAATGTGGACTCTCCTAAGACAGCGCCCCCTGGGATTTTTAACTCTCACACTTGCCCACACTGAGCCTCCAGCAATTTGTCAATTACAGTTTGTTTTCCTACCCAGGTATTGGTTCCAGCAGGAGTTTTGCTTTAGTAAGTTGTGAATCTCTGTGTTCACTGTCTGTTTCTCAGTTTTGGGGGCAGCAGTTTGCAGTGACCTTAGTTCTCTGATGAATCTAGAAGAGTAGTTGATTTTTAGTTCAGCTGTTTTTCTTGTTGTGAAGTTGGGAGTGCCAACGTCCCAGTTCCTTACAAGTCGGACCAGAACCTGAAAGTCTCTGAAACATGCTTTTACTGAGGAAGCTTAGACTTTATCAGAGAATCTTGCACATATATGTTTTCTATCATTTTTAGCTATCATTATTATTGTTTTAGACACCACATCTTATTGATTCTAGAGCTGTGTTTTTTCAGATTTCAATAATGATACGGTGTCTTACAGTTGGTTTGCATGTGATTTCTGCTGCTGCTGACCCTGACTCTGCCAAGGGAGAAGCCCAGCTGCTGTAAGGGTCAGATTTTGGCAACTGTCTGCTTTCCACAACACATCCCCCAGGTCCTGACTATGAGGTCCCCTCCTAGGTCCTGTCTATGCGGTTCCTTTGTACTAACTCCTTTATGTCAAGCATGAGTCTTAACATCCTTAGACTGACTGTTACACCTGGCAAGGACACTGCAAGGTAACTTAAATTTCTCTGGGCCAAAACCCAGTTCTAGTATCTATTGGCTATCACACTTTCATCCAGAACTCTGTGTCTCTCTCTCTCTCTATATATATATCTTTCTGTCTCATTCTCTCAAGTCTAATAGAGGATAGGGAACCCTTCTGGGGCCAAAAGATCTTTGAAAGGGCTTTCTTGATAAGTACAAAATGAATAAATAAAACGATAAGACAACATTTTGTCATAATTTAATTGGCAGCATTACTTTCTTCTTATAAGATGCTGTTGATATTATACAATCAACAGCATCTTATATTTGATCAAGTCATCCAGTGATATGCTGAAGCTAGATCCTCCAGGGCCTTGAAGTATAGTGTGTACATCTCATCCCAACGCCATGTCCAGTGATGTCAAGTTGGTGGCTTGAAGTTAGATATAGTGAAATTTTAACACCACATAAATCAGGCAACATGAAAAATCAGCACTCATTCCCTGAGAGCCAGCTGTTACATGTTTACCAGAACACCACTGATTTTATCTCTGGGTTACAAATTTCACTCTGGAGGAGCATGGTCAGTATATGATTAGTCGCACAAAATATAACTTTGTAAAATTACAACATATTTCAGAAATATACACATCACCACTTATTGGCATGGAACAGTCATTAACAAAGTCAAGGAGCTTGTTATGGACTTCTAAATCTTATTTGGGTTGGTAATAAAGCCATAGATAAATTCTAATTACTTAATTTCTTTCTCTTTCCTTGTTGAACATTAAGCTTATAGATTTTTAAGGAATGCTTTCCATAACAAAACACAGTTGAGTTTATCTATTGGTATAAAGGAGACCTACGATTCCTCGTCTGGATCTTCCAAATTTATAGCTAGTGGACATTCTTAGTCTTTTAAAATCATGTTTCAGATTTAGTTTAGTTAAAAGATTTTTTTTTAAAAAACCTGTAAAATTGAAAAAGTTTTCACAAAGAACAGTATTTTTTTAGTTGATATTTTTCTCTTTGACTATTAATAAACCATGACCTTAGAAAGACCAGTTTCTTTTTCTTTGAGATCCAGCAATGAAGAAGCAACCTTCTATTTATGGTATAAAAGAAACAATGTACTCTGAAGAACAGTAGGTGAGGAATATACTTTTCTGCAGAATTCAGTACAAATGAGTTATTAAGATGAAAGATTTTATTATGGTATTTATACCTTTGACTGAAAGAGCAAGTAGAAATTAAATAATAAAAAGGTTATATACATAAATCACTCTCTAAATCTGCACATTGCTTTAAAATTTTTGTCTAGGTCAAGTGGATATCCTTGCAGAAGTTATCATTCATTTCCTCTTCACGTTTTCAGATTTTTATTGTTCATCTATTTTAATTGCTCATTTGCTTCATCTAATATATCTCCAATGCTTAGGAGAATGTCTTATGTATAATAGGAACTCAAAAATATTTGTCAAGCATATGAATATACATGTGTCTGGCTATCTATCTATCTATCTATCTATCTATCTATCTATCTATCTAGCATCTATCTGTCTACCTCCCTATTTTAATAAACCCATGATAGCATTCAGATATAGATATGCAGGAGGAGAGTTTCCAGAAATTAAAGGCGTTTAATCAGGACCAACTGCACCTCTGCTTCTGCTCAAGTTCGACATCAACTTTGCTCTTTCACTGCAGGTCTTTCACAGTTCTATTTCCTGAATCTTTTCCTTCTCCCTTTTGCCATTTTATTCACCAGCTTCTGAAATGACTGCTTTTTATTCATGCCAGCTCTTTTTATAGCAATTGCTGAATCACACAGGTACGTGAAATATTGACCCCGATTCCTTACCTTCCTTCATATTAAACTGTATTACTGCATTACAAGTCACAAAGATGATTGTCGAATAGGAGCTCTGTGCAGTTACATTTCTATGCATCACAAGATAAATACAGCACACAGTGCCAGAGAGCAGGAAGATATAATCAAGATTTCATCCACTGCCATTACCATTCAAGTGGAAAACCGTTTCTGAAATGTCTAAAATAAATAATAAAGGAACTCTTCCTTTCTCCAAATGGTTTATAAATCAATATTTTATACAGTATAAATAGTATTTCCATAATTTACACATGGATATTTATTGAAATAATTAACAAATATTAACTTTCTTATTTTCAAGTGTGTATTTCTTTAACCTATTGATTTAAATGATACTTGTAGAAGAGTTTCATTCTGTTTTACTTAGTCTGTTAATGAAAGGTTATTCATTTTTTATATTTTAGACAAAGATTATTACACATGTGCTATTTATTAGGAAAACATATCTTCAAATGAGTAAGATAGAACATTTAAGTATGTTGAAACTAATATAATTAAAAATATCAACACTAATAAATTAAAACAATTTATTTAGAAAGAAAAATGTTGACTGTTTTAAAAAAGACATACTTTTAAATATAAAACACATACCAATTGACAACATATTTTGTTTGTAAACACTCTGGTCTCTACAAAGGAATGGTAATATATATACATTTTTATTAATTTGAAAAGCAGTAGAACTAGGATTTAAATGTAACAAATCATATATTAACAAACACATCAACCTCAAACCTGAAAGTTCTTTAGCCTTCTAGTATAAGATAATGGAAGTAATAAACATAGTGAAAAGGGGGAAATGTCTTCTGTCCATCTTACTTGTTTTCCCAGGGGGAAACTCTGAGTTCAGAGCTCCCTGTCTATAGAACATTCCACACCTGAGTGGACAACATATGGTGGTTTTCAATGTGAGAAATGAATCATTTAATTCCCTTTCTTGAGTCTATTTAAATTTTTTTTTTTTTTTTTTAGTCCTCACCCAAGGACATTTTTGCATTTATCTTCAGATAGAGGGGGAGGGAGAGAGGGAGGAAGAGAGAGAGAGAAACATCGATGTGAGAGAGACACATCGAGTGGTTGCCACCTACATGACCCCAACTGGAGCTGGAGACAAACTGCAACCGAGGTACGTGCCCTTAGCAGGAATCAAACCCGGGACTCCCTGGTCCGCCAGCCGGCGGCGCTCTGATTGCTGAGCCAAACCGGCCAGGGTGAATCTATTTAAATTATATCGACTCAAGGAAGTGTGATTTGATTAGGTTGTGATTTTAAAAAACATATTCATTCTAAAATCATGTGGCTATTACCTGTGAAAAATACAAAGTGCTTACATTTGTTTTAGTACTTTAGACATTATGCCTGAAGTTATTGTCTAAAGAATAGTTGCGAAAAAGCTTTGGAGGGTTTTTTTCTTTTAAAATTTATTTTATTGTTGAAAGTATTACAGATGTCCCCAATTTCTTTCCCCCACTGTCCCCCTCCACCCTGCTCCCATCCCCCCCACCCCCCAGGCCTTCACTGCACTATTGTCTGTGTCCATGGGTTATGCATATATGAATACAAGTTTTTGGTGAATCTTTTCCCGCCCTCCCACCCCTTCCAGGATTCTGTTTTCTGTACATTTGTGATCCTTTACTCAGAAAGTTTTGGAAAGCAAATTTCTGAAACAAGTGTAAGACTCTGAGATTATTAACAGAAATACAAAAAAATGACTTTAAACCAGCAGTGTTTCTGATCTGCTGTCATCAAGGTCATGGTGCATATTATGAGCATTTCTTTTGGGGGGATGGAAAGTGGGAGTGCTGCTACTTCTCTCTTGATTAAATAAATATGGAAACAAATAGAAAAGTTAGCATAACTCAATCATGTTTGTTTATTCAAAAATGCAATACAACATACCAATTTATTTGCAAAGTCATTCTCACATAATTAGATGATACTGTTAATATTCAAACTCCATAAACTCCTAGGGACCTTTAAAACTCTCTAACTTAAATATATATCTTTCTCCTTCAACAGCTGGTTCGTCACAAGGAATTTGAGGAAGAAGATCACTTTTGCTTAATAAGGTTGATTTTAGTTTCATAGAGGCAAAAACTCATCTTAAAAAGCTCTTTAAATATAATTTAGCGGTTTTTATTTATTAAAAACATTTTTTTTTCTTTATTGATTTTAGAGAGGAAGGGAGAGGGAGAGAGAGATAGAAACATCAATGAAAGAGACATTGATTGGCCATCTCCTGCATGTCCCCCCACTGGGGATCTGGCCCACAACCTGGGCATATGTCCTGACCAGGAATCTAACTGGAGACCTCTTGGTGCTTGGGTCGACGCTCAACCACGGAGCCACACCAACCGGGCTAATTTAGCAGTTTTTAAACACTTACCAGTAATGTTGAAAGACTCATCTTTCTCTTTTGACTACCTGGAATCAGCAGCCCTGTTATAAAAAGGAAAAGACTCTGAGTGAATAGGTTCAGAGTACCAACAAAAATAATTTCTTCTTATCTGGCCCAAATGAATTGCAAAAATAAAAATAATCAGAGAAGGGCAATTGGTTCCAACATTCTGAACTGACTATAAAATAGTACAAATACATTTGTCTACAAAGTACAAATAGATTTGTACTTTGCCTACACACCACTGAGGTGAGGAGTTTTGCATTGAATCTGACATATCTATTCCTGGAGAAAGCCATCTTTCCATTCCTTGACAGCCTCCATATAATCCTGTCATTAAACATTGGCTTCAGCATTCCAAAGTTAATTATTTCTATTTACTTATTTCGAAAACTTAAGGACTTTATAAAGCTTAAACAGTTATAAAGTATGAGAAGATATGAAGTCAACTCAAGTCCAATTAATTAGATCTAAATGATAAAAACAAACAAGCAAAAAAAGATTTCTATGGTCTGAACTAATGATTGGTAATTCAGTTCAACCTAGGAGAAAGAAAAAAGATAAATGTACCACAAAAAATAGTTAATATAATGAATATCAAACAAAATATTATAAGGTAGTCAGGATAGGTAAAGAACATGCATTTGGAAATCAAGAAAATCATATTTTATTTATTTATTTATATTTATTTATTTATTTTTATAATCCTCACTGGATGATATTTTTTCATTGATTTTTTAGAGGGAGTGGAAGGGGGGGCGGAGAGAGAGAGAGAGAGAGAGAGAGAGAGAGACATTGATATGAGATGTGAGGAAGACACATCAATTGGTTGCCTTGTGCAGGACCCTGACCAGGGCCAGGGATTGAACCTGAAACCCAGGTGCATGCCCTTGACCAGGATTTAACCCAGGACCCTTCAGTCTGTGGGCCAGTGCTCTAACTGCTGAGCCATGCCGGCCAGGGCAAGAAAATGATATTTTAAACTCAAACCATTTTCCCCATCCACAATGTGATTTTTGAAATGCTTCTTAGTCTTTCTAAGGCTTGCTTTTTTCATCTGTGAAATAGCATGATAATGCAAAACATTTAATTTGTTGAACCTTATAGAAATGGGTTGTTTATAAGAATTATTCATAAAAACAGCTTTAATTGTAGATTTAAGGTGGAATATTTCAAAGAATTAAAGTACCATAGTCACAATATTAGAAAGATTTTATCACCTATGTAACTATAAGTTAGCAAATAACTCCATTCTTATTTGAGGTACACAAATAATAGTGTTTTTTGTAAATATGTTTTTATTGATTTTTTAGAGAGAAAAGAAAGGAGAGAAAGAGAGAAACATCGATGTGAGAGAAAAACATCAATTGGCTGCCTCCTGCACACCCCCTTCTGGGGATCAAGTCCCCAACCAGGGCATGTGTCCTGACTGGGAATCGAACCAGGACCTCTCAGTCCATGGGATGATGCTCAATCCATTGAGCCACACTGACTGGGCAATAATTATTTTTTTATACCTTTTGGATAAATCTTTCCTTAGAATTTCCACATATATGTATATACATGTGTGGGTGTACTAACATACACACATACACATGCATAGTTGTGTCATAGTCTAATTGTTCCTATAGTAACTTTGAGAAATGAAATCACAATTTTATAATTCCATAATATTGCTTTGATACATTCAGAAATTATTTCTAAAGAGAAAATGTGTTTAAATTGAAATCTATAATATCTGCTTCTGGATCAAATCACAAAATGACACATAAATATTTTTGGTATTTATTTTTTTCTTTATTTTCTTTAAACTTTGTGTGAGGAAATTGACAGCATTTTTATCACTCCTTTCTTATCACAATCTGACAGTTCTAACTGCTCCATCTATACTTTGTTTTTTATTTATTTATTTATTTATTTATTTATTTATTTATTTATTTATTTTTAAAACCTCACCTGAGGATACTTTTCCATTTATCTTCCAATAGAGTGGGAAGGAGAGAGAGAGAGAGAGAGAGAGAAACATTGATGTGAGAGAGACACATCCATTGGTTGCCTCCCGCACAACCCCGACCAGGGCTGGGGACCGAATCATAGTCGAGGTACGTGCCCCTGACTGGAATCAAACCCAAGACTCTTTGGTCCATGGGTCGACGCTCTTACCGCTGAGCCACATCGGCCAGGGTGCTCATCTATACTTTAATAAATAAAATTTTAAAGGATCTATGCCTTTACAGTAGATAATACTGCTTTACCCACTCGATTTTGCTGCTTATTTTTGAGGCAAATCTATTGACTCTCATTCACAGATGTATTTTGTTTGATCAGAATAGTTGGTGTGTGTCTCTGTGTTCATGTTTGTATGTAAAAACGTACAAATAAATAATCTAACAACCAAATGTCTGCCGGTTGTTTTTAGATGGGTATGTAGTCTCCAGTCCTCCACACGCCTGCCGCTCCCTAGTGCCTGTTCTGAACAGCTTCACATTCCACCTTCCAGGAAGACGAATGAGTTTTGACTGCATCTTTAGTGGTCTCCAGACTGATAGAGCCATTGGATAAATCCCTGCAATCGTCTAGTAGGGATACAATGGTTTTAGTGTTCTCCAACAATTTTTATGCTTGCTTGTGCTGCTGAATTTATTGCTTAAATATATGACAGTTAATTTATTTTAAAAAATTCAGATTAAATGAATAGATTAATAGAGATCTTATGTTCTATGTAATAGATGGTATATCTATGTAAAATCTATGGAAAGCTTTTATTCTTTGGACATTACATTTATCAGATAGGTAGCAAAACAGTTAACTTTTGCTATTAAAGCAATTCCAGAAGAGAAACTGTGACCTTTCCACACTTTTTTCTGTGTTACCTAATATAAGAAGGAAGAACCAAACTTCACTAATTTTGAAGTAACAATTTTACATGCATTTGTCCTTTGTGAAAATGTATCATTGTATTGTTTCCTTGCAAGAGCACATTCAATCAATTCTAGTTATTTTAAAAATGACAGGCAGATAATATTAGTTATTACCAAGCCTAGTGTGGGTTTATACTTGGTCCCTTTCCAAGAATAACTTTTCTAAGGTTCAGCAGATTTTTAAAGTATTTTTAAATTTTGATTCTTCTTAAATAGGAATTATAATACATATTTTGATATCTTCTGAGTTCTAAGTGTGTAAGGAAAGAAAACATACATATGCAAATGTAAAAATATATGCATAGATGTATATATAAATATTTTTGTATATATGTATATAAATGCATATATGTATATATATCCATATGTGTGTATGAATATATTTAAATATATATATCTTTTGTATTAGGTTGAATTTATGTATTATATCAATGCATTGTAGAATCATGGTGATTTGTCTGAAAGTCTAAGAGATTGGGTTGGAGGGGTTGGCTTTAGATCTACCATAAGTTGGGGAAACTGAAACAGATGTTGACTTGGAGAGTCAAACAAGCAGACATATAAATTGAGTCTAATTTTTATACAGTTTGGTTAGATAGAAGAAAATATTAACTGTGTCAGTCTGATGGAAAAACAAGGATTTCACATAACAGTGGAAATCTAGGTCGTGTTATCATTTATTGCCTTCCAAGATAACAGGTCCAAGAAATTTGTACAATGATAAAAAGACTAAAGTCTAGATTTTAAGGCAAAATCTTAATCTCTAGAGAGGGTGTTTGGCAACTAGGAAGGCTTTTGTTCCTCTTCAGAGGGTAAGGTAGAGAATGGGAAGCACATGGGCAGTTACTGAGTGTTTCGTACTGCGTGCTGTGTTGGTGCAGATCATCAAGACTGCATTTGAAACAACGACTGAGGGTGCCCGGCCGGTGAGGCTCAGTGGTTGAGCGTGGACCCATGCACCAAAATGATTCCCGGTCAGGGCAAAGCCCAGGTTGTGGGCCAGATTTCCAGTGGGGTGCATGCAGGAGGCGGCCAATCGATGTCCTCTCTCATTGATGTTTCTAACTCTCTCTCCCGCTCCCTTCCTCTCTCTCTAAAATCAATAAAGGAAAAAAAATTAAAAAAGAAACAACAAACAACGGCTGAGAGAAAGCCACAGTGAATAGTAGAGATGAGTTTCTCAAATCTGGACAGTCAAGAGGCATAATCCTGGGACCATCGTGCCTGAAAAACCACACAGAAGTTGCACCTGGTCAGCTGAAGAGGGAGGGTGAGAGAGTGCTCAGCCTTTTAGGTGAGGTACTAGTTTAGAAACTGAGTTCCACTGGCCAGCAAGGAGAGTGTTGAGTGGAGTCTAGTTATTGAGGAGCTGGAAAAAGCAATATAATATTTAGGGCTGATATTAAGTATGTAAAACAATGAAGTTTAAACTAGGAATACTTCAGATTAATAAGCGTTTATTCTTTTTAACTCATGGGTAGCATTCTTTTATGTAATTGCAATCATAACTCTTACTTAATGAAATAGATGTGTCCCTAAAAATGTATATGTAAGTGATTATTGTTTGAATAAACTTACTTGTATTAAAAACTCACTGTTTAAAAAATATCAAATGAGGCCGTCAGAATTATGAACCTTTTCCTTCAAGGTCTGACCTTTACAGAAGTTCAGAAATTACAATAAACATTTTCACTTCTATTGTCTCCTTGGAATCATAACTCTGTAAGTCACACAAGTAGGTATAACTAGGAATCTTTTGTGGAAGCAGCAGAGGCTGAGAAAGAAAAAGAAATATTGCCAATGTCTCACAACTTCTAAAAGTTAGCTCTAGACCGGAGCCATCCTCCCTTCTCTTTTCTCTTCCTCCCTCTCCCCTCCGGCCCCTCTTCTCTCTCTTTCTCTCCATCTCTGTCCCATACGACTTCTGGATTTTGTAGAAATGTACTCTAACTCCCACGCGTTACAGTCTGCGGTTGGTATCTAACTAGTGAGAAAAGCCATCCTACTTCTTGGAAACATCAGCACTATTTTAGCTCATCCTCTTAGCAGGCAGCAGGGCAGCTCTGAGCTTTGTCACCACTTACTCGCTGATAAAGGCAAGTGGAGAAGATTGGGGTGAGGGTGAAAGTATGAATGTGGGAAGCTACGAACTAAAATGCTGGAAAAAAGACATGCATGCTATTTCCCTAGCAGAGAAGGAGCAGAGAGGAGATACGACATTGAGGAAATCCACTCCTTAGATTTTGGCAGGAGCCCCACGTTTTGGAAAGCTGACAATCTGACAAAGTCGTATCTTGTTCATTTTAGCTCTTACAAGCAATGAGAAAATATATGTGTAGCTCAGTGGTTAGATTGGAAAAGAGAAGATTCAGAGGTATCATATGGTTGTCTTTAAATTAAAAAAAAAAAAAAGTTGTCATATGAGAAAGAGATTATTTAGTCTAATACACAATTCCAGAGGCTATAATTAGGACCAATGGACAGAAATTCAGAGGGAATTAAATTTAACTCAGTGAATGCAACAGTTGTTACAAATATCACATGATCTTATTTACATGTGGAATCTAATGAACAAAACAAGCAGACGAACAAAATAGGTCCAGAGGCACGGATGCATGGAACAGACTGACAGATCTCAGAGGGAAGGTGGGGGCGGCGGGCAGGACGAGATTAATCAAAGAACTTATATGAATATTTGCCCATGAACAAAGACTAGTGTGGTGAAGGCCTGGGTTGGGGCAGGGTCTGGGTGGAGGGGGGCAATGGGGGGAAAATGGGGAACATCTATAATACTGTCAATAATAAATAAATAAATAAATAAATAAATAAATAAATAAATAAATAAATAGAGATACACAACAATGGGATGGGCTTTCCAGTAAGGAAGTAAGATGGTAGTCATGAATTTCTCTGTGACTTGGAAGTCCAAAGAAGTGAAGTCTCTGAGCCTAAAGTATGCTAATCTTTATTAGAAGGCAAGACAATGTTGCTACTACTAATAATAATACTAATAATAGTTAAAATTTATCAAATGCTTATTATAATTCATGCAGTCTTTTAAGCCCATTTGCTTATTAACTTATTTGGGAAGTATGAGGGTCACCAAAGAGTTGACAATAATCAGGAGAAAACCAATATAGGGTGGTATTTGAGGAAATCATGTAGGAGAACTCTCAATGAGAAAAAGAGAAAGGGAAAAAGATAGTTGTCAATATTGGAAATGGAGTGAATAATGAACTTTAGATAATTAAATACTGGTAATTGGAAGAAAGCACTTTTCATATAAAATTGAGAAGAGTGTAAACAAACCTAAAGTTTGGTAAGAACCCTAGGTAGAGTAATTATAATTTAGCATGTTGGATGCAATAGTCAAAGATAATATATCATTTGCTCTCAGTTCTCCTTTTGTCCTATTCTTTTCATTGTTGAGTGTTTTTATATTTCTGGATTTTTCTCCTTACACTTATGTAAAGAGGTCTATATATATTAGCACTGGTAGAGAGTGGGGCCTTTAACCAATATTATTATTACTAATGAATTCTTTTAGTTTCAGACAGCAGTCTAAGTATTTAGATATATTGTAAAATTGCTTTCTCATGTTAAGTACTAAATTTACTGAGGAGTGTTGGGCTTTGGCAGAGACAAATAGTTTTGAAGCCAGTTTTCTTCTCTTTTAGAATCAATGTCTTCTTTAAGTGTACATTGACAGCCCAAGACAGATGAAGTGGCCTCCCCTTTCTAACTGGCCACCTGGCATCTGTGAGTCTGCATGCTTTCCCCAGCTCCACCCAACAAGCTGTCTCTGTGAATCTATTCCGATTTCTACAGATTAGGCCTGACTTAGGACTCAAATGGGGTCATGATTTGTTCTCATGCTCTGTTCTCCAGTCCTCTACCCATCCGTTTCAATTTCATAAATAAAATGCTCTTGTTGTCATTTTATCTGTGTAGTATAATTAATCTGTTGATTAATAGAATTACATTATAATCTTTTTAAAATTTGCAGACAATACCATTAATTTCTATGTGTATTTCTGTCACATATTTTAAGGATATGATATAGTCTTAAAATGTTTATTTTGATTTTGGTGTTTAAGTTTTCATGCATATATTTAAAATAACCTATTCTATTCTTTACTTATTCTGTATTTTCTTAATAATTTTGAGTGAAGTGTTATTCTTTGTGTGTATTTCATAATGAAATCACAGCATTATTAGGGTTATCATTTATAAAGAACATACTCTTTTTTTCTCAGCTTTATTGAGATGTAACTGATGAATATAACACTGTGTAAGTTTAAGTTGTACAATGTGTTGATCTGATACACTTATATATTGCAAAAGATTACTGCCATAGCACTAGCTAATACCTCCATCACCTGGCATAAGAATATTTATGACACACTGTCTTTGCTACTTTCAATTATATAATGCAGTGATGTTAACTATAGTCACCATGTTGTCCATTAGATCCCCAGAACGTGTTCGTCTTATAACTAGAAGTTCGTACCCTTAACCAACATCTTTCCATTTCCTCCATCCCACACATAACACCTGATAACCACCATTCTACTCTCTGTTTCCAAAAGCTTGGCTTTTTTAGATTTCACGCATATGTATCTATCTTTCTCTATCTGAGTTATTTCACTTAGCATAATGCCCTCAAAGTCTATCCATGTTGTTGCAAATGGCAGGATTTCCTTCTTTCTCATGGCTAAATGATATCCATTGTATATCTATACCATATCTTTATTCGTTCATCCATTGATGGACACAAATTGTTTCCATATCTTGGCTATTGTGAGTAATGCTGCAATGAACATGGGAGTGCAGATCCTCTCTTTTGGGTCTTGATTTCATTCCCTTTGTATATATACCCAGAAGTGGACTTGCTAAATCATTTGGTAATTCTATTCTTAATTTTTGAGGAATTGTCATACTACACAGTGGCTGCACCGATTTACATTCCAACAAACAGTGCACAAGGGTTCTTTTTCCTCACATCCTTACCAGCACTTGTTAGCTCTTGCTTTTTTTGTTTGTTTGTTTGTTTTTTGACAACAGCTTTTCTGACAGATGTGGGGTGATAGATATCCCATTGTGGTTTTGATTTGCATTTTCTTAATGATTAGTGATGTTGAGCATCTTTTCATGTACCTATTGTTCATTTGCTTGTCTTCTTTGGAAAAATGTCTGTTCAATTCATCTGCCAATTTAAAAAATCAGATTGCTTGTTTGCTATTGAGTTGTATGAGTCTTTACATAGTTTAGATATTAACCTGTTATCAGATACATGATTTGCAAATAATTTATCCCATTCCATAGGTTGCTTTTTCATTTTGTTGATTGCCTCTTATTTTGTGCAGAAGACTTTTAGTTTGATGTAGTCCCAATTATTAATTTTTGCTTTGTTGCTGGTTTTTTAAACCTTTAAAGCTTTCTTTTTATTTATTTTGTTTTTGCCTGTTCCCATTTAGGATATTTTATTCATTTATAAATTCTCCATGGATTTTCAATTTGTTTTAAATTCTATGAGAGAAGATCCCGTTAAATTATTCAAAACCAGTTTTTAACGTACATTTAAGTAATTATAAAAATTAAGAAAAATATTAACTCCTACTTAAATGGGGCAAGTAATTTTGTAGTCCTTTGTTCTTTTGTTCTGAGATTTTATATCTTATCTGTCATTAATTTTAATAATGTTGAACATATTATCCTTCAATAATTTTTGACGTTTTTATAGATATTACTCATATCTATGCAAATTATTCATTTTAAGTTGATCTAAACTGCTTATGATGTCTACTTCATGACATCCATTTTGAGCTCTTAATCATATTTCTGTGTCTTGTAGTATATTTTTTCTTTTCCCCAAAGATACATATATAAATATTTTTATTGACTTTATACATGAAAGGTAACTGGAGTGACTGGAATTCTGGGGTTTCAATATATTTGGTGTTGTGAAAAATAAGCCAATTGTCTTTTATTATTTTTAATTTAATTTTATTTCACAACTTTTCAAAGTCTATTTTCTGCTTGCCTTTGGTAAAGTTTGTGCTTTTTTATTATGTAATTCAAAATCTTCAGTAGATAATTCTAGGTGTGAACCTTCCTCTGTATATCAGGTACTCAAATAAAGATATTTGATGGTTACTGTCAAGATCAATTTTTAAGTCAGAAAATCATTTTTCTTCTGAAATATTATTGTTTTTTACCATTGTATCCTTTGCATACTTTGTCAGAATTTCCAGTTATCCACATGTTTAACATTTTTTCTCTGTGGTTCATACAAAATATCTTCTTTATTATTTTTTTATTTTTGTACTTTTAGATACACTCCGCATTCAGGAAAAGTTCCTCCTCCTCCTCCAGGAGTTTAAATGGGAAATGCTGTATTTTCCATTTACTCTTTTCTTTACAGTTTCACATAATATATATCAGTTAAAAAAAACCATACACTCGTCACTGGTTGGTTTTGTTTAATAAACCTTGTTTTAGAATACTGTTTACAGAAAAAGTGTGAAGATAGGACAGAAGGTTCCCATATAACCCACCTCCAATGTCCTCTGTTATTAACATCTTACATTAGTATGGCACATTTGTCACAATTAATGAACCAGTCAATTGCTTTTAACTAAAACCCACACTTTACACAGATTTCAGTTTACAGCTAATGTTTTTTCTATTCCAGTTATTATCCAAGATAAATAGTATTTTACATAAGATAACATGCATTTCAGCTCACAGATGTCTCATAAGGTAGGTATGAGAACATTAATGTAGAGTGCAACCCTAATGATGGGCTACATTGAGCAAGTGCGGGATCCTTCACTGTCCCGAGCAGTGGTTAACAAAACGGGGCACGCACACGCTAAGCAGTTGGCAAGAAAATGAACACAGAAGAAGGAGACTATATTAGAACTTTAAAAAATTGTATTTTTATTATAAACTTTAAACTTTTATTTTTATATATTTTATAATTGCATAATATATGATGAGTATGTCTATATATAAATAACTAATTAAATACATAAAAAAAGGGTTGTAGCACAAACCCTTTGTGCTAATATGGATGCATAATAAAAAGAAACAGGGACCTCAATGCCTTAGAAAAAAAGATATGTGGTATCAGACAAAAAAATTTGATTTGTACAACTGTTGATATAATTATTAAGTACCTTAATTTCAGCAAATACTTAATTGTTTAACTTTCAGATCAGTAAATGGGATGCTAAAACAAACTAAAAGAGATAATTAAATAGAAAACATAAGCTTAGAAGAGACAACACCTTACAATCTCATAATTTCAGTAATTTTTGTTAATTTAATAAATTGGTAGACACTGATGAGTTGCATCTAACATACCTAACTGTTCTGAAATGAAATCTCACTTAGATCAACCAAAATATTCAAGGTCATACAAAATGATTTAATTTATTGTTAACAGTAGTCAATTCAAACATAACTGCCTGATACGGTGATATTAAAGTTATCAAAATACTGCAAAAAAAATCTATCATCTATGTATCTATGTACCTATCTATGTATCTATCTATATATTTATTTCTGGAATAAGACTTCTGGTGTTACAAAAGATGGAAATTGAAGGTCTTCCATTTTATTCCATTAAATACCAAATGTCATAATTTACCCTTGAAATTGATCCAATTATATATTTCTTTTTTATATTATATAAATTTCTAAAAAGTTCCTAAAATATTCTGACTTTTAAGACTTTTTGCTTTTTGAGAAGTATAAGTCCATATTTTGCTTATTATCTTTTCAAATTCTCTTGATTCTAGCACACTGTAGACTACCTAAAAGTTGAGTTCAAATTACAAAAAAAAATTATTAACCTGAATTTGAAGTTATTCAGGTATTGGTATGGATATTGATATTCATTGACCTTGGTATGAATTTCTCTCCATATTTTTCATTGTAATCACACATATAGGAGTATCTTTCTATAGTATCAATACTGAAAAAATGGATCTTATTTATTAATTAAAATTTAGCCTTAGCATGTGTGGGTTAGTTGGCTGAACATCATACTGTGCACCAAAACGTCACCAGTTCAATTTCTGGTCATAGTACATGCACAGGTTTTGGGCTAGATCCCTGGCTGGGGGGTGATATGGGAGGCAGCCAATCAATGTTTCTCATATCTCTCTCCTTTTCTCTCTCTCTCTCTAAAAAAACAAAAATAAAAACAAAAACATATCTTTAAAAAATTAATATTTTTTGTGCTATTCGTGATAATTATTAAGTAAATACATTAATGGACTTTCTAAACAGATATAGAAAAGTCTCATGCACGTATGATGATTAATGAACTCATAAATATTGATTTACTTTCCAAGCTCCTATGGGTTCTATGATATTGAGCATTAAAGTAGCATTTATTAGTAACAACTGCTTTATTTGATGGCATGTTTAATTTGATGTGTTATATGGAATATTAAGCAAGCTTTTCAGATAAGGAGATGTCTAATTCTGACCAGGATAGAGCACTAGGGACCACATCTACCTTCTGGTCTGAAACAACTAAAACAAAACAAAGTAAACTAGAAAAATATGAGAAAAAAATGATTCTCAAGATATTGGAAATAGGTAACTTAAGACAGTAATCCCTAAGACAGTTGCTCTAGCCTGTTGGCTAATGTAATACTCAAAGTAACACCAAGAGGGGATCTCAGGGTAATCTCAGTGGTCTCAGTGAGTTGAGCAGTCTGGAGAGCACAAGGAAGCTTGAATTCACAAGGGAGGGTATAAAAGGAGACAGAGTTTTCTAGCCAGAAAGAAAAAGTACAAGATACTTTTGCCTGTCAATTTTCCATGTTTAAAAACACGATAAAAATAACTACTGGAAAAAAAAATCTAGTGTGGCAAGTCAGAGTGCTAAGGCACAGACATACATAGAATATGGCCCCTGCTCTCCAGTTTTTAATCGAGTAGGACAACTGAGGTATGATCCACACACAGTTATGGTTCAGGTCATGACATGCATTTGTGTGTGTGAGTTTCCTTCCTTCCCTTCCCCCCTTCCTTCCTTCCTTCCTCCCTCCCTCACTCCCTCCTTTCCTCCCTTCCTTTCTCTTTTTTGGACAGAAACACAATCAATGGGGGAGAAATTCAAAGAAGGAAAATATCACTACAATCAAGATAATCAGAGGCTGTCATTTAAGCATAAAGACAGCTCAGTGGAGGCAGGAATGGAAGAGGAATGGGGTTGGCATGAGCAAAGCCTTGCAGACAGAATAGGAAACACTCTGGTACAGAAAGCAGCACAGCTTGATTGGAACAGATGGTCAGAAAGAAAATTTCTGTTAGAACTGAGAAAACACCACATTTTTCAGTCTTAAGATATAAGGTTAGATCTCCCTCCTCAATGCCTTGCCCATTCATCCGACTAATTTCTGGAAATCTTCATGGGATGTTTCACTTCAATTTCATCATATTCAAAAGACAAAAAGGAACTGATGAAAGTTTTTGAAAAGGGTGTTACCCAGGGACTGATTTAATATGGGGGAAACAAGAAAGGTAGTAGCTTAATTGCTACAAAGTAGTATTTGAAATAGAGAAGCCCCATGTCCTTCTCTTTCCCTAAAATAAGGAAATGTGAGCCTTGCGTTGGAAAGGAGGTTAAAGGTTAGCATCTTTAGAAAACAGCCAGTGGAAGGTGTAGGTCATGATGTATGACCTCAGAAAGAGTTAGAGGAAAGTTTAATTAAAGGCAGCAGGGATGAGAGGTTTGTGGTCAGAGATCCCCCTGGTTAAGAGGAATGAATGGAAGGAGAGGTGGTTACAGGTGGGCGGGAAGGCTGCCTGGGATGGCTTGGTGGCTGGGTGGTGGGGTCAGAGGATGAGGGGGAGGGTCACTGAGGGCATGGGAAGTGGAAATATCCAAGCACAGTGAAACACAACATAAGATCCTTAATGTGCTATTTCGATTAAAGAGTACAATTATTATGGTACATTATTTAAAACTTTCATGTAGCTCAAAAGTGACTTTGAAGGTGATACTTATGGGAAAACATGTTTAGAGAAGTAAGAAGAGGAATATGAGTAAGGTAAACTAAAAATCAGCCCAAATTGGGTTACCTCTAGTAATTGTAGTTCTTTAAATTCATTATTTGACCAAGGTGAAGCTTACAGTAATTTTTAACTTAATATTTTGAAAATAAGGACACATTTCGAAAGGAACTGAACTTCAAATCATATTTATTATTTTAATTTTATATGAACACTTCACATAGCAGTAATGAGATAATTAAATATATTTCTATTTTACTCACAACTCCATATGTAACTATATATTTAATATATTACATTCATATGATATATAATAAATGTAATATTATTTTAAATATATTAAATATAAGTAAAAGCATGATTCTATGAATAATTTAAAAGAAACCCATTCTGCCTGGCCAATGTGGCTCAGTGGTTGAGCACTGACCCATGCACCATACGGTCACTGGTTCGATACCCAGTCAGGGCACATGCCCAGATTTCAGGCTTGATCCTCAGTAGGGGATGTGCAGGAGGCAGCCAATAGATATTTCTATGTAATTGATTATCAAATGTTGATATTTGCTACACTTTCTGATCTCAGGCCTCTTCTTGGGCCATAACTTTTCTAGTTGACTATTTCATTCTCATACTTCTAATCCCGCCTCTGTTCTTATGGCCCTGAGTTTTACAGACAGTTGCAGCTCTCTCTTTAGCTCCAAAACACATCGCAAACTACTGTAATTGCTAAACATCATTCTTAGGTCTCTGTTAGGCCTTTCTAATTCAACATGCCCATTACTGAACCAAGTGTCTTCATTCTCAGTTCCTTCTCTGACCGTTTCTTCCCCTTCTTCTCAGCTTACCCTCATGGACAGATATCCAATACCAGTGGCTATAATAATAAATAAACTAAACATAGTTCATGCCTCTTGGGGGGTAACAGTCAAATGGAATAAAATGATACTTTTTAACAGATCAATTTGGTGGTCAGATGATGAAGGAAATTGACACAGCATGAAGATGAAAAGATAAACTACTGTAATAACAATGTGACCATGTTCTCTATCAATTTAGCAATAGCTTATAGTTACTGACACGACTTGGAATGTTAAAATGCCGTCATAATCAAATCTTTCCTGATAGCCTCCTTACCCCTACCTCCTCACCGCCAGGTGTTAGACAAACACGTCAACTCAAAGTTTTATTAGATTTCTTCCTAACATGCTCTACCAAATTATTAAGGACCTGCTGTTCGTTGAAAAGGCTTGCTAAACTTAAATTAAAATCACTTAAAAAGTACAAAGATAGAGTGTGAAGGAAAATCCATCTATTTGTGAAAATTTCTCAGCAAACTCTACATTAATACGAAGTGAGAACTCCTTGGTTGTTTATGGGTTTGATTGAGATGGTTCCCGGTTGAAAGTTTTGCAGAGCAAAGGTAGCAGCATTGTATTGCCACATTTAGGTGTTTGTGAATTCTACCAAACCTTCAGCCCTCAGGCCTTTTTAAAAAATAAGGTGGAAATGGCTTTATACCTATGAGAAAATGTCAAGCCACATTCCTCTTTTGTCAAGTGACTTATGCTGATCAGAATCTATGGACTGCTGAGCTGAGGATGGTTCAACAGCAGAACCCTGTGGGAACAAGCTGGTTGCCTAAAAACTAGAGACTAGTCTTTCTTTCTCACTTTCTGCCTCTCCACCTTTTTTCTTCTTCTTCTTCTCATTAATTGTCAGGATAATGAAGCTAAACACTAATGAAAACACATTCACTAACCTTTAAATGTGCTTTGAATTAACTCCTTGTAGATTAGGTTGGCAATCAGTTCACTTCTAAGGATTTCAATGTTAATGTGCTTTCAAAGCAAAGTGGGATTGTCCCTAATAAAGTAAACTTTCTATCAATTTGATAACCTGAAGAAAATTGATGTAATAATATAAATCCTGAGGCATTTCATTGACTACTGCCATAGTCTCCATCACTGACTATTTTATGATTAGTTTTGGGGAAAGATAAGATTAAAGAAGTTTAGTTTTCATTTTAACTTGAATTTTCTGAGAAGGTAAGGTGTGCAGTAAGTCCTCAGTTAACATTGTCAATAGGTTCTGTGACTTTAAGCAACATGACATGTAATGAAATCAATTTTGCCTTAATCTGATATAAACAAGAGTTGGGTTCCTAAGGCATCTCATCAACATTATAACAAAACGAAGACAAAACAACTTGATTCAAGAATCTGCTGTACTGAGCTGGGAGGCTCATAAAATAGCTTTAGGCTTTCTGTTCAAATGTGAGACGTAATAAAAAGGTTCAGCAAGAATTCAGTGGTCTGTCAGTACTCCCAACATAGTTTACTCTCTTCCAGACATAACCACCATGCTGAAGCTGTGGTATATTCTTCCCTTCTATCCCCATCTATGTGTGAATCCATGAACAATATACAGTATGTGTTATATGTTTCCAGGTTACAGAGATATCATAATGAATGTACTTTTCTTCAACAGTGTTATTGAGATGTACTCATATTGACATATAGATCTAGCGTGTTATACTTATTTTTATTAAAAATTTAGTTTTATATTTTTAAAATATAATATCATCACTTCTTTATCTATTTTTCTATATGTGGGCAATTAGGTTGTTTATAGTTCTGTGCGAACACTGTTACTTGAACGATTTTGGACATGTCTCCTTCTGCGCCCATGTAGCACTTTCTGGGAGGCGTGTCCTCAGAGGTGGGATTGCCACGAGCATTTGCGCCTTCATGGTTTTTGCTCGTGGATTTTGCAGGTAATGTTTTTCAGGCCTCCAGGCTCAGAACTTTCTTAATGCTTGGTTTCTTTGGTTAGCCTACATGTTTCTTCTTTGGTTTGCTTTTAATAAAGGTCTATTTTGTTTTCATTACTATTTCTGCTCAGTTTTTTGTCTTATTTTGTTTGCTAGTATATATTCAACATGTTTTCTCATCCTTTTGCTTTCAATATTTCTGTAGCATTATGTTTGAGAAAGCATAATGGTGGATTTCTAAAAATTCAACTTGAGAATTTTTGTCTTTTAAATGATGTACTTAATTCACCTTTGTCATGATTACGGATGTATTTGGAATTTATTCTACCATTGTTTTTCTTTTCTGTTTGTTGTTGTTGTTAGTCTGAGGTATCTTTTATTTATTTTTTAAATTTATTATTTAATTACAGTTGACATACAATATTATATTAGTTTCAGGTGTACAATGAACATAGTGATTAGACATTTATATACCTTATGAAGTGGTCACTCCAATAAGTCTGGTACTCATCTGACACCATGCATAGTTATTGCAATATTATTGACTATATTCCCTATACTGACCTTTACATCTCAGTGACTATTATTATAACTGGCAATTTGCACTTCTTTTTTTCTTTTTTCTTTATTGATGTTAAAGAGAGAGGAAGGGAGAGGGAGAAAGATAGAAACATCGATGAGAGAGAACATCGATTGGCTGCCTCCTGTATGCCTCCCACTGGAGATTTGGCCCACAACCTGGGCATGTGCCCTGACTAGGAATTGAACTGACGACCTCTTGGTGCATGGGTCCATGCTTAACTACTGAGCCAAAACGGCTGGCTTCTTTGTTACTTCTTTGCCTTCATTTTCATTTATTGAATTGATCTATTTTTAGTTCATTTTTTCCTTTCTACTAATTAGGAGACTATACCATCTATTTCTATTTCATGGCAAATACACTTTTCTAACCTACATAACTGAATTAAATCTAAAGTTTATCAATATTTTTACCTTTTTTCAAAGAGCATAAGATTAGATCTTAGAACATTTTAGCTCTGATTACACCCCCTGCATGTTCCATGATATTCTCATCTTGTATTTTAGATCCATGTTTTAAATGCTCCTGATTTAGTCGTAAATTATGTTAATCCACAATTTTCATAATTGGCTTACTGTTGCTTGTTGTGTAATGTTATGTTTTTTGGGTTTAATTTCCCTTTTGAAGAATTTTACATTTACTTGTTATGTAACTGAGTTTATATGAGTGGAAAACACATAGGCTTTCTTCTCTTTTTTATCTAAAAGTATAATTTGTCCTCTTTTTAAATGAAAATTTATAGAGTATTGCATTCTACATTGACAGTTGAGGCCATTGGCCCCTTTTGTTGCTTTTTGAAAGAATCCTCTCAATGCCACTGCTGTTTCTTTGGAGATAATTTGTTGTTACTCTTTAGATTTTCTTTTCTATACTATTCTGTAGTTTCACTCGAATATTTTTAGTTTTCATTTGATATTTATTTATTTAGTTGAGCTCATAGTTTTCTAATATTTATGACTTTCAATGTTTCTAAAACATTCTCCGTAATTTTCTCACTAAATAGTTTTTCTTCCTACATCTTTCTTTTCCTCCTCTGTGGACTACATATTTAATCTATATAGTAATTTCTCACTTTAGTTTCTATACTTTCATTGACCTTTCATATTTTTCATCTTTGTTTCTTTGTGCTGGTTTATGGGTAATTTTCTCAGCTCCATCTTTTACCCATTGAGTATTTAATTATAATGCTAATTTTCATTTCCACAAGTTCATTTTGATTCTTTTATAAATTGCTTGTTTTTTTCCCTTAAAACTTTTTTAAGCCTGGCCGGTGTGATTCAGTGGTTGAACGTCGACCCATGCACCAAGAATCCTTCTTTTATCTCATCAGTCATTTTAAATATATGTATCTTGTAATCTTTTTCAGAATTACTCTTATATGAAATTGCTGGGAATCTAAATCTACTTGTTATTATGCGTGATGCCTCTTACTCCTCTGGCTGTTTCTTTTGTGTGATTTTAACTTGTTTCTTTTGAGCTAATTTTTAGGTCAGTTAGATTTGTTTTAAATTATAGAATGAATTTGCTTTTTTCTTTTATTCTTGTGGATAGTCTAGGGTTTTCATGGCCTGGGGCATGATTTAAAAATATAAGTGATCATTTTAGGATTTTAGTTTCCACCCCCTGTGTAAATTTGGAAACTACTCCTGTCTCTGACATAACCTTAGTTTTTAAAAATGTCCTTTTCCCGCCTGGATTCTAGGACAGAGACAAATTCCCAGAGATAGCGAAACATATCATTTATTTATTTTTGTTATTTTAGGGGTGGGACGTTTTCCCTGGGCCTCAGCTTTGAGTTTCTCTACCATGCTCAGATAAAAGTTTACATCACCCCTTCCCAATGACAGATCCCAGATTCCTGAATATTTTAAAGCTATATCCATGTCTAAAATAATCCTTATAAAACATTTTGATCAATTTATTACACAGTGTTAAAGCCATGTTTAAACAGTTTTAATAAGCTTTCTGTTATTCCTCAGATAAAGCTAAAACATTTTCAAATATATGAGCATTTTCCAGATCTTGCTGCTACTTATCCCTTCTGCCTGATATCTTATTTATTTTCAACATCACACTCTATATTCCAGCTGTGCTTGACTTCTTTTAGTTTCTTGAATATGCCATGTTCTCTCTTGCTCCTAGGCTTTAAAAAAAAACAGTTTCTATATCATAGATCTTTCATTGCATCATTCCTGCCTAAGATAACTCTTAACTGTTCTATCTCTAGCATTCTTTCTTTTTAAATATTTATTTATTTAATATCTTCCTTAATTGTGCCAGTTCCTCTAGCATGCAGTTTTCATGACAAGGATGCTTATTCATCTTAAAACTTACCATCTATCGCCCTGGCCGGTTTGGCTCAGCAGTTGGAGCGTCGGCCTGCGGTCCAGAGAGACCAGGGTTCAGTTCCCGCTAAGGGCATGTACCTCGGTTGCAGTTTGTCCCCGGCCCTGGTTGGTCGCACGGGTGGCAGCCACTCGATGTGTCCCTTTCACGTCGATATTTCTCTCTCTCTCTCTTCCTCTCTCTCCCTCCCACTCTATCTGAACAAAAAATGGAGAAATGCCCTCGGGTGAGGATAAAAAAAACACAAAAAACTTACCATCTATCAATGCAGTGCCCGATTTAACCATTGTCTTCCTTGCTAAACTATATACTCCACAAGGGCAGGAAAGATACCTATCATGTTCACTAGTGTATACTCAGTGCCTAGCAAACTTTCTATACATAGTAAATATTCAATTACATTTGTTTTATGAAAGAAATAAAATACATATATTGAGAGAATGAATGAATAAGGGCTTTAATTTTTGGTTTTATTTTAGGTTGTCACATCATAAATACTCTTGAACCTAATTAAGCTTGCAATTAACTAAAACCCTAATCTAATTTTATATATACAATTGGGTGATTTTTCCTATACATGAAATATTTTAAAGAAATTCACATGGATTTTTGTGGCTAGTTTCCATATACATAGGACTATATTATCTACAGATTTCTGGCATTTACTCTACTCTCAGCAATTTGACTAAAATAATTAGTTAATTAATGGTTACACGATTGGATGTCATGTAGATGCTCAAGAATCCTTTAAACCATACCATCAACCTTGTCCTTTGGCCAAACTTTGGACTAATTATACGTCCAGATCCTACCAATGCACTTAATTTTGATCATAGCAACAAAGAAGCCAAACCATGTCAGTATTTTATTGTACCAAGTTTAATCTTTAATGGTAATCTATGAGTATTGGCAAGAGAAGTGGGCCCCCTTACTGGGAAAAACTAAAATAAATTATTCCTGAAGCGAGTTAAAGCCATTGTAGGTGGAAGATGTGAGGAGGCAGATACTGGATACATGATCCCCAGCTGGAACTGGCATAGCAACTGCAGGAAACGTTCTGAAATGAAATAACAGAAGCATTCCTCATGCTGCCTTACCAGTGGGGATCTGTAGATGAGTTGTCAAGAACACTTGACCTGAGGTTTTAGGAAGAAAGCAAGCAAATACACATCAATGTACATCTGCTTACATTTGTCAGAGAGTGAGGTAATGGTACTCTTTCTTAACTTATTCTACTATACATACTAAGATATAAAAATTTATATTATAAATATAAAATATTTTAAAATATGTATTTTTGCTTTAGACGCTCAGTGATAGAGTATTTCAGACAGGGAGAGGAGATATTTTTCTTTATATTTTCCCAAACCCTTCTCTTTATGTCCATATGAAAAGAAGTCATACTCCAGTGAATTCATTCTATGTATGAACTATATACATACCTTCTAATTTTTTTTTTTTTTTTACTGTAAAGAAACCCCCAAAACCTGTGGTTAAAACTTGTCCTAAATTTAAACAGTAGGAAGTTTATAAATTGTTTACTCCTCACATTTGCTCAGTGTAAAAATGTTCCTGACTTCAGGATTTTAAATTCTACTTAGCTATTACCTTGCCTTATAAAGCAAGAGGTAGCAATTAGTTGCTCTTTAATAGTGCTCTGTCTCTACACCTTACTAGCAAGCTGTCAAGATATGAAAACATCATTTTTTTTTTTTTTTTTTTGTAATGGACTGATGCCCAATACTTGAATTTCTACAAAATCCGGAGTAGTTCTAAGCAGAAAGCTAGACCTCTGGATATAGGGACATGTCCAGTTAGGAAACTGATACACTCTTCTTCGAATACTCCAAAAACATATGTGAGGATGGTAAAGGTGATCTGCTCTGTGGAAATCCTCTGACCACGAAGTCCAGGCTGATGTATTATGGGAAGTATGTTGATTTGTTTTTACACAGAATAGTCTACATTTTATGTTTTTCTTCTTTATTTACTCTGTAGAGAGTACCAGAATAAATTTGAAGTGGTTTTTGTATTATATGAATCCATCTGTTTTCTAAAGATTGCCTCTGTGAAAACTGCTTTTAATTCAGTGAACAAGTATAATTATATTGTAAGCTTCAAAGTAAAAGGGGCAGTAATATAATAGAAAATCAATATTAGATTAATTTGAGGAATAAAACGTATGTAGCATTGACAGATCAACCCTAGAATTTGAATTTGATGTGTGTGTGTGTAATTGTAAAGGCTGTTAAAATCAAAGCAAGTGGACATTTTCTTTCCTTTTTTTTAAGCTGATTTCCACTGGAATTTCAGTTAGTGTATGATACCAAGGCTTGGAGGAGAATGGTTTGAAATATTTTTGGAATTGTTGATAGTGAGTGTCCTAGATATAAAAGTTTTGCTTTAGAGAATCCTCTCTTTAACTTCATTACCTCGAGCAGTTTCAAAGAACTCACAGTGGTAACACATAGTATGATTGTGGTTACAGTAGTATTAAGAGTGATATCAAATGCTTTTAGAATTGGATCTGGCCATTTTATAGGTGATTTCCCTAAAATCCTTGAGTTTAGGCATGAAAGACTTAGAGTTGCCAGGGGAAGGAAAAGGGGCTTCATTTTCACGAGTATGCTATAGTGGTTGCAAGCACACACTCTGGGGCTGGGTTTCTGGGTTCCTATTTTAGATCAACTACATACGAGCTTTGCCTCCCTGTGCTGTTACTTACTTTCGTTGTCTTTCAATGACCTTTTTTGTAAAACAAAAATATTGAGTGTCTAACTTGTTGGTTACTGTAACTATTAATTTATAGTCACACACACAGAGGTTGGCACTGTGTCTGGCAAAAAATAAAAGGGTTGACTCTAAAGTAGATATTGTCAGTTTTTGTTGTTGTTACTCCTCACTCGATATTTTTCCATTGATTTTTAAATAGACTGGAAGGGAGGGAGGGAGGGAGAAAGAGAGAAAGATCAGTGTGAAGAAGACACATTGATTGGTTGTCTCCCGCGCAGCACGACCCTTTGGTCCACAGGCCGATGCTCTAACCGCTGAGCCAAACAGGTCAGGGCAATATTGTCAGTTTTTGTGACTATTTAATCACACGATTATAATGACAGTCTTCGTTCAGAAATCAGAACTTCCTACACTACATCTTCCTTGAACCTTATATAACAACTACTTTGCAATGGTTAAAATACTTGAATTCCATGAATATGGAATGACACAATATTTTCATTTTTATATAAATGTGACTTTTCAGACTTTTTCCATTTTGGAACCATACAATTTTTTTATCCATCAGGATTGTTTTATTTATCATTATAAACTTGTCTTTATTTCTCTGTAATGAGATCAGACTGAAACAGTAAATTACTAGGCCCTGGAAACATCCTAGGTTACTCCTTTAATAGTATTTGGGCAATCTTTTTGTTATAGTTCAACTTTATAGAATAGCCCCATATGTAGTTTCCCTGATTGGTATAAAGGTAACATTTGCAAAGTAAAACAGTAAATAGAATTCTCTCTGATTCTTTATCGGGAGCCTGAAATTCTCTATTGATTTTGCCACAAGTGAGTTTCCTGGCCTGTGATGATACATTGATTCGGGGCCTGTCCGCGGTGCAACATCTTTGCACGGAGCCAGCTTTACTGACAACAGGGCTGCTCTGGGGACCCTGAGAACTACGGTGTCTGACTTGAGGATTTTCGTCTCCTGTCATCTCAAGTAGCATTTCAGAAGCATTCATCATAAGTCCCTGTCACTGAACAAATAATGGACCACTGTGAGAGTCAGTCACATATACAGTTTCACTGCTTGTATGACAGGTCCTGCTGTTGGCTACTTGCGATTACGGGGAGGTTCAGACGTGTCTGGTGTAGAATGGGAGGCATGAGACTGCAGCTGACATGGTACTGTGTGTGCCCACTGAGGCTCTCAGTTAAGTGAAGGGATAGCATCAAAACACAGAGCTCCTCGGACTGGGAGGGCATTTTTAGAAATAACAAGCAAAACGTAGCCTGCTTTCCTCTAGCAGTTTGCAACTGTTGGAAACGACTTTCACGGAGTAGCTACTACAGATTGCATCCTTTGGTTCTTTAGAATCGCATGTGCACTGAGAATTACTTCCGTGAAACAAGGAAGAGTTTTTTTTTTTTTCCCTCTGCTGTACCTCTGGTCTGGAACGGGAGGGAAAGAATCAGGACTCCACATCATTCCGATTTGGATTTGTCTTCCATTGAGCAATACTGGGATGTTTATTAATTGTTTAAACTGTGTTGCTAATGTTAAGAGGCTTATATTACCTGAGCTGTATAGCTTGAGTCGTCTGCATCAGAATGCTGTTGATGGGACTTGTAACCACCCTGGGTATTAAAAGATGTATTTTAAAGCTTATCAGGCAAGTTACATCCGTCACATCTCCTGGCAAGTGTAAAAGGGGTTGGGGTGCAGTAGAGCCTCCCCCAAATCATCAGATGTCTTTCAGAGCCACATATACCTATAATCTCCCTCTTCTTATGATGCAACAGAGCTATTCCTAGTCTCATTTCCATAACCAGCACTCCCAATCTGTCTCATTAAATTCATATTCACATGATATGAATGTCCTAATTAAATGTTTGGGATAAATATATTGCCCCAGGGAAAAAGGCTGTGAGGATATAAATTGAAGTGTTTCTTCTTAACTTCATACAATATTTTGTGTCCTCCTTCTCCATCTGAGCCTTGTATAGTTAACATAAAGACAGGTTTCAGCTGCTGTAACTATTGGCTCCCCACTTTGCCCACCTTCTATTCGGGTAGGATGACTTTTACTTTGTAATTAGAATCTGTTCCATCAATATTAACCTCTCTCCAATATTTCTCCTTTTACTTTACAAGTAATTAATTCCTTAATGTAATTTCAACATACCACAAGAGACTTACCTACACATCGACAGCGTGGGAACTCTTCCTGTAGTCTTGACTATGGTTGGTTTGTTGTTGTTTTTTCCTTTGTTTTTGTTGACAGTGTGTTGTTCACTAAAACATTTTCCTTCCCTTAGCAAAAAGACATTTAAATACGTTTTCATAGGTCATGAATTAATTCTACGTTCAGGTCCTAAAACATACATATCTCCAGCTCAAAAATGGAATCAACCTTTGAATGCTGCTAGTGAGTGGTTGACAAGACTATATTGCTGAAAAGTACGGATATTCTCTCAGATTAAATTGTGCAGAAATTAAAGTATCCTCTTCATTCAGCAATCCCATCCCAGACTAAATGCCTATTGATTTTTCGGTCAGGAAGGTACTATTTGGGCTTAGGTCATCTTGCAGTAAGTAAGGAAAGCTAGATACTGGTAGGAAATTAGTAAAAGATGTGCTCACAGAAAGAACCCAGGCTCCACAGTCATGCCTTCGTAGATTGTCTACCACTCAATTTATAAAGCACGTTTTTATGGAGAAAACTTCCGTTCTTCATGTTAAAAGAGGTGTTTGGGGTTTGAGAAAAATAAACTCTACCTAGATTATATATCCTTAGCTTTTAGAGAATTCAGTAGGTTACCCAAGGCTCAATGTTTAAATTCACTGATCCTTGCAGACAGTTCATTTAATATTTCTCGTCTTTCAATTTCACTGCTTTTAAACTGTCTTCAATTTCCCATTTCACCATGACATACATTTATTTGTGCATTACTATACTGGAAGCACCTCAGGGACAGTTTTTAAAAATTAGTATTATTATTCATACTTGTCTTCTAGCACATTCACTGTACTTTTCAACTCACATTTTTAAATTGAAGTAGATTGAAACTAGAAACTATGTAAAAAACAAAACAACAGCAACCAAAAAAAGGCAAGATTTCATAATTAATTGCTCAAGTGGGTAAAAGAGAACCTACTTTTCTAAAATGTTTTCTGTTTTTCTTGCTTGCATTAAATGAAGGCGTATCTGACTAAATTGGGTTATTTTCCTCTCTTTATTGCAACATGTGTTACCAAAGTAAATTGACTAACTGCTAAAGTAGCTACTATTAGCAGCACTCTCAAAACTCTGGGGAAGTTCAAGCTTATTCTGTCCCCAGGGAAAAGTGAATCTGATTATATTCAAGTACATGATTTCTATTCTAGGCATAAGCATTTATACCACTCTGCTAGGGGAAGCTGTTAGATGGAGAGATAGGAGAATAAATGGAACAGGTCTGTATAGTTATCTCTTGGATCACTTCCACATGGACTTTGATCAACTCATCTCTGTGTAGCATGGGTTACAGCCAGGTTTGGGGAACTTCCTGTTGAAGAAGGTCAAAAGTGAACCAGGACGGGATCAGGAAAAACCCTCTTGAACCTGAATCTAGACAAGACAGGAGGAACTCTGAGGTATCATCTGAGATCCAAATTTGACATAATCACAAAAAACTACACTAGCCCACAATGGCTTGCTTTCTTATATTCAAATCCTAGTCATACCCATGAGGTTACAAACCAGGGATTCCTGGTTTTAGCCTTTGCACTCAGTCAGAGTCTGAACAAACAGTTCCTACAATTTACCTGACTCCTTTCTGAAATAAGTAGCAGCTCAGCAGTAACAGTGATCTTAGGACAGAGGTAAGATGATAACAGATGCAAGGAAAGGTATCTAGTTTTATATCTGATTTTTCTAACATATTTCAAATTCCTCTCTTCCTTTGCTCTCTCTTCATGAGTGCTCTCCTCTCAAACTTTTTGCCACTTCTTAAAATTTTTTTTCTATGTTGAGTTAATTTGAGGTTAAGAGATTATGCTTCAAAATGGTTATTGCCAGCTACACCATGCTCAGAGGCTTTTCAGATTTTGGGTGGGGGCGGGGCTTAAAATTAAACACATAAACATATACTTATTGACTTAGTACGTAAACTTTATGATACACACATTATATATCAATAAACAAAAGTATGGCATCAATTTTGAAATTTTTCTTTACTTTTGATGACTTATGAAATACTAAAATAAATTCAGTATGTATAGAATTCTAAGTGTTTAAGCAGCTAGCCAGTCACTTTATAGCTAGAGCTGACTTGAGCAAACACCTTAAGTTTCCAAGTACTAAATTCTTCCTTTCCACGTACCAGCACCCCTGCTACCTGTTAGGTGGCTCACTGAGACAGTTATCTAGAAGTAATTGCCTAATTAAGGTAATGTTGAGATGGAGTAAACGAAGACAAGTCCAATTAGATAATGGTTCTCAATCTTGGGAATCACCTGGGAAGATTTAAAAAATGGGTCCTGTCCCCAGAGATTCTGATATAATTGAAATGGGGTATGGCCTGAGCCTTGGGACTTGAAATCTCTCCAGGTCGTATTAATGCAGCCAAGTCTATGATCTGCTGAATTAGAGGTTGAGAGGTATAAAATTTCATCCAGTAATCTTTACTTAGTAGTGGTATTTGTGCTAGATTGTATATGAAATGTTGACATAATACAGATTATATATTAAAAAATTAACAGTATGAGACATTGCTCCTCTAGAGTCTGAAGAATGAAGGGGTTCCCCAGAGAGGAAGAAACAGGAGGGATCCTTGTGTTTCTGAATGTACTCATTATTTATGTTATTATTTAATATAAATTGTGTAATGTTATTTGGAACAAGGGTACACCAAAATTACCATTAAAAATGGTTTTAACGATAAAAGTAAAAAATTTGTATGAGTAAAAGCTAATTCCACAGTAAATATGAGTTCATCAGACATTCATTTTCTGGATGTCGTGCTCAAACTTTACCTGGAAAAATTATTCAAGTACCTACTAGATTGGGAAATTATACAGATGCTTCTTGGCTTATGATAGGGTGATGTCCTGATACACCCACCATGAGTTGAAACTATTGGAAGTCGAAAAAGTATTTAATACACCTAACCTACCGAACATCATAGCTTAGCTCGCCTACTTAAACATGCTCAGAACACTTACATGAGCCTACGGTTGGGCTAAAGAATCTCACTGCCTGCTTCCAGCACCATGAGGGAGTATCATACTGCATACCGCTGGCCCAGGAAAGGATCAAAATTCAAAATTTGATGTATGATTTCTGCTGAATGTGAATCAATTTTGTACCATCATAAAGTAAAAAGAATCATGAATTAAACCATCATAAATTGGATACCATCTGTACTTTATTTTGAGTGTAAAACATAATCTTGGGGGGGGGCAATGGATGTTCTCTCTCATGGATGGTTTTCTCTCTCTCTCCTTCTCCCTTCCTCTCTCTCTCAAATCAATAAAGAAAAAATAAAAGAAGTGTTTAAATGGTATATTTTTATCTTTGATAAAAAGGATTCATGAAAAATTAAAACTTGTTTGGAAGTCTAAAAGATAAAAACAACATTGTATAAAGTCATTCAACCAATGAATCAGAATTTAAGGGTTTATCATGTACCTTTCATGGTATAAACGAACAATGAACTACCCACAGTTCTTGATATGATCTTGAACTGCACTATACTTACCCTGATCAGTGTCAGTTATTCCTTATTAACAAACTGCTTGGTTGTTCCTTTCACCAACTTAATAAAAAATACATAGTTTTATTCTTTTTTGAATTCTAAAGTGTCTCTTTAGAAAAGATGTTCAATAAAAACTCTTTTGAAAGGCCAACAGTTCTTTTCCCCCTCTCCTACTTTAAAAGCAGACCTAGCTGTGCCATTTTATATGTGTCAAGTAGTCTGTGCTTCCCATTTCCATTTCTGCAGCTACTAATGCTGTCTCGCAGCGATGCTGTGCCGTGGACCCAGGGGAGCCAAGTGCCAGTTTTTCCAGATGGCAAGCTGCCAGTCTACAGAACACTGCTGAAAGTCACTAAGGGAATTAATTTCATTGCAAAACCAAAGAACATCATTTCATGCACACCTTGTGTACATGATCAGCTCACAATAGCTGAAGTAGCCATGAAAAAGAGACAGATGGAGAGAGAAACAGAGAAAGAAAGAAAGAAAGAAAGAAAGAAAGAAAGAAAGAAAGAAAGAAAGAAAGAAAGAGAGAGAGAGAGAGAGAGAAAAAGGAGAGAGGGAGGGAGAGAGAGAGAGAAAGATAGGCTGTTTTAATGAATTTAACCCATTTTCTGGGCCATTGCACAGTGACATTTCATTTTGGGAACAAAAAGTTTTTAAACATTATTGCCAATGTACAGGAACTTCTCTCCTAATAGTTGGGACAAAATTCTCAAGTTGCCCTAATTAAAATCCTAGTTTTGGGGAATGAGTTTTTCCCCTTCATATTTAAACTGAACATTTAAAAAAAAAGTTAAATCACTTTAAATGGCCTTTAAATTTCATTCTCTCTATTAGAATTGTTAACTCTTTTTGCCTGAGGAGAAAAATCTCAAATGTATGAATATAATATCAGAGTGCAGTAGAAAGTTGTTTTTCTATAATAAATATTTTGGCTATTACAGTGTTTGTATTTAAATGCAAAGTGTTATGAGTTCTACCAATTGGGAATGCTGAATGAGAAATACGTTACTTTGTAACTGCATGTCAATGAGAACCTGAAGCATGGGGGAACGACATGACCTAAAATATTATTTCAGGGATTGAACAGATATATCTACAGGTAGAAAGCTTAAATGCAAAGGATATAGCAGAGTATAGCATATAGATTATGAAACCAAGGCAGGAATTCCAGTTTCAAGTCCAGAAGTTACCAGGGGTATTGGACAACCTCTCTGGGTGTAATCTGTAAAATGAAGAAGTTTTGTTTGGTTCTTTAATTGTCTCCCATTTCTCAGGGGATATTATTTGGTTAAACTACAAGTGAAATACTCTTCTGAGCAAGGGTTACCCTGTGATAGCTTTTTTATAACAATGCATCTTCATTTTATAATGCACAACAATGATTTATTTATGTAGGAGAAATTTAGAAATGTAATCGTTTTCTGAAGTTTCAATGACTGAATTTAAACATTGATAATTCCTAGAGTCTGTGTATATTGACTACGCATAGCATGTGAAAGCTCACACTATGTTTATTGTTCTCCTTACGGTTTTTCAGCACCTTCAAAAGTCTTCAATCAAATAATTAATGAATTTTATTCATCTAAGAATTAAGGAAATAATTAGAAAGACCAATGGACATAGACAACAGTGTGATCAAGGTGGGGGATGGGGGGAGCAGGGAGGAGGGTGTCAATGGGAGAAAAAGGAGAAACATCTGTAACAAAAACAAATTAATAAAAGAATTAAAAAAAAAAAAAGTGTTTCGTTTGTTGGGGGAAGAGTCAATCTCATCGTCTTGCAGCAGAGTCCAGGTTTCTTCCTTCCTGCACAATGCAAGTGCAAAAGACAATATGTTTTCCAGAAAGCCAGGCTTCCACAAGACTGTTATACACTTATAAATTAACATAATATGAAATGTTTCATGGTTTATTAATATAATAATCAGTGTTCATTGTAACAGAATCTGAGCTCAGCACCCCTTCTAAACCAAAGTGAATTCTACTTTTACCCTTTGAAAAGAAAAGGATTCATTTTTGTACAAGAGGACACGCTGTAATCTAGTTTTTTTCTTTTGCATGTGGCTTTCCAATTCTCCCAGCACCATTTATTGAAGAGGCTTTCTTTTCTCCATTGTGTGTTTTTGGCGCCTTTGTCAAAAATACCTTTGGTTTTATTTCTGGGCTCTCAGTTCTCTCCCATTGGTCTTCTGCCCATACCATGTTGTTTTGACGGTCATAGCTCTGTAGTATAATTTGAAGTCATGTAGTGTGATACCTCTGGCTTTATTCTTTTTTCTCAGGATTGCTTTGGCTATTTTGGGTCTTTTGTGGTTCCATACAAACCTGACGGTTTTTTGTTCTATTCTTTTAAAATATGACATTGGGATTTTGACGGGGACTGCATTAAATCTGTATAGTGCTAATTTTAAATGGATCAAAGACCTAAATATAAGATCTGAAACAATAAACTACATAGAAGAAAACATAGGTACTAAACTTATGGACTTTGGTCGTAGAGAAAATTTTATGAATTTGACCCCAAGGCAAGGGAAGTAAAGGCAAAAATAAATGAATGGGATAATATCAAACTAAAAAGCTTCTGCACAGGAGAAGAAACTAACAACAAAACAACAAGGCAACCAACCAAATGGGAGCTATTTGCAAACAACAGCTCTGACAAGAGGTTAATATCCAAAATATATAAATAACACATACAACTTAACATCAAACAAACAATCCAATTAAAGAATGGGCAGAGGACCTGAACCGACACCTCTCCCAAGAAGACATCAGATATATGAGAAGATATTCAACTTCACTAGCTATTAAGGAGATGCAAATCAAAATTACAATGAGATGCCACTGCACACCTGTTAGAACACTACTACCAACAAGACCAGTAATAACAAATATTGGAGAGTTTGTGGAGAAAAAGGAACCCTCAGCCACTGCTGGTGGGAATGTAAACTGGTACAACCACTATGGAAAACTGTATGGCAGTTCCTCAAAGAACTAAAAATAGTTACCATATGACCCAGCCATCCCTCTTCTGAGTATCTACCCAAAAAAATCTAGAAAACCTTTATTTAGAAAGATTTATGCACCCCTATGTTCATTGCAGCATTATTCACAGTGGCCAAAACATGGAGACAACCAAGGTGTCCTTCAATAGAGGACTGGATAAAGAAGATGTGGCACATATATACTATGGAATACTACTCAGCCATAAGAAAAGAAATACTGCCATTTGTGTCAACATGGATGAATCTTGAGAATATTATGCTAAGCAAAATAAGTCAGAAAAAAGGTAAGAACCATATGATTTTACTCATATGTGGCATATAAAACTAAAATTCGTAAACACAGATGGCCAACAGTATGGTGGCTACCAGAGGGAAGGGAGAGGGGGAGTAGCAAAAGGTAACTGGAGCCAAACATGTGGTGTTGTAAGATGATTTGACTTCGGATGGTGGGCACACACTGCAATATGCAGATCATGTAGCATAGAAATACACACTTGAAACTTATATGACCTCCATTAGCCAATGTTACCCAATAAATTTTATAAAATTTAGAAAAAAAAAAAGAAAGAGAAAAAGAAAAGGAACAAAAGCTTAAGACTTTGAAACTTGCTCAGGTCAAACTGCTAATAAGTGCTGGGCCTGGGATCTCAACCCTGACATGATTGCCCACAAGCCTCTGCTTCTAACAACTACAGGAGTATTATAAACAAAATGTATGCTCTGCATAAATTAGTTTCATCAGCTATAAAGACAGAAAAAGGGACAATTATTCTTCTCTAAGTTTGCAAAATATGTTGGATCCTAGAAACCTATTTGGTTTCTTTACTAAGATAAAAACAAAAGTCTAATTCAGTTGTTTGTTTCTTTTCCTAGGTTTCTTTCTATTTACTTTCTTGTCTTCACACATCTTAGCCTTATATCATAGCCGGACCCAGAACATCCCCTGCTATGGTAAAAAAAATAGACAACGTGACAGAGAAATTTTTCTTAAAAAATAGATTCATATAGCACTCTGATATTTTGGTTGCTATTGCCTTTATTTTGAATCTACCTTTTCCTCTGACAACTGAAGCCCAACTCTGTGTTTTTTCAGACATTTTCTGATAAAATTTTCATTACCTAGTAGATGAAATCATGAGTCACTTTGGAATTTTAACAATATATTTTTTTCAATTAAAGTAAATGCTTCATGATGGTAGGAATGATATTTCGTTCATATTGATGTTTCTTTCCATAAATGATAAAATCTCAATAAATATTTTCTGAATATGACTTCTTTTTAGTCCATTCCTGATTCAGCATCCCTGTAAGCACTAATGTATAGACTATATGTATATCAATCCCCTCCATAATTTACATTATTTATCAGGTCTTCATATATGAGGTTTCAGTTGACTAGAGGTCTTCTCAAGCAAGACTTACCAATAGTCCCAATTTTCATATAGTTCTTTAGTGGGTAAAGAGAAGGACCTAAAATTTATTTTCTCAGCAAAGTATATTTCATAAACTATATATTTTTTCTGATTGTAACAGATAACAATTTGAGATATCACAGCATCTGCTCACCAGGAAATCGAAGGGAGTGGAGATTACAGTTATCCAGTGTGGATATGACAGGCCCTTATGCTGGGAATGGAAAGGAAAACTCAGCTTCAAGCAGCGCTGTAAATGGGGTGGTGTGGTCACACTGGTTATAAGCACAGAAGGAGAGAACAGGGCCAGAAGTATTTGCTCTGGGTGCCTTTCTGATGAGTCATTCCATCCATTCTGTGATGACTTGTTAGCCTCCATGGCAGAGTTGCCCTGCTTCGTGTTGACTTTATCTTTGAATCTATAGTCCTCTAACAACTTTCACATTTTTGTACAGACTAGGCTTGTTATTTTTATTTATTTATAATTTTTGTTAATCCTCACGCGAGGATATTTTTCTATTAATTTTTAGATAGTGTGGAAGGGAAGGAGGGGGAGAAAGGGAGAGAGAGAAACATCGATTTGAGAGAGACACATTCATTGGTTGCCTCCCACACAACACTGACAGGGGCTGGGGAATTGAACCTGCAGCCCAGGTTCATGCCCTTGACTGGGAACCAAACCTATGACCCTTCAGTGTGAGGACCAATGCTCTAACTGCTGAGCCAAAGCGGCCAGGGCTGTACAGACTAGCCTTGTATTGACATGTGTAACCTGTTACCTGCACAGGGTCATCTTTTGTCTAGTCCCTGAGAAATTATTTCTGTTTCCACTCTGCTTTAACCCCAGTCCAGACTGTTTTTTTCCTTAAGATCTCTAGTCAAAGATTTAATATATCTCATCATATTACTTCTACAAATCATCAGTTATGGCTTTCTTTATTTACTGTTTTGTGCTAAACTGACTAAATTTTCTCTAATTTTTCTTTCAATTCTAGGCTTAGTTTTTTTATTTTTATAGGGCCTGAGTAAATTCTCACCATTTTGTCTCTCTTAGTGATCCTCTATGAGAATCAAGAGGTAAATAAATAGCCATACATGGAAAACCATATAATGATATGTCCAATATTTACATCTTTTGAGAATAGGCCTGCTGTTATTGTTGTTACTATTTTGGTTTTGTTAATCCTCACCTGGAGGATATTTTTCCATTGATTTTTTAGATAGAATGGAAGGGAAGGAGGGAGAGAAAGAGAGAGACAGCAATGCAAGAGAGACACACCAGGTCTCCTGCAAGACCCTGACCCGGGCTGGGGATGGAACTTGCAAACCAGGTATGTGCCTTTGCCTGGGATCTGACCTGGGACCCTTTGGTGCACAGGCTGACACTCACGCTGAACCAAACTGGCCAGGGCTATTACTGATACTTTCTAAGTCAAATTTTCTTCATCCGCCAATATGGTTAAATAAGGTTGAGAATCATGCCTGGCAATCTTCATTAAGGAAAATAAATTAACTGTGATAATAGAACAAAGAAACTGATTTTCTTATATGGTTAGTAACAAAGAACGTGTCTGTTTTACTTTCTTTTTGCAGCTCATAAACTGGTTCTGAAAGTAACTTCAGCAGAAGAGTTTTCAAAAGGTAGCATCATCGGAATAACCAATGACTATACTTTCAGAGTCATTATTTATGAGCATAATATATTCATTTACGTAAGACCGGTCCAAGAGAATACAAATTTCTAATGACAAACTTGGTAAAGGCAGTAAATTATCAGAGATCTCACCACATAAGGAGTATCCACTTGTAACGGAGACATGTCACCAGAGTCTGGCGGAAGCTGCAGTTTTAGCCGATCTAACGCCTTGGCTTAGTTATGTTTGCCCGGGCAAGCAATGAAGTGAAACAACACCCACAGTGGAAACCTCAGCTCAAAGAAAGCAATGTTTTCTTGACTCCCAGGGCTGCTCTCATTGTTACTGCTAATTCCAACTCGGCTCCTGCTGATCACTGTCAAGGGATCTGATACTGTCTTACTTTCAATTTGGGGAAATACTTTAGAATTTGCCTTGGAAGATTAAGCTCAAGTTAAAACTGGTTTCATGCCAGCAAAATGAGAAGTTGTCGATACATGTTTGTTGAATCGAATTGATTTGAATTGAACACCACAGGGAAGAGGAGATTTGTGGCAATTACTCAATATTTGTGGATCACCTACCATACACTAGTCTGTTAAGAAAGAGAGAGCAAAGTGAATGTTTCTGACATCCAAAAGCTTCCGATCAGCGACGGATGAGCGTGAGAAATACTGCCTCTTGTTAGAAAACATACAGCTATTTTGAAAAACAGCTGAGCAAGCTATCACCATGCCCCAGGTGACATTACAGAGAAGTTTCAAACCGTGTTTCAAGCCAGGACTGTAAGTACATAGCCTTTGCAAATTATATCAATTATACCTCCCTGTTTGGGTTGTCATGAGTATGAATATTTACCCATCTCTTAGCATAATGTTTGCCATCTAGTAAAAGCTCAACAGTGGACGGTTTTGTAGAATCAGGGTGGGGGTTCTGCCCATTTGCTAGTTGCAGTGCTTCCTCTTGAACTTGAATTTGGAAAAGAACCTGGGAAACCATGGTAGTGCAAGGGTATTACCTTAGGAAATTCATGTAAGTTACAACTTACGAGGCAGTGGAACTAAGAATTGGGTATGTTCTAGGTCTTAATAGGTTCCATTTTGTCCATCTGATTATTTTGGAGTGGCTTTGTAAGATAATTCAGGAAGCATCCCTTCAAAGTCCCCAGTGAGAAAGGAAAATATTGTTGGATAGTATCTTTACTCTAAAAGAGGGAGGTAGGGAATTTCAGGTCAGGAAGTAGAAACCAGATAATGTCCAATACGCTCCTTTCTGTAGTATCCTCTCTGAGCGCAAGGAGTGGAGTAAATATGGTTATTATGTAATGAGTTGTTGGATAGAAATGAAAGCACTTAACTAAAAACAAAACAAAACAAAAACATAAAACCAAAAAAACTTTTGTCATTGATTTTAATCTCTTAGAATAGAATTTTTTTTGGTTTGTTTTCCTCACCTGAGGACATTTTTGCATTTATCTTCAGATAGAGCAGGAGGGAGAAAAGGAGGAAGAGAGAGAGAGAAACATCAATGTTAGAGAGACACATCGACTGGCTGCCACCCACACAATCCCAAACGGGGCCGGGGACGAACTGCAACCGAGGTACACGCCCTTAGCGGGAACCGAACCCGGGTCTCTCTGGTCCGTGGGCCAGTGCTCTAACCATTGAGCCAAACTGGCCAGGGCTTAGAATAGAATTTTAAACAATTTACTCAATGACTCAAAAAGACATCCTCTGTTGTCAAGTGATTCTCCACTGATCAGATATTTTGTAAATCAAGTACCAATACTACCTATTTTTCTACACTTTTTTTCTGTCTTCTTTCGCCCATTTCAACCATGAATTACAGGCAACTACTTTCCTCAGGCTCATCAGGTCACTGACTAAAAATTTTGTCAGTGGAGATTCTCTTTGCTCCATTTTTGTACTATATATATATATATATATATATTTCTTTCTATGTTTCCTGCTGATGGTTCCCACCTTCAGGTTTAAGTCTGATCTTATTGAAATATGTTAAAAATTGCATTGTAGTAGCCAGCCTCAGAGATTTTGCCAATTGATTTCCACCTCCCAGGCATCTCACCTTTGTATAGTTTCCTCCCAGATTGTATTCAGTTTCTTTGTGTGCTCAATAAAATATAACATAGGTGATGAGATATTATTAGCAAGTTTTAGTTCAAAAAGACTACAGCACCTGTCTGGCCCGTGTGGCTCAGTGGATTGAGTGTCGTCCTATGGACTGAGGGGGTCCCAGTTTGATTTCTGGTCAGGGCACATGCCTGGGTTGCAGGCTCTATCCCCAGTAGGGGGTGTACAGGAGGCAGCCAATCGATGTATCCCTCTCCTTTCCTCTCTTTCTAAAAAAAATCAATAAAAACATATATTGAAAAAAAGACTATAGCACCTATCTTGATATTTCTCTCTCCCCTCCTATATGTGTGTGTATGTGTGTGTGTGTGTGTGTGTGTGTGTGTGTGTGTGTGTGTGTGTGTGACCCCTTACTCTAAAGGAGGTGACACTCAGGCAGCCTGTGCAGAGGACCATGTGGTGAATAGTGGTGTCTCTGGCCAACAGTCTGCAAAGAATGGAGGCTCACCAACAAAAACTTGGAAGCTGATTCTCAGCCTCAGTTGAGTCTTGAGATAACTGTAGCCTTGGACTCCAGCTTGACTAACCCTGGGAGGGGCCCTGATCCAGAACCATCTAACTAAGCTGTTCCTGAATTCCTGACTCTCAGAATGTTGCATATAAATGTTGCATAGCTGCTAAATTTGGGCATAATTCATTAACAAGAATAATGTGTACTCATAGTATGACCTCATCACTCTTCATTCCCATCTTTTGAGAGCTTGGTGTAAAGACATTTTATATCTTGGATTCAATGTCCTAGAGTTGACACTTAGGTTTTTGCAAAACGACTGAGTGGTAGCATTCTTTAGCTTCGTATTGGCCTTAACGTAGGTCTCCTAGAAGAAACAGAGTGTAAGTTTCCTGCAAGCTTTTGGTCACATTTTCATCAACTGATGAATATATATCACCTTGTTTTATATGTTTTCATTTAAAGATGCCTCATTTAATACATACTGTTGACTGGTTAACACTGAACTCACAGCTAACATCACTGTAACTCCTGCCTGAACAAACCTTGTCTAATATGTATTTTCTCTGTAAGGTACATCACAGCTTTATTTTATTTATGAACATTAAATAGCACTTCAGCACTACTATGTGGGGCATTTTAAAAAGTGAAGTTGCCAGTTAAAAAACACAAATATGCAAAAATATGGCACTAAATAGATTGTGAAAAGGGCACTGTGTATAGTGCGAGATCTGAAACAAGAAGGCAGAGTACTGCCTTGTTCACCCTCTGCCATGCTGGGCGTACTGAGCAACTCACAAACTTCTGTCCCTCTGTGCACGTCCACATGTGACCAAAAAAGTGCCTCAAGTGCTGATTTCGAGGTTACAAATAAAATTTACTAAACAGGTAAATTTGCAAATGGAATCCACAAATAATGAGGATCATATATTTGGTTCCCCACATATTCTTATTGGTAGACATGGCAGAGCCCTTTTCATGAAAGTACTTGCTGTCTGGCTGGGGATAGGAAATGCTGGAAGAGGTTATATCTGCTCTACTGCATTGGCCCTGAACATGTCAGTTAACCTGAACACCTGTTGTCATACAGTAGTAAACTAATGTGGATGATTGGGTTTAGTCCTTTTGAAGTTGGAATAGATGAATCTACCCAATGAGGCCAGACAACCATGCTGTTTCATACTCTCAGAACCTGCACCTGCATAGATGGCTGATAGCCACCTTTACCTGTTCAGCAGTTAACTCTCAGTTTACACACACTCCCAATCTCCAACTGTTTGATGTCAGTTATCCTGGGGGAGATACAGCAATAGAGATCTTTATTAAACTGATTTCTTCTTTCTTCACCCCATTAAAACCTTCTCTGTCACTCATCTCCTCATCAACTAGGAAACTTATAAACAAATCTAATCAGACTTGCCTAATTATAAAATCAGCTAGAGAGCTTTTAAAAACATAGATTTCTCCCCTAAAATAAATCAGAATTTCCAGGGAAAGGTTCTGAAAGTTTATATTTTTATCAAGTATTTTATTTATTTATTTATTTATTTATCCTCAACTGAGGATATTTTTCCATTGATTTTATTTTTTTTATTTTATTTTTTAGAGAGAGTTCTGAAGGGAAGGAGGAAGAGGGAGTGATAGAAACATCGATGTGAGAGAGACACATCTATTTGTTGCCTTCCTCACAACCCTGACCAGGGCTGGGAATCAAACCTGTAACTCAAGAAGGTGCCCTTGGCCAGAATCGAACCCATGACCCTTCAGTCCATGGGCCAGCACTCTAACCATTGAGCCAAACCGGTCAGAGCTTTATGAAATATTTTATGATTTTTTTTTATTATTACACAAGTTCTCAGTCTTAAGAGTTCTCAAGAAACATTGAGAACTTGAAAGGGAGTAAATAAAAGAAAATAAGATACTTGACTCAAGATTTTCCTTAGATTTTCCATTTGGTCCTAGATTTTTAATTAAAATGAGCTATCAGAAATACTCGGCCTTAAGTAATTTTCATATAAGCAATAGTTAAAAACATACTAATGGAATTACAATGCATAATTTAGTTGGAGGTATATCCTATGGTCCTGGTTTGCTAGTAAGGAGGTGGCAATAATTTAAAAATATTTAATGTATTTAAATTCGAGACTCATTGATTCTAAGTGCTTTTTGATCTTACCAGAAAGCATCAACAGAAAAGTTTTAGCAACTACTACTAACTGGCTGATAACAATTATAAGACACAAAGACACACATTTTTCTTTTTTTTTGTAACTCTTCTTTATTGTTGAATGTATTACAGATGTTTCTTCCTTTTTTCCCCATTGATCCCCTCCTCCCCAATCCCGCCCCCTTCCTGCCTTCCCCACACAATTATCCGTGTCCATTGGTTATGCATATATGCATTGAAGTTCTTTGGTTTATCTCATCCCACCCTCCCTCCCCTCAAAGATACAATTTGTGTTTGGTGAATTTCCATTGTAGATGTAATAAAATGTAAACCAAAAAAAAAAAAATTAAAAACATCAAAAAAGTGGCCAATAATTGATGGATTGAGGTTATAGTATTATATTACATTATTTAATATAAATTATAATTGTTCCCATCATATTAAAGACTATTTTTCCAAGTAGGAAAAAAATGAGATAGTCTTGAATCATTTAAACACATGGATCATTTGTACCAGCTTATATGTTTAACTTCTAATGAAAAAAAAAAACTGTCTTCTTTTTAAAAAAATTTCTTTTCTTTATTAATTTTTAGAGATAGAAGAAGGGAGAGAGTGAGAGAGATAGAAACATCAATGAGAGAGAACATCAATTGGCCGCTTCCTGCATGCCCCCCACTGGGGATCTGGCCCACAACTGGGCATGTGCTCTGACCAGGAATCCAACCGGCGACCTCTTGGTGCATGGGTTGATGCTCAACCACTGAGCCACCCTTGCCGGACTGTCCTCTTTTTCTTTACTAATTCATATTATTTACTTCTTAACAATATCTATTTTCCTTTATACCCATTACCCGCCCCTAGTTGCATTTTAATTATGCATTTGAACTCCTATTTAACATCCTCTTGCTATGGTTTGCATTTTTACTGCTACGGTTACTCCTCTGAAGAGGTGCTTTGTTAACAAAGAGTCTATTTTTACTTAATTTCAGAGACCAGCCTTTCATGAATCACTTTCCTCTAGTTTGTTGGTAATAATTAGTCCAAATTAGTGGTTCTCAAATTCTGGTGACTATTTGAACCTTCTGTGGAGCTTCTGGAAAACACAACGGCTACAATTGCATCCTGGAGTTTCCGAGTCAGATCCTGAGCACGATTCAGGCACAGGAAGCACAGGGGTATCATCAGGAGAATCCAATGTGATCTTCGGAGCTTTTAGATTTATTCATGCTCATAAGAAAGGCATCTGCCTTTCCTGTCCCTGGCTACACTGACTTTACTTTTGGTTAATAGACCTAACCCTGCCAGTCCAAATTTCTCCTCCTAATAGCTAAAGTATACACTGCCATTAGTTTATAGAATTTATTGGCTCCATTTTGATATCAGTAAATCACACAAAATTTCCAGCTAAGAAATTTAATTAATGCATGCTATTAAGAATGGGTGCGAATCAGTTAATATATTATTTATAGGTTAGGTAAATACATTTTAATTTTTTTCTGAGAAAATACTTTAAATAAAAGATTACATTAATGAAGAGAATTCCAAATCATGAATTAAACTGTTGAAGTGATTCTTCTTTAAAAAAATTTTTTTTTCTTTATTAATTTTAGAGAGAGAGGAAGAGAGAGGGAGAGAGAGAAATAAAAACATCGATGAGAGAGAATATTGATTGGCTGCCTCTTGCATGCCCCCCACTGGGGATTGTGCCCACGACCTGGGCATGTGCCCTGACTGGGAATTGAACCAGCAACCTCTTGGTGCATGGGTCGACCCTCAATCACTGAGCCATGCTGGCCAGGCGATTCTTTTTTGTTATTAGAATTTTTGTATCCTTCAAATCAGATCCAGAAATCGGTCTCTTATTCTGCCTCTGCATAGAGTCAATCTGTTGTCATTTTTACAGGTCATATTCTTTAAGAAGTTTATCTGAATTATTTGGTATTATATCATAATTCTCCTCCCCTCGGTGTAATTTAATATTTACCTTTAAAAATAATACCAAACAATAAAAGAATCAAAGTGTTATATGTGATTGAAAATGGTGTTGCCTTCTGTTCAATTGTATGAACAGTTTAAAAAACTGAATTCAAGAAATATATTCACATGTTCTAAAAAATGGCATAGCATAGATCGGATGCTTAATGTGATTGCTATTAAAACAAATCGATAGTGAAACCCTTCAAATATTGAAGCAATCAAACACAGCCAAATAACATTAATTGGAAATCATGATATATTTTATAAATCAAAGATGGCAAATCGATAACAAGGTTGAAGGTGCACCTGTGGTGATCAGTCTTGGTTGCATTTTCCTGACAGGTGACCACATAATATTGATTGGGAAGAAGCTTGTATTGAATAGACGGGATAAACTGATGCCTGGGCCATTCACTGCTAACATCCACTAAGTAGATTGTGCCTTAATGAATTAGTCCTCCTGTGTGTACGCAATTACAGAAGCAAGCAAGAAATACTCATGTGAGAGTAGTGGCATGGTTAAATTAAATGGTTAGTATATATTGGATTATATGAAATTGAAAACAGGGAGCTGAGTCATAAATCACAAACTCTTGGAAGCAAAGGTACCTTAGAAACCCTAATTCAACACTTTCATTTTACATATGTGAAGACAAAGGGGCAGAGCAGGTGAATGATTTGATCCAGCCAAAGCAATAGGTAATATCTAGATCTAGAAATCAAGATAATTTTTTTCTATTTCTAACATATGTATGTACCATATAGGAATCACACACACACACACACACACACACACACACACACACACACATAATTAATACTTCTATTGTGAAAAATATTTTATGAGTTAGTTTTCTGGAATTTGGATTCTATTTTTACCAGGAATAGAATTTTACTTATGAGATGTACTACTCCAGAGAAGGCCATAAAAGTTTTCATGCCAAACCATCTTTCCTTCTGCAAGTGGAAAGAGGACTGGCAAAATTTTAAGAAGAATAAGTTGAAATATAAAATGTTTTATTATACATTTAAAATCACAGTGAATAAAATTTCTAGTATGTTTCTAGGTTTATATTCCACAGTATGTGTCTACACTTTTCAGTACCCCAAAATTTCAAAATCAGTAAATGTGAGATAGGAACTGTTATTGTGTTTTAAGGAACCCCAGTTGACTATATGTTGATTTTATGAACCACTGGCCCCAAAAATATATATTTCAAAATCCTTAGTATAACACATAAATTACTTCAAGATCTTAAAAAGGAATACTGTTTATTTTTTCTGTTATAATCAAGATGAGCTATTTCCCTTGACTTTCAAACCCAATGCAATGATTTATTGTCAACTTCTAATGCATATTGTAAATCATCATGAAGAATTTTACACTTCCAGTGTTTCCATTCACAAACTCTAACTAGTGTTTAATCATCTCCAGCCCTGATTCTCATTGACTTTACAAATGTTACCTATTTCTTTATAACAAACTACCTCAAAGACCAGTGGTTTGAAGCAAACAATTAACTCATATTTCTGTGGGTTATAAATTTAGGCTGGCCCCAGCTGGGTTGTTTTTTGTTGCTGTTGGTCTCAACCAAGATCGTTTATGTGAATAGTCACCTGCCACTTGGTTGGAAGGCTCTGCAGTGGGGATTGACTGCTGTAGGCTATGAGACAGACATGAGTGGCCACATGTTGCTCATCAAACGGCATGCCAGCAGGGTTTTGTCACACAGTGGTGGTGGCAGGAATCCAAAAAGCCTATGTAGAGGGGAAACCTTATTGTGCAACAACTTTTAGGTCTCTGCTTGCATCATAATGCTGATATTCCATTGGCCAATGAAAGTGACATGACCAATCCAGATTTAAGGAGTGAATTAACAGATTCCACCTCTTGATAGGAAAACCTGCGTAATCAAGTTACAAAAACATAGATGCAAGGATGAGAAAAATTTGTCATTGTTTTTACAATCTGTCACATGTTGGTACTATTTATAATTGCTCATTTACCTAAATAGAATGCCAGAAATTAAATTACTTGGTCAAAGTCCCACACCTAGTCAATTTTAAAGAAAGATTTAAGCCAATATATATTTGACTCCAAGCTACTGAATCCATCTTATGACAGATCTTGAATGTATGTCACACCTCTTTCTTCTTTCATCTCCATTCTATTATCTTAGTTCGCACCATCACCTCTGACCCGCATATAACCTTTCTCTAATTGACCTTCCTGTTTCCCACTCCCTTATCTGCAATACATTTTTTCCTGAAGTAAGCTGGGCAATATTTTAAAATGAAAATAAAATTATGCTGTTTCCCTAATTAAAATCTTCTAATGGCTTATCATCCTACTGCTTAGAAAATAAAAATCCAAAGCTCTTATCTTGATTTATCAGATCTTAAAACATGTCCCCCCTTATTTTGCTCCCCATACATATGTCATTCTATCCTGCCCAGGATTCAGTACTGCACTGAGTCTATTCTCCTTAAAGGTCTTTGCTTTTGTTGTCCCTGGAGACAGGACTTCTGAAAGGAAGACTTTTCTCTTGGACTACTTGGCTCTCTCTCATTATGCAAGTTCATTGCCATTGGCAACTTCATAAAAAAGACTTTCTTTATTGTTTTCTGTAAAGTAGCCATGTTTTTTCCTAAGTCCTTCCCAAAGGCAATTTATTACATTAACTTTGGGGTGGGAGCTGAAGGAGTGGTGTCAATATAGTAATCATCAATATTTAAAATTATCTTGGATATTAATTTACTTTTATAAGATCTATTTCCTTTCTAACCTTGTAAACCAAAGGATAGTAGTGACCTTGTTCATCATAATCATTGCTACATTCTTTTCTTAATTTTGTAGTTTTTGTTATTTTTAATCTTCCCTTGAGGATATTTTTCCATTTATCTTCAGATAGACTGGGAGAGAGAGAGAGAGAGAGAGAGAGAGAGAGAGAGAGAGAGAGAGAGAAAGAGAGAGAAACATCGATGTGAGAGAGACACATCGACTGTTTTCCTCCCACATGACCCTGACCAAGGCTGGGGACTGAACCACAACTGAGGTATATGCCCTTGACAAGAATTGAACCCATGACTCTTTGGTCCATGGGCCAATGCTCTAACCGCTGAGCAAAACTGGCCAGGGCTCACTGCTGCATTCTTAATGAAGAACAAGTTCTTGCCATGATATCTGTTGAATTAAGAAATGACATGCTTCAGATCTTGAAAAAAAAATCTGTAAAAAATGACACAGGACTCTTTCCATACCATTGGCAGTTTTCTGTAATGAGCTGATGTCGAACTATTACATAGTTTATCCTCCTAAGGGTCTTTCTTTGATGATAGTCCCTAAACTATTGTTGGACATGTTTCTAAAAGAACGGAAGCACACCTCTCCAGGATATGCAGGCCAAGTGTGACTTCAGGGGTGTCTATATTACCAAAGAGAAAACAATGGTCTTCTTTGAAATTAATTTTCTCTAACATCTAAATGACTGATATTGTTTTCCTACCAGGTGTAACAAAGGAGAAATGATAAAGGTTGAAGAAAACTGAAGACCGGCATGATGGACAGAAGTAAATATTGAGAGGAGAAATATAAAAGAATTGTGGATTTAGTGACACAGAAAACAACGTTCATTGGACTGCTTTGGTTAACCCTAATTTCTTTTAACTTGGTAGAGACAAAAGTATAAACTATGTCTGGAATATTTTAGTCATTCCTGACTGCAAACACAGGTGGCCATGTTTTAGATATTTTATGACAATTTTTAACACATTGTCTAAAAGATTTCAGTCTCAGTGGAATAAAGTATACTTGACAGCAGAGTTATTACTAGAAGGACTGGTAAAGAACAGAGTTACGGAGATTAAGAAATGTGTCCTAGATTTATAAGAGAGTATACCAAATAGTTCAGTCTTGTAATTGCCTTAGAGAATTGGTAGGAGAAAAAAAAAAACTTGTTAAATGGCAAAGTACACTATCTTCTCTCTTAGTGTTGCTCAAGAGGGTATTTTTAAAAAATGTGTGAGCATTGTAATAAAATGTTACAGCACGGTATGAGGCTTCTAATTTCTCCATATCCTCATCAACACTTGTCATTTGTCTTTTTATCTTGTCTTAATCTGTTAAGAGAAGTCATATTTCTTTGTGGTTTATCTTGCATTTCCCTAATGACTAATTATGTTGAGCATCTTTTCATGTTGTTATTGGCTATTTGTATATCTTCTTTAAAGACATATCTATTCGAATTGTTTGCACACTTTTAAATGGGGTCATTTATATTTTTATTACTTAATTGTAATTATTCTTGTATATTCTGGGTAGAAATCTCTTATCAGATATATTTCCTAATATTTTCTCCTATTT